>CM074720.1:127587741-128787741 GCA_037306005.1 Rhinophrynus dorsalis | reverse complement strand
TTTTTTAATTTACCACAGCGATGCCCATCTCTCTCTCCTCCACCGCACATGCGTGATGTCCAGTCTGGTTACCGTGGAATCCTGGGAACCAGAATTGAAGGGGCATAGGGGGAGAGTGAAATGGGCATCATTGTGATAAATTAAAAAAAATAATAAACAATAAAAGGAGATATATGCAAGGATACCCATAAAATATTACATTAAACTATTATCTGGCCAGATATTGATATGCATACACTTGCTAAAAATAAATTCCATTTGTGCACAATATGAATGTCTTGCTGACAGTTTGCCTCTGCTGACAGTATGTATCCAGTTGATAAGTAATAATTGTCTGGAATAGGCAACGAGAAACTACAGGTTCACCAGTCTGTTATATTACATGTGTATATTAGCGGGCAGGTGCACATATACTCCCATCTGTTGTTAGGTTCTTACCCCACTAACATTAATACAGACGGGCCGGTGTATCGTTCTGCCATCTCAGATATGCGGGCAGCTGTGCAAACCTCCCGTCCTCCTTTATTCAGTCATTCTGGTGATTCCTTCAATGGACAGGTGTCTTTAGTCCAGCATGTTTCTCATCCTGTTCTCACGGAATATTAGAACTCCGGTTCTATGGGTTGCCTTGTCTCCTATGTTGGTGACGTATAAATACTGAAGGTCCTCTCGTTTGTTCGGCAAGATGTATAGCACAACACTAGTCAGCTTTAAATGGTGGATCTCCGCACGTAAAAGAAGCTTAATGGCCATTAATAGCACTGAGCATTCAAATATTAATTGACTCTCGTGATCTTTCTCCTACTCTTTCTCCAACGCATTTGGTGCTAATCACTAGCACTACTTCTGGGAATCCAATTTCAAGTATAAGTTATTTACATTCAAATCGCCATTTTTAAATAACACTACAATGATCCTTTGTCCAATCATTAAAGGGTCAGGTGTCGCAGGTGTTTTTAGTCTTCTTATTAGACAGAGAAGATGTAGTAACCTTATCTACCCCTGAATCTATTTAAACAAAGCACCAGCTCCGGAGCAGTGTGGCCGCATAGTGCAGGAGCGGCATGTCTGGGGGGAAGGTCCTAGAAAGTGGCAGTATGATGCCGGTCACGTGACCGGCGTATATATAAAAGCTGATGCGCGCTGGCGGCCATTTTCGCCAGGCGCATCTGAGGTAAGCACAAGCACCCCCCCTCCCTCCCCTTGTTTGTTTTATTTTGTTTTTGTTGTTAGTTGTATTGTCACAGCTGGCGGTTATGTCCTTGCCAGGCATAGAAATTGGTAAAAAGTGGGAAGGTTCTTAATCTGTTTAGAACCAGTGGGGAGGCCAATGGCCTCAAAAGTGAAGTTTCGCCCGGGTGGCAGCCGCGGGCTAATTGTTGCCGTACCCATTGGGCTACTCATTGCCAGCCAATGGGGTACACAGCTGAATGATAAGTTGGTCCATCTTTGGACAAAATGTTTATGTTTAAGTTAATGGTAAAATATCTGCATGGCAAGGACCTTTTATGTGATGTCATTACTCAATAAAGCTGTGGCCAGTTTTAAAACTATATTTGGTGTCTGAGTCTTATTTATCTTTCTGGTACCTATTACCCAGACATGAGTCAATGTTTCTTTTTACCATGAAAATATATATAGATGTATACAATTGCTGGTTAAGACAAATCATCACACATATAAAAATGAATCACACATGTAAAAATGTTAATATATAACCAATATCTCATTATAAGCAGAAGTCCTAATAGATTTTATAGTATCAAAATCACCCGTATCTTCCCCATGGGATAAGGCTCTTTTATTAAAAAACCCATATACAATCACATGTTGGATGCCTGCACCTGTTAAGGTATACCCATCCAGCATGTAATTATTCACATGTCTACTCAGAACTCTCATAGGTGTATTATGTATAAGGTATATTGTCTATAAAATACTGTCATATGAAAACATCATGTTTCTATATATATATATATATACAGAATAAAATACACCAATATACTCCTCAAAACATTAAGCAGCTGTATATAACTCTTTAAACCCCGGTGGCCGTATTCTAGGCTGGACACTCACACCTTATATAAAGATGTGCGTGTCCAGTCTGTCATTCAGCCCCCTCGACTGTAATGTATCCATTTTAAATATCCAGTAGGATTCTCTTGCACATAGTCTCCTAAATCTTTCCACTTCTGCCAGTGTATCTGATATTTGTTCCAAAGGGAGCAACAATGTACCCTTTATATCCTTATTATGATGTTTCAAGTAATGTTTTCCTAGGGGATATTTTGTATCCCCCATTATTATTGCTCTTCTGTGTTCCAGGAATCATTGTTTTAATTTCCTTTTTGTACATGATACATATCTTGCATGGGCATCATATACCATATCTATATATATAAAAGAAGACTTTGTGCCTGGCAAAACACACCCAGGGGCGGCAGTAAAAAGGATTACTGCTGCCATTGGGTGATTCTGTGGGAGTGTGATTTTTGGCCTGCCCCCACTATCCAGCCCGCCCACCACTATCTAAGGCTGAAAAAAAAAATGGCTGCCACACACTCCTACACCACAGACACATGCACATGCCCTCCCACACACACACACACACACACTAGCAGACACATACACACATATACACACACGCACGCTGAGGATGATGGGAACAATGTTCAAGCTACAGCTGGAAGGCCATGGTCCAATCTGTATTATGCAGCTTCTTCATTCCCTGTCTTTGAGCCTACACAGCTCTGCTAATTACTACAAGTGAGCTGATTTCTAAACAATCAGCAGGAGGATACTGGCTTGCTGAGAAAGTGGAAACAACGGCAGAGAGGTGATCAGGCAGTGCAGAGCAAGGCTTCAGCTGAGCTGGTAAATGGCAGAGACATGGATGTGACTGTATTTATATATTGCACAAAGAGAGAGAAAGAGAGCAGGTTGTTTGTCAGTCTGTCTGTAAGTAGAGGTGCCAGTTCCTGCAATCATCTCCATGCTGTACATAGCTCACTGTATAGCATGTATGACAAACTATTTATATATGGTCTGGCATTGTATAGTATACAGTCTGTGTATAAGGACTGGCACTATACAGTATAGGAGGGACAGTCCCTGTTTGACACCCAAATCCCTCTGCTCCTCTATTTAGGAGATCACACAGTGTGGTGTATATACAGTAGGCTGACCAGACCTCACCTTTAACCGGGGACACATAGGAAATAAGCATATTTCAGGAGTGCACCAAAATCAAAGCAGCCCTGCAGTATGCATTTTTCATATGTGTCACTGGTTAAAGGTGAGGTCTGGTCAGCCTAATGTACAAGTGTATCAGATTGCTCCACATCAGTAAAACCCACGGTAATGTGGGTATAAACTTCTGTATATATCAGTTAAATTAGTCTGTGTAAAAAAATACTTTCATCTTCTTCTAAATCATTCACTTACAGAAAGAGTAACTTAACCATTTCAGTGCCAGAGGAGATGCAATGCATTGCTTACCCCCTGGCACTCAAAGGGTTAAAAATTCTCTACAATGGTCTGGCACTGTATAGCAGTGGTTCTCAATCTGTGCCCTCAGTGGCTATTAACAGGCCAGGATTTTAGAATTTCCTTTTAAGAGCACAGGTGAGTTAATCAATATGACTGAGCCTCTGATCAACACACTTGTGTTCTAGCAGTGAAATTCCTAAGTCCTGGCCTGTTAGTGGCCACTGAGGGCATGGGCTGAGAACCTCTGCTGTATAGTATACAGTCTGCATGTGTCTGTGTATAAGGACTGGCACTATACAGTATAGGAGGGACAGTCCCTGTTTGACACCCAAATCCCTCTGCTCCTCTATTTAGGAGATCACATTGTGTGGTGTATATACCAGTGTATCAGATTGCTCCACATCAATAAAACCCACAGTAATGTGGGAATAAACTTCTGTATATATCTGTTAAATTAGTCTGTGTAAAAAAAATACTTTCATCTTCTTCTAAATCATTCACTTACAGAAAGAGTAACTTAACCATTTCAATGCCAGAGGGGATGCAATGCATTGCTTACCCCCTGGCACTCAAAGGGTTAAAAATTCTCTAAAATACACCACCAGCCACGCCCCCAGTAACACCACCGAAAACACAAGTGTCCCTCTTTGGCCATATGAAATGTTGGGAGGTATGTTACTTACACTGCTCACACTGTATGTATTTATGTTCTGATTTG
Source organism: Rhinophrynus dorsalis (assembly GCA_037306005.1). Classification (NCBI taxonomy): domain Eukaryota; kingdom Metazoa; phylum Chordata; class Amphibia; order Anura; family Rhinophrynidae; genus Rhinophrynus; species Rhinophrynus dorsalis. The sequence goes on along the minus strand of CM074720.1, from coordinate 128,783,534 downwards.
CAGCTGTGTGTCACTGTTTGTGTTGTCAGTGCATGTGTGTGTATATGTGTGTGTTGCATGTGTCTTTGTCTATCACTGTGTGTACCTTTCTGACACGTACACCCTACGCTATAATTCACTATCATAACATTTATTTAAAAAAAAAGAAACATTTCCTGCATAACATGACGGGCAACGCCGTCCCAAACTGCTAGTACTATATATTTCACATTACAGTTTATTAACTGTTAATAAACTGTGATGCGAAATATATAGTATATAGTATACGATGCCCATGCAATAAGATATATATCAGTCATAGAATTGTAACAGCCCCTTATATATTAAATATATATATATATATGTTTATATTGGTATTTCCTCTGAACAGATACGTTAGGATAGATCCATTATACTCTTGGTTTTTGCCATATTAAAAAAATAGCCAGCCGAGGGAGGACACCGAAACATAATTTTTTTTACACAACAAATGTTCAACGTGTATTTTAACCCTTTGAGTGCCAGAGTGGTATGCAATGCGTACTACTCTGGCACTCAAAGGGTTAAGTTCAGTTTGCCACTGGGAGAGAGAGACGTGCAGCGATAGCACTGGTCAATATTTACTCGAGAGAGAGAGAGACATGCACCAGAAAGAGTAAGTGGTAGCATAGTTTGTTAGCAGCAAACGCGGGCAGTCTCTACTGCACATGACGGCTTCTGACAAACTTAGTTAGCAAATTATAATATAGGATAATAATTCGCTAGGATGTTTGTCAGAAGCCATGAAGAGCAGTAGAGACTGCCCGAATGCACAGCATGCTGGGAGCATGGAATGCTGGGAGGTGTAGGCATGTTGGGAGGTCTGTGCTGGGAGCATTCTGTGCTTTCGGGCAGTCTCTACAGTGCATGACTGCATCGGTGGCAGGACGCAGAGCAGGACCGGCCTCTTAACATCACCCAGACCTTGGCCCGTGTAAACGGGCTTTTACACTAGTACTGGTAATAAATCGATGCATTTACTTTATTAAACCTATTGCTGACACTTGACTTATAAATAAATGCTTCATTGTTAACGTAAATTAATATTTTGCATTAATAACTTCAGTTTTGATATGTGTTGGAATTGTAATATTTTGCCTTTAACCTGGATTACATTGCATGTGATAACTTTATAAAGTGTTGTGTTTTATCTGAAAATTTCTCTCATATATTTCACAGAATCTGTTGACTAAAACCTGTAATAACAAATACCACCTGCAAAGGGATCTAGGCTTATATGAGCTCTGATTTAAAGGAATAGTAATACTTAAAATGTAAAAAAAAATATGTTGTAGGGTTTATCCCCCTGCTGAAAGGTGTTTCATTCAAAAGTTATTAATTTTCAAAGTTGAATTTTTTAGGTGCAATATCACAGTAGCCTGAAATTGTACAGTGGCGCTGTTGCTACATGATCCTATGGACAGCTCTGGTCCCGGGACCATAAATCTCCATAGGATGGTGTAGCAACAGCGCCACCGTACAATTTCAGGCCACTGTGATATTGCACCTAAGAAATTCAACTTTGAAAATTAATAACTTTTTAATGAAACACCTTTCAGCAGTGGGAGTACTCTAGTTTTACTCAGGGGGATAAACCCTACAAAATATTTTTGTTTTACATTTTAAGTATTACTATCCATTTAAACAGAAAAGTTTGGTTATTTCCCTTTAATAAATACTATATATTGCTAGTAGTGAAGAAAGTTAAACACTGCAGATCTTACAATGATCTAACACAACAAAATTGGAAAAAAAGGACAGAAAATATAATGGGTTTGAAACAAAGAGAAGAACTGTTTATTATTTCTCAGAACCTTTCTATATACCCAAAAATAGAGAGATCTGTTCAGTGCTTTTAAATATTATGGCGTATGCTCCCTCTTTCTACCTTATTTTAAAACTACATACTTTATTAACTTTTTTATTAAAACTGATACTCAACTGCTATAGCAACATGTTATCCATATCCTAATTAAATGGGGCTGTATGTGTTTAAAAACTAAAATAGATGTCAATATTATTTAGGGGATCCAACCTTTAATTTCCTGTGAACTGAAAAGTTCTAGTATATATCACTGTTTAAGCACATTGCTTGTTCATATACATGCTGATATAAATATTCATGACATGTGGATTCACTTGTCCAAAGAGCTTAAATGGATAGTAATACTTCATTTTTTTATTTATTTTATTTTGTAGGCATTAAAAAACATGAAGAACAATATAAGTCTTATCTCTCAAACCTTTATGGTTTGAGAGATATTCACAAGCAAAGTTTCCCCCTCCCGCCTCTTTTACCTAGTGTAAGCCATCACTTCTCAGATGTGGAATGCAGTCCATAGACCAGACAGATAACAGAAGGGGACAATTTTCTTTCTATTAGAACAATGAAAGCCCTGCCCCCCTTGACAAGTTTTTGAGGTTTTTCCCTTATCTTAATTGAAGATTGTCCCTCTCTGCAGTCTACCTGGGCACCTCCCTTCTGCTCTGGCTGAGCAGTGTTACATCAGTAAAAGAGGCGGGAAGGGGATACTTTATCATTGAACTAGTTGAACAGCCCGTTACACGGGCCACAGTGCCACTGCAACCAGGTCGCGGGGCTGTCATGCGCTGCAGAGACTGCCCGTGCCTCAGCTGATACAGAGCTGGACGGTCCTTCGGAGCACCCAGCTCTGTATCAGCCATGGCGCGGGCAGTCTCTACTGCGCATGACTGCAGCACGCGCAGCAGTGTATACTGTGCATGTCGCGGCATTACACACGATTTAGCAAATTATTATATAGGATTACTCTGACAGAATTGAAATAACACTCTCCAAAGTCCAGATACTATGATGATTAATTAGACCTGCTTTTATTATGAAGCATTACTATCCCTTTAATTAATATACAAAATATGAAGACAGGGGGTGCCCAAATAGTGTAATTCAATGAAAAAAGTATATGAGTCTAATTATAAAGATATATATTACCTTTCCTGCAGGGTGGCTGCAAGGAAATTATCTATGAAAATAAACTTGTATATAATATTCAAGCCCCCTGGATTCTCCTTTATATCCACAAGAACTGGATTGTATGCTTGTTCTGAACGGAGACTGACCTACATTTTCCATATGCCTTTTTGTCAGGTCTAATATAACTGACCATCCTCTTTGTGAGTATGTATCTTTATAATTATCCTCATGTACTTCTTTTATTGCAAAGCATGATTTGGGCGGCCCTTGTTCTTCTTTTGTATATGTCTAGGCCTCTTAGGAGAGCAAGGTTTGGAAGTGCTGCCCTTTTTAATTTTTGACTACATCCACTGTTGATGCTGTGCTGGGACAGCTTTTGATTCCCAGAAATCTGTTTTCCACATAAGTGGTCTGCAGTCATGTTCTTTGTGAGTATAACTCACTGTGGTGCAGCGGTGGGGGTCAATTGCATACCTGGGAACTCTCCGGATTTGCCCCGGAGACTCCGGTTCTGACAGAGCTTTACCGGGTCTCCGGGGCAGAGGCTGATTCCTCAGGATGTGGGGAGTTTCTATTGAAACTCTGCCACATCTGTTTTTTCTCCTGCTGTTCCTCCGTATCTAGCCTTCTGTGTGACACCTTTAAGCCCTGCCCCCCCTACTCGCGTCAAGCCCCACCCCTTTTTGACGCAATTAGTGTCATTTTTGTCGCCCCCTGCTGAACAGAGGACTCCCCTCCAGGTAGCCCTCAACTGGAAGTTCCCAGGTATGGTCAATTGTTCCCGCTGAATTCAGCACAAGGGGTTCTCCCTGTTTTCTCCTTTTGTTTTCCTGCAGATTTTAATTAATATCCATGCACAGCAGTGCCATTTACCCATGGCAATTGTGAAGCTATCAGTAAACCATTGAAATATTAATGTATTTCTCAATCTTTGCTAGATGGTAATGTATTACCTCTTTGAATACATGTAGGCATTTATTATCTGAGGCATTCACGTCTAAAGCTTCATGCACTCTGTATTTTAAATATTAGTGATGAGCGAGCACCCCAATGCTCGGGTGTTCGGGTGCTCTGACCGAGCACCCCCTGAGGCTCGAGTGCTCGGCCGAGCACCCGAGCCCCATTGAAGTCAATGGGAGGACTCGAGCATTACACCAGGCACCCCCTGCTCTGATGAGGGGAGGGTGCCTGGTCCATAGGAAAATGGCAGAAAAGGATGGAAACACCACAGAAATGGTTCAGGGACAGCATAGGGAGGATGTCTGGATGCATCTTGGACTCCAACATCGCTGCTGGGAACGATCTTTCGCCCGTAGTACGCCATTTTTACAGACTGACCGTAAAACACACAAAAAGGAAAATAAAAACGACTTTAGGCGAAAAATTGTTACCAAACAGTATTTGCTGTATATTTACTTGTATATCATCTGCAAATTCTCCCAAAAATTTCCTCGATTTTTCTGAACTGAGGCCATGATTAAGAGGGAAACGTGCGCAGAGGCAAATTCTCCCAAAAATTTCCTTGATTTTCAGAACTGAGGCCATGATTAAGAGGGAAACGTGCGCAGAGGCAAATTCTCCCAAAAATTTCCTTGATTTTCAGAATTGAGGCCATGATAAAGAGGGAAACGTGCGCAGAGGCAAATTCTCCCAAAAATTTCCTTGATTTTCAGAACTGAGGCCATGATTAAGAGGGAAACGTGCGCAGAGGCAAATTCTCCCAAAAATTTCCTTGATTTTATTGAACTGAGGCCATGATTAAGAGGGAAACGTGCGCTGAGCTGACCATCTAAAACATTATGGGTGAGGGTCTGCTGCAGAGCTGACCATCCTAAACATTATATGCGAAGGCCCGCTAGTGAGCTGACGCTATAAAACATTATATGAGAGGGCCCGCTAGAGAGCTGACCCAATAAAACATTATATGAGAAGGCCCGCTGGTGAGCTGACCTATATAAAAATTGTCAAACAGGGCCCGCTGGTGAGCTGGCCCTATATAAAAATTATATCACAGGGCCCGCTGGTGAGCTGGCCCTATATAAAAATTATATCACAGGGCCCGCTGGTGAGCTGGCCCTATATAAAAATTATATCCCAGGGCATATGGAAGAGGAGGAGGAGGATGAGAAGATTAAGAGTCAACCATATACCCGTTTTTTGGGTGGAAGGGGTGAATGGGAATACAGAGTATTCACATCATTGTAAATAACATATATAAAGTGAGTTTAAGTTCCCCCGGGGCTTTCCTCCAGTGGAGTGGGGAAATCCAGGCCTTGTTCATTTTTATAAGTGTCAACCTATCAGCATTGTCGGTGGAAAGGCGGATACGCTTATCTGTTATGATGCCACCAGCAGCACTAAATACCCGCTCAGACAGAACGCTGGCGGCAGGGCAGGCCAGCACCTCCAAGGCGTAGAGTGCCAGTTCATACCACGTGTCCAGCTTGGACACCCAGTAGTTGTAAGGCACAGAGGGATCATTGAGGACGCTGACACGGTCTGCTACGTACTCCTTCACCATCTTCCAAAACTTTTCCCTCCTTGTGACACTAGGCTGCGCATCAGGGTGAGGGTGCTGGCGGGGTGTCATGAAGGTGTCCCACGCCTTGGAGAGTGTTGCCCTGCCTTTCTCGGAACTGCTGTGTGCTCCCCTTTTCTCCCCTTCTCTGTTGGCCAAGGTAGCACGTACTCTGCCGCCAGCGTTGTCAGATGGAAAATTTTGGAGCAATTTTTCAACAAGAACCTTCTGGTATTGCACCATTTTGCTTGTCCTCTCCACCGGAGGAATGAGAGATGAGAAATTCTCTTTGTAGCGGGGGTCCAGGGGTCCAGAAGGGTGAACACCCAGTAATCCGTGTTGTTTAAAATGCGTATAACGCGTGGGTCACGGGAAAGGCAGCCTAACATAAAGTCAGCCATGTGTGCCAGAGTACCAACAGTCAAGATTTCGCTGTCCTCACCAGGAGGATGACTCTCAATATCCTCATCCTCTTCCTCCTCTTCTGCCCACCCACGCTGAAGAGATGGAACTAAAGTTCCATGGCTACCCTCTGTAGCGGAGGCAACCGTGTCTTCCTCCTCCTCCTCCTCCTCCTCCTCCGCCTCCTCCAATTGTCGCTGAGAAGACGAAGTGAGGGTGCTCTGGCTATCACCTTGTGTAAGCTCTTCCTCCCCCATTTCCACCTCTTCCACATGCAAAGCGTCGGTTTTAATTGTGAGCAGCGAGCGTTTCAGTAGACACAGAAGTGGGATGGTTACACTGATAATAGCGTTATCGCCGCTCACCATCTGTGTCGATTCCTCAAAATTGCGTAAAACCTCGCAGAGGTCTGACATCCATTCCCACTCCTCACTTCTGATTACAGGAAGTTGAACGGAGAGGCGACGACCGTGTAACAGCTGGTACTCCACTACTGCCCTCTGCTGCTCACAAAGCCGGGCCAACATGTGGAAGGTGGAGTTCCAGCGCGTGCTCACGTCACACAGCAGCCGGTGAGCTGGCAATTGTAAGCGCTGCTGCAGCTTCAACAGGCCGGCCGAAGCTGTAGATGACTTACGGAAATGTGCACACACGCGGCGCACCTTGGTCAAGAGATCATGCACATTGGGGTAGGTTTTTAGAAATCGCTGCACCACTAAATTAAATACATGCGCTAGGCATGGTACGTGTGTGAGCTTGCCGAGCTCCAAAGCCGCCACCAAGTTACGCCCATTATCACACACAACCATGCCTGGTTGCAGGTTGAGTGGCGAGAGCCACTGCTCGGTCTGGTGACTAATCCCCTGCAACAGCTCTGAGGCCGTGTGCTGTTTGTCCCCAAGGCAGATCAGCTTCAGCACGGCCTGTTGACGCTTCCCCACTGCAGTGCTACACTGCTTCCAGCTACTGGCTGATGGGGGAGTGGCGCTGCGTGTAGAGAATTCGGAGGTGGAAACGGAGGAGGAGGAGCCAATAACGTAGGTGCTGGCGGAAACCCTGATGGAGGTAGGGCCCGCAATCCTCGGCGTGGGTAGCACCCGTGCCATCCCAGGGTCCGAGTCGCTCCCAGCCTCCACGACATTCACCCAGTGTGCCGTCAGGGAAATGTAGCGTCCCTGGCCACAAGCACTTGTCCATGTGTCAGTCGTTAAGTGGACCTTCCCAGTAACTGCGTTGGTCAGGGCACGGGTGATGTTACGGGACACATGGTGGTGTAATGCGGGGATGGCACACCGGGAAAAGTAGTGGCGGCTGGGGACCGCGTACCGAGGGACAGCTGCTGCCATCAGGCTGCGGAAGGACTCAGTGTCCACAAGCCTAAATGGCAGCATTTCGATGGCCAGTAATTTTGAAAGGTGTGAGGTTAGTGCTATGGCCTGTGGGTGGGTGGCTGGGTACTTTCTCTTGCGCTCAAATGCCTGGGGTAACGACATTTGGACGCTGTGCTGGGACAGGGAAGTGGATGTGGTCGCTGATGGTGCTTCAGATGCTACAGGTGCAGGGCGGGAGGTATGCGGGCCTGCGCCTTCAACAGGCGATTGGCCGGCACCGAAAACAGGGGAAGAGGAGGCAGTGGTGTGGCCTGCAGACACAGATGGGCGATCCAGGCGTTCCTCCCACTTACTACGGTGCTTGGATGCCATGTGTCGGATCATGCTGGTGGTGGTGAGGTTTCTAGTGTTCATGCCTCGGCTCATTCTGGTGTGGCACAGGTTGCAAACTACAATTCTTTTGTCGTCCGCACTTTCCTTAAAAAAACGCCATACCGCGGAACACCTACCCTTTGGCAAGGTAGATTTACGCAAGGGGGTGCTCCGTGGAACATTTGCGGGCCGGTTTGGTGCGGTCCGCCTTCTTTCTGTAGCCACACCACTGCCTCTTCCAGCCTGTTGCGGTGCTGCAGATGGCTCACCCTCAGGACTGCTGTCATCGCTCGGCTCTACACCTTCCCAGGTGGGGTCAGTCACCTCATCGTCCACCAAGTCCTCCTCCACTTCCTCACTCTGATCATCCTCCTCATGTCTTGATCCCACCACATACTCAGTCATTGACAACTGTATAACATTCTCCTCAACAAGGTCTTGAGACGGAAATAGTGGTTGATTTAATGGCAACTGTGTCTCATCATCATCATCATCATCCACTACTTCCTTTGACCTTAAATGCCGTTCACATCTGTCATCTTCTTGTGATTGGGTAGCCTCTAGAGGTTGTGAATCAGGGCACAAGATGTCATGTTCCTCTGCAAGCGTGCTTGGAGAGAGGGTCAAATGAAGGATTGGTGATGAGACGAGCTCCTCACTATATCCCAGTGTGGGATCACTTCTTTGACCAGACCGTGTATGGTGGGAGGAAGGATGATCAGAGTGAGGATTATGTTGACCAGACTCTTGGCTACTGAGAGTGGACTTGGTGGAAGACAGGGTGGTGCTTAACCGACTGGAAGCAGTATCAGCTGTCATCCAACCGACCACCTGTTCGCAGTGGTCGGACCTCGAGAGTGATGTCCTGCGACGCCCTGTAAAATTAGACATGAAGCTAGGTATGGTGGATGTCTTTCTTTCTTGTGCTCTGGCACCAGGCACAGTTTCTCTGCGTCCTGACCCGCGCCCTGAACTATCAGGATCACGTCCACTTCCCCGTCCCTTTTTACCCGCCTTCTTCATCTTACACGGAATATGTGACTTTAATATTTGAGTTTGAAAACTTAACAGTATTTCTTCCTAGTCTGCAACTGTGCAGAGTACACAGAATAGGCTGCTAAACGGCGGTGACACACACTGAATGGAATATGTGACTTTAATATTTGAGTTTGAAAACTTAACAGTATTTCTTCCTAGTCTGCAACTGAGCAGAGTACACAGAATAGGCTGCTAAACGGCGGTGACACACACTGAATGGAATATGTGACTTTAATATTTGAGTTTGAAAACTTAACAGTATTTCTTCCTAGTCTGCAACTGTGCAGAGTACACAGAATAGGCTGCTAAACGGCGGTGACACACACTGAATGGAATATGTGACTTTAATATTTGAGTTTGAAAACTTAACAGTATTTCTTCCTAGTCTGCAACTGTGCAGAGTACACAGAATAGGCTGCTAAACGGCGGTGACACACACTGAATGGAATATGTGACTTTGATATTTTAGTTTGAAGACTTAACAGTATTTCTTCCTATTCTGCAACTCTGCACAGTACACAGAATGTGCTGCTAAACTGCGGCGAAGCACACTGAATGGAATATGTGACTTTGATATTTTAGTTTGAAGACTTAACAGTATTTCTTCCTATTCTGCAACTCTGCACAGTACACAGAATGTGCTGCTAAACTGCGGCGAAGCACACTGAATGGAATATGTGACTTTGATATTTTAGTTTGAAGACTTAACAGTATTTCTTCCTATTCTGCAACTCTGCACAGTACACAGAATGTGCTGCTAAACTGCGGCGAAGCACACTGAATGGAATATGTGACTTTGATATTTTAGTTTGAAGACTTAACAGTATTTCTTCCTATTCTGCAACTCTGCACAGTACACAGAATGTGCTGCTAGACTGCGGCGACGCACACTGAATGGAATATGTGACTTTGATATTTTAGTTTGAAGACTTAACAGAATGTGCTCTAATCTGCAACTTTGCACACTAAACAGAATGTGCTCTAATCTGCAACTTTGCACACTAAACAGAATGTGCTCTAATCTGCAACTGTGCACACTAAACAGAATGTGCTCTAATCTGCAACTTTGCACACTAAACAGAATATTTTTTTTTTTTTTTTTTTTTTCCACCCACACAAAATAACCTGCTGCCCCCACACACAGTAGTCCTAAAAAGGACTTTTGGTTCTTTTTTTTCACAATTTTGGTTTTTTTCCTCCCTACACTGCCTTTCCCTTCCTATCCTCAGCTCTCCCTGGCTAAGACTGAGCCGAACTCGATGGTCAGGTGCTATACAGCACCCGACCACGGGTTCTGGCCAGCCAATCAGTGTAATGCCAGCAGCCAACATGGCTGCTGGCATTACACCGATGTCAGAGCCTCCCTGCACGTTTATTGGCTGCGCAGCAGCCGCAAAACGTGCGGGGAGGAGACCCGAACATGGCGGGCGAGCACATGCGGTACTCGTACGAGTACCGCCATGTGCCGAGCAGAGCGATGCTTGAGCCGATCCGAGCATCGGCCGAGCATGCTCGCTCAACACTATTAAATATCCTACTTGTTCTTGAAATTACCATTTACTTATGCAGATTACAGAGCTGCAAATAAACTATTTATTCTTAGTAAAGGAGACCTATATATTTTTTTTACAATAGTCAATTCACAACGTGTGTCCTATATAGAGAATTGAAAAGTTCAATATTTTTGATTTATTCAGTTATACAGTTTACCAGGTTTGAAGAACCATTATAAAGGTTCCCTTTACATACACGGTTTAGATGTTAATTGAGTTTCTATCATTTACCAGTGATAACATACGGTATATAGGTTCTGATGTGTTAATTAACCCTCTTAAGGACCGGGAAAATCTGTGGTGGTTTGCACTAAAAGATAGAGCAATTTTGACCTTTTTGACTATGTCTTTGTTCAACAGTGTTTTGCCTCTAATGGCGCGATGCAGGAAACGTGCGCAATTGCTATTTCCCATGTGAAAACCACTAGGGAATAGGTTTGCACATGATTTTGTTGAATTGCTCATGAAAAAATCAAGATTAGCAAACGGCTGCGCATATTTTTTTTGTGGGCGTGGCTAAGGTTAACGAATCTGTGTGAGTGGAATAGCGAATGCGCCTAATGCAAGAACTGCTATAGCGAATTAATTTATACATCTGTGTACTGTTGTCATAAAATGGAATTTTTCATGCGCAATTCAAGAAGCGTTCGGTATTTAGCTCCCTGGATTAGAACATGCGCAAAACCTATCTGCGCACAAAAATGCCTTTATCCGATGTGCACATTTCCTGCATCACGCCATAAGTCTTTTATCCCAGCCATACTAATTATACACTGTTTTTTTAAGAACAAGTAGGGCTTTCTTTTGATACCACACTTATATGGATAGCCCACCACTTCTTTTATTTATATTTAAGTAAACAATAAAAAATAGAAAAAAATCAACTTTTAATAGATTCTCCTGTGATAATTTGTGCCCAGCTTTTTCATTTTTTGTTAATATTGGACAAAAAGTATGAATGGTTGTTCGTACCGTCCAACTGTACAGTTTTGTCCCTCTGGGGCAAAAATCGCCATGTGTCTCTTTCCCTCCCTGATTGTGCTCTGTTAATAGATTAAAGTTTGTGGTGTATGTGTATATAAGTGTTTTAAATCACTCCACAACAATAGATCTCACATTTAGAAAATGTGTTTTTTATAAGTCTGTGTAAAAAAATATTTTCACTTGCTCCCACTGGTTTATTTAGTTACCTAAAGAGCTGTAAGTAGGTCATACAATGAAATACTCTTAATCCTGCCACAGCTACAGCACTAGAGGGGTTAATACCCCCAACTCTGTCTCTTTCTGTATCGTTTTGAGTCTGTTCTCTCCTAACTCTCACAGTAAGGCACATTGCCTTTGTCAGTTAAAAAGCCGATACATGTGACCATTGTAGGAGCGATCATGTGTACCGGCAAAGCAGAGAAGGACTGAAACTGAGCGCTCTGGTCCTGGAGCGCTCAGTCTCAGCCTCTGCAGCATGTAAGCAGCATGTACTGAGACGCACTGCTGTCATTTAACCTATGATGTGCCAGCACCGTCATGGGTCATTATGGAAAGTTTACCCATGACAGTCTTGGCATGTCATGGGTCCTTAAGGGGTTAATAATTTATTTTATATATATGAACATCTTTTCTTGGTCCTACAAAATATAATTGTGATTTAATCCTCAATCAGGACCATCTTCATTATTTGTGGTCTCCTTTGTTATAATGCATATGAGTTACTGATATATACAATTTAAACAACTAATTATGAAGTTATCCAGTTGTAAGTTTGTCTACATCTCAACCTCAAAGTAAGTTGGATCTTTCACTAGTTATAGTTATTCATGTGAGCTTTCATCTACAACAGCGGAAGGGTTTCTTTACAGTAAGGACAATAAAGGTATGGAATTCACTGCCTGAGGAGGTGGTGCTATCGAATATATTAGATGCCTTTAAAAAGGGCCTGGATACTTATTTAAAAGAGCAGAACATAGAGGGCTATGTACGTTAGTATTGAGATTAATATTTAGTTAGTGCTTGTTGATCCAAGGAGAAATCTGATTGCCATTTGGAATCAAGAAGGAATTTTCCCCCCCATTCAAGGCAGAATTTGAAATTGCTGTATTGAGGGGGGGGGGGGGTTTGCCTTCTTTTGGATCAACGATGGTAAACAGGAATAGGAAAAGGGTTGAACTAGATGGACGCAAGTCTTTTTTCAACCTAAATTACTATGTAATATAGACACTCAAATATCACTGCTTTCTCTTCTTAGTAGGGAGATTGCAGTAGTTCACCAAAGTATTACTAGTGTTCACCTGTACAGACTTTTCATTCGAATCAATATTGTTATATTTTGTATTCAGCAAAGATACCATGTTACCATTTCCCCCTCTTAAGACATCTGTTGAAGACCCTCCTACGCATTTCGCCAGATAGGCCGGCTTTGTCAGGGGTATTTTAATTAACCGGTAATATCAAGAAAAAGCACAATATTTAAAATACAGAGCACATGAGGTTTTTAGAGATACATGCCTCAGATAATTACTGCCTACCTTTATTCAAAGAGGTAAAACATTAGCATCTAGAATAAGATTAAAAAATACATCACTATTTCAATAGTTTACTTATCGCTTCAGAATCTGCATAACTAATTGGCACTTCTGTGTATGGATAGTAATTAAAATATATGAGATCTTTAGACAAGCGAATCCCCCACTTCACAGATAATTAATATTTAAATCGGTAGGAATACAATCAAGCAATACAGTTAAACAGTGACATATACTAGATTAATAGTGGAGGGGTTCTGTGGAGAATAATAAGCAGCTCTCCCATTTGTTTCAAACCCATTATCTTTTCTGTTGTTTTTTTTACAATTTTGTTGTGTTTTTTCCTTTAAAGGGATAGTAATACTTTGTTGTATCTTTATTTTATTTTGTAGGCATTAAAAAAACATGAAGAACGATATGTCTTATCTCTCAAACCTTTATGGTTTGAGAGATATTCACAAGCAAAGTTTCCCCCTCCCGCCCCTTTTACCTAGTGTAAGCCATCTCTTCTCAGATGTGGAATTCAGTCCATAGACCAGACAGATAACAGAAGGGGACAATCTTCTTCCTATGAGAACAATGAAAGCCCTGCCCCCCTTGACAAGTATTTCAGGTTTTTCCCTTATCTTAATTGAAGATTGTCCCTCTCTGCAGTCTACCTGGGCACCTCCCTTCTGATCTGGCTGAGCAGTGTTACATCAGTAAAAGGGGTGGGAGAGGGATACTTTGTCATTGAATTACTCTTGAACTACAACTCTGACAGAATTGAAATAACACTCTCCAAAGTCCAAATACTATGATGATTAGAGCTGCTTTTATTATGAAACGTTACTATCCCTTTAAGTTCTGAAATTAAAATGGACCTGTTACCACGCTAAGAGAAGTTTACATGTGTTTTCACAGTGAATTAAAACTTATATGTTGTATTAGGCATTTTTCTGTAAAATACATTGTTTTTGAGAAATACATTTTTATGTTTTTTTATGGCTACCGGGGCACTTAATGCAAATAACAGTATGAAAAAAAGTTCTGTTTGAGGCCAAACTTATCCATCTCTAGGCTGTTCAAGGGATAGTAATGTTTCATAATAAAAGCAGCTCTAATTAATCATCATAGTATTTGGACTTTGGAGAGTGTTATTTCAATTCTGTCAGAGTTGTAGTTCAAGAGTAATTCAATGACAAAGTGTCCCCCTCCCGCCCCTTTTACTGATGTCACACTGTTCAGCCAGAGCAGAAGGGAGGTGCCCAGGTAGACTGCAGAGAGGGACAATCTTCAATTAAGATAAGGGAAAAACACGAAAAGCTTGTCAAGGGGGGCAGGGATTTCATTGTTCTCATAGGAATAAGAGTGTCCCCCCTTCTGTTATCTGTCTGGTCTATGGACTGCATTCCACATCTGAGAAGCAATGGCTTACACTAGGTAAAAGGGGTGGGAGGGGAAACTTTGCTTGTGAATATCTCTCAAACCATAAAGGTTTGAGAGATAAAACTTATATCGTTCTTCATGTTTTTTTAATGCCTACAAAATAAAATAAAGTTAAAACGAAGTATTACCATCCCTTTCAGTGTGTGAACTCTGCCTAGATTCATATCACAGTTTGTAGTAATATTGGCCGAGCACAAAAACTGAATAGCTTAACGTTCCACAGTGCGCATCAGTAAAAAAAAAAAAAAAAAAAATTTCTAACACAACATATAAGCAGGTTAAAATTCTATTCTCCACAATTTCATTTTCTGTATTTTTTATTTTAGTAAACTCGGCATGTCTTTCAGAAGAAGGAAAGCGATGCCTGTACTTGATTTAGAGACAAGTGAAAAAAATCTGTGTGTAACAGAGTAATGTAGATTTTCTCTATGTTAGTGCCATTTTAAAATGATGCTGGTCTAATACTGTCATCCCATTATATCACCACAATACCCTGGAAAATAAAGGGCTTGTTATTTTTAGGTTGATTTTAAACTTTCTCTAATTGTATTTTTATATTAAAGGGACACTAATGTCCCAAAAAATTATTTCTAATTTTGTAGAGCTTAAAATAATAAACTGAGTGATCCAAACGCTATCTCTCAAACCGCTGTGGTTTGAGAGATATAGACATTGAAACTTCCCCTCTCCCTCCCCTTCTCATGATGTCAGCGTCTAGCTGACAGCAGGAGATCCCGGTCCGGGGACCAGCAGGATGCTCTGCAACAGAGCCGAAATCACGTTACTTAAAAAGAATTGCTTCATTGGAAAGGTCTACAAAGTGTGCTTGCAAACCAGGCACACTATGTAGACCTTACTAATGAAGTAATTCTTTTTAAATAATACAATTCCGGCTCTGCTGCAGAGCCTCCTTGAGTCGTATGACTCGAATCTCCTGCTGTCAGTTTTAACATCAGGAGAAGGGGAGGGAGGGGGGAACTTTGAATGCCTGTATCTCTCAAACCATAGCGGTTTGAGAGATAGGGCTTGGAGTACTTGGGATATTATTTTAAGCTCTACAAAACTAGAAATAATTTTGTTATGACATTACTGTCCTCTTAAATGTTCATCCATGCTCGTTTGAAGATTTTGACATTTGGCAGTTTAAAAGTTATTCCAGTCCACACAAACCCTTGCAAATTTGCCGAATTCTGTTTGGTAATAAAAAGGATAGAAATGTCTAGAAAACGTTAGCACCTTCCCATTATACATATGCATGCTATACCCTGGCCGAGATCATGTCAACCACCTGGATCCCACTCACAGCATTCCTTTAAACCTGGGTGCAGAGATGGCCTTTGATAGCATGGCCTCATCCACATCACCTTTTGCTACATCAGGGGTTTGGTGTCAGATTCTCACATTTTGTTAGCAAGATCTACTCCACTCCATGTCTTCTGTCACAATTAATGGCCTGAACTCCGCTCCCTTTACCCTGGAAAATGGGACAAGGCAAGGTTGTCCTCTCTCGCCGCTGCTGTTCAACATCATTTTGGAACCTTTTCTTCCGGATTCCGGTCCGCAGATCAGCCGGTGGCTCTTCAGCAGAGCAGAGATCACAAGACAGTAAAATAACTATTTCATTGGAAGGGTCCAAAAAGTGTGCTTGCAAACCAGGCACACTTTGTAGACTATTCAAATGAAGTAGTTCTTCTGATTTCTTGCGATCTCGGCTCTGCTGTAGAGCCACGGCCAGTCCATGTACTGGATTCCAAATCTGACAGCTAGATGGCAGACTTGACTGTTTTGGTCAGTGAGGGGAAACTTTG
Organism: Rhinophrynus dorsalis; assembly: GCA_037306005.1. Lineage (NCBI taxonomy): Eukaryota > Metazoa > Chordata > Amphibia > Anura > Rhinophrynidae > Rhinophrynus > Rhinophrynus dorsalis. The sequence goes on along the minus strand of CM074720.1, from coordinate 128,767,597 downwards.
CTTGTGAATATCTCTCAAACCATAAAGGTTTGAGAGAGAAGACATATCGTTCTTCATGGTTGTTGGTTTTTTTTTTTTTTTTAATACCTACAAAATAAAATAAAGATCAAATGAAGTATTACTATCCCTTTAAGAAATGGCTACAAAGACCTAATATCTCCAAGTACTGTCCAGTCAGGTTACTTGAATAAGTCACATGGCTCCTTTGTTCCTGGCCACATGGCATAGCCATTTCACAGTTGGTCAGGATTCCCAGAATGCATGTCTGCAATGGCAGCCATTACACATTTGCTCAGCCATTCATAAACACTGCCCCTTGTGGTGCACATTCAGAATGCACATACCATATAGAAACATATTACTTTAATTGTCTGTGTGAAATGAATCATAGAATCATATACAATACAATAAATTGTATCCAATTCAAATGTCTGTCTTCATAGCATTGTCTCTCTTCAGGTCTTTACATAAGCTGTCAATTAGTGTAATGACTACACATGTAAATAACCTTCTTATGTGTTTTAAATCAATAACCAAAAAGGAAAGACTAACTATGTGAAAAGAATTTGAGTAGATTAAGGAAACCGCAATCTGATTTATCAATTCTAAGTCCCTGAGTCACATCATAAAGGAGAGGACAGATAAGTCATCAGAGAATAAGACAAAGGAGGTATGGTGTCTATGCATGGACAACACAAACCTATTCAACTCAAAAGTGTATTCAGTTCAATTCAAACAGTTTGGTATCACTTAAGACATGTCTCAACACACGTGTTCCCCCATAGCATATGCCCAACGTGGTTAGCCATGCACAACGATGGCTTCCACAGAGGCTCTGGTCTTACCAAGCATGCAACCTCTACTGGGTTTTTAAACCTTAAGTTGTAGGTGTGACTTATTCACCTATTCAATCCTTTATTCTTTGTTTCATTAGTTATTAGTTTCATTGCCAACATATCTAATGGTGAACAAAAGACAATAGCATATCAAGGCATGTTTACTCAGAAAAAGAGATTTGTGCATCACTTATATATTTCAAAAGAATATTCTTATATGATTATTATCCTTACATTGAGAGTACTTACACCTTATTCTGTGAGATATGGTGGCCTCTTAAGTTCCCAACGGAGCTATTCATGATCATACAAAAATACAGAACAATGACAAAATGTCAGATTCTTGATACTAGTATTAAAATTGGTTCACTACTTTCGTATCCTTTTGATGTTTATGATTTAATAAACAAACAAAATATAGCTTGAAATGTCAATAGAATCTCTGGCTACATTTAACATATTATGCCCTTTGCTGGACATGTCAACTCATGCCATAAGGGAGATGTATAAGTTCTGTGTTTCCAAGGTATTGAAAGAATAACCTCAAATCAATATAAAGGAGACTTGAATCAGATCTGAATGAAGGGATTTCACGCATTCACATTTTCACCCATTCGTTTGAATCTTAAAATGCAGCATATAGAATATTCTGGAAGCCACTGGACCATGATCTGCACTGATTTAAACTAATCTGAACTGGTATACATTATAGTATAAAAGATTTGAGGCCCCTCACAAATGTTTCTCTAAATGGACATATGTTACATCTAGACGGGTTAGTCATCCCTAAAAAGGTAGAATATATGAGTGAGATTCTCATCTCTTACTTTTGATCACCACATAAGTGGACGATAAAGGGGCATGATTATCATGTTTTGAGGTTGTGCATAGGCAAAAGTGCATAATATTCTCCAACTGGTGGGATTAAGACTACTCATTTATGTTTGGCACATTTGTGCTTATTTCATACATTAATCTAGTAACACTTACATAAGTAGTAACAAGATATTATGTTAATAAGAATCATAAAACACTGATACTAGTGATGAGCAGATGTTAAACTAGTACAGCAGAAAAATATAAGTATAAATATTCACAAGCCAATGCATTTTAGAATGCTGAAATATACAGATCTAAGAGCTACAGGAGCATCATTGTATGTAGCTTGATGATAACAACAATTAACCATAATATTGTCAGGATTAGGATAGACCTAGTAGCCAAGGTGTACTAAGCTGATAGAGAGCACTGACTGGGGTGCATAGCTGGGGAGCATATCTAGACCTGGGGAGCTCTTCCTGTGGCCAAGGCTGGGTAGAATTACTGGCCTAAAGGCCAGATAGCCAACCCCAAAGGAGGTGGAATCTGGACCAGGATGAGCACCCCAAGGAAATGATATTGGTACAAGGTCTCAGACTACCAGAAGCAGAAGCACCCTAATATATAGAGGCAATAAACTACTGCTTGTACTTGCACTTTATTAGCTTACTGTAAGCGTTTCACTTCCCTGCTGAGACGGCTGCTGGGCATCTCTGGGCGGCCGGTCTCGTGTGTGCTGCCTCGCGGCTCTTTGCCGCGTCTCATTCCGTGATAGCCGGCTTCCTGCTTCTGTCTGTGCTGCAGAGTGCAGGTGCGCATCAAGGGAATCCCCTTGAGAGCCGAGGAAGACCTTGGCTCTCTTCAGGGCATGAAACAGCTCAGGGATGAGAGGCAGTGGATACCTATTCTTGACTGTTATGAGTCCTCGGTAATCTATGCAGGGTCTTGGAGACCTGTCTTTCTTAGCAACAAAGAAAAATTGGCCTGATGAATACCTTGGCAAGATATTCTTCAATGTATTCTCAGAGGGCATGGTTATAAGGTACAAAAGGCAAGTATGTTCTGGCTCTGGGAAGCATAGTTACAGGTAATAGATCAATGAGACTGTCACATTTTCGATGAGGGGAATGGTATCAGCTATCTTCTTTTTGAAGACATCCAGATAGTCCCAGCAGGAAGCTGGGACTGTGGTCTGATGGGACAAGATTTTATGAACACATAACTCAGGAAGTTGAACCAGCCACAGACAGGAATATCTACAAGAGTTGCTCCAAGAAGAGATTTGCCCAGACTCCCAGTTGATAGAAGGGTTGTGTGAACATAACCAGGGAAGACCCAGGATAACTGGAGCAGATGGTGATATGATTACATCAAACTGAATTTTCTCAGAGTGCAGGACCCCATGAATCATACAAATCTGGTGTGACTCTGTAGAAATCACTCCTGATCCAAGGGGAGAGCCAACCACAGATGATACCATAAAACAGTTATTCTTCTGCCTCAGGAGAATATCTTAGTTGGAGGCAAAGTGGAGTCCAGGAACACTCCTGCAGCCCCAGAGTAAAGGAAGGAGAGAGTGGAGCTAAACCTTCCAGCTAACTTAGTTGGACAGGAACAAGCACTCGGCTGAAAGAGGCCAGAAGGAAGCTAGAGGTCTTGCTTAAAGGGATAGTAATGTTTCACAAAAACAACAGCTACAATTAATCTTCATAGTATTTGGGCTATGGAGAGCATTATTTCAATATGGTCCGAGTTGTAGTTCAAGACTAATTGAATGATAAAATATCCCTCCCCTCCAGCCCATTTTACTGTTGTAATACTGCTCACCTCAGAGCAGCAAGAGTGCCTGGATGGATCACAGCAAGGGACAATCTTCAGTGAGCATAAGGAAAACCTGAAAAACCTGTCAAGGGGGACAGGGTTTTCCTTATACTCACAGTAAGACAATTGTCCCTTTCTGTGACCTGTCCGGTCAAGAGACCAGATTCCACATCTGAGGGGAGGCGGCTTACATTAGGTAAAAGGGGCAGGAGGGGGATACTTTATCATTCAATTACTCTTAAACAACAACTAAGACAGTATTGAAATAGCACTCTCCATGGCCACATACTATGAAGATTAATTGGAGCTGCTTTTTTGTGAAACATTACTATCACTTTAAGGAGGTGTTTCCCTTGCTCCTTCAGCCCTAACGTTTCTAGGAAGAGAAGGACAGCAGCACAACAGATGTCCCTTAATGCCACAATATAAGCAAAGTCCTTGGGCCTTGCATCAATTTCTCTCTTCCTCTGAGAGTTTAATAATGGAACCCACCTCCATAGGTTTCCCATGTGAAATATTACCATCACATGTAGAAACAGAGGAGGAAGGAGTAAGCTGAGAAGACACAGACTGTGGTTTCTCAAGATTTCATTCTTGCATTCATTGGTCTATTTCTAGACACGGGATTATACAACCCCCAAGGTCCACGGGTATTTCCTGGCAGGTTAGGTATCCTTCAAACTGTAGGAGAAGTCAGAGATGCTCAACTAGGCTCATGAGCTTGCAAGGGTATGCAAACGCTCACTCGGACTGTGTTCTAGCATTTAGCTCACAAATACCATACACAGAGAAGAAATATTCTGAAGCATATCATACAGGTCTTGCCAAAATGACAGTCCAGCCACAATATTCCAGACATCATTTCTCTGAACAAGTGAAGCAGCTAACCACAGACATACATTTCAGACTTGTTGAACCTCATCAGTAAGGTGCAGCTGATACATCTAAGCATTTGTGAGCAAGGGATCCACATCTGGATTCCCCCATTACCCTTAGGGTGACTAACCCTAAAAGCAATTTGCATATAGATAGAAGAAGTCAGAGATGCTCAACTAGACTCAAAGCTTGCAAGAGTATGCAAAACCTCAGTGGACTGTGTCCTCACGCCAAGGGTGCAACCTCTTGTAGCTCACAAATGTCATACACAGGGAAGAAACATTCTGAAGCATATCATACAGGTCCTGCCAAAATGACAGTCCAACCAAAAAATTCCAGACAAGTCTTCTCTAAACAAGGGAGCCAAGTAACACCAAACATCTATTTGTCTCTGTCAGTGAGATGCAGCTGATCCCTCTAAGCATTTGAGAGAAAGGGGGTCAACATCTGGATTCCCCCATTACCCTTAGGGTGACTAACCATAAGAGCAATTCACATATAGATATAAGAAGTCAGAGATGCTTATCTAGGCTCATGAGCTTGCAAGGGTATGCTAAAACTTACTGGGACTGTGTCCTTGTGCCCAGATTGCAATCTATTTTAGCTCACAAATGCCATACACAGAGAAGAAATATTCTGAAGCATATTACACAGATCCTGTCAAAATGAGAATCCAGCCATGAAATGACAAACAATTGTTCTCTGACCAAGGGAAGCAGCTAACCCCACACATATGTGTGTTTTTTTTTTTTTTGTTTTGTTTGGTTTTTTTTTTTTTTTTGTGTTTTTTTTTTGTTTTTTTTGCCTTTTGGGATCTTATCAGTGAGTTGCAGCTGATCTCTGTAGGCACTAGTGAGCAAGGGGTCCACGTACAGATTCCCCCTTACCTTTAGGGCAACTAACCCTAAGAGCAATTTGAATATAGATAGAAGTCAGAAATGCTCAACTAGGCTCATGAACTTGCAAGGGTATGCAAAAGCTCTCTGGGACTGTATCTTCATGCCCAGGGTGCAATCTTTTTCAGCTCACAAATGCCATATACAGATAAAGAAATATTTTGAAGCATATCATACAGGTCCTAACAAAATAACAGTCCAACCACAAGATGCCAGACAATTATTCTCTGATATATAAGGGAAACAACCAACCCCAGATATACGTTTTGGCCTTGTTGGGCCTCGTCATGAGGTGCAGCTGCTCCATCTTGGTACTTGTGAGCAAGGGATCTACTGCTGGATTACCCCATTACCTTTAGGGTGAATAATTCTAAGATCAAATTACATATAGATAGAAGAAGTCAGAGATGCTCAACTAGGGAAGAAGAAGAAGAAGAAGAAGAAGAAGAAGAAGAAGAAGAAGAAGAAGAAGAAGAAGAAGAAGAAGAAGAAGAAGAAGAAGAAGAAGAAGAAGAAGAAGAAGAAGAAGAAGAAGAAGAAGAAGAAGAAGAAGAAGAAGACCCCAGATGTACATTTTGGCCCTGTTGGGCATCATCAGTGAGATGCAGCTACTCCCTCTAGTCATTTGTGAGCAACAGGTCCATGTCTCGATTACCCCATTACCTTTAGGGTGAATAATGTTAAGAGCAACTTGCATATAGATAGAAGTCACAGATGCTCAACTAGATTCATGAGCATGGGGGGGCATGCAAAAAGCTCACTGGGATTGTGTCCTCACATGCAGGGTGGAATTTCTGCCAAAACAAGAGATGACACATGAAATACCAGAGAATTCTTCTCTTAAAGTGTTAGTAATGTCTAAAAAAAACTTTTTTGCATTTAGAAGAGCTTAAAAAGCTGATCTAAATGCAAAAAAACATATCTCTCAAGCTGCTATGGTTTAAGAGATACGGCATTTAAAGTTTGATTTCTCCTACTGACAGCTTCATTGGAATGGTCTAAAACGTGTGCCTGAACACTTCTCAAGCGCCTCCATGTCGACCGACACAGATCTCCTGCTGACAGCTTTACAGCTGTTAGTAGGAGAAATCAAACTTTAAACGCCCGTATCTCTTAAACCATAGCGGTTTGAGAGATACGTTTTTTGCATTTAGATCAGCTTTTTAAGCTCTTCTAAATGCAAAAAAGTTTTTTTTAGACATTACTAACACTTTAACAATGAAAGCAGTTAAGCCAAAAAGTACATTTCAGTCTTCTCAGTGAGGAGCAGCTGATCCTTCTACGCAATTGTGAGCAACGGGTCCATGTCTGGATTCCCCCATTACTCTTAGACTGAATAACCTTAAACACAATGTACATATACATAGAAGAAGAAGACTGAGATGCTCAACTAGGCTCGTGAGTTTGCAAGGATATGCAAAAGTTTAGTGGGACGGTGTCCTCACACCCAGAGTGCTTTTAGCTCACAAATGTCATACAGAGAGAAGAAATATTCTGAAGCATATCATAGAGGTCCTACCAAAATGACAGTCAAGCCTAAAAATGCTAGACAATTATTCACTGAACAAGGAAAGCAGCTAGCCACAGATGTACAAAACCCTTAGGGTGACTAACCCTTAAAGCAATTTAGAAGAACTCAGAAATGCTCAGCTAGGCTCATGAGCTTGCAAGGGTATACTAGGCTCACTGGGACTGTGCCCTCATGCACAGAGTACAATCACTTTTAGCTCACACATGCAATACACAGAGAAGAAATATTCTGAAACAGTTTATACAGATCCTGCCAAAATGACAGTCCAGCCACTTAACGCCAGAAAAGTCTTCTCTGAGCAAGAGAAGCAGTTGACCCCAGACGTATGTTTGAGCCTTGTTGGGCTTTGTGGGTGAAGTGCAGCTGATCCCTTTAAGGGCCTGTGAGCAACAGGTCAATGTCTGGATTACCCCATTACCCTTAGGGTGAATATTGTTAAGAGCAATTTGTATATAGATAGAAGTCAGAGATGCTCAACTAGACTCATGAGCATACATGGGCACGCAAAAAGCTCACTGGGATTGTGACCTCATGCCCAGAGTGCAATATCTTTTAGCTCACAAATACCATACACAGAGAAGAAATATTCTGAAGGATAATATACAGATTATGCCAAAAACAACAAATCAGCCATGAAACAATGAAGCCAGCTAACACAAGATGTACATTTCAGTCTTGTCAGTGAGATACAGCTGATCCATCTAAGCGCTTGTGAGCAATGGGTCCATGTCTGGATTCCCCCATTAACCTTAGAGTGACTAACCCTAAAAGCAATTTGCATATACATAGATGATGAAGAAGAAGAAGAAGAAGTCAGAGATGCTCAACTAGGCTCATGAACTTGCAAGGATATACCAAAGCTCAGTGGGACTGCGCCCTCACACCCAGGGTGCAAACACTTTTAGCTCACAAATGTCATACACAGAGAAGAAATATTCTGAAACATATTATAGAGGTCTTGCGAAAATTACCGTCCAACCACAAAATGCTAGCCAATGGTTCTTTAAACAAGGAAAACAGCCTTGTTTTGGCCTTGTTGTTGAGATGCAGCTGATCTCTGAAGGCACTTGTGAGCAAGGGGTTCATGTCTGGATTCCACCATTACCCTTAGGGTGAATAATTTAAAGAGCAATTTGCATATAGATAGAAGAAGTCAGAGATGCTCAGCTAGGCTCATGAGCTTGTAAGGGTATGCAAAAGCTCACTGGGATTGTGACCTCATGCCCAGAGTGCAATATCTTTTAGCTCACAAATACCATACACAGAGAAGAAATATTCTGAAGGATAATATACAGATTATGCCAAAAACAACAAATCAGCCATGAAACAATGAAGCCAGCTAACACAAGATGTACATTTCAGTCTTGTCAGTGAGATACAGCTGATCCATCTAAGCGCTTGTGAGCAATGGGTCCATGTCTGGATTCCCCCATTAACCTTAGAGTGACTAACCCTAAAAGCAATTTGCATATACATAGATGATGAAGAAGAAGAAGAAGAAGTCAGAGATGCTCAACTAGGCTCATGAACTTGCAAGGATATACCAAAGCTCAGTGGGACTGCGCCCTCACACCCAGGGTGCAAACACTTTTAGCTCACAAATGTCATACACAGAGAAGAAATATTCTGAAACATATTATAGAGGTCTTGCAAAAATTACCGTCCAACCACAAAATGCTAGCCAATGGTTCTTTAAACAAGGAAAACAGCCTTGTTTTGGCCTTGTTGTTGAGATGCAGCTGATCTCTGAAGGCACTTGTGAGCAAGGGGTTCATGTCTGGATTCCACCATTACCCTTAGGGTGAATAATTTAAAGAGCAATTTGCATATAGATAGAAGAAGTCAGAGATGCTCAGCTAGGCTCATGAGCTTGTAAGGGTATGCAAAAGCTCAATGGGACTGTGTCCAAGCACTCAAAGTACAATCTCTTTTAGCTCACAAATTCCATACACAGAGAAGAAATATTCTGAAACATATTACACAGGTCCTACCAAAATGATAGCTCAGCCACTAAATGCCAGACAATTCTTCTCTGAACAAGGGAAGCAGTTAACCCCAGGTGTGCGTGCGTGCGTGCGTGCGTGCGTGCGTGCGTGCGTGCGTGCGTGCGTGCGTGCGTGCGTGCGTGCGTGCGTGCGTGCGTGCGTGCGTGCTTTTTTTTTTTTTTTTTTTTTTTTTTAACCTCATCTGTGAGATGCAGCTGATATCACTAAACACTTGTGATCAAGGTGTCCACATCCGGATTCCCCATTAACCTTAGGGTGAGTAAGTCTAAGAGCAATTTGCATATAGCTAGAAAAAGTCAGAGATGCTCAACTAGGTTCAAGAGCGTGCAAGGGTATGAAAAAGCTCACTGGGACTGTGTCCTCACACCCAGGGTGCAATGTTTCTTAGCTCACAAATGCCATACACAGAGAAGAAACATTCTGAAGCATTTTATACAGGTCCTGCCAAAATGACAGTCCAACCACAGAATGCTAGACAATTCTTTTCTAAACAAGAAAAACAACTAACACCCAACATATATTTGACCCTGTCAGTGAGATGCAGCTGACCCCTCTAGACACTTGTGAGCAAGGGGATCAACGTCTGGATTCCCCCATTACCCTTAGGGTGACTAACCCTAAGAGCAATTCGCATATAGATATAAGAAATCAGAGATGCTTATCTAGGCTCATGAGCTTGCAAGGGTATGCTAAAACTCACTGGGACTGTGTCCCTGCACCCAGATTGCAATCTCTTTTACCTCACAAATGGCATACACAGAGAAGAAATATTCTGAAGCATAGCATAGCATAGCATAGCATAGCATAGCATAGCATACAGGTCTCACCAAAATGACAGTTCAGCCACAAAATGCCAGAAAATTCTTTTTTTGAAGAAGAAAAGCAGCTAAGCCCAGATGTTCGTTTTGGCGCCATTGGACATCATCAGCAAGATGCAGCTGTTCCCTCTAGGCACTTGTGAGCAATAGGTCCATGTCTCGATTACCCCATTACCTTTAGGGTGAATAATGTTAAAAGCAACTTGCATATAGATAGAAGTCACAGATGCTCAACTAGATTCATGAGCATGCGAGGGCATGCAAAAAAATTCACTGAGATTGTGTCCTCACACCCAGGGTGGAATCTCTGCCAAAACAACAGATGACCCATGAAATACCAGAGAATTCTTCTCTTAAAGTGTTAGTAATGTCTAAAAAAACTTTTTTGCATTTAGAAGAGCTTAAAAAGCCTATCTAAATGCAAAAAACATATCTCTCAAACCGCTATGGTTTAAGAGATATGGGCGTTTAAAGTTTGATTTCTCCTACTGACAGCTGTAAAGCTGTCAGCAGGAGATCCGTGTCGGTCGACACGGAGGCGCTTGAGAAGTGCCAAGATCTCGTTACTTACACGGAATCCCTTCATTGGAATGGTCTAAAATGTTTGCCTGAACACTTCTCAAGCCCCTCCGTGTCGACCGACATGGATCTCCTGCTGACAGCTTTACAGCTGTTAGTAGGAGAAATCAAACTTTAAACGTCGGTATCTCTTAAACCATAGCAGTTTGAGAGATACGTTTTTTCGCATTTAGATCAGCTTTTAAAGCTCTTCTAAATGCAAAAAAAGTTTTTTTTAGACATTACTAACACTTTAACAATGAAAGTAGTTAAGCCAAAAAGTACATTTCAGTCCTCTCAGTGAGGAGCAGCTGATCCTTCTACGCAATTGTGAGCAACGGGTCCATGTCTGGATTCCCCCATTACTCTTAGACTGAATAACCTTAAACGCAATGTGCATATACATAGAAGAAGTCTGAGATGCTCAACTAGGCTCATGAGCTTGCAAGGATATGCAAAAGCTCACTGGGACTGTGCCCTCACGCACAGAGTACAATCACTTTTAGCTCACACATACAATACACAGAGAAGAAATATTCTGAAACAGTTTATACAGGTCCTGCCAAAATGACAGTCCAGCCACTTAACACCAGAAAAGTCTTCTCTGAGCAAGAGAAGCAGTTGATCCCAGCCGTATGTTTGAGCCTTGTTGGGCTTTGTGGGTGAAGTGCAGCTGATCCCTTTAAGGGCCTGTGAGCAACAGGTCGATGTCTGGATTACCCCATTACCCTTAGGATGAATAATGTTAAGAGCAATTTGCATATAGATAGAAGTCAGAGATGCTCAACTAGACTCATGAGCATGCGTGGGCATGCAAAAAGCTCACTGGGATTGTGTCCTCACGCCCAGAGTGCAAATTCTTTTAGCTCACAAATGCCATACACAGAGAAGAAACATTCTAAAGGATAATATACAGGTCATGCCAAAACAACAGATAAGCTATGAAATACCAGACAATTCTTCTCTGATCAATAAAAGCAGTTAACCCAAGATGTACATTTCAGTCTTGTCAGTGAGATGCAGCTGATCCAGCTAAGCTCTTGTGAGTAATGGGTCCATGTCTGGATTCCCCCATTAACCTTAGAGTGACCAATCCTAAGAGCAACATACATATAGATAGAAGAAGTCAGAGATGTTCAGCTAGGCTCATGAGCTTGCAAAGGTATGAAAAAGCTCACTGGGATTGTGTCCTCACACCTTGGTTGCAATCTCTCTTAGTTCACAAATGCCATACACAGAGAAGAAATATTCTATGCCAAAACAACAGATAAACCATGAAATACCAGACAATTCTTCTCTGAACAATGAAAGCAGATAACCCAAGATGAATGTTTCAGTCTTCTCAGTGAAATGCAGCTGATCCAGCTAAGCGTTTGTGAGCAATGGGTCCATGTCTGGATTCCCCCATTAACCTTAGAGTAATTAACCCTAAAAGCAATTTGCATATACATAGATGAAGAAGAAGAAGAAGTCGAGATGCTCAACTAGGCTCATGAGCTTGCAAGGATATACAAAAAGCTCAGTGAGACTGTGTCCTCACACCCAGGGTGCAATCACAGAGAAGAAATATTCTGAAACACATCATAGAGGTCATGCCAAAATGATAGTCCAACCACAAAATTGCTAGACAATTCTTCTCTAAACAAGGAACTAGCCCCAGACGTACATTTTTGGTCTTGTTGTTGAGATGCCGCTGATCCCTCAAGGGACTTGTGAGCAAGGGTTTCACGTCTGGATTCCCCCATTACCCTTAGGGTGAATAATGTTAAGAGCAATTTGAATATAGATAGAAGAAGTCAGAGATGCTCAGCTAGGCTCATGAGCTTGTAAGGGTATGCAAAAGCTCAATGGGACTGTGTCCACGCGCCTAGAGTACAATCTCTTTTAGCTCACAAATGCCATACACAGAGAAGAAATATTCTGAAGCATATTACACAGGCCCTGCCAAAATGACAGCTTAGCCACTAAATGCCAGACAATTCTTCTCTGAACAAGGGAAGCAGCTAAACCCAGATGTATATTTTTATCTCCTTGGGCCACATCAGTAAAATGCAGCTGATATCACCAAACACTTGTGATCAAGGTGTCCACGTCTGGATTTCCCATTAACCTTAGGGTAAGTAACCCTTGTTGGGTCACATCGTTGATGTGCAGCTGATTACTCAAAGCACTTGTGAGAAAGGGGTCCACAACTGGATTCCTTCATTACCCTAAGGGTGACTAACCCTAAGAGCAATTTGCATATACCAGGAAGTAATAAGAGATGCTCAACTAGTCTCATGAGTGGCTGAGACTGTGTCCTCGCACCCAGGGTGGAATTGCTTTCAGCTCACAAATGTCATACACAGAGAAGAAATATTCTGACGCATATCATACAGACCCTGCCAAAATGATAATCCAGCCACAAAACTCCAGACAATTCTTCTCTTACCAAGGGAAGCAGCTAACTCCACAATTACATTTTGGCCTTGTTGCACCTCATCAGCAAGGTGCAACTGTTCCCTATAAGCACTTGTGAGCAAGGGATCCACATCTGGATTCCACCATTACCCTTAGAGTGAATAATACCATACATTGAAAAAAAACATTCTGAAGCATATCATAAATGCCCTGACAAAATGCCAGACAATTCTTCTCTAAACAGAGAAAGCAGCTAAGCCACATACATACATTTCAGCCTTGTCAATGAGGTCCATCTCAGCCCTGTATGAACTTGAGAGAAGGGGTCCATGTTTGGATTCCACCATTACACTTAGGGTGACTAACCCTAAAAGGAACTTGCATATAGATAGAAGAAGTCAGAGATGCTCAACCATGCTCATGAGCTTGCGAGGGCATGCAAAAGCTCACTGGGATTGTGTCCTTGCGCATAGAATGCAATCTCATATAGCTCACAAATGACATACACAAAGAAGAAATATTCTGACGCATATTAAACATGTCATGCCAAAATGACACATGAGCCACGAAATGCCAGATAATTCTTCTCTGAACAAGAAAAGCAGCTAACCCCAGACGTACGTTTCAGACTTGTTGACCCTCGTCGGTGAGGTAAAGCTGATCCCTCTAAGTGCTTGTGAGCAAATGGTCCACGTCTGGATTACCCCAGACCCTTTAGGGTGACTAACCCTAAAAGCAATTTGCATATAGATAGAAGAAGTCAGAAATGCTCAACTAGGCTCATGAGCTTGCAAGGGTATACAAAGCTCACTGGGACTGTGCCGTCGCTCCAAGGGTGCAATCCCTTTTAGCTTACAAATGCAATAAACAGAAAATAAATATTTTGAAACATATTATACAGGTCCTGCCAAAATGACAGTCCAGACACTTAACACCAGAAAATTCTTCTCTGAGCAAAAGAAGCAGCTAACCACAGCCATATATTTAAGCCTTGTTAGACTTTATTGGTGATGTGAAACTGATCCCTTTAAGCACTTGTGAGCAAGTGGCCCACATCTGGATTCATCCATTACCCTGAGGGTGACTAACCTTATGATCAGTTTGGCTATAGATAGAAGAAGCCAGAGATGCTCAACTAGTCTCATGAGCTTGTAAGGAAATACAAAAGCTCAATAGGACTGTGTTCACATACCCAGGGTGCAATTGCTTTTTACTCACAATTACCATACACAAAAAATAACTATTCTGAAGCAAATCATACAAACCCTACCAAAATGACAGACCAGCCATGAAATGCCAGACAATTCTCCTATGTACAAGGACAACAACTAATCCCCAATGTTCATTCATGGCTATTTCCAGTGACATGCAGTTCATCCCTCTAAGCACTTGTGAGCAAGGGGTCTACATCTGGATTCCCCCATTACCCTTAGGGTGACTAACCCTAAAAGCAACTTACATATAAATAGAAGAAATCAGAGATAATCAAATAGGCTCACGAGCCTGCAAGGGTATGCAAAAGCTCACTGGGACTGTGTCCACGTGCCCAGGGTACAATCTCTTTTAGCTCACAAATGGCATACACAGAAAAGAAATATTCTGAAGCATATCACACAGTTCAAGTGAGCTTTTGCATACCCTTGCAAGCTCATGAGCCTAGCAGAGCATCTCTGACTTCTCTCTGATTCTCTCTCTCTCTCTCTCTCTCTCTCTCTCTCTCTCTCTCTCTCTCTCTCTCTCTCTCTCTCTCTCTCTCTCTCTCTCTCTCTCTCTCTCTCTCTCTCTCTCTCTCTCTCTCTCTCTCTCTCTCTCTCTCTCTCTCTCTCTCTCTCTCTCTCTCTCTCTCTCTCTCTCTCTCTCTCTCTCTCAGAGGGATGAACAGCACATCACTGAGAGAGCAGAAATGTAAATATGTGGTTAGATGCTTTCTTTGTTCAAAGAAGAATTGTTTGGCATTCTGTGGCTGGTCTGTTATTTTGGCAGAATCTGTATGATATGCTTCAGAATATTTCTTTTCTGTATATGATATTTGTGAGCTAAAAGATATTGTACCCTGGGTGTGTGGGCACAGTCCTAATGAGCTTTTGCATACCCTTTGCAAGCTCATGAGCCTATTTGATTATCTCTGAATTCTTCTATGTATATGCAAGTTGCTTTTAGGGTTAGTCACCCTAAGGGTAATGGGGGAATCCAGACGTAGACCCCTTGCTCACAAGTGCTTAGAGGGATGAGCTTGCACTTCCCCGACGAGGCCCAACAAGGCCGAAAAGTATGTATGGGGTTAGTTGCATCCCTTGTTGAGAGAAGAATTGTTTGGCATTTTGTGGTTGGACTGTTATTTTGGTAGCATCTGTGTAATATGCTTCAGAATATTTCTTCTTTGTTTATGGCATTTGTGAGCTAAAAGCGATTGCACATTGGGTGCGAGTACACAGCCCAGTGAGCTTTTTTCTTACCCTTGCAAGCTCATGAGCCTGGTTGAGCATCTCTGACTTTTTGTATCTATATGCAAATTGCTCTTAGGGTTAGTCATCCTAAGCGTAATGAGGGAATCCAGATGTGGACCCCTTGCTTAGAAGCATTTAGAGGGATCAGCTGCATTTGATTGACTAGGCCCAACAAAGCTGAAACGTATGTTTGGGGGGCTGCTTCCCTTGTTCAGAGAAGAATTGTCTGGCATTTCATGGCTGGACTGTCATTTTGGCAGGGCCTGTATGTTATGCTTTAGAATATTTATTTTCTGGATCGCTAACTGGACGCTATTTTAGATACGTTGTGATCCACTGTCATGGATCCAGCAACCCATGGGTTCCCTCAGCTTCAGACTTGATCCTCTGTGGATGCTGAAGTCACTAGCAGTCTACCCAGGCAGAAGACCAAGATTCTACTACCTGAGTGCACCCTGGGTGCTAGGGCACAGTCCCAGTGAGCTTTTTTCATACCCTTGCAAACTCATGAAACTAGTTGAGCATCTTTGATTTCTTCTATCTATATGCAAATTTCTCTTTGGGTTAGTCACCCTAGAGATAATGGGGGAATCCAGATGTGGACCCTTTGCTCACAAATGTCTAGAAGGATCAGTGGCACCTCACCGACGATGCCCAACAAGGCAGAAATTCTTGTCTGGGGTTAGTTGCTTCTCTTGTTCAGAGGAGAATTGTCTGGCATTTCATGGCTGGACTGTCATTTTAGCAGGACCTCTATGATATGTTTCAGATTATTTCTTCTTTGCGTATGGCATTTGTGAGCTAAAAGAGATTGCGCTCTGGGCGCGACCACACAGTCCCAGTGAGCTTTTGCATACACTTGCAAGCTCATGAGCCTAGTTGAGCATCTCTGACTTCTTCTACCTATATGCAAATTGCTTTTAGGGGTTATTCACCATAATGGGGGAATCCAGACCTGGATCCCTTGCTCACAAATGCAAAGACTGATCAGCTGCACGTTACCAACAAGGCTGAAATGTATGTCTGCTTCCCTTGTTCAGAAAAGAATTGTCTGGCATTTTGTGGCTGTGCTGTCATTTTGGCAGGACCTGTATGCTATGGTTTAGAAAATTTCTTCTCTGTCTATGGCATTTGTGAACTAAACGAGATTGCACCCTGGGTGCAAAGACACAGTCTCAGTGCGCTTTTGCATACCCTTGCAAGCTCATGAGCCTATATGATTATCTCTGATTTCTTCTATCTGTATATAAGTTGCTCTTAGAGTTATTCACCCTAAGAGTAATGGGGGAATCCAGATGTAGACCCCTTGCTCACAAGTTGCTAGAATAAATATTCTGAAGCATATCATACAGGTCCTGCCAAAATGAGATTCCAGCCACAAAATGCCAGACAATTATTCTCTGAACAAAGAAAGCGGCTAACCCCAAATGTACATTTCAGCCTTGATGGGTCTCATCAGTGAGATGCAGTATATCCCTCAAGCCACTTGTGAGGAAGGGGACCACGTCTGGATTCCCCCATTACCCTAACTCTAAGAGTAATTTGCATCTAGATAGAAGATGTCAGAGATGCTCAAGTAGGCTCATGAGCTTGCAAGGGTATGCAAAAACTCCTTGGGACTATGTCCTCACATCCAGGGTACAATCTCTTATAGCTCACAAATGACATACACAAAGAAGAAATATTCTGAAGCATATCATACAGATCCTGCAAAAATGACAGTCCAGCCACAAAATGCCAAACAACTACGTTGTTAGGATGACTAATCCTAAGAGCAACATACATATAGATAGAAGAAGTCAGAGATGCTCAACTAGGCTCATGAGCTTGCAAGGGTATGCAAAAGCTCACTGGGATTGTGTCCTCACACCCAGAGTGCAATCTCTTTAACTCACAAATACCATACACAGAGAAGAAATATTCTGAAGCATATCATATAGGTCCTGCCAAAACAGCAGTCCAGCCACAAAATGCAAGAAAATTCTTCTGTAAACAAGGGAAGTAGCTAGCCTCAAACATACTTTTCAGCTCCTTTTTGGTCATGTTGATCAAATGCAGCTGATCCCTCTAAAGGCTTGTGAGCAAGCGGGTCCACTTCTGGATTCCCCATTACCCTTAGGATAACTAACCCTAAGAGCAATTTGTATTTAGATAGAAGAAGTCAGAGATGCTCAACTAGGCTCATGAGCTTGCAAGGGTATGAAAAAGCTCACTGGAACTGTGTCCTCGCGCCCAGTGTGCAATCTCTTTTAGCTCACAAATGCCATACACAAAGAAGAAATTTTCTGAAGTATATCACACACACTGCCAAAATAACAGTCCAGCCATGAAATGTCAAACAATTCTTCTCTGAACAAGGGAAGCAGCTAACCCTAGACATACTTTTCAGCCTTGTTGGGTCTCATCGGTGATGTGCAGCTCAACCCTCTAGGCACTTGTGAGCAAGGGTCTACGTCTGGATTCCCCCATTACCCTTTGGATGACTAATCCTAAGAGCAACATACATATAGATAGAAGAAGTCAGAGATGCTCAACTAGGCTCATGAGCTTGCAAGGGTATGCAAAAGCTCACTGGGACTGTGTCCTCGCACCCAGGGTGCAATCTCTTTTAGCTCACAAATGCCATACACAGAGAAGAAATACTATGAAGCATAACATACCGGTCCTGCCAAAATGACAGTCCAGCCACGAAATGCCAAATAATTATTTTCTGAAGAAGGGAAGCAGATGTACGTTTTGGCCTTGTTGGGCCTCGTCGGTGATGTGCAGCTCAACCCTCTAGGCACTTGTGAGCAAGGGGTCTACGTCTGGATTCCCCCATTACCCTTCGGATGAATAACCCTAAGAGCAACTTACATATAGATAGAAGAAATCAGAGATAATCAAATAGGCTCATGAGCTTGCAAGGGTATGCAAAAGCTCACTTGGACTGTGTCCTCGCACCCAGGGTGCAATCTCGCTTAGCTCACAAATGCCATACACAGAGAAAAAATATTCTGAAGCACAACATACAGGTCTTGTCACAATGACAGTCCAGCCACAAAATACCAGACAATTATTTTCTGGACATGAAAAGCAGCCAACCCCAGATGTAAATTTTGGCCTTGTTGGTGAGATGCAGCTGATACCTCTAGGAACTTGTGAGCAAGGAATCCACGTCTGGATTCCCCCATTACCCTTAAGGGGAATAACCCTAAGAGCAATTTGCCTATAGATAGAAGAAGTCAGATATGCTCAACTAGGCTCATGAGCTTGCAAGGGTATGCAAAAGCTCACTGGAACAGTGTCCTCTCGCCAAAGGTGCAATCTCTTTTAGCTCACAAATGCCATACACAGAAAATAAACTTTCTGAAGCGTATCATACAGGTCCTGCCAAAATGACATCCAGCCACAAAACACCAGACAATTCTTCTCTGAAAAGGGGAATCAACTAACCCCAGACATACTTTTCAGCCTTGTTGGGCCTCATCAGTGATGTGCAGCTCATCCCTGTAGGAACTTGTGACCAAGGGGTCTACATCTGGATTCCCCCATTACCCTTAGGGTGAATAACCCTAAGGGCAATTTACATACAGATAGATGAAATCAGAGATAATCATATAGGCTCATTAGCTTGCAAGGGTATGCAAAAGCTCACTGAGACTGTGCCTTTGCACCAAGGGTGCAATCTCGTTTAGCTCACAAATGCCATACACAGAGAAGAAATTTTCTAAAGCATAGCATACAGGTCCTGCCAAAATGACAGTACAGCCACAAAATGCCAGACAATTCTTCTCTGAGTAAGGGAAGAAGCTAACCCCAGACATACATTCCAGCCTTGTTGGTGACGTGCAGGTGATCATTCTAGGCATTTGCGAGCAAGGGATCCAGGTCTGAATTCCCCATTACCTTTATGGTGAACAACCTCTAAGATCAATTTGCATATAGATAGAAGAAGTCAGAGATGCTCAGCTAGGCTCATGAGCTTGCAAGGGTATGCAAAAGCTCACTGGGACTGTGTCATCATGCCCAGAGTGCAATTTCTTTTAGCTCACAAATACCATATGCAGAGAAGAAATAATCTGAAGCATATCATAGAGGTCTTGCCAAAATGACAGTCCAGCCACGAAATGCCAGACAATTCTTCTCCGAACAAGAAAAGCAACTAACCCCAGACATGCGTTTCAGCCTTTTTGGGCATTGTCGGTGAGGTGCCACTGATCCTTCTAGACATTTGTGAGCAAAGGGACCACGTCTGGATTCCCCCATTATCCCTTGGGTGACTAACCCAAAGATCAATTTGCATATAGATAGAAGAAATCAAAGATGCTCAACTACGCTCATGAGTTTGCAAGGGTATGCAAAAAGCTCACTGGGACTATGTCCTCGCGCCCAGGGTGCACTCAGGTAGTGGAATCTTGGGAATCTCATGCCTGGGTGGACTGCTAGTAACTTCAGCGTCCACAGAAGATCAAGTCTGAAGCTGAGGGAGCCCATGGGTTGCTGGATCCATGACAGTGGATCACAGCATATCTAAAATAGTGTCCAGTTAGCAATCCAGATCTGTAAATGAACCTCGTGGGAGGACAAGATCTGTTCTTACTGTTCCTGGCAGGTTTGAATGCTGGCTGCCTCTATGGGGTATATAGTACGTAGCAAGAACTTATTGACAGAATCAGGATAGATCTAGTAACTGAGATGTATTGGGATGCTAGAGAGCACAGGCTGGGGAGCTCTTGCTATGGCCGATGCCAGGTAGAGTTGCTCGCCAGATGGCCAGATAGCCAAACTCAAAGGAGCTGTGAGCTGGACAAGGATGAGCACCTCCAGGTACTGCTAGTGGTACAAGGTCTCAGACTACCAGGTGTAGAAGATCCCTAATATGCAGATGCAAGAAAGTACTGCCTGCACATGTACTTCCCTAGCTTACAGACCAAGCAAAAGTCTACAGTCCCTTCAATATCTACAACAATTGTATCTGGCAGTATAATGTCAGACAGATGAAGGAACTCAAATAGCAGATGGAGTATACACTGAGACTGTAGTCAAATGTCGTGGCCAGGGGTTGAAGCCAGTCAAACAGATGATGAACAGTTACAGCAGACAAGCAGAGTTGAAGGTCGCAGCCATGGGCTGAAGCCAATCGAACAGTGGATAAACAGTAACAGCAGGCAAGTGAAGTCTGTGGTGGAAGCCAGGGGGTCAAACCAGTGGATCAATGAATTAATTCAGGAAAGGTAAACAAGCAGTATCAAAAGTCATAGCCATAGTGGGATTGGGCCCCAAAATCGGGATTACCCCGCATAAATAGGGACAGTTGGCATCTATGGTATTTGCAGAATACTCAGAGAACTGGAGCAAATCAACAGCACAATGTGGGGAAGGGGGATTCCCACTGATTTAAACAGGGCTTTTAATTCTGTCAGCGCAACAGAGGTCAACAATGCATCGTTTCTCAATACTATGGAGAAATATCCAGCATTTAAGGGGTTAAAGGCCCAATTTAAATCAGTTAGAAGCTGGGGAAAGATTATTTGTACCTTATGGTGCAGTCAATATGATCCAGAATTGCACCTCCTTAGAACCTGCATAGGCTTGCAGAATACTACAATTTAATATCAGAGGTGGATATAAGTCTAAGTAGAAATTGTATTTAACAATGTTCTTATCTCTTACTAAATATATATATACTAGTTGAAGGGCCCATTACACGTGTCACAGTGCCACTGCCAGACGGTCGCGGGGCAGTCATGCACAGTAGAGACTGCCCACGCCGCGGCTGATACAGTGACAGCTGGTCGCGGTGCAGTCATGCTCAGTTGAGACTGCCCACACCGCAGCTGATACAGAGCTAAACTCTCCTTTGGAGTGCCCCGCTCTGTATCAGCCTCATCATGGGCAGTCTACTGAGCATGACTGCATCGTTACAAACTTTATATATATACTAGCAGTTTGGGACGGCGTTGCCCGTCATGTTATGCAGGAAATGTTTCTTTTTTTTTAAATAAATGTTATGATAGTGAATTATAGCGTAGGGTGTACGTGTCAGAAAGGTACACACAGTGATAGACAAAGACACATGCAACACACACATATACACACACATGCACTGACAACACAAACAGTGACACACAGCTGCAAATCAGAACATAAATACATACAGTGTGAGCAGTGTAAGTAACATACCTCCCAACATTTCATATGGCCAAAGAGGGACACTTGTGTTTTCGGTGGTGTTACTGGGGGCGTGGCTGGTGGTGTATTTTAGAGAATTTTTAACCCTTTGAGTGCCAGGGGGTAAGCAATGCATTGCATCCCCTCTGGCATTGAAATGGTTAAGTTACTCTTTCTGTAAGTGAATGATTTAGAAGAAGATGAAAGTATTTTTTTTACACAGACTAATTTAACAGATATATACAGAAGTTTATTCCCACATTACTGTGGGTTTTATTGATGTGGAGCAATCTGATACACTGGTATATACACCACACAATGTGATCTCCTAAATAGAGGAGCAGAGGGATTTGGGTGTCAAACAGGGACTGTCCCTCCTATACTGTATAGTGCCAGTCCTTATACACAGACACATGCAGACTGTATACTATACAGCAGAGGTTCTCAGCCCATGCCCTCAGTGGCCACTAACAGGCCAGGACTTAGGAATTTCACTGCTAGAACACAAGTGTGTTGATCAGAGGCTCAGTCATATTGATTAACTCACCTGTGCTCTTAAAAGGAAATTCTAAAATCCTGGCCTGTTAATAGCCACTGAGGGCACAGATTGAGAACCACTGCTATACAGTGCCAGACCATTGTAGAGAATTTTTAACCCTTTGAGTGCCAGGGGGTAAGCAATGCATTGCATCTCCTCTGGCACTGAAATGGTTAAGTTACTCTTTCTGTAAGTGAATGATTTAGAAGAAGATGAAAGTATTTTTTTACACAGACTAATTTAACTGATATATACAGAAGTTTATACCCACATTACCGTGGGTTTTACTGATGTGGAGCAATCTGATACACTTGTACATTAGGCTGACCAGACCTCACCTTTAACCAGTGACACATATGAAAAATGCATACTGCAGGGCTGCTTTGATTTTGGTGCACTCCTGAAATATGCTTATTTCCTATGTGTCCCCGGTTAAAGGTGAGGTCTGGTCAGCCTACTGTATATACACCACACTGTGTGATCTCCTAAATAGAGGAGCAGAGGGATTTGGGTGTCAAACAGGGACTGTCCCTCCTATACTGTATAGTGCCAGTCCTTATACACAGACTGTATACTAAATGCCAGACCATATATAAATAGTTTGTCATACATGCTATACAGTGAGCTATGTACAGCATGGAGATGATTGCAGGAACTGGCACCTCTACTTACAGACAGACTGACAAACAACCTGCTCTCTTTCTCTCTCTTTGTGCAATATATAAATACAGTCACATCCATGTCTCTGCCATTTACCAGCTCAGCTGAAGCCTTGCTCTGCACTGCCTGATCACCTCTCTGCCGTTGTTTCCACTTTCTCAGCAAGCCAGTATCCTCCTGCTGATTGTTTAGAAATCAGCTCACTTGTAGTAATTAGCAGAGCTGTGTAGGCTCAAAGACAGGGAATGAAGAAGCTGCATAATACAGATTGGACCATGGCCTTCCAGCTGTAGCTTGAACATTGTTCCCATCATCCTCAGCGTGCGTGTGTGTATATGTGTGTATGTGTCTGCTAGTGTGTGTGTGTGTGTGTGTGGGAGGGCATGTGCATGTGTCTGTGGTGTAGGAGTGTGTGGCAGCCATTTTTTTTTTCAGCCTTAGATAGTGGTGGGCGGGCTGGATAGTGGGGGCAGGCCAAAAATCACACTCCCACAGAATCACCCAATGGCAGCAGTAATCCTTTTTACTGCCGCCCCTGGGTGTGTTTTGCCAGGCACAAAGTCTTCTTTTATATATATAGATATATATATATATATATATATATATTATATATATATATATATATATATATATATATACACACACAGCGGGAATCTGATCTGCACCTTTGTCTCCTTTCACAGTGTGTGTGTTTGTGTGTATGTGTGTGATCCTAAACTTCTGATGCTTCATTAGACTTAAAATAAGAAAGGAGCATGTGGATGTTGGGAATTTGATCCTAGTGAAAAAATGCCATACATTTATGATATAAAATTTACATATGTGATATGTAAAAGCACAAAAGTTGCGTAGTATCTAAAAACAATAACAACTGAAAAAATCTAGAAAGTGTTCAAAAATTAGAAAATCCTATATAAACACACACAGTTTTAATCTGATTTCCTAGGAAAATGAAGTGCTTCCATCAGAGTCTTGTTTCTTATACTGTAGAACAAATGGCATTAGAGCCAATATGAGATTCTATTTCATCTGCAGAACATAGCACATTACATCCATAAAGTTTAATTTATGACTATGGCAACATTTTCCCAGACTCATTAACTTTAATAATGCAACAATATTCATTCAGATACTGAAAATGCAGTAGAAGCAATTTACAAACCTCAATTGTTCATCAGTACTTTATAATTTAAGATGTGGCTTCTAATTTATAGCTTGTAAATCAATGCAGTGAGAGTGTAGAGCCTACTGTTGAAAGAACATTTAATCTTGGTTAAATTCAGACATAAAATGATAAAGAATCAAGCAGAGATTTTGACTTGCTTATTGCTAGGATTACATTTTTATTTTTTGTTTAAAGTCTGTTTCTACCTTGTATGTCGCATGTGATACTGAATACAATAAAAACACATATCTGTCAAGTGGTTACAACATAATGGTTTCTGGAAAAGGTGTAGTTCTCAGCCAAGTCTTGTCAGAAGGTGAAAATGTCCTATTCGACAAACATCAAGTCTCTATATATTGTACAGAGCTTGGTTATTTAACTAAAAAGGTTTAAACTAATAACTACACCTTCTGACAATAACATTGTTACCTTACTATGGTCAGAAAATCCTAATGAGCATTTGGAATTTTTCTTTGTTCAACGATATAACCTTTTTTTAATCCAGAATGTTGTGTACATGGAGTTGGACATTTGCTAGAACGAATACTGGACCTCAATGCCACCCAAAGTGCATGGCAATCTACTGTTACACTTGCTCTCAGTCCTATTCAGTTGTAACAACTAAAAAAAGAAGTTCCAATGGACAGAGTCTGAGGTACAGTAGTCCTGCTAGGAACTTCCATGGACATGTCTGTCACGATCAAATCCCAGGAGACTGAAGATGTTATACCTTGAAACAACATTTAGAGCCTATTTGTGTTTTCTGGACATTGTAAGGTAAGTGGAAATTATTACTAGGGGTTGCTAGTGTTCCTTTAACCCTTTGAGGGTCGGAGGGTTATGCAACCCATTGCATACCCCTCTGGCACTCAAAGTATTAAAAAACTGCTAACTGGTCACTGCAGAGAAGGGGCATCCAGACTTTTTCAAAACTGGGCCTTGTGATAAAAAATCCAAATGTTAAATTAAAAAAAAAAAATTGTCCCTCAATAGTGAATTATGGCATGTTAGCTATTTATATTTATTTTTCTAGTAGCCCAATAAAAGAAAGAAAAAAAAGTTTAGTCACCTTCATTCATATAAAAGTGCACGGTTATAGACCTAGTGCCAGTTAATGACCAGTTTTGATCAAAGTCCATGAGAATACTGGTATTAAACAGACTAGTCTCGAAAACGATAGGGTGTTCGTTATACAACACTAGTGATGTGCAAGGTTTTTAGACCCTACTAGATCATGTGTGCTAGATAATTAGCTAAAGGTTTTGTAGAGAAATATAGGATCTATTGTTCTAACCTCTTCATAATCTATTATTGAACCAAATATTTTGTGGTCTGTGAAGTGAGTTAAATGAGAAGACAGAGGGTTATATCTGGCTTTGTATTTTAAGCATCCACAATATTAACATAAATGTAATAATGTCTGTCTATCTGCACTGAGGGTGATATATTGTATGTTTTATCTGCATTGTGTTGTATGACCAAATGTATCATAAATCTTCTGAGAAGGACAGCAGCAATATTTCTGTAGCCAGACTGACCTATAGATGAAATCATCCACTGGGCCATATTTTGCCTACCTTTTCTCTGAGGGCTGCATCACTGATGTCATAGGACACAGAAGCAGAATCAAAAAAGAAGGAAAACTGCACTGAGTAAAGCAAGAGCTGTGTTTCTCAGTGGTCTAATATATTGAACTAGTTAAAGAGCCGTTACATGGGCAACAGTGTCACCGTCAGCCGATTGCGGGGCAGTCATGCGCAGTAGAGACTGCCCGCACCGTGGCTGATACAGAGGCAGCTCTGTATCAGCCTCGTCATGGGCAGTCTCTACTGCGCATGACTGCAGCACGCTCATAAGTCTCTACTGCGCATGACTTTGTTGTTACACACACTTTAGCGAATTATTATATAGGATTAGGTTTTAGTGAAGATGGGCTGTTTGTTTGAATCATCCCATATTATTATTTTAAAGATGCTGTAATGGTCCAAAATAAAAAAAGTAAATACATAGGCCTCTTCTTTCTGAGTAAAGATAGATCCCCTCAATGTTGGAATATAATTTGAAAGTAATTACAGCTTAAACTGACACAATGTGTCACATCTTCTGTCACTTTTCAAAGGCATACCAACAACAATAAATAAAATAGGTTGATATAACTTGAAATATCATGCTAAGAGGTATCATATACCTATAAGTGATGTGGTAGTTTCAGCAATAGAACGTACGTAGTATTAAAGGGATAGTTTACCCATATACAGTTTTGAACTGATACTATCATATGCACAAAGTAACGGCTCTGGGAGAGATTTGACTATATAGGCAGAGCATTTATGATATAATAAAAGATATATCCCTTATACAATATTATATATAAGTTGTCTTTTAGGTTCACATATTAACAAGACTAGTGATAAAAGATAGGAATGATGATGTAGAAATATAACACATTGGTATAAATCCTACATCATCATCCCGTTTTATTTTAGTCTATCTATGAAGATTGTCTCCAGAAATAAATAAATATAAGTGTGTTCTTGTCTGTTACAATACATAAATAAAGTATGGCATTACTAAATGCTAGAGTCGTTCCACACATTCTCTTCCCCCCTGTAAATGCCCATTTTACGGACATAGATCCATAGTTTAATGAAACTGAAAAGGTTTCTAATAATAACAATACGAAACCTATTTGGTTGGTTACCATTTTATGTAATAAAAAGATTATTTAAATTTAAGAGAATGAATAAAAGTTATGTTTTTAGACTGACTCTAATATCAACGTGTGGGCTTTGAGTGCAGAACTGGTCTTCTTTTCCAGCATTCAAAGGGTCCGGTTCATACAAATAAGGACCTATTTTTGATAGCTGGTATTTTTCTTTTCTCTGTGCTCATTCTTACCATGGGTTATGACATTTGACATTAAACTGTCTTCAGCAACTTCACCTTGTTAGCAGAGTTTGGCCTTTCCTCAATCAGTTTTATTCCTCATACAGAGCTGTTTCTGTTAATGAGTGTGTTTCAATCAACGTATTAAGTTGGTGATCATTAGCACGTTTGGTATAATTGTTTAATCACACACCTGACTCTATGCCTACAAAATCCTTGCCTTTGTGCAAATATACTTATCAGAATTGGTATCCTTTTGAAATGTCAACCACTATTGGGCACCAACAAAACGGCACATTAAAAATGTCTCCTGGTTGAAAAGAGCAACATTCTGATATTGTTGGCTTAAGTGACAAGATCTCACAATGTTGCCCACATAAATGTTGAGTCTGATTGCTCTCATCCTTCCCATCGCTACCACATGGAAATTGCTCTCCTACGTGTTCCGGATTACTGAAGGAGGAGAGACGTAGCTAAGTCTGTAGCTTGTTCCTGTGGTCTGTCAGGCAATCGCTATTGGTCACTTGCTTGCTCCTGTAGTCTGCCTCTCATGTTGACTGCCTACCATTGTTTGTGTCTTTCTACTTTTATTTGTATGCGTCTCTCTCACTTTTTATGTGATCACCTCAATTAAAGTGAAACAGTGAAAGGAGTTGTTTTAACAAGACTGATAACCAGTTTTGGCATCTTGAATGGAATGAAGAGCAAGATGGCAACTGCTGAATAGATATAAACAATATTTAAATTAGTTACATAAGGCTAAAATGCATTCTTACAACATGTTCAGCCTATATTAAATCCCCTTTGTTGATCTAGAGGAAGAAAAAACAACAACAGCAAACAATCCTTTAAGCAACTCCCAATAAAGCCCAATGGTTGAAAAAAATCCTCCAAACAGTAGTTGTATATGTATCTGGATCCTATCTGCATTGAAACCAACTGTTCTAATTATCCATATTAGCTGGATGTAGAAAGTTATTTCTGGATCCTATCTGTATTGAAATCAACGTTTCTAATTGTTCATATTATTTGGGTGAAGGAAGTTATCAAATGTTTTATTAGAGCATCTACAATATCTGCAAACACAGTCTCTCTAGGCAAAAGGATTGCACATCCTTAATGTCCTTACTTTAATTAACACATTTCAACATTGTGTGTACACTTTATTTTGAGGTGATATTGATTGTATTTATAATCTTGCAGCTCTTGGGTTATGCAGAGAAGGCATTGAACTTGCAGATGTTTATCAGAACAGCAAGTGACCATTACTTAAGACCTCATGTTTTTTATCAAATCCATCATATCACTGGCAAAATAGTAGCCACAGCTAGCCAAGAGATTATTATAACCAGCAACAGCGTTTTGGAGATTCTATTGCTACCTGAAAATAACATGCCTGCCAGGTGCATTTGTAATATGCTTTGAGAATGACTAGGATTAAAATAAGCTTATAAAAATAGGTGAGAGAGTAGAAATATGCATGACACCTCAAAATGTGTGTATTAATCTAAATACAAAATATATTATCAGAATGGGAACCCAGCCTTTTGCCACATTATTCTTTGAATAATTTGTCTAAGCACGTAAAGTCAAAATAATTCTACTCTTATGAGCTCAGTTGTAGTCCAACATTTTTTCCAAACAGTAAAGATAACAGCATGAACTCTGTATGCTATGATCATTGATATGTCCCTTAATGGATACGGTGAGAGCATTCCAATTCAATGTGTTATGCTGTGATATGTGTGACTAATTGCCATAGGACCCATGGTGGTGTTATTATGGTTCTGTGACTAATATATGCATGGGAACTGAGTTCAAGCTGCTGTTCTGTTCTTTGGTTTCGGCTTTGTTGCGCAGTCTATAGCTTCCCGGGATATGTTTGCTCAGCCTTCACATATATGTGCATGTGACTATCCAGCAGACTGATTAATGCATTTGGGAAAGGATCAATTGAAAGCAATTTATGCCAGTGCTCTTTGGGATGCAGTTATAATTTTCAATACTTAGCTACAGCTCTTCTCCTTCAATAATCCGGTACACGTAGGGGGGAAAGACTAGAGATCAACATACATCTGGTAGAGATGGGAAGAGTGAGAGCAATCTGATAAAAAAAAAAGGCACTCGACACTTATGTGGACTACGTTCTGATGTTTTGACACATAAGCCTGCGACATCAGAATGTCCCCCTTTTCAACCAGGAAACATTTTTAATGCACCGTTTTGTTGCTTGCCCATTAGTGGGCAGCTTTTTCAATAGTGAACCAAAGAATTTATTCTGTTTTGAAGACAAAAAGGGTAGTCACACCAAATATTGATTTGATTTTTCTTCTGTTCACTAACTCTGCATTATGTTAACTGATAAATATAAACAATTAAAATGACTGTTTAAAAGCATTCTTACATTTTTTTCCACACCTAAGACTTTTACACGGTACTGTATTAGTATACAATACAGGATATTTAAGGGTGTATAACTTCAGTTCATTTTTAGTGTTAAGTGTTCCTTTAATAAGAGAGATAATGTAAGGCTCAAGTTCTCCCGCAGGACGTTAATTAGTTTTTTTTTTTTTTTTTTTTCTATCAGACCATCAGGTGGTGCTGGTTCTTACCGTTCAACATTAAAAAAGTATTGCTTTGTACTTACCATTAAATCCTTTTCTCTTAGTCTTTGCAGTACAGGGCATCTCACTTTGAGAAAAGAGGATTTTAGTCTTACCTGTTCAATCCTTATCTCTTAGTCCATACAGGTTACTGGTAACTTTGGGTAGGCAATCCGCCCCTTTAATTGTAGGCAGAAACAATTCTAGAATTGTATGCAGGGGGTGGAGCCTACCTTCCCTCCTTGGCTGCAGCTAGCCAACCAGCTCCAGAAAGATTTGAGACGCTAACTATTGACTAGATAGTGGAAGGGAAAGAAGACTCCTGTGAGCATGACCCTGAAGGACCCCCACGGTCTACCACAGGAGAGCCAAGCATGGTGCCTTGACAGGGTGGGAGACCAGTCACCTGTATGGACGAAGAGAAAAGGATTTAACAGATAAGACTAAAATCCTCTTTTCTCTGTCATCCAATGCAGGTTACTGGTAACTTTGGGATGTCCAACCATTGAGTTTCCCAGAGGCGGGAAGGAAGGCAAGGACCAGGTGCAAGGCCCCCAAAGTCACCAGAGCAGATATGAACCATCAGATCAGTGATAGCCCAACAGACAATGAACAGGGGTAACAACACCCCGAACTGTTATGCATCACACTGAACTAGAGCCAACAGGGCTCAAAAGTGAAGGAAGTACTAAGAACCGAAGAAGATCCTAGACAGTCAAGACTGCCTCCAGGATCTTCCTCCCAAAGCTGGCATCAGCTGATGCCAGCAGATCAACACGGTAGTGCTTCAAAAAGGTGTGCACAGACGACCAAGCTGCAGCCTTGCACAACTGATAAGGTTAAAATGACTTTATTGAAAGTAAGGTCACACACGTAATTAGGCGTTAGACCCAAACAAACAGTATAGCAATATAGGCAGGTATTACAGAAATAGCAAGTAGTGACAAGAGCAATTGCATGAATGATACAATCACTGGTAATAAGGTTCTGACTGGAACTGAGCAGGCGGCAGGTAACACAGTCAGAGAACGGACCACAGGACCTTGGCACAGATGGTTCAGGAGGAAGTGATTGGCACCACCCAGATGCCAGGGAGGAACGGGACCCAGAGAAGCGAGGCAACACTGCTGGCACAGCTCAGACGCCTGGGCGACACTGAACCCAACGGATCAAGGCAACACTGACCCTGGAACTGGGTGCAGATGGACCGAGACAACTCTCAATCAGACCCTAGAACGCTAGGAGTGGATCGTAACACAGTGTGGAATATATATAGGCAACCAGTGTCCCCTCCACAGAGGATGGTAATTGTGCAACACTGGCTCTAGAGCCCAAGGCTATTGTAGAGTGGAATATGCACGACTGTACTTGGACAGACCAGGCATGCAAAGGGTCAATAGATAACACCCTATGATATCTGCATCTCCCAAAAGGAGTGAGTCCAGCGCTGTAGGGGGGTGGACAGAGAGATCAGAGTAACTCAGTCAGTGCAAGAACACTGTACTGGTACTTCGCGTGTGCACTCCGCCAACGGCGGTCAAGGAATAGCTGCAGCACGAATTCTTAGCAGCCAGTCGACAAGTAATAGCGCCATGCGGCGCAACCGACTAGATAACGGCAAGGCCACAGAAAGTCTAGCTCGAGTAACGGAGTCAACCAATCGGTAGGATAGATGCACTGACAATATGTTAGACACTGGTGGCGATGGAACAGAGCGTCAGCCAGGAATGGTCAGTAGTGGAGCGGGTAGCAGCCAGATGCGATTTGCACAGAGCGGGTGCTCAGTCAGATGTCATCGGTAATGGAATCGGGTCCTCAGCCAGCTACGGTGAGCAACGGAAGTGGGTCCTCAGCTGGATACAGTCAGCAACGGAAGCGGGTCCTCAGCCAGAAACGGTAAGCAACGGTAGCGGGTCCTCAGCCAGAAACGGTCGGCAAAGGAAGTGGGTCCTCAGCCAGATACGGTCAGCAACGGATTCAGGAGTAGAACAGCAAACTTCAGGAACGTCGTCAGGCAGGCCAGGTCATACACAAACAGCAATCAGGGAGCATAAGTCAGGAACTAGTACACCACGAAAGGGCAACATAGTGATGACATGACAGAGGTTATAAAGGCTGTCACTGGGCGGCAACAAGGATACTGACCAATCGGACAGAAGGCATGGAAATAGACTAGTCAGAATGTTGCCGCCTGCAACCAGGAGCACGGGCACCGTGATAAGAGGCCTGATTATTGTAAGCCCAAGAAGCCCTAATAGATCTTGTAGAATGAGCTGTGACCCGAAAGGGGACAGGCTTCTTCCTCAGCTCGTAAGCCTTACGAATAGTGGACTTGATCCAAGAAGCAATAGTCACTTTGGATGCAGGTCAGGGCAGAAAGAAGGCACCACAATCTCCTGATTGATGCGGAACTCCGAAACCACCTTCAGAAGAAACTCCTGAGAAGTGCGAAGCACCTCCTTGTCAAACACCAAAAAAAGGTGGTTTAGTAACTCCACAACACGGCGAACGGACACGATCGCCAGGAGAAAGTCAATTTTCCACATCAACAGGCGTAGCGAAATAGTAGCCAAGGACTCAAATGGGGGGCGCCGAAGAACACCCAAAACCAAGTTAAGATCCCACTGAGGAGCGTGAAGGCAGGACGAGTATGAGCAATGCCCTGGAAGAAACATTGACATCAGGAAGGATGGCAATGCGCCTCTGAAAGGAAACAGAGAGAGCAGAAATCTGAACCTTAAGGGAACTCAAACCGAGGCCCTTATCCACACCGTCTTGCAAAAAGGCCAGGACCATAGGCAGATCATATTCCTGAGACAGGGCCTTGTCAGAACACCAAGACACAAAGTTCGACCAGACACGATTGTAGAAACAGGTTTGTGGGCACTGAGCATAGTAGCCACCACAACAGAAGAGAATCCTTTCTTCTTCAATATTGAGGATTCAATTTCCAAGCCGTCAAGGCTAGCCGATGAACATCCTCCTTCCACAGGTAACCCTGTAGAAGATCCGGATGGCAAGGGAGACGGAATGGCTCCGCCACTGACAGATCCAGCAACTCCGGAAACCAAGCTTGGCGAGGCCAGTACGGAGCAGTCAGAATGACTGGACAGCGTTCTAGTTGCAATTTCAGTAACATCCTGTGCAACATTGGGTGGGGAGGAAAAATGTAGGCCAGAGGAAGCAACCAAGGAATGGACATTGCATCCACCGCCAGAGCTAGAGGGTCCCTCCACCGAGAGCAGAACATTGGAACCTTCCTGTTGTGTCTTGTCTCCATCAGGTCGATGTAAGGAAGACCCCACTTCTGAACAATGAGCGTGAACACCTCTGGGTGCAGTTCCCACTCTCCTCTGTCCACTGTGTGTCGACTAAGGAAGTCCACCATGACGTTGTCTATGCCAGGAAAGTGCACTGCGGATATGGCAGGAATGTGTTCTTCTGCCCAGGATAAAAAAAGCCTTTACCTCTAACCAAGCGGCGAGACTTCTTGTTCCACCCTGCTTGTTGATGTAAGCCACGGCTGTGGCGTTGTTGGACCTGTACCCAGACTGGACAGCCTTCCAGCTGAGATGTCCAATGACGAAGGGCATGAAATATCGCCCGAAGCTCCAACACGTTGATAGGAAGGAGAGATTCCTCCAGAGACCACCGACCCTGAGCACTCAGGCGACCCAGGACCGCTGCCCAGCCAGAGAGGCTGGAGTCCGTCGTCACTGTGGTCCAGAAGGATACCAGGAAGGACTTGCCCTTCAGCAGATTGGAGAGGTCAAGCCACCACAAAAACTCAGTTCCACATGAAGAGGGATGGACACTGACATCTTCAGAAGGTCCGGCTGATCCTTGCACACCTGGATCACAAACCTCTGGAGTTCCCTGGTGTGTGCCATGGGAAATGGGACCGCTTTTATGGTGGGGATGAATTTCCCCACTAGAGATAACAGCTTCTTGGCTGGAACTGGAGCCAGAACCGCAGAAACCCTGTGGGCAATCTGGTGAGCTACCTCATCCGTGAGAAACACCATGCTCTTCTGAGTGTCGAAGAGAAGGCCCAGGAAGTCCAGACGCTGGAATGGGACAAGATCTGACTTGTCTATGTTGATGACCCACCCGTGATGGGTAAAAGCGTGAATGCATAGCTGAACCTGCTGATGATGAAGTTCCACAGAGGGGGCTTTCAGAAGCAGGTCGCCCATGTATGGAGGAACTCTGATGCCGTCCCTGTGGAGGACGGACACTAAGGCTCCCAAGGACACGGTTTAAAACTTGAGGAGCTGTAGTTAGACCAAAGGGAAGAGCTGAAAATTGAAAGTGCCCTCGGTCGCAGGCAAATCTGAGATACTGCCGGCTCTCTGGATGAATGGCAATGTGTAAATACGCATCCTGAAGATACAGAGATGCAAGGAATTCCCCTGAGGACATAGCAGCAATCACCGTCCATAGAGACCCCTGGTGATAATGAGCCCGGATCACAAAGGAATTGAGATCCTTCAAATCCAAAATAGGGTGACAATCGGCGTCCTTTTTGGAGACCACAAAGAGGTTCGAGAAAAAACCCATACCTCTATCCTGAACTGGAACCGGCTCTAGAACATCCTTGTCCAGAAGAGCCTGAATAGCGCCATTGAACAGCCGGCGTTTCTCAAAGGAGAAGGAAAGGAACGAAAGGGAGGAAGAGAGACTAAAGGGATCCTGTATCCTTCCACCACCACCTGTAAAACCCATGGGTCTACCACTGAATCCTCCCAGAGGCTGTGGTAGTGACGCAGACGGCCACCCACAGCAGAGTGAGGATCTGGGTTTGGTGAGTCATGCCGAAGAAGGCTTGGAGGAGACCTTGGGCTTCCATTGATGTTTGGGCTTGGAGAAGGAACGCGGAGCTGAGGGAACCATCTGGTTCGCCGAACGTGTCTCAGTCTGAAAGGAACGAAAATACCAATTACGCTTACACTGCGTTTTCTTCCTGGGGACCAAAGGTAGAAGGGTATTCTTACCCCCAGTGGCCTCACTGTTCAGATCTTTAATATCTGGCCCAAACAAAGCGGTACCTTGAAAAGGTAAGGAAAACAATGCTTTCTTGGAAGCAGTGTCAGCAGACCAGATCTTGAGCCAAAGAGCCCGTCTGGTAACCACAAACATGCTGGAAACCCTGGCCACCAAACGAATGGCATCAAATAAGACAGCAGAAACATAGTGCTGGGCCTCAGAAATGTTGGCAAGGTGCAACATATCCAAAGTAGGAGCACCCTGATGGACAGCCAGGGTGAGCTGCTCAGTCCAGACTGCAATGGCCTGGTTCACCCATGCTTCAGTGAATGCTGGATGCACGGCAGTACCAGCAGTGGCAAAAATGGCCTTGAGGGAGCCCTCAAGATTCTTATCAGTCCAGTCTTTCAGAGCGGACGCATCAAAAACTGGCAAGGCAGTAGACTTAGATAGCCTGCAGATAGAAGCATCCACTGTCTCAGAGAAAGGATAAAGCTTGGCAAATTTCTTGGACACAGAAGGTTTCCTGTCAGGAGATTTCCACTCTTCAGACACAAGGCGGTCAAGAGTGGGGTTAGGTGGAAAGCAAGTAAGGGGCTTTTTAGGTTCCTGAAACACATCAGAGGGATCAGAAGGAACTTCCTGAACTAAGGGAATGTTCAGGGTAGTCAAAATAGCCCTGATCAGGCCCTCAGTCGAGGGCTCAGGATCAGCCTCAAAGGGATCCCCAAAAAACTGAAAGGAGCCCACAGCAGAACATTCCTCAACATCTGAATCCACCAGCAGTTCCTCCTCAGAGGAATCTGATACGTCAGGTACTCCCTGTGGTTTTGTCAGGGAAGACTTGACGGAGGAGGGGGTCTGCCAGGAATGGAAGATCCCCTGTAACTGGGATGGAAAGAGTTACAATGTAGACTTAAGGTCCCTAGTAGCAGCCTTGAACTCTTGCACCCAAACTGGCTGTAATGATTGGCTGGAGGTCCCTGGGAGACTCTCAGGGACATCAGAACATGCTGGGCATAAATGACCTGAGAATTCTCTAGATAACCCTGAATGACAGGAAGACCAATGCACATTAGGGGATACAGAGACCCCAGCATCCTTAGTCTTAGGTCTGGCCCCAAGCTCCAACGGTATAGACATTCTCACAGTGTCAAATAACCTTATAATAAAAGAAATCACCCAAGTACAATGTGTAGGATTAAAGTTTCACCCCAGAAATTGCTAAACTAGACTTATCTGGCAGGTGAAAGGTTAATCAGTAGAGGAGAGAAGGAGAATCCAAGCCCTGCGTAGGATACTTGTTCTGGAAATAGCACAAAATGGCTGCTGCGGCGGGAGCTAATCAGAAATGAGTGCGCAAAGCAGGCACTCATGGGAAATTTAGTTTTCCCAGAAAAAGTACCCAAACAACACCCAAAGCCCCCTGAGCCCCCCAACAAGCTAGAAACATGAACCGGATGATAGAGCAAAGGCAGACAAGAAAAATGA
Source organism: Rhinophrynus dorsalis (assembly GCA_037306005.1). Classification (NCBI taxonomy): domain Eukaryota; kingdom Metazoa; phylum Chordata; class Amphibia; order Anura; family Rhinophrynidae; genus Rhinophrynus; species Rhinophrynus dorsalis. The sequence continues at coordinate 128,732,107 of CM074720.1, read as the reverse complement.
GCCATCTCTGAAGTCGCTTGGCTAAGCGGTTGCAGAGATATGGCCCAAACTGTACAGTCCCATAGGAGTGACTGGCGCAATGGCGTCTATGCGGCAAAGCGCGCGAAACTCAAATTTTACAAAATTGAAACAGTAAAGTAAAAATGCATGAAACATCACAAGAACGTTAGAATACCCAGAAAACATTGAACCAGTAAAAAAAAAAGTGTCAGAAACACCACCAAAAGATGCAAAACCAGCATCTAAAGGATTAAAGTACCACATAAACCTGCTCCAAAACACCCAGCAGACATACAGATAGACCATATGAGTGCAGGAGTGTGCAATAGGAATTCCAAAGGGAAAACCCCTATGTGGAGGGGCACTGTGGGACATGTGGACATGCAGCACTCAAAGGGTTGCCCACCTTTCCTGCAGATCTTCTGTCTTCAGACTACCATGTATTTAGAAGAAGCCTTGGTGGGCAACTGCTGAGGAAAGAACTTGTAGCCAAGATTTTTTCCCCCAGGGCTTAAGGTCCACAAAAAACACCTAGTCACTGAGCTAGCCACATCTAAGGGCATTGTCAGTTATGGTAATCCTCCTAATGGTGGTATTCCATTTCTAATAGAAAAATAAAACATTTCTAAAACTATAGCAGAACGGTTCTCTTGCCTGTGTCTTTACCAAGGAACAAATATTTCTGGAGCTGGTTGGCTAGCTGCAGCCAAGAAAGGCAGTTAGGCTCCACCCCCTGCACACAATTCTAGAATTGTTCCTGCCTACAATTAAAGGGGCGAATCGCCTACCCAAAGTTACCAGTAACCTGTATTGGATGACAGAGTAAAATATGTGTTCTGGAGAAGGTGATATTTGTGTTGAAAATGTGTGTGCTACTGCTTGGCAGGGGTAAAGTGAAGCTGGAAGGGAGTCTCTGCTTCCAGAAATTGGGCTTCTACAGGAAGCTACTTTACCCCTTGAATCCTGTGTTTCACAAGGACTGAGAGAAAGGATTGAGTTCCATAGTGGGTAAGATACTAGAAGGGTTACTAACTGACACTATTTAGAACTATGTGAAGATAATATTATTAGTAGGATTCAGCATGGTTTCATGAAGAACAGATCATGTCAGACTAATTTACTTGCATTTTATGAAAGCGTAAGTAGTAATTTGTACAGGGCAATTGCTGTAGATGTAGTATACTTGGATTTTACAAAAGCCTTTGATATAGTGCCTCACAACAGGTTACTGCAAAAATTAAGACTTCAGTTTGGGCAGTGTTATCTGTACATGGATTGAGAACTGGTTAAATGATAGATGGCAGAGAGTTGTTGTAAATGGAACCTTTTCAAATTGGTCTAAAGTTGTAAGTGGGGTGCCGCAGGGTTCAGTCCTGGGCCCAATGCTTTTTAATTTGTTTATTAATGATCTAGAAGTGGGAATTGAAAGTGTCTCAATCTTTGCTGATGACACTAAGCTGTGTAAGGAAATACATACAGAGCTGGATGTTTTTTCTCTGCAGAAGGATTTAGATAAACTAAGTGAATGGGCAGAAAAGTGGCAGATGATATTTAATGTAGATAAATGTAAGGTTATGCTTTTGGGCTGTAGAAACAAACTTGCTACATATATACTAAATTGGAAACAACTTGAGGAATCCTCATTAGAGAAAGAATTAGGAGTGCTCATAGACTTCACAGCAGTGTACAGAGTCACTCAACTGCTGCAAGAGCAAATAGTGTATTAGCCTGCATAAAAAGAGGTGTCGATGAAAGGGATGCTAATATTATCCTACCTCTGTATAAATCCTTGGATAGGCCTCATCTAGAATATGGAGTACAATTTTGGACTCCAGTTCTTAAAAAATACATTGTTGAATTGGAAAAGATGCAGAGACGTAAAAAAAAAAAAAAAAAAAAAAAAAAAAAGCAAAGGCATGGATTCTTTACAGTAAGGGTGGTAAAGCTACGGAATTCTTTGCCTTGGCATGCTGCACTTTCAGATAATGCAACTGCTTTCAAAAAAGCAATGGATGCCTATCTATCACATAACAATATTGAAAATTATGATAGATAGCTTCAAAGCAGATAGGATGTTGATCCAGGGAAATATCTGACTGCCATTTGGAGTCATGAAGGAATTTTCTTTACCCACTTGGGGCTAAATGAGAAATTGCTCCAGAGGGTTTTTTTTTTTTGCCTTCCTCTGGATCAACGGGGTGGTTTTGGCGTGGGCTGGACTTGATGGACACATGTCTTTTTTCAGCTTCTTCAACTATGATACTATGTAGTAAGTACAGTAAAATCCCTTCTGGTTCATCCACTGTGGAACACTGGAATCATGGGAATTTACCAATGCTACTCCACCAGGATTCCAGTGAGGGAAGAAAAATACCAAAATAGAAATCTAATTTCAATAGAAACAAACTAGAACAGTTATGAACAGTGGGTATCAACTAACACGCCACAACAAAAAGAAAGTAATAGCAAAGTTACTAAACAAAAGAAGAAGGGCACCTACACAGGCACAATCACCTGTAGGACCTTCTTCCCAAATGGCCTCAGCCAAAAACAATACATTGCGGATTATACACTAAGACGTGATAAAGAGGTGATAAAATCTCCAATGTTATCACCTCTCCAGTTCCTGTATTATTCTATGGAGCCTATGCTCTAAGATCTCCAAAGCTGAGTGAATCTTAGTGTATTGGCTCCAAAGAATAACATAGGACTTGAAGAAGTGAAATCACCATAGAGGTCATCTCCTCTTTATCACGTCATTATCAAGCCTTAGTGAATTTCCCACACAAGGAGGGATGAGTTGTACCAGAAAAGGCATCGGTTTCTTCTTAAGGACATATGCCTGGCAAATCATTGCCTTGATCCAAAAGGCAACTGTCATTTTAGATGCAACTTGGCCCACACATGGGCCTTCAGGGATAAAAAGTGAATCCAATTAGCAAAAAGGTTTGGTGTGATGAACTTAGTATTTCAGACACCTATGTCCAAACAATGAAGTTTCTCTCCTGTCTGTTAGATGGGGCTGGACAAAGAGAATGAAGAACAATTTCCTGATTAATATGAAAATTAGAAACCACTTTGGGAAAAAACTCAAAAGGGAGGCCACAGAACCACCATACTTACAGGAAAAATCATAAAGTGGGGGTCTACAAGACAAAGTTTGTAGTGTTGCCATGCACTGGCCAGACATAATTGCAAGACTGAAAACAGCCTTGAGAGTCAAGCAATAAAGAACCACAAAAGCCAAAGGCTCAAAAGGATCCTTCTGAAGAAACTTAAGAACCAGGTTTAAGTTCCATGGAGGAGTGATCTCAAAAGACAGAGAAAGAATGAGCTACCAGCTTTTAAGATACATATTAGGGGAAACTGGCTTAAGAGCCTTAAGCATGGTCTTAATAACTGGCTCAGAAAAAAACCCTTCTTCCTTAAAGTACTGGTTTCAGGAGCAAAGCCGCTAAAGCTAATTGCTCCACATCTGAGAAGTAAAAAGAGGACCAAGAGCCAAGAAGTTTGGAAGAGGAAGGTGAGATAGCTTAGCTACTGACAGACTGATTTGCCTCAAGACCCACAGGAGGCAGAAAGACGCAATCATTGTGGAGTGCGTCTGATCCATCCTGACCTTCCTTACCACTCTGGAAATCAGAGGAGAGAGGAGAAAACACATGCAACTGAAGGAAATGCCACAGAATATTCATTGCAAAAAGATCCCGTGACAGAGTAGAACAGATTAACCTTGTGATTCAACCTGGACACCACTAAGTCTACAATCAGAAGACCCTAGTTCTGAACTATGGAGTTGAATATCGTCTGATTCCATCCCCATTCTTCAGGATTCAGACACTGGCAGCTGATGAAAGTATGTCACCTTGCTACTGATCTTCAGATGTGTACAGCCCAGAGAGCCAGAATGTAAGTGTCCACCTAGACAAGAATCAGATGAACCTCTGACCATACAGACACTCTTCTGGTTCCTTTCAACCTCCATGGCACTGTCAGACTGAATCTGAATGGGCAGGCTGTGAAGGGTGTCTATTCCCATGCCAACAAAGCCCAGAACCTGGGACTTCAGAACCCATGGATCTGCCATGGAAAGAGTCCATGCATCTTGAAAAATATGCAGATATCTTCCAATTGCCTAAGGTCCAGACCTCCACGGGTCATGCAGAAGATGACTTAACAGTGGAGTGGTTTTGGTAGATTCTTTGCCTGCCCAAACAGGTTTGAGGTTTGGGAGGGGATGTGAGTCTTTGGTGTATAAATGTACTGGCAGTGGGGCAGAGGAAAAGAACAAGCTTTCTTTGGAAATGTTAAATGCTTATGAGTGACCTGGAGCAACAGAAAAAGCTTGCCCTCAGTAGCATAGCTAATTACCTTATCCATAGAGCTTTTGGCCAAAAATGGAAGACTATTTGGAAGACTCATCAACTGACCAACCAAAGGGTGCAGTGTACTGCTACTGGAAGAGCCGAAGGCTGCCTCCATAAGATATGCATTAGCTTGACAAATCTTAGAGATGCAAAGTGCAATACCCCCTTTGAGAGTATCAGTTTGGTCCACTTTTAACAACTGCTCACAGCAAATAGCCATGGAAAATGCCAGTGTAAGACAATCCCAGGGGCCAAAAAATTAACCTTGAGAAGGAAGTCCAGATGTATATCTGTCTGAACTCTGAATTCCACTGCATCAACAACAGGCAAAGGTGTGGGCTTAGAAAGTGATTTCCACAACTCAAGGACCACCTGATCATTGGAATTGTAAGAAGGGAAGAACATCCCATTTTTGCCATTTATAAATATCCAGAAAGTAAGAACCCCAGTCAGAGATCCTAGCATCACCAACACGTCCCGAATAGGATCCTCTACAAAGCTACCAGTATCTTCCTCAAAAGAAACCCAAGGCGTAAGGGAGGAATCATCAGACTCTTCCTCCAGTTTCCTCCTTCAGTAGAGGAATTTTCCTCTCCTGGAAGAAAATCCCTATCCCCAAAGGAACAGAACCTGGTCCCAAATGTCAAAAACACCCTTGATGGAATTCAGGAATATAAGCCATAGTAGAAGAGGTACCTGGGGCTGGCTGTGAAGGGACCAAAGAAGGAGAGAAGTGTAAGTGACTAGTTTGACCCTTAGGAAGACTAGTTTGACAAGAGGTGCAGTGGAGCCCTCACAGAAACCTCTGTGACTCTCCTGGTCTTGTGCTTCCCCATGTTCCCCTTTATGATCTGTCATGACATGCAGACCCCAAATGAAATGAGCAAAATAAAAAAATAACAATTGATTGCTGTGGGGAAAAAAGTATCTGGAGGAATAATCAGCTGCTCAAAGGGATAGTCTGTGTGTTCAAGTGCATCCTGGGTGAGTTGTTCAAAGGAAAAGAATAGAAGAAGCCATGCTTTCTCCCCTTCCTTTCCATGCAGCACAGTAAAAACCTGGGCTTCAGAAAAAATTCTTAAATTGATAGGGTATTAGCAAAAGGGGGAGATGGACTTACAGGCACTGAATGCTGTCTGTGTCGTGATGGACCCTTCCCAGATGGTCTCTTATTGGAACAGGTAAGCTCTAGGCTAGACGAGCAACCCTTGTTGTCCTGAGCCCACCAGGTACAACAGGAAAATGAAGGCAAGGAGCCAAAACTAATAAAGCAAGATGATGGATGCAGGCACTGATCTTCAAAGGTACTGCGGCCCGATAATAAAAGACATGTCCTAGAAAGAAAACCCTTTTCCCCATCAGAGAGATAAAATTATTTAAATAGAAAGAAATTGGCCAAAGTGCAGAAAAAACCCCATAAGCCCTCAGATTGTGGCTGGGTGACAAACAAACAGAACCTGTTACTCTAGCTCCTCTTCTGTCTCCAGCCTCCTATTGAAGGGAAAAAAAACCAAAAAAAAAACAAAGAGTGACTGTGAAAACCCCATCCCCATGTATACCTCAGGTCCTAGCAAAGTCTGGCCCCTATTCTACTCAGGGAATAGGAGTTCAGCTAATGGAGGATGAGCACCCCAAATAAGAATCTTCACCCTGCTGTTTCTCCTTTGCATAACATTTTGAAACGGAGACTACTGAGCAGAGAAAGTAGAGCAGAGAAACAGTCTCCACCACCAGAGAGATCTGTTTTGCAACTGCACTACTTTACCCCATGGTTCCTGTATTCCACAATGGAAGAAAGAGAAAAAAAAACTCAACTGTAAAAACTTTAAAAGTGAAGCACTCTCTCACTTTGGGAGTACCTTTGTTTACTCAGCAGGACAATGCCTCCAAAATATATTTTCACAATAAAACTTCACTGTTCCTTTAAGTCAGTTGCTGTTACCTATTTAGACTTTTGTGCATTACAACTGATGGGGAGTCATTCAGCAAGAAAATAATATTTTTTTTTTTTTCTCCTGGCCTTTTGCTATTCCGTTAGAACCGGTATGCATACTGAACGTCAATTCTGGATACATATAAAAACTCCCCTGAGTCCTTAACCTTAGGTCTAGCCCAATGTCCTTTTGGATCCGACATCCTAACAGGAGAAGTGTCTTACAGTAATAGGGAACCCAATTAGTCACCAAGACTAATAAAATCACCTCAGAAAGCCCAAAAGAGTACTTATCTGGCAGGTGAATGGTTAACCTGAGCTGGAGAGCAAGGGGATACTGCAATAAAGAAAGAAAGGAAATGCTGTCTCTATTTTTTTTTTTTTTTTGCTTAGCAACAGCAGAACCCGAAATTGCAGGGGATCATACGGCAAGGGGAGACAAGAAGAATGAGCCCTCTCTCAACTCTGTAAGTGAAAAGTTTATTCCATTTTAGGCAATGAAGGAAGTTCAGCTATTGGGAAAATGGCCTTAAAGGCGCAGTACACAAAAAACCAAATATTTTTAACCTCTTAAGGAAGGCCGATCTCGCATGGACCACGGACCATTTTTTGCGGCATCCAGTTCTGGGGCTCCCCGAACGTCATGCAGCCGGTCCTGGCACGTCATGGGTCCTTAACGCAAAACAACCCATGACATGCCAGGAATGTCAAGGTTTGTTAAGGGGTTAAAGTGATTAAAAATGCCCAAACACCCAAGGGATCATGTAGGGATAAATAAAAATGGATGATCCTTAAGGGAAAACCCAAAAATAAGCCCATAACCAGTGAAAACTAGCAGGAAAGGGGTTAATTTACCACAAAACAGCCAAACCAGCTACAGTGAGTTCAGGATCAAACAGTAAAACCCAACATGAGTGCAGGAGTTATGAGGGAACTCCAGATAGCAACCCCTGTGGAGGGGAACAGTAGGACAAGTGGACCATGGCACTCAAAGGGTTGCTCACCTTTTTTGCAGGTCTTCAGATTACCATTGAGAAAAGGAGACGCTTCACTGAGACTCCCCCAGGGGAAAACACATAGTACGCTAGGTTTTCCCCCAGGGCTGGAAGGTCCGCAAACAGCACCTGTTAACTGGGCAATCCACCATCAGCAAGCCAGTAATGGTAATCCGCCTAATGGGGGATTTCTATACCACATATCTAATAGAAAATAATATAAAAAACTAAAACTAAGCAGAACTGTTCTCTGTAGCCTCTTACTCCTACAAGGAACAAATCTATCTGAAGAGGGGGATTGGCTAGTAGCCAGCTATGGAAGAGAGGAAGGCTTCACCCTGCATTTCTTTCAAGAATTGTTCCTGCTACTTAAAGGGCTATCACCTTCCTGTGGTACCTGTAAGCTATATTGGATGACAGAGAAATACCTATCTGGCGTAAGAGGCAGTGACCATAACTCCTCCAGTGTCTCCCTGTGCACCCAACCACCTTTCCCACTCACCTAAGTCCTCTTAACACCTCCAATGTCAGGAATTGTCTGGGAACACACTGCTATCAATACATTTGAGCTGGCCAGACAGTGGAGAGTTAAACTTGTTAAAACTATTCATTACATAAGATTTGGTGAAGGGATAACATTATCTTACCATCTCTCCATCCTGTTCAGATAAGGATGATGACTGTTAAAAAAAATAAAGGGAATCCTGAGATACCAAATAACCTTTTGTTAAAATATAAAAGAACAGTGTCAGCTTGCCCTGAGGCAAGTCACTTGAAAGTAAAGAGTGGCTGTAAAGCTGGAAGGGAAGATGGGAGTGTCTCCCTCAAAGGTCCTACCTTTATTTAAGAGTCCTGCCCTCTGGAGGAGGGAACTTTACCCCATGGTTCCTGCGTTTTACAATGGACATAAGAAAAATCATGTTTCTATACATTAGAGTGATTTAAGAATGGGATATAGTTTATTATCCTTGATGATAATTCAAAGAGACATTCACTCAGACCTGTAAAACAGTATCAGACATTTTATATCTTACACTCACACAGAAGGGTTTTTCACTGCATGATATAAGGTGCTTTAAGCAATACTTGCTTGTTCCCTATATGATGGGATTTATTACAATTATGTATGGCAAGAGTCGTTTTCTCTGAATACCACTTGCATCTCAGGCCCCTTGCGAAACAATGGTTAGTCAAAGGGATCTGTACTTCCACTGACTAGACTCCAATACAGATAAGAATGGTACGCAGGTTTACATGAGTAGTAGTCCATAGAACCCACTGAAGTCTACATTTGTTGGCATGTAGAAATTCATATTTACCTTTTAGTGAATGTAATTATTTTTTCGGGACACCATAAAAATTAATGAACTGCTATATTTGTGACTTAGCAAATATGGACAACGGTATGTGTCACATTTTTGTCTTTTGTACAGAAGTTTCTATTCTCATTGCAACTTTTTCTAACAATGTACACAATTCACGAAATTATTTTCAAAATGAAATAAAAAGCCAGTAGAAAAGCAGGTCATAAATTATGCAAATTGTTCTGTGAATCAGCTCACATTAACATGATAATTTAAGCCAGGAAAAGCAAATCAACAGTAAGTCTACTTCACATTGTAATGCCTAGGTCATGTAAAATGCAGTATAAATAAAATGATTTAAGGGTCTACATAATTCTACACTTTAAATATCTTACACATTTGAGAAAAAGGGTTGGAATATATATTTAAGTTTGCTTCATGCTCCTAGATAAAAGGTCCCTGGATACATCACTCATAAATCACTGCTAGTAAGATGGATCTATTAAGTAGAAAAGACAGACACACACATAGTTTTGTTTTAAATCAGGACAGATCTATGAAAATATTTGTTGTGTACACTGCATGATTGATGCATAAGGATAGTTTTATTTAAACAATTATTCAATTTGTTATGCAACAGTTTAATGAGGCAGTTCCATCACTATAAAAAATATGCTGCGGTCTTCCTTAAAGTGAACATACACAAATGCCCTGTCAAGTGCTGAATATGGACAAGAGAAACAAGCTTGTTCATGCATTTCATTATTTTGTGGGTGGTCATAAAAACAAAACAAAAACAAGATGTTCTCCATTAATAAGAGCTTTCAGTATAGCCCAAAGTCTATTGCTGTTTCAACTTGATCATAAGTGTATTGCTCTCATATTTTTGCATTTTTGTCATCGGAGTCACAGCAGATAAGGAAACAGGACAGCAATAATATTTCAGCGTTGTGACAGCAGTTTTTGCAAACCATCATTTCAACAATTTCACCAAGTCGTCCTCTTGACATTTGCCCAGATGGAACGTTTCATCCCCTGAGCAGCTTTTACATCATCCCAGTCTAGTTTGGTATCTGGAACCTCTCCTTCAGGCTCTGGATCTTTTCTAAGAGCTCCCTGAGGAGAAGCAACAATCTTAGGAAGAGGGCCACATTCTTCTCTAAATTCTACCACATGAAGTCTTTTCTTATCCGCCAGGTCTTGGTGGGTCTCCTGTTTTCAGAAAGAATTTGTTAGTGGGTTAAAATTTACTTGGCAACATTAACTTAAAGTGTATTTAATAGAAATGCAGACGTATAATCACACAGAAAAAGTGTATGCTAAAAGCATTGGGGCTTATGCGTCAAGGCATGTGTGACAAAGAAAATCATCCACTTGAAGTCAATGGCCCTTTTTCTTTGAAACACATAGTACTTTTGTTTGGCACCTCATTTATTAAACTTTTGCCTTGAAACATGTGCTCCATTAACTTAACATAGACTAATGGACCAGATGACATTTTCAGTCATATGTATGCAGAGAACATGCTTTTTCCAATACAAAATGATTAAATACATAAAAATAACTGTATATGATAGGCTGTATGTACAAGTTAGAAAACTATGGGATAAACCAACTGCACAACAGGGAACAAACTGAAATTCCGACTGACTTAAGTCTTTTAACCCCTAAAATACTAGGGTGGTCTCCAACAGATTCCATGGAAGACATTGGAATCAGGTTGTTAAAAGTTCCTTTTAAAACAATGGAAATGTTATTTGTTCCCCTTTGTACCATTGATTTGCCCTAGAATTGCTCCTGTTTTTCTTATGCATATGGAACTAGGGTCTTATCTTAAAGGGATAGTAATGTATCATAATAAAAGCAGCTCTAATTAATCATCATAGTATTTGGACTTTGGAGAGTGTTATTTCAATTCTGTCAGAGTTGTAGTTCAAGAATAATTCAATGACAAAGTATCCCCCTCCTGCCCCTTTTACTGATGTCACACTGTTCAGACAGAGCAGAAGGGAGGTGCCCAGGTAGATTGCAGAGAGGGACAATCTTCAGTTAAGATAAGGGAAAACCTGAAAAACTTGTCAAGTGGGGTAGGGATTTCATTGTTTTCATAGGAAGAAGATTATCCCCTTCTGTTATCTGTCTGGTCTATAGACTGGATTCCACATCTGAGAAAAGATGGCTTACACTAGGTAAAAGGGACGGGAGGGGAAAATTTGCTTGTGAATATCTCATAAACCATAAAGGTTTGAGAGATAAGACTTCTATCATTCTTCATGTTTTTTTAATGCCTACAAAATAAAATAAAGTTAAAACGAAGTATTACTATCCCTTTAAGAGCAAGTCAACTGCATTCTAGGGTTGAAATGAAAATTGTGAACATTTCCATTGATTTACATAGGGATAATAACCCCTTGAATGCTTGAGAGGTCTTTGTCGCTTTAAATGAGTTAAAAGCTCTTTTAAATCAATGAGAATATTCTTTTCTCCTCATAATTAAAGATCCCTAACTATACAACTAAGCTTAGGCAAGAAAAATAGCTAGAACTGGAATAGTTAGGAAACATTGATGACCATTGATGAGAAATTCTGCTGTATTAAAATTTCACTCATATCTTCACAAGCTGCATTTATTCCATCCCAGGGAAACTGCACAACCCAGCTATAAAATGAATCACTGCGGCATTCTAATGTAGCTGTGACATCTCCAGCCAATGTGCCAAGATCCCTGCTATTACTGCACGTATTATGATGATAATTAACATGAGACTTTATTGGCCATTGTATTTCTTTGAACAATATCAGCCTCATCAACATGCTCTCTCTATTTATTTATATATATATATATATATATATATATATATATATATATATATATATATATATATATATATATATATACACACATATATATATATTTATATATATATATATATATATATATACACATATATATATGTATACACACACACACACACACACACACAAAACAGTCATTGGTTTGAATCGCCAAAGTATAAGTGCACTCATAGGTCTTTTTTTTGCAAAGAAAAAAAAAAAAGTTTATAGTAGGTAGTTTTGCATTAAAAAAATCAACGTTTCGGCTCCATTATGAAGCCTTTCTCAAGACAACTAACCGGGTGTGAAACTCGATCTTAAATACAGTATGTAGTGGAAATAGCGCCAAAAAACCACAAGAAACCGCTAAATGATGTGAGGTTACATCAAAACGGAGACAGGGAAAATGTAAAGCGCTCGTCTTAACCCTTTATTTGCTGGGTTAAATATGAACAACACAGCAATCTCAATGATTAAAGCGTTAGTCCACTACCATATATATATGTGTGAACCTGGTTCACTTTCAGGGGGCATGGTTGGAAAATGCTGACTTGTCGAGGTGGCGGCAGGGGGTTACTCAACCAACCAATGCTGCCACACTGCTTAAAAACAAACAAAAAAAAAATTACCCACTTGCTTAGGAGCCTCAACTGAATACAACACACGGTACTTGTTCAGCCAAGTCCGTGACATAGTACATTCCTAAGCCTCCTCAACCAAGTCTAACACACACGTATGTGCCTTACAAGAATCAAGTGCAACAGACACAATAGTTGCGTCAGTCCTTGCCACAGTCCTCAACCACATCCAACACACACGTAAGTGCCTCAGGAGAATCAAGTGCACTTTAGTTGCCTCAGGCTGTCCTTTGCCTCCTAAACAAAGTCCAACTCCACACACACATGTGCTTCTGCCTCTTCATCCATCTACAGCATTCAGTCAGGCCCCCTGCCTCCACAACCAGTTCTCTCTTTAAAAAAAATCTTGCAGTGAAAAGGAGGATATACATCGCATTGCAAAACAGTGAGCTGTGTAACCCTGTGTTCTGATTATTTGTACTTTTATAACTTTGGAATAAAACAGAGGGAGTGCCCTTATTTTACTCAACATGAAAAGCTCCATAATATAGGTTTTCGTAAAAAAAAAGCTTACGGCTCCTTTAAAGAGTAACGCTGAAGAGTTTCAGCTCACAGAACAAAGCAAATTAAAGGGATAGTATTACTTCAAAATTACTATCCCTCATATTGTAGCCCTTAATAAACTGAGTTAAATGACACCAGAGGCATTTCTCAAACCTTTATGGTTTAAAAGATAGCCACTTTCAAAGTTTCCTCTCCCCTGCTGTCAGCGTTCTGCTGCCAGCAGTGGAATCCGGTCTCTGAATCAAGCAGAGACTCTTGGTAACCAAGCACACGTAGAAGACTGTTTCAATTAATCATTTTTCCTTCCATAACGAGATATCGGCTCTGTTTAAGAGCCTCCGCCTGTCCCGGGACCGGAATCCCCTGCTGGTAGCAGAACGCCGACATCTTAAGATGAACATATATTAGGTTGAAAAAAAGACACACGTCCATCAAGTTCAACCTTTGCCTCATAATCCAGAGACATGAGAAGTATATAGATTCCTGCTACCAAATATATTAGTCTTTATCAGACCTTCCTGATTTGCCTGCTAATACAAGTATAACCCTGTATGTTCCCTTTTGAAAGAAATATATCTAATCTTCTCTTAAATGTATCCATTGTATCTGCCATAACCACATCCTTGGGCAAGGAATTCCATAATTTAACAGACCTTCCTCTGCTGAAGTCAAAACCTCCTTTCTTTGTTGTCCAATACAAGTTACTGGTAACCTTGGGTAGGAGATCAGCCCCTTTAAGTAGACAGGAACAATTCTGAGAAGTGACTGCTGGGTGGAGCCTACCTCCTCTACTTAGCTTGCAGCTAGCCAATCCCCAACTAGTAAGATTTGTTCCTTGGTCAAGACACAAGGCAAGAGAACAGTCCTGCTATAGTTTTAGCTTTTTTGTTATTTTTCTGTTAGATATGGAATACCACCATTAGGCGGATTACCATCACTGACAATTCCCATTGCCCAAATATGGATAGCTCAGTTTACCAGGTGCTTTTGTGGACCTAAGCTCTGGGGGGGAAATCTTGGCTGCAAGTTCTTTCCCCAGGAGTTGCCCACTGAGGTGTCTTCTTGATATATGGTAATCTGAAGACAGAAGACCTGCTGAAAAAGGTGAGCACCGTTTGAGTGCTGAGGTCCACATGTCCCATGCTTCCCCTCCGCACAGGGGTCTCATTTTGAGTTCCTATTACATACTCATGCATTCACTGGGTTTATCTGTATGTCTGTGAGGTGTTTGGAGCAAGTTTCTGTGGTAACTTGACCCTTTTGCTGCTGGTTAGCATCTTTTGGGGGTGTTGTGGGCATTTTCCCTACTGGGACCAGTGTTTATTGAGTCTGCTGACTTGTTCTGGTGGGCTTTTGAGTGGATTTACATTTGGTATTCACCTTGTTAACTTTAGTGTTCTGGCGTGCGTTTACCGCATAGACACCATTGCGCCATTCACTTCTATGGGACTTTACAGTTTCGGACATATCAACTGCTCCATGTAGCGAGGTCAGTGATGGCTCATTTGGTTGATCTGCCCTTGCTCTGTTATCCGGTCAACATTCTGGGTATGCTGGGAGGCTCAGGGGGCTATTTGGGTCCTTTATCGGTGAAACTACAATTACCATGAGCTCTCGCTTTGCGCGCTTGCTTCTGATTGGCTCCCGCCGCGGCAGCCATTTTGTGCATTTGCCGATCGAGTATCCTACGCAGGGCTTGGACTCTCCTTCTCTCCTCATCAGTTTAACCCTTCACCTACCAGATAAGATTTTATTTATCATACACACTTCTTTGTGGGTGTTTTGGATACTTTGACTGTTTGACTCTGTGAGAATGTCTACTCCATCAGACCTTGGGGCTAGGCCTAAGACTAAGGATACTGGAGTGTCTGTGTCCCCCACTGATCCTTATGTCACTCAGGGTTACCTAGAGAATACTCAGGTCATGTTTGCCCAGCATGTGCTTCTGCCCCTGAATTCCCCCTGCAGGGACCTCCAGCCATGCACTAGAGCCAGTTTGGATGCAAGAGTTTAAGGCTACTACCAGGGACCTCTGGTCCACCTTACAACTCCTTCCATCCACCTTGCACGGGGTCTTCCACTCGTGGCAGGCCCCCAACCCTATCAGGTCTTCCCTGCCTAAACAGCCAGGTGTACCTGATGTGTCTGATTCCTCTGACGAGGAGTTATTGGTGGGCTCTGATGATGAAGACTGTTCTCCTTCCTCTCAGTTTTTTATGGATACCTTTGAGACTGAACCTGTTCCCTCAGCTGAGGGCCTGATCAGGGCTGTGTTGAACACCCTGAACATTCGCTTGGTACAAGAGGTTTCTTCTTATCCTTCCAATGTGTTTCAGGAGCCTGTTAGGCCCCATACTTGTTTTCCACCTAACCCCACTCTTGACCGCTTGGTGTCTGAGGAGTGGAACCTTCCAGACAGAAAACAGTCTGCCTCTAGGAAATTTGCTAAGCTTTATCTGTTCTCTGAAGTGGCCCTAGCTCAGTGGGTTCATCCTCCCAAGGTGGATGCCCCTGCCTCCAGGCTTTCTAAGTCCACTGCCTTGCCTGTGGCTGATGCATCTGCTATGAAACACTGAACTGACAAAAAGCTTAAGACCTCTCTGAAGGCCATTTTTGCGACGGCCGGTTCTGCCCTCTGCCCCGCATTTACTGCAGAGTGGGTGAATAGAGCTGTGGCTGTCCGAACTGAACAGCTCACTTCAGCTGTCCGTCAGGGAGCTCCTACTGCTGACAGGTTGCGGCTTCTCGCCAACATCTCTGAGGCTCAGCATTAATTTTCTGCTGCCCTGTTTGACGCTGTCCACATGGTAGCCAGGGCATCAACTATGTTTGTGGTAGCCAGACGGGCTCTTTGGCTCAAGATCTGGTCTGCTGACACTGCCTCCAAGAGGGCTCTCCTGTCCTTGCCCTTTCAAGGCACCTCCCTGTTTGGGCCTGATCTCAAGGATCTGATCAGTGAAGCCACTAGAGGGAAGAGTACTCACCTGCCAGTGGTCCAGAGGAAGAAGGTGGCAGTCAAAAGGAACCAGCTTTTTCGTCCCTTTCAGGCTGACTAGCTCCAGGAGACCCAGGCGGTGCCTCAGGCTCAGTGCTCCTCATCCAAGCCTAAGCAGCAATGGAGGCCCAAGTCCTCCATTAAGCCCAAGGCTTCCAAACTTTCTTCTGCATGACTCTCCGAATCCGGGTCCACATCTGCAGGTAGGTGGCCGCTTATGCCACTACCTCTTGGCTTGGGAGGCCTCTGTGGAGGACTCCTGGGTTTTGCAGGTGGTGGCTTCGGGGAACAGGATCCCCTTCACCTCCCTTCCTCCGTCTCGGACCTTCTCTTCTTGCTCTTCTCTGGGTGCAGAAAAGCTCCGCCTTTTTGAGGGCGCCATTCAGGCCCTTCTGGACAAGGCAGTCTTCCTGTCTCTCCTAAACAGGGAATAGCCCTCCATATTTACAGCCCAATCACGTGTATCATTCCACCATGTTTCAGTTATACCAATTCTGTCCAAATGCTCATTAACCGCCAGCAATTCTAGTTCTCCTATTTTGTCTACCATACTTCTTGCATTTGCTAGGACACAATTAAAGCAGAACTTTTAGGTAATACAAAGTCACCATGTATTCATTAAACGCATGGCGACTAGCTTGAAAATAGATGTCTTACCGTTAAAAAATAGCTGTGTCTAAAGAAATCCTTCCCGTTTGGAGACCGGAACACAGGCTACAGCTCAGACATCTTGTCTTTGCGCCTGCACTGTCAGTCCTGGTCTCCACTGAGCAGACTGCAGTGCACCATGTGGTCACCAGAAGGGACTGATGGTGCAGGCACACAGACCACACTAACCTGCCCATCAGTCCCGAAACAGGAAGGATTACTTTAGACACAGCTATTTTTTAACGGGAAGACATCTATTTTCAAGCTTGTCACCATGCGTTTGATGAATGCATGGCGACTTGGTATTACCTTAAAGTTCCGCTTTAATTTTGAAGTCTTTACATATCTTACCACCAAAATGCCTTTTTTCTACATCTTCATTTAATAGAAGTTCCTCCCTTTTGACTACATTTACCCTCACCCCTTCTGCACCCCAATAAGGACTTCTTCTCTGATCCAGTTGGCCATAATTCTGAGAAATCTAGTGAGAAGTTCAAGAAGCGTAGGATTTTTGATCCAATGAGTATCAATCCACACATTGGAGCCTTTGTTAACCTGGTTGGTTATAAGAGACCAGGAAAATTATTGCTGGTAAGAAAACCAGCTATACTAATTTCTCCAATACGGAATAACAGGCATTCAAACACCTGGCTAAGGCTAAATCTATCATCATTTAGAAGGCTGAAATAGGCGGAGCTATAGTTATTACTAGAGAGAGGCAGTCCTGAGACAACTGTCAGACTCTACTTGTTATAAGGTATTACAAATAGACCTCACACTCAACTGCAAAACAGAGATTGATGACATCATCAGTACGGGTTTTTAATAACAGATGGATTACTTAAGAGACTAAACATTTTTTGTCACAAGATCACCCTATTATTCCCGTCCTGGACTGCATCCCTAAAATTTTATAAACCTATGGGAAAAACACCAGGACGCCCAATTATTTCTGCATGCAATTCCTTGTGTCAACCCCTTTGTCAATTTGTTGACTTTTTTCTCCAATCCCATATAACATTTTTCGTCATATATATATTCAACAGATTTTATGACAGTTACCTTAGAGTATATCAAATGA
The DNA here is from genome assembly GCA_037306005.1 of Rhinophrynus dorsalis. Classification (NCBI taxonomy): domain Eukaryota; kingdom Metazoa; phylum Chordata; class Amphibia; order Anura; family Rhinophrynidae; genus Rhinophrynus; species Rhinophrynus dorsalis. The sequence continues at coordinate 128,714,807 of CM074720.1, read as the reverse complement.
CACTATTTTAGTCACACTTAATGACTCTAGCCTCTACACCAGTATACCTCATGGCATGGGGAAAGAGCCAGTATTAGCTACTATCACTAGTGATAGAGCATATGATGGTCCACCAGTTGAGTTCCTGTTGCTGTTAATTGATGTGATCCTCAAGAAGAACTATTTTAATTTGAAAAAGTATTATCTACAGTTAAAAGGGAGAGAAAAGGGATCCAACATGGAGCAATCATAGGCCTCTGTATTTATGGAGTTCTATGAACAACTACATATCTTTTCTTCTCCCCGGTTTGCTCAACACATTATTTTCTTTAAGAGGTTTATTGACAACATCGTCTTGATGTGGAACGGAGGAGTTGAGTGATTGAGGGAGTTTATGGACCATACCATCCATAATAAGGTTCATGTATCTTATGATCTGAACACCATAAACTTTCTTCACATAATAGTTTATAAAGATGGGAATGTGTTACAAACAAGCATATATCACTGTGCCATGGTACCTTCTCTACGTCCTCGCTCATCACTATGCAACAGGTGTGGTGAATCTCTCCTTTACATTCTCCCCCTCCCTTGGCATTGGTAGATGAATCTCAGCTTTCTTTTTGTAACATTCCCTCATCATATACTATTCTTAACATCTTTTGGTTACATACGCTGGGTGTGCCTGATGACGGGGTAACCTCTATGGTTCCTACTTTTTCTCTCTCTCCCCCTCTCCCCTGACACCCCTACACAATTACCTACTGTTCCCCACTGGCTCCTTCAAATGTGGATTCTACATCTCTAAAGTTGACTAGCAATCCTACCCACATACTATCACTGGATACTATTGGTCTTCTTCTACCACAGACATTGGGTATCTGACCCGATTACACCACACTCTAATGGCTTACTCCACACCCTAACCTTAGAACTTAAGATGTTATAATATAAGATATATGTCCTGCTGGGTCTGCTACCTTGAATGTCTATTGTTTTTACTATATTATTCTTGTATTTGTACTGACTGGCTTGTAATTGCATTCTTTAATCAATAACGTTTTTAAATTAAAAAAGCAACTAGCATATATCAGAAACCATCAGACCGCAACACGCTATTACATGCTTCTAGTCACATCCGTTAATCCTGAGAATAGGTTTACCATATTACTAAATAGTCTGGGTAGTTAGAACCACCTCTGACCCAGAAAAGAGAAAACAAGCATTGTACATGGTGAAGGATAAGTTCCTTGATAGAGGGCACAATATTATAGATGTCAATAAAACTTTAAAAAAAGCAGCTCTTCTTGATACAAGAGAACTCCTGTCCCCTCAAAATGTGACTAACAGTAACAAAGAAGACAGTTTTTGTATACAAATACAGTATGCCACAGCATCACCAGCTATCAAACAGGTAGTGAAGAAGAACTGGCACATTTTAGCAGGACAAAGGAAGCTTGGTAGTTTTTTCAAAAGCCCCCCATTGTTTTGTTATCATAGAGGGAAGAATATTGGTGACTGGCACACCCAAGCTGATCCAGTTGATAAATATGACAGTGGTGAGACTTGGCTAATGCTCTCGTAGGAGTTTTCAGATGTAAGGATTGGTCCAACTGTGAGCACATTATCATTGGCAAATAGTACCCCAACCCTAAAACTGGTTTACCAGTTGTTATTAAGGATTTCCTCACTTGTGAGAGCAGATATGTGGTACATATAATACGGTGCCCATGTGGATTACATTACATTGGGAAACCAACAACTATGTTAAAAAAACGAACAAACAACCGCAAGTCTGCTATCCGTAAAGCCTTGGATGGGACTCTGGACACCAAAGACAGATTAAATCAACCGGTTGCCAGACATTTTTAATTAGAAAAGCATGCTTTTAAGGATTTTTGGTTCATGTCCATTCTTATTCTGCATAAAAGAGTGAGGGATGGCAAAAGAAACCGGACTCTATTACAGTGTATGCCCAACTATCCAAGCAAAATATGAATTATTGACATGAACATGGCAGATACTTATTATTTAAGTGGTAACTACGGCAAAGCCTGTAGATATGAATTAATTGGTAATTTGCCATCTTTATTTAATTGTGATATCTTTTTTTCAACATTGCCAAGTTTTTTTAGTGGCATTGTGTATGATCTTGGTAAAGGAAAATACTCTGCTCCCCAATTCCATTACTTGATTCTGTGCCCTGCTTTCATCCAGAGGGGCACAGGTGGCTATTTTGTGATGCACATTTTTGTTTATTTGGTTGCTTAGCAGCCTTAGGCACCCTGCCTGCATCATCACCTTGTGCTGCAGGGAATGCCGCATTTAGGTGTCTGGGCTACACGAGAAGGACAGTTGGGGGTAGTAATTGATTGTTTGAACTTTGTTAGTGTATGTATAGATATATTGTATCTGGAGTTGCCATTTGCTCTGAGGAAGGTCCCTAGTGCCCTGAAAACATTTAGCATGGCATGGGTGCAATAAATACATTTTTTTGCTACTTTTGATACTCCAGCGTGTTGTCTCTTACAAGGCCAGAAGTAACCCAGGCTCAGTATATCTGATTATCTCTCTAATTCTTTTTATGGGGCGTACACCTAAATATTATATTGGGTATTTAGTCTAGTGAGTGCCAGTGTCTTATCTTTCTCTCTATATCACATTATATAATTATATATATATATATATATATATATATATATATATATATCTTTTGCATCTCTGAAGTGGGGTGAGAGGGAGGAAGGGAGAAAGAGAGAGAGAAGTGGGGAAAGAATGAGGATATATTTCATACCTGCTTTGCAAGTCCAAGGAAGAGTGCAGTTGTGAGGTTAAGCAGATTGACAGATCCCGTAACCTTTGCGTACATGTCTGTAATTCCAATTAACTTGCAGATGGTGATAATTGCCCTATGGCAATGGAGACCATAACCTAGAAAAATAACATTTAGGTTATAGACAGATGTACAATGCAGATCTAATAAGAAAGCAAGACATTATATGATGAAAGAAACAATTATCTCTCTTTACTCAAGCAATTTACACATCTTTCAGATTTTTTTTTTAACACATATCTATATCTCTCTCTATATTTATATATATATATATATATATATATATATATATATATATATATATATATATATATATACACACACACAAATTTTTTTTGGCCAAAACTATGCCAATAGTAACAAACACAACAGTAAAATGGAATAATCAAAAGAAATATATAAAAACAAAAGCAGATCAATTCCTTGGTAAAATCATTCATGTGCTGTGAACACTTAAAGGGATAGTAATACTTCATTTTAACTTTATTTTATTTTGTAGGCATTAAAAAAACATGAAGAATGATATAAGTCTTATCTCTGAAACCTTTATGGTTTAAGAGATATTCACAAACAAAGTTTCCCCCCCCTCTTCAACCAGATCAGAAGGGAGATGCCCAGATAGACTGCAGAGAGGGACAATCTTCAATTAAGATAATGGAAAAAGCTGAAAACCTTGTCAAGGGGGGAAGGGCTTTCATTGTTTTCATACAAAGAAAATTGTCCCCTTCTGTTATCTGTACTGTCATACAACCAGACTCACATCTGAGAAGATGTGGCTTACACTAGGAAAAAGGGGCGGGGAGGGGAACTTTGCTTGTGAATATCTCATAAACCATAAAGGTTTGAGAGATAAGACTTATATCATTCTTCATGTTTTTTTAATGCCTACAAAATAAAATAAAGTTAAAACGAAGTGTTACTATCCCTTTAAGTAACCAAACAATACAAGAAACATACTTTTTTTTTTTTTACTTTACATAGAAATGAAAATATATTCCGTGAAATACAAATAAATGAAATTCTTTGATCATTATAATGAATCTTACGGACCTAAACAGAAATTGTTGCCTTGATGTTACCTGCAGTGAGAACATTTCTATACACCGTATGTGTATGGAACGTATTACTCCTGAAGTCAGTTGTTTTAAGCATTTTAATAAATCAACCTAACGGAGTGTTTCTCATCAGAAGGAAATTCTTCAAGGCGAATGAGACGTTTCTGTTCCACAACAACAAGTTTAACTACAATGATTCTTATAGACCTTTTTGTTTACACAAAGCAAATATTATCAATCAATGAACCATGGGATACATCATGAGTCATATTTATCAAGCTAAAGAAATCCATTTATAGACCACACGGTTGGAATCAGAATTTTACAACTTCCCAATGATTTAAATAAAACTTTTTTGTTAATAATTCAAGTTTTATTGAATATATCATTATATCATATATAACAACCATAACATTTACATGCACAGTCCTGGCATAATGTAGAGGAGCCATACAAACAATAGCCATACATGTGTTTACAAGCGTTACTGCTAGATCTAATTGAGACTATGGTGTTATATACTTATATTAAGCATACACAAGTCCAAAAAAGAATACCAATATAACTACAATAACAAATAAAAATTAACTTAACTAGATCCAGTGTCCCATCTATTTTTACTGGGAGTGCAAGGGAGGTAGAGGTGCCCATAAGATCTATTTTAGAGAAATATAGACCTAAGAGGGCCTGTAGCCTTTAGAGGTGAACCATAATAATGGGGAGTTCCATTAAACTGCATAACTTAGTAAAGGGAGATGAGGAGTTAAACAGTATCAACTGATATTTGCTACTCCACAGTGTCACGATTCACATCTTTCAATATATTCCATATTAATCACTGTGGACCTCAATAAAATTGGGATCACCACCCCTTTGATGTGTTATATAAGGGGAATGTATCACACATTCTATTGTGCAACACTATCCAGGACCTGTATACTTGTAAGCTCAGAGATAATGGAGAGGACCCCATTTCAGTGCCTCTCAAACTTAAGGTAGGTCCGAAAGAGATGTAACATAGAACCTAGGTTTCTCGCACATCTCTAGTAGAGAGGGCTTTGGGGAAACATTTTATTAAAAAGAAAAGAAAAAAGAAAACGAACCAAGCACTACACTATGTTGAGGCAAGAGGAATTAACACAATCATTTCAATATAATAAAAACCTTCTGTATATTTTAATACACCAAAAATACCATCAAATATATAAAATTGTGCAAGAATAGCAACATAACATATAGGATAGCCAATGTAATCCTGGACCAATTTTTTTGAAAAGAAAAAAAAAAAAACAAAAAAAAAACCAAACAAACAAACACATGGGTTATATGATAATTAGCAATACTTTTAGAGGCGATCAATAAAAGAGACACTGTGGTGGATAGACGGAGGTTACCCTGGACTCTTGGTCAGTCACTTTTTCACCCACAGAGAGGGGACCAGATGTATTGTCTGTGAGATAACTTTGCTTATTACCTCTAAAAGTACTGATAATAATGTAACCCATGTGTATGCTTTTCAAAACATATTGGTCCAAGATTACATTGGTTATCCTATTTGTTATGTTGCTATTCTTGCACAATTTTATATATATATAGTATGGTATTATTATTGGTGTATTAAAACATACAGAAGGTTTTTATCATATTGAAGTGGTTATGGTAATTCCTGTTACTTCAACATATATAGTTTAGTTTCCAAATGTAAAATATTAAATGTGGACCTATGAATAACCTTCAGCTTCTACTCCCAAGCAATCATGTAAAGGGCTATGAAAGTAAAGTTGAGAAAATCAGAGATATGGCATGCATGTTGCTCTTTATATCAAATGGCTATTGTTCTACCTGTTCAAGTCCTTTATGAATAAGAATTGGAGCTAAAAATCTCTGTTTTACTTTCATTTATTTTGTAATTTGAGAGGGAGATTAACAAATTTCAACATGTAGGAATACAAAGTTCGTTTATGGTTTTATGTCCCAACTCTTACTCTTTCAACATTGTTGTTATCTTAATAAGAAAAGCCCCCAGGATAAGACAAAAATCAAAGAAGGGGAAAGGGGACACTCTTGCTTCATTACATTCAGCTTTCAAAGACCCCAAAAGGATGCAGCTGACCTGGACACATACAGATAGAGAACACAGCCATAATATAGAGTAGAATCAAAAAATAGAAAGGAAAAACTGGCGCTCAAGAGGTTAATACAAACTCTCCAAGAAAAGTTTTGAGAGACCAAAGCTAAGAAAGATATCTATATAGAGCTGCTACAATCCCTAGATCAATGTGTGAAAACCTAATGTAAAAAATAGTGCCCAGGAGGACGGAAACGAGTTGGAGATTTGCCATTTGGAAATGGCTCCTTTGCAGTGGAGTAATTATCGTGGTGGCAGGGGTTGGAATTGCAACCGGGCCCCTGCTGAGAAGCTGGGAAGTTAAACTTGCCGGGTTTCACCTCCGGATGAAACCTTTTACGAGTCAGCCAATTGGGAGGATGTGCGGCTCCAACGTGATGACGTTGGCGTTGCGCAGGCCAAAGGAGCGGTTCGGGAGAAGCAGAGAGTGTAAGGTGAGCTGCATGACTGGAACTATTGTACCGGCAAAATACACCAAGTTCAAACGGGGCATGTAAGTCCTATTTAAAGTCGTCATCACATCCTCCCCCTTGAAAAAGCATAACAATCAGTGACAAAGTATGAATCACAATAAACATTAATGAGATACAGAAATATACCCAAACTGTTTGGGGATAGTTCTGTATCTCATTAATGTTTATTGCGATTCATACTTTATTGTTAAATATGGCAGTATTTCTATGGAAAGGACATTTTTAACAGATGAGCATTCAAGCCTCTGATTCATGTTCTTGGTAATAAATGGACAAAATACAGCAGGGTTTGACATGATTTCCTAGCTCTCTGCACCATCAATAACTTTTACTCCACTGCTAGTTTCCCTCATCTTCTAACTACAAACCTATTGGAGCCTCCTCAGAAGCAGATTGCCAAGCTTTTGAAGCTCTGTAGAAGATGGCATTTTCCAATTTGTTCTTGTAGCTACTGGCAGTGGAGCAGAAGTTATTGATGGTGCAGAGAGCTAGTTAATCATGTCATACCCTACTGTATTTTGTCCATTCGTTACCAAGAACATGATTCAGAGACTTGAATGAAAATGCTCATCTGTTAAAAATGTCCTTTCCTTAGAAATATTGCCATATTTAACATGCTTGTGATCCCCACAGAAGAAACTGGACAAGATCCCCTTAACATCACCCACAGAAAGATTGACATCTTTATAGATGAGAACATCACATACTTTACTTTGGGCAATGAGACAAGTTGTGCTCTAGTAAGTGCATTTGTTTCTGCAATTAACTTTAATGATAAACAGCTGCTCTCAGATATTCTGCACTCTTTTTTTTGTTTAGAATGTGTGGAGGATGACAGGGTGGACAGTGTGGAGGTGGACAGTGTGGGCAATGTGGAGGTGGGCAGTGTGGGGAGGAGGACAGGGTGGGCAGTGTGGAGGTGGGCATTGTGGGCGATGTTGGGGTGGACAGTGTGTGGGGGGCACTGTTGAGGTGGACAATGTGGGCAGTGTGTAGGTGGGTAGAGTGGACAGTCTGGGCAGTGTGGAGGGGGGCAGGGTGGACAGTGTGTGAAAGGTGAACAGAGTGGGAGGGTGACAGTGTGGGCAGTGTGTGGTGAGGGTGAACTGGGTGTAAGGGTGACAGAGTGTGGGCAGTGTGTGTTGACAGGGTGTGAGGGTGGGCAGTGTGTGTTGACAGGGTGTGAGGGTGGGCAGTGTGTGGACAGAGTGTGGAGGTGGATAGGGTGTGGGCAGCAGTATCATTTCCTGAAAGAGAACTTCAGATGGGTGAGGTCAAAGGCGGGGATATGGGTGGGGCTAGGAGTGGAAACTGGTGGCGAGTAACTTTTCAGGCCTGGCTAGTAGCTCAGGACTTGAAATTTTGAGCCCTGCCCTAGAACATCAAGAGACCCTCCGACTTGCAAAACTCAACCTCAGTGTACAAAACAATTTTTAGTTCCCTGAAATCAACTGAAACAGTTTTCATCCAAAGGATGGCTGGTCTTGCTCCACACTAGAGGCATTTCTCTAGTAGAATGTGCTGGGATTCAAAACAGTACTGGTTTATTATGCAACATGTATGTAGACTTAATTGATGCTCCAACTTTTCATTTTTAAGCTGCTTGTCCTTTAAGTAGATCCTTAGAAATTTGTTGCATTTCATGAACATAGTATTTTAAACATCTAACCAAGTCCAATGTGTAGTATCCTCATTCTACTGATTAGGTGAAAAAGGAGACATTTCCTGATTTAAACGTAAATCCAAATACCAAATTGCTGACATTAAAAATCATATTTATGATGGCAACGATATGAGCTTGTAGGGTGATTCCAGGCTCACCGATGGTGCCTTGATTTGTATATCGTTCATATATGGAATGATTGAAATTCCTTGTGGTCTGATGTATCCCGCAAATTATGCCATTACTCTGGTGAAAACTCTTGGCACTGTTGCCAGACCAAATGGCAGCACTATAAAATGGAAATATTTATCTCCAAAGGCAAACCTTACGAATTTTTTATGTTGACTGTAAATAGCAATATGTAAATGCTCAGAGATGGAATAAACTCTTCAGGGCAACCTGCAGCTATGTATGATCAAAAAGACTCCATCTTGAACCTAGTTGTCCTCACAAATTTGTTTAGGACATTCAGATCTAAACTAGATGAAGATTACTCTGTTTTTGGAATGATGAATAGATTGAAACTGAACACTCAGTATCTTTAATCCAATGGTTCTTTCTAACAATTCTACTGCAGTAAGAAAATATTTTGTTCTTATGTTTTATAAGCAAATGTTCTTTTTCAGTGAATATTCATGTCTGTGTTTTCCATATTTTAAAGCAAATGCCTATACTTATTATTTTCTTCATCTTCACCTTTTTTCCTTTACACTTTTATGTCCATGACAGGGATCTCTCTGAATTTATTTTCAATGAGCTTTCTGTCAGGGACTGTGCAAGCAGACATAGTGCAACAATGTAAGATGCAAAGTGAAAATGACAGTGAAATGATATAGAAAAAAAAATCTCTACAGGATACAAAGGACTCACTGACTTCAAAGAGAGTGCAACATTATATAAATATATCTTCTTTCACACTACATGAAAGAAAGATCACCAAAGACAGATACAAGGAGCTCAAATCAAGGACATAAAAGTGTGAAGGCGAAAAAAATAAAAAGCATAGGTAATTTGACACTGCATTTGCAAAATATGTAAAGTCAGAAAGGAGACTGTGTCTTTCATCTAAAGTGCGTTTTTCTCTGCTAATTACAATCAATTTCTTGTTAAAAAAAAACACTCATGGACTTATTTATCAAGTTAAAGACGTGACATTCTGAGGCAAACCAACTGTACCCCTGGGAGGGAATGAAAATTTACATTCATTTAACTTGGGCTTTCAACACCTTTTAATGCATTACAAAGCACTATGTTGGAAAACTCTCTAGCATTCTGGAATTTTAATTTCAAACACATGGGCTTCCTGTCAAAACCTGCATTAACACTGGGAATGTTCAAAAGATAGAGATGCAATATGTGCATGCCCCCTAGAAATAGAGTTTCTGCTCAGGGATGAAGACTTTCCCTACTCACACTCTGTATTAGTGGTCAACTATCTATCTGGAAAGAAGAGAGCCTTCACACAAACCTGCAAGTATCGAGTATGTGATCCAAAGCACTGAGTTTTTAAAAGTAAAAAGTATAGCTGTAATAAGTCCAACATACCTTTCACAGTAAAGCTATTTATTTTCTGGGTTTACTGTTCCTTTAATGTCATCACAGCTGTACAACATTCAATTGGTATGGTATCCTATCAGGGTGAAAGTTATATGCTAAGCTGGTGAGTGCCTGATGACTTCATGCATGTTCACGAAGATAAAGAAAATAATTCTGGAGCACCACCATAAGGGGACTAATAATAATTACAAATGACTGAAATATGGCTTATAACCTTTTGGTGGTGCTGGAGAGGACTACATCACATTGCAAAACAATGTGAGACAGACCTCTCTAGGATTCAAGGGGCTATAACTAATTTAAATTAATGGGAACATGGAGAACATTTGTTTGACCCTTATGGTTTATTATGTTTGATTTAGATTTGTCCATCATCAGCTTCCAGAATACAGCAATTAAAAGAGGACTAAAGCCTCTCCTAATAACCCCCCTTACTATTGGTTGAAAATATAATAACTTCAACCAGTCTAGGATGTCTTGTCCTTGCAGCTCATTGCACATGGTAGTCTTAACCCATTAAAATCCAGAAGGGTGTGCAGTGCAATGCTTCATAATGCAAGCTGCCTGCTTCATTTGGAAAAAACTGCCAGCGACTGTCAAAACATCCAGGACTGATTGAAGGTATTATCTTTTGACCAAAGGCACAAGAGAAAAATTCGTAGTTCCCAACAACAGAGGAAAAACTACAGGAATTATTTAAAAAGAAATTAACTCAAGAATCTGAAATTAAACATTTCAGCCATCTAGGAAATTAAACTATGATGAATAGCCTTTTAAAGATCATCCCGATGAAAATGGGCCTCAAATGTGTTTCTTCTTGCCACAGAAGTGAAATCAATATATTCCACAGACAAAAAAAAATGGATTTTGGTACTTACTAGTTTGTTTTTCAATTACGGTTTATATATAAAAAAAAAAAAAAAAAAAAAAGAAGAATATTAGTGCGGTAAAGCATGCCCTGCTATAATAGAATTTCCCCATTTACTTGGAACAGAATTGCTTCACAGGCCAATGCAATCCATCTGCAATATTCGCATTTTCAGATCCAGCTGACTTTGTTTTTGTGGATCTGTACAGTGTTTCTCAAGACAAGTTCAACAAGCTATAGCTCCATTACATGTGACTGTATGAAGACTGCACTACAAGACTGAGCTTAATACGTTTATACAGTGGTGGAGGTTCACCTGTACATAACAGCACTCAAATGCTTCTGTATTATATAATTAGCCATTTAAAGGGACAGTAATACTTCGTTTTATCTTTATTTTATTTTGTAGGCATTAAAAAAACATGAACGATATAAGTCTTATCTCTCAAACCTTTATGGTTTGAGAGATACTCACAAGTAAAGTTTCCCCTCCCGCCCCTTTTACCTAGTGTAAGCCATTTCTTGTCAGATGTGGAATGCAGTCCATAGACCAGACAGATAACAGCAGGCGACAATCTTCTTCCTATGAGAACAATGAAAGCCCTTCCCCCCTTGACAAGTTTTTCCCTCATCTTAATTGAAGATTGTCCCTCTCTGCAATCTACCTGGGCACCTCCCTTCTGCTCTGGCTGAGCAGTGTTGCATCAGTAAAAGGGGCGGGAGGGGGATACTTTGCCATTGAATTACTCTTGAACTACAACTCTGACAGAATTGAAATAATACTCTCCAAAGTCCAAATACTATGATGATTAATTAGAGCTGCTTTTATTATTACACATTACTATCCCTTTAATAATTATTACTGTTTTACTCACTCAAACACAGATGAACCCAAAGACTAAAATCCTTTAGATTAATTTGGCATTTTAATATTGAAGATATTAAGTCCAACTCTGCAAACTGAATTTCTATCTTTCCAACCGTTAAGACATTCCCCTCTATTAAAACAACTACTTGTGATTGGTATATAAGTTGGGACTCAAGCCAGAAATCACCTGTAATAGAGTAATGGCCATGTATCAGTTGTATTAGCCAAATACCTCTGGCTAAACGTGAAATAAACTGTGCATATTCAATATTTCCATGGCTCGAAAGATGATTGCTGTTGTCCTTGTCTTGTTCTTCATTAAAGAAAGTATAATTGAAATGTAAATGAATAAATTATATTTCTTTTCAGTGTCATTTAATTATGGAGTCTGCCTTTTAATTGTTACATAAATATCATTATTTCGGGAGACCTGCCTTTATATGGAGGGGCAGTGCCTCTGTTGAGCAGTTCAGTAAGTGGAGTCAGGACAGTAAACAGGCATGGAAGATGTATCCAGTGCAGACTTTTGGGGGCTAAAATATGAATATTCTCTGTATATTTTATGACATAACTGATTGTTAACACCAAAATTCACTACTAGACTTCTGACAATCCATTTGGGCTGTATGTGTTTGTTCTCTCTTTTATATTATGAGGTAGACAGAATGAGCAAGCTTTAAGGAAATATATTGGCTTATGCACATTATCTTGAATTTGCACTTTTATAAATATGGAAGTTTCCCCCTCCCGCCCCTTTTACCTAGTTTAAGCCACCATCCATCAGATGTGGAATCTGGTCCAGAGACCAGACTGCTCACAGCAAGTGACAATCTTCTTACAGTGAGAACAATGAAAACCCTGCCCCCATTGACAGGTTGTTCAGGTTTTTCCCTTATGTTAATTGAAGATTGTCCGCCTCTGCAATCCACTTGGACACCACCCTGTTGCTCTGATCTGAGCAGTGTTACATCAGTAAAAGGGGCGGGAGAGGGATACTTTATCATTCAATTACTCTTGAACTACAACTCTGACAGTACTGAAATAACACTCTCCCTGGCCCAAATACTATGAAGATTAATTGGAGCTGCTTTTATTATGAAACATTACTATCCCTTTAAATATAATGTAAGAAGTTGCTTTTCACATTGAAACAAGAATGCAGAAAATTGGGGTTTTCCACAGTGTACAAGTGTAGTATTTGGAATCCTTTTCATGTCACACAGCAAAAACATAAAATCAGGCTATGTTATTCTTTACTCATACATATGGATGAATTCTGTTGATTTAATCAAATGGTCTGTCATTCTGATTGACCCACTTGTGGTTAGTAAAGGATAATGCTAAAACTCTTGTCCCAAAGAGGATCGGGGGATGTTTACCATTAACACAGGAGTTAAAAGCAAACAGTGTTTATCTTTCTCCGTATGTTTTCAATGCTACGTGCATCACCAGGTTTCAAGTGTCTAATAACTTTCTACACATCTGTAACTGTTCTTTTCTAATAAAATAATTCAAGTATATTATAAACTGCATATTTATTTTTTTAAAGTCTTTTTCTCTGGGTTGTGGGTATAATAGGATTTTAGTCTTACCTGTTAAATCCTTTTCACCTAGTCCATACAGGTCACTGGTACAATGGGAGGCGATCCGCCCCTTTAAGTAGGCAGGAACATTCATTCAAAAGTATGCAGGGGGTGGAGCCTCCCCTCCCTCTTAAGCTGCCTTCAGGCCAGAGACAAGCTAGATTGATTTGAGACACTAAATTGACCAGAGGTAAGAAGGAAAAGGAAGACTCCTGTGAGCATGCCCCGAAGGTCTCACACTGAATGCCACAGGAGAGCCAAGCATGGTCCCTTGACAGGGTGGGAGAGCAGTAACCCGTATGGACTAAGTGAAAAGGATTTAACAGGTAAGACTTAAATCCTATTTTCACTGTCGTCCAATACAGGTCACTGGTACAATGGGATGTACAAACATTGAGCTTTCCCAGAGGCGGGAAGTAAGGCAAGGACCAGGCGCAAGGCCCAAAGTCACCAGAACTGCTATGAACCAATTAATCATAGAGCCCAATAACAGAAGTGTCAACAGACACCAACCAGGGGGAAAAACAACCCCCCGAACTAACACAGCACACTGAACTAGAGCCAACACGGCTCAACAGCAAAGAAGCACTAAGAACCACAGAGTAGAAGATCCTAAACAGGCAAGACTGCCTCCAGGACCTTCCTCCCAAAGCTGGCATCAGCCGAGGCCAGTACATCAACACGATAGTGCTTCGAGAATGTGTGCACAGAGGACCAAGTGGCCGCTCTGCACAGCTGATCAGCAGACGCCTGATTCTTGTAGGCCCAAGAGGCCCCAATTGATCTGGTGGAATGAGCAGTAACCCTGAAGGGAACGTGCCTATTCCGCAGTTTGTAGGCTTCACGAATGGTAGATTTTATCCAAGAGGCAATAGTTACCTTGGATGCCGGTCTCCCTGCCCTAGGCCCCACAGGAATGACGAACAGGGCGTCAGACTTCCTGATAGACTCAGTGCGATGGACATAAAATTTAAGACAACGCACAACATCCAACAAATGGATATCTCTTTCCTTGTCAGAGGAAGGGTTAGGGCAGAAAGAGGGAACCACAATCTCCTGATTGATGTGAAATTCGGAGACAACCTTGGGTAAAAACTCCTTGGAAGTGCGAAGCACTGCCTTGTCCTTGTGGAACACCAAGTAGGGAGGTTTACAAGATAAAGCTTGTAACTCTGCTACCCGGCGAACTGAGACAATAGCCAAAAGAAAGGCCTTTTTCCAGGTCAAGAGACGTAAAGGAATAGAAGCCAAGGATTCAAACGGGGGTCTCTGGAGAACCCCCAGCACCAAATTGAGGTCCCACTGGGGTGTAGGACTCTTGAAGGCAGGCCGAACATGAGCCACACCTTGGAAAAAAACCTTAACATCAGGAAGAATCACAATCCTTTCCTGGAAAAATACAGACAGAGCTGAAGTCTGAACCTTGAGAGAACTCAGGCTGAGTCCCTTCTCAACCCCATCCTGCAAAAAGGCCAGGACTGTGGGAAGATGGAAATCAAGAGAGAGATCCTTATCAGCACACCATGCAACAAATGTTGACCATATGCGATGATAAATCTTGGAAGACACAGTTTTGCGAGCTCTAAGCATCGTAGACACCACTGAAGAGGAAAACCCTTTCTTCTTTAAAATTGAGGATTCAACCTCCAAGCCATCAAATGGAGATGCTGAACATCCTCCTTCCACAGATATCCCTGAAGAAGTAGATCTGGACGGGCAGGAAGCGGAAAGGGATCCGCCACGGACATGGCTAGCAGTTCCGGATACCAGGACTGACGAGGCCAATTTGGAGTGATTAGGATGACAGGACAACGCTCCATCTTCAGCTTCTGGATGACTCTGATCAACAGAGGGAGAGGAGGGAAGATGTATGCCAGAGGGAACTCCCAAGGGATTGACAAAGCATCCACTGCTACAGCAAGAGGGTCCCTCCACCGAGAGCAAAACACTGGCACCTTCCTGTTGTGCCTGGTAGCCATCAGATCCACTACAGGTACCTCCCACATCTGGGTTAGGAGGTGAAACACCTCTGGATGAAGAGCCCACTCTCCGCTGTCGACTGTGTGACTACTGAGAAAGTCTGCCATGACGTTGTCTACGCCTGGAATGTGTACTGCTGAGATGACGGGCACATGAGCTTCTGCCCAAGATAAGATGGCCTTGACCTCTAACCAAGCAGTGAGACTTTTTGTGCCGCCTTGTCTGTTGATGTAGGCCACTGCGGTGGCGTTGTCGGACTCCACTCTGACTGGGCAACCTTCCAGCTGAGATTCCCAGTGCCTCAGGACAAGAAAGATGGCACGAAGTTCCAGAACATTGATGGAGAGAAGAGATTCCTCCAGTCCCCATTTCCCCTGAGCACTGAAACAACCCAACACAGCCCCCCATCCCCGGAGGCTGGCGTCCGTCGTGACTGTGGTCCAATAGGGAACCCAAAAGGATCTCCCTTTCAGGAGATGAGACAGGTCCAACCACCATTCCAGGCTCAACTTGACATGAGGAGGCAGAGATACTGACAGATGCTGATGATCTGGATGCTTCTTGCACGTCTGGATTACAAACCTCTGAAGTTCCCTGGTGTGTGCCATAGCAAATGGCACTGCCTCTATCGTGGAAATAAACTTCCCCACCAGAAAGGTCAACTTTGGTACTGGAACCCTGTTGAGCTCTAGGATCTTGGACACCCGGATAGCAATCTGATGAGCTACTTCCTCCGGTAAAAACACCATGCTCTGCTGAGTGTCGAACAGGAGACCCAAGAAGAGGAGCTGTTGAGATGGGACCAAGTCTGACTTGTCCAGAGTCACAATCCAGCCGTGGCGATTGAGTGTCTGTAAGCACAACTGTATCTGCCGGTGGAGGATCGCCGCAGATTAAGCTTTCAGGAGCAGATCGTCCATGTAGGGAGTCACCCTGACACCCTCTCGATGAAGCACAGCTATCAAAGATCCCAATACTCTCTGAAAGACCTGAGGGGCTGAAGTCAGTCCAAAGGGAAGAGCTGAAAACTGAAAGTGGCCTTTGTGACAGGCAAACCTGAGATACCGTCTGCTCTCTGGATGAATAGGGATGTGAAGATATGCATCCTGAAGGTCCAGGGAGGCAAGGAACTCCCCTGGAGACATTGCTGCTATCACAGAACGCAGGGATTCCTGACGAAAGTAGGAACTCACAACAAAGGAATTGAGATCCTTGAGATCCAAGATAGGACGAGCACCTCCGTCCTTTTTGGCCACAACAAACAGGTTGGAATAGAATCCTGAACCTGTGTCCCCTGATGGAACCAATTCCAGGACCTCTTTGTCCAAAAGATCCTGAATAGCGTCGTCGAACAGACGTCTTTTTTGTAGGCTCCTGAGAAGGACGAGTAAAATGGAACCGGAAAGGAGGAAGGGAAGAGAAAGGGATCCTGTATCACTCTGATACCACTTGAATAACCCATGGGTCCGTGACTGACTCCTCCCAAGTCCGGCGAAAGATGTGGATACGTCCACCTACAGCCGGATGCGGACCCGGGTTCGGTGAGTCATGCCGAAGCAGTCTTGGAGGTTTTGGCCTTAGAGGCAACAGGACTGTTTGGGCTTGGAGGAGGAGCGCATGGAGGACGGACCTGCTTGGGACGTGGAGCGTGTCTCAGTTTGGAAGGAACGAAAGGACCGATTGAGTTTGGCTGGAAACTTCTTCTTGAAGACAGATGGTAGAAGAGTACTTTTACCACCAGTAGCCTCACTAATCATCTCCTTAAGTTCAGATCCAAACAGTGAGGTCCCTTGAAAAGGTAAAGAAAGCAAAGCTTTCTTAGAAGCAGTGTCAGAAGACCAAATTTTCAGCCAAAGAGCACGTCTAGCCACCACAGAGGAAGTGGAGGCCTTCGCCATCATGCGCACAGCATCAAAAGCAGCGTCAAAAACATAATTTTGAGCTTCTGATATATTAGCATGAAGCTGTAGCTGCTCAGACACTGGTGCATCCTGGCGAACCGCCTCAGTAAGCTGTTCAGTCCAGGCTGCAATAGCCCGGTTAACCCACGCCACTGCAAAGGTTGGACGCATGGCAGTGCCAATAGAGGCAAAAATGGATTTAAGACAAATTTCCAACTTTTTGTCTGTCCAGTCCTGCAGGGCAGAGGCATCAGAGACAGCTAATGCAGTAGATTTGGATAACCTGGAGATAGGAGCATCCACTTTAGGAGGATGAACCCATTTTGCCAGTTCAGCCTCAGGAAAGGGATAAAGTTTAGCAAACTTTTTAGACACAGAAGAGGATTTTTCAGGATTCCTCCACGCATCAGAGACTAAACGGGCAAGAGTAGGGTTATTGGGAAAACAAACCACAGCCTTAGACGGGTTTTGGAAAACGTCAGTTGGATCATGAGTAGATTCCTGAGTCAGAGGAAGGTTGAGCGTGGTTAGCACAGCTCTGATCAAACCCTCAGTCGAAACTTCGGGGTCACATTCATAAGGGTCACCAATGGACCTAGCAGACTCAATACCAGTGCCTTCCTCAGCATCAGAATCCTGTAAAAGTTCTTCCTTAGAAGAATCAGACAGGTCAGGAGCCCCCTGTGGCTTAGGCAGGGAGGTCCTGATCGTGGAGGGGGTCTGCCAAACCTGAAGAGCCCCCTGGACCTGAGAGGGAAAGAGTTGGAGAGTGGATCTGAGATCCCTAGTGTCAGCTTTAAACTCTTTCACCCAAGTTGGTTCAATAGCATGGCTGGAAAGCCCAGGGTTGCTGTCATGACTTTCTGCACATTTTGGGCATAAATGACCTGAAAATTCTCTAGGCAGCCCAGAGTGACAAGAGGAGCAAAACGCAATGAGGGAAATAGACACCCCAGCCTCTTTAGTCTTGGGTCTAGCCCCTGACTCCAGTGGAGTAGACATGCTCACAGCGTCAGATATACTCCACCAAGAAGAATCACCCAATAGAAGTGTGATAGATTAAAGTTTCACCCCAGAAATGTCTAAAATCGAACTTATCTGGCCAGCGAAGGGTTAATCTGCTGAGGAGAGAGAAGGCTCGGTCCCTGCGTACTATACTCGCTGAGAATAACACCACAAAATGGCTGCCGCGATGGTAGCCAATCAGAAAACGAGCGCGAAATAGGCGATCATGGGAAACGTAGTTTTTCTCAGAAGTACCCCAAAACAGTGCCCGAAGCCCCCCCAGACTCCCAACACACCGAATCTAGCTACCGGATGATAGAGCAGGGGAAGACCAACAAAACGAGCCCTCTCTGAAGACTCTGTGACAAGCGGTTCCACAGATACGTCCCACACTGTGTAAACCCATAGAGAGTAAAGGAGCAATGGCGTCTATGCGGGTAAAAGCGCGCTTAAAGGCGCGGAACAGTAATTATTAATAAATTATTCCTGAGAGAAAAAGTTTATCAAACATACCCCAAACACATGTAAAACATGAGAAAACAATAACCCAAAGCTCCAAAACCCAGGGAATACCACAGACATTGCATAAATACAGGCAATATAAAGAAAAACACCCTATGAGTGCTGGAGTGCATAATGAGAACTCCCAAATACAAGCCCAAAGAAGGGACACTGTGGGACAAGTGGACCTTCAGCACTCAAAGGGTGGCTCACCTTTCTGCAGGACTTCTGTCTTCAGGTAACCATGTTAAAAGGGAATTGACCAGAGGAAAATTCCCCAACAGGGAAGCTACTTGACTCAAGCTGTTCCCTCTTCAGGGCATAAGGTCCACCAGAAAATCCCTGGAAGCTGCACTAGCCACTTTGGAGAGGGCAATTCACAGCCATGGTCACCCGCCTAATGGTGGTATTCCATATTTGAATAAAAACAATAAAAAACTAAAGTTGAATGAGAGATGTTCTCCACCTGGTGTGCACAGCACACAGGAACAAATCAATCTGGCTTGTCTCTGGCCTGAAGGCAGCTTAAGAGGGAGGGGAGGCTCCACCCCCTGCATACATTTGAATGAATGTTCCTGCCTACTTAAAGGGGCGGATCGCCTCCCATTGTACCAATGACCTGTATTGGACGACAGTGAAAATTGTTTAATCCATTAAAGGGTTAATAAGACAGGTAAGAACCAATTAGCCTATCTAGTCTGCTCACTGTCTTGATTACCTACAGCACAAATCTCTATTGTATCTATTTCTATGAATTTGGCACATCATGTTAAACTATAGACTTGTATGATATGTAGCAATAACATGGTTCATTGTGGTGTTCAAGGTGTAGTAACTACAACTAAATGCCCAGTTTTTCTCCATTCTAGCTGAATGGCTATAATTTTACAGTTGAAGTGCTGATCTAACTCTAAGGACTTAAAAAGAGGATTTTAGTCTTACCTGTTAAATCCTTTTCTCTTAGTCCATACAGGTTATGGGTAACTTTGGGTAGGCGATCCACCCCTTTAACTAGTCAGGAACAATTTTAGAAGTGAATGCAGGAGGTGGAGCCTACCTTCCCTCTTTGGCTGCAGCTAGCCAATCAGCTCCAGTAAGATCTGACACACTAACTATTGACTAGATAGTAGAAGGGAAAGAAGACTCCTGTGAGCATGACCCCGAAGGACCCCCACTGTCTGCTACAGAAGAGTCAAGCATGGTCCCCTGACAGGGTGGGTGACCAGTAACCTGTATGGACTAAGTGAAAAGGATTTAACAGGAAAGACTAAATCCTCTTTTCACTGTCGTCCAATACAGGTTACTGGTAACTTTGGGATATCCAACCATTGAGTTTCCCAGAGGCGGGAAGTAAGGCAAGGACCAGGCACAAGGCCCCCAAAGTCACCAGAGCAGATACGAACCATCAGATCAGAGATAGCCCAACAAAACAAATTAAGTGTCAGACACTGAAAGATCCAGAAGCTCCGGAAACCAAGCCTGTCGAGACTAGTACGGAGCAATCGGAATGACTGGACAACACTCCAGTCTCAATTTCCGTAACACCCTGTGCAACATGGGGAGGGGAGAAAAGATGTAAGCCAGAGGAAATAACAAAGGAATGGACATGGCATCCACCACTACAGCAGAACCTCGGAACCTTCCGGTTGTGTCTTGTCGCCATCAGGGCGATGCAAGGAAGACCCCACTTCTGAACAATGAGGGTGAACACCTCTGGGTGCAGTTCCCACTCTCCGCTGTCCACCGTGTGTCGACTGAGGAAGTCTTCCATGACATTGTCTATGCCAGGAATGTGCACTGTGGATATGGCAGGAACATGTTCTTCTGCCCAGGACAAAATAGCCTTGACCTCTAACCAAGCGGCGGGACTTCTTGTTCTGCCCTGCTTGTTGATGTAAGCCACGGCCATGGTGTTGTTGGACTAGACCCAGACTGGGCATTCTTCCAGCTGGGGTGTCCAATGACGAAGGGCATGAAATATCGCCCGAAGCTCCAACACGTTGATGGGAAGGAGAGATTCCTCTGGAGACCACCGACCCTGAGCTCTCAGGCAACCCAGGACCGCTCCCCAGCCGGACAGGCTGGCATCAGTTGTCACCGTGGTCCAGAAGGATACCAGGAAAGACTTGCCCTTCTACAGATTGGAGAGGTCGAGCCACCACCAGAAACTCAGTTCTACATGAAGAGGGAGGGATACTGACATCTTCAGAAAGTCTGTCTGACCCCTGCACACCTGGATCACAAACCTCTGGAGCTTCCTGGTGTGAGCGATGGCAAATGGGACCGCTTCTATGGTGGAGATGAATTTCCCCAATAGAGAGGACAGCTTCTTTGCTGGAACTGGATCGTGAGCCAGAACAGCAGAAACCCTGTGGGCGATGTGGTGAGCCACCTCGTCCGTGAGAAACACCATGATCTGCTAAGTGTCGGAGAGAAGGCCCAGGAAGACCAGACGCTGGGATGGGACAAGATCTGACTTGTCCATATTGATGATCCACCCGTGATGGGTGAGAGCATGAATGCAGTCCTGAACCTGCTGATGAAGAAGTTCCGCAGAAGGGGCTTTCAGAAGCAGGTTGTCCACGTATGTAGTAACTCTGATGCCGTCCCGATGGGGGACGGATACTAAAGCTCCCAGGACATGGTTGAAGACTTGAGCAGCTGTAGTCAGACCAAAGGGAAGAGCTGAAAACTGAAAACGCCCTTGGTCACAGGCAAATCTGAGATACTGCCGACTCTCTGGATAATTGGCGATGTGTAGATACATGTTCTAAAGATCTAGAGAGGCAAGGAATTTCCCCAGGGACATAGCAGAAATCACCATCATTAGGGACTCTTGATGATAATGAGTCTTGATCACAATGCAATTGAGATCTTTCAAATCCAAAATAGGACGACAGCCGCCGTCCTTCTTGGAGACCACAAAGAGGTTTGAGTAAAAACCCATACCTCTGTCCCAGGTTGGAACAGGTTCCAGAACATCCTGGTCCAGAAGGGCCTGTATAGCGCCACTGAACAGACAGCGTATCTCTACGCGCTGAGGCGTATGAGAGGGGGAAAAACCTAAAGGGAGGAAGAGAGAGACAAAAGGGATCCTGTAGCCTTCCGCCACCACCTGTAAAACCCACGGGTCCGCCACGGAATCCTCCCAGACGCTGTGGTAGTGACGCAGACAGCCACCCACAGCCGAATGGGGACCTGGGTTTGGCGAGTCATGCAAAAGGATGCTTGGAAGTCTTAGACCTGGAGCAGACCTTGGACTTCCATTGCTGTTTGGGCTTGGAGGAGGAACGTGGAAATGAGGGAACCGCCTGGTTCACTGGACATGTCTCAGTCTGGAAGGAACAAAAAAGCCGATTACGCTTGACAGGTGTCTTCCTCCTGGGGACCAGAGGCAGAAGGGTACTCTTGCCCCCTGTGGCCTCACTAATCAGATCCTTAAGATCTGGCCCAAACAAAGAGGTGTCTTGAAAAGGCAATGAGAGCAAAACTTTCTTGGAGCAGAGTCAGCTGACCAGATCTTGAGCCAAAGAGCTCGCCTGGCAACCACAGACATGGTGGAAACCCATGCCACGAAATGGGATCAAATAAGGCAGCAGAAACATAGTGCTGGGCTTCAGAAATGTTGGAAAGAAGCCGTAACATATCCGAAGTAGGCGCACCCTGACAGACAGACAGGGTGAGCTGTTTAGTCCAGACCGCAAAGGCCCGGTTCACCCATGCCGCAGAGAACGCTGGACGTATGGCAGTACCAGCAATGGCAAAAATGCACAAGGGAGACCTCAAGTTTCTTGTCAGTCCAGTCTTTCAGAGCGGAAGCATCAGCAACTGGCAAGGAAGTGGAGACAGGAGCATCCACTTTTTTGGGGGGATAAACCCACTGAGCAAGTGCCTCCTCATAGAAGGGGTAAAGCTTGGCAAATTTCTTAGAAGCAGAAGGTTTCCTGTTCGGAAACTTCAACTCATCAGACATAAGGTGGTCAAGAGTGGGGTTAGGTGGAAAAACAAGTATAGGGCCTTTTAGGCTCCTGAAATACATCAGAGGGATCCGAAGAAACCTCCTGAACTAAGGGAATGTTTAGGGT
Source organism: Rhinophrynus dorsalis (assembly GCA_037306005.1). NCBI lineage: Eukaryota > Metazoa > Chordata > Amphibia > Anura > Rhinophrynidae > Rhinophrynus > Rhinophrynus dorsalis. The sequence continues at coordinate 128,692,328 of CM074720.1, read as the reverse complement.
AGTTAAGACAGCTCTGATCAAGCCTTCAACCGAGGCATCAGGATCGGCCTCAAAGGGGTCCCCAAAAAAACTGAGAGGAGCCCAGAGCAGAACTTTTCTAAACATCCGAATCCACCAGCAGTTCCTCCTCAGAGGAGGGAAGATCTGATGGAAGAAGGGGTCTGCCAGAGTGGAAGACCCCCTGTGACTGGGATGGAAAGAGTTGAAATGTAGACCGGTGGTCTCTAGTAGCAGCCTTGAACTCTTGCACCCAAACTGGCTCTAATGCATGGCTGGAGGTCCCTGGGAGAGACTCAGGTGCATCAGAACATGCTGGGCATAAATAGCCTGAGAATTCTGTAGGTAACCCTGAATGACATGAGGAGCAATGCGCAATAGGGGACACAGAGACCCCAGCTTCCTTAGTCTTAGGCCTGACCCCAAGCTCTAACGGATTAGACATTCTCACAGTATCAAAACGTTTAAAGTATAAGGAATCCCCAAATACAGTATGTAAGATTAAAATTTCACCCCAGAAATCGCTAAAATGCACTTGTCTGGCAGGCGAAGGGTTAATCTGCAGAGGAGAGGAGAGTCCAAGCCCTGCATAGGATACCCATTCAGGAAAATGCACAAAATGGTTGCCGCGGAGGGGAGCCAATCAGAAACAGGGGGGCCAAACAAGCCCTCATGGGAAATGTAGTTTTCCCAGAAAAAGTACCCCAACAGTGCCTGAAATCCCCTGAGCCCCCAACACAAAATACATTAACCGGATGAAGGGCAGACAAATAAAATGAGCCATTTCTGAAGGGGCTACATTGAGTGGTTGCAGAGATATGTCCCAAACTGTACAGTCCCATAGAAGTGAATGGAGCAATGGTGTCTATGCGGTAAAGCGCGCCTTTACACAAATTTTGCAAATTTCAAACCGTGAATTAAAATTACATGAAACATCACTAGAACATGCTAGCAGACCCGATAAAAACACTGAACCCAGTAGGGAAAGTACCAAGAAACCCCCAAAAGATGCAAAACCAGAAGCTAAAGGGTTAAGTTACCACAGAAACCCAAAAGACATACAGATAAACCCAGTGAGTGCAGGAGTGTGCAATAGGAACTCCAAAGGAAAACCCTTGTGCTGAGGGGCACTGTGGGACATGTGGACCTGCAACACTCAAAGGGTTGCTCACTTTTCCTGCAGATCTTCTAAGCCTCCGTGGGCAACTCCTGAGGAAAGAACTTGAACCCAAGATTCCCCCCCCCCCCCAGGGCTTAAGGTCCACAAAAAGCACCTGGTTAGTGAGCTAGCCACATCTAAGGGCATTGTCAGTTATGGTATTCCATATCCAACAGAAAAATAAGAAATTAGCTAAAACTATAGCAGAAATATTCTCTTGCCTGTGTCTTCACCAAGGAACAAATCTTAATGGAGCCGATTGGCTAGCTAGGTAGGCTCCACTCCCTGCATTCACTTGTAGAATTGTTTCTGCCTAGTTAAAGGGGCGAATTGCCTACCCAAAGTTACCAGTAACCTGTATTGGACGACAGAGAAAACCACTTAATAATTTCTTATAGGTCACATTCAAGATCACGTCTGTTCTCTCTGTAAATACACATTTGTTCTCCTGATCAGTATGCCAAGTGTTTTCTCTCTTTCAAGTTAAAAGAAACAAACTAAGGTGATCACAGAATCTAAAACAACATTGTAGACACAAGATTATTCATTATATATTCTAGTAAGAAGGAAAGAGACTCAGAAGATCCTTACTCAGCTAAAACCACTTAAAAATGATGATAACATGACAGATGCTGGATGCAGTTCATCTCTCTAATAAGGCAGTCTTAATTTCTCTGAGAAATAAAATGAAATTAAATTCAGAAAGAGTATGGCAAGACTATTTATCTTTGGCAAACAAGGTCTTCAAAGGTCTTTTGTAAAATTATCCATCTAATCTATCTAAGTTTTGCAATCTAGTTCCCATAACTTAAAACAATAACAGTCTCTCCTGAAGTTGTCTGTGACACCAGAGATTCACTGAGAACTTCTGGGAAACTGCTATCCTCTCTGTTAAAGCTGTGTCTCAGCAAATTTAGTTAGCTTTGTTAGTTTGGAACATTAAGTTCCAGATGCACAGATGTAGCAAACATTACATTAACTTTTTAATGATTTTATGCATTATGCATGTCACTGAATAAGAAGCATCTCTAAAATGAGATTTAATTATTGTGCACCTAATCAGGTGCGCATTCTATATTGTGCTCCAATTCAATACTTATTAGGCTCCTGTTTACAGTGCAATTTCTTATAGAGCATAACTGGTCCCTTTTAAGTGCACAGACTTCAGCTAATCAATTGTCTATTGTACTCTTTACTTCTATTCTATATGTCCATTATTCTCCCATTTTGGAGAACAATTGCTCAAATGTAGGTACACTTTTGCTCCCATTTACATTCTGAATTGCTTGCATGTATTTGCTCAATTTCTCTGATTTATTTGCTTAAATTCCAAATTTTATTTGCACGATTACTCTCACCAAAGTGCTCCAAATGCTCATAGGGATTTGTTTAACAGAACCAATACAGTATGACATTGCAACATGCATTTTCACCTGTTTTGAGCACTTGCAACATCTGTGCAGGAAGAGAAGATATGTAAGTAAAATGGGCTTGCAGCATATAGCATTTGGCATAGAACATATAGTGTTTGGCTTATAGCATGAGTATAGAGTTTGGCACATAGCGCTTGGTGTATACTATATTGCGTTTGGAGTATAGTGTGCGGCATATTTCACATAGAGCATGTTGTACAGCTTATTGCTTTTGGTGTATAATGTTTGGTGTACACCATTTTACATATAGCATATGGTATATTGCGTTTGGTGTACAACGTAATGCATACAGCTTTTTGCGTATGGCGTGCAATGTTTGGGGTATAACCTTGGTGTATAGTATTTGGAGTACTGCGTTTAGCCTATGGCATATAGCATTTGGTGTATAGCGTTTATCATATGTAATACATCATTTGCTGTATTGTGTATACCGTTTGGTGTGTTGCGTTTTGTGTTCAGCTTATAGCATATAGTGTTTGGTGTACAGTGCATTTGTTTGACATCTAGTCTCTGGTGTATAACATTTGCTGTACTGCATATAGCATCTGCCATATTGCGTATAGAGTTTGTGTATAGCGCATGGCATATAGTGTTTGTCATATTGCGCATAATGTTTGACATACAACATACGGAGTGTAGCATTTGGTGTATGACATTTGACATATTACATACAGCGTATGGCATATAGAGTTTGGCGGATTGGGTATGGCTTACAGCATATGGCGTATAGCGTTTGGCGTATTGTGTATATCATTTTGGCATACTGAGTATATCTTTTGGCATATAGCCTTTGGTGTACAACATTTGGCGTATTGCGTCTGGGGTTGGCGCATTGCGTTTGGCGCATTGATATTGTGAGTAGCTTTAGGTGTATTGCATATGGTGTATAAAGTATAGCTTTTGGTGCATAGCCTATGGTTTTATTGCGTTTGGTGTACAGCGCATGGCATACAGAGTTTGTCGTATTACATATAACGTTTGGTATATTGCTTATTGCATATAGGGTTCGGTGTATATAAGGTTTGGCATATTGAGTATAGAATTTGGCGAACATCGTTTGGAGAATAGTGTTTGGTCTTCAGCAGCATATGGCGAAGAGCATTTGGTGTATATCATTCGGTATATGGCGTTTAGTGTATATTGTATTGTGTTTGGTATATAGCATTTGGAGAACAGCATATTGCTTATAACGTATGCGCACAGCATTTGGGGTATAGAATTTTGCTTTTATCGTGTGTTGTACCTATAGTGTTACGTGTACAGTGTATAGCGCAAAGCATTTACAGTGTAGAATTTGGCATGTAGTGTGTGTACAGCATTGTGCATATTGTGTACAGCGAATAGAATTTTGCCTATAGCGATGGGCATATATCGTTGTGAATTTTGCATGTAGCTTTGTTTGTATTGTGAGTGTGCTGTGTGTATATATATTGTGTGTGTGTGTTTACTGTAGCCTGTGCATCTCCTTGCAGAGATTAGCCCCTCCCCCCCCCCGGCCACTCCTGTAAAAATCACCCCCGACACCTGATTGGAAAAAAATAGGACAGGCAGTATAGAGGAGATTTGCATAACTCCTCCTTACTGCCGCCTACGGGTGTGTTTGCCAGGCACACAGAAGTCTTCTTATTTATACCGTTGTGTGTGTAAGAAGGGATTTTCCTGTTGAGATATTACTGTTGGGAGATGAATCAAACATTTTTAGACTGCGGTTTGTTTGTATTTTTATTTTTCACATTAAAAGGTGCCCTCTGGTGCCCAGAAAGTTCAACTAAAAGCCACACAGTGTTCAGATTGTTATTTTTACTGTATTCTACGAGAGAGGTCAGTCATCGGTTCTAGCTTGCCATAGAATATGGTAGTAAAAGCATTATCTCTTTGTGACAGTTTGAATTGTTAGAACTTTTGAATAAAACTGTCAGCACCGCCTGTAACAATGTTTTACTTAGTAGGAAGAGCCTTGTAAGTAGGGATGGATGAAAGTTTTTGCTTTAAAAGCGAAGCAGGAGGAAAAAAAACCAAAACAAAACATTTTTTGCAGAGTCATTTTTTTGTGCAGTTTTTCCACCTAGCTCATTGCATTGAGACCAACATGTGGCAAGCTTCCCTTCGTTTCAGGCAGGAATAATTTAAAAGGGGTGTCAGGTTCCCGCAGCATACCAATCTGTGACTGTGAGATTAAGTGAGAGCAGCAAAGTTTTGAGAAGACAGGCTAATAAAGTTAGCTGAAGCTTAGTTTAGAAAGTCTTGTAGGCAGGACATTTCTATTTATTAGGGGAGTCTGGGGGCAATTTGGGTGACAGGAAGGGAGAAAGGAGGTTGACCCAAATACCCCAAAATGCTGTGAGACTGACTGGGAAGACACTTGCAGCCATGATCCAAGTTCCTTCCTGATCTGTAAATAATTTTTGTAGGACTCAGGCTTGCAACAAATACAAAACAAGATATTTTTTTTCCCTTGGCTGTTGTGCCAAGGTTTGACCCCTCCTTTGCTTTTTTTCAAGAGTTTGTCACAAGTAGTGCCCAGTACAGTAGCTGATGACTGTACTGTGCCTGCCCCAAGGAAAAAATATTCCCACACCCATGATTTCAATGATGGGAGAGAGTTGGAGAAGAATGGCCTTCTCCACAATCACGTTCACTGGATGGAGCAAGTAAATGACGTTGCTGCCTCAACATCAACACTGGAGCTAGGATCAGGAATATTGGTGGCAAGTGGATTAGGACTTGGTCCCATATCCCTGCTTGAAGAAGCCAGTGCCACGGTGCTCAGACTGTGACACACTAGCCTTCTCATCACCATCCTGCTGCTGAGACAGGTGAAAATCTGTCTTCTTCTAAAGTTGCCTCAGATCACAAAGGAGGGGGACTCAACCTCATTGGGTCTTTCCTGCCAGTAATTGATAGTGAAATATAAGACCACCTCCTTAACCCAAAAATGAAATCGCAATCTGGCCCTGACCAACTGCCAGCAATGTTATTAAAGCTCAGTCCCTCGGTCACTGCACTGCAAATCTATCTGAACTAGAAGCTGTATTACAACAGGATTTCTCTGGAATTGAAAGATGGATGCAAAGAATGAACAGTTCTTGAACACTTAACCACTTCTCTAGAAAGCTACCAGACTACCTGAGCAGTATGCTCACTCCAGCTCTCCATACTAAGTATGACTCTGCTCCACTACTACCAACTCACAGAGTATGCCACACTACAAGAAAGAAGCTGGTCGATTTGCCTTCCCTTTCAGAGCTCCTAAAGTCTGGAATAACCTGCCTGAAAATATCAGATCTTCTCCCTGTCAAAAATCCTTAAAATAACTGCTTATTTATATCTAAAAACAATATGTAACTTATATACATTTATAGTATGTATGTTTGTGAGTGTATACGTTCCTCTATTTGTGTAAAGATACAACTCTTTGCTGTGAACTTTCTAGGGCATACTTGAAAATGAGAGAAATCACAGTGTATTCTTCCTGTTAAAACATTTTTCTAAATAGAAATAAAATTTGAGGCAGGTAGCAAAACATGTGGAAAAGTCCAAGTTTAGACACAATAATCTCACTTCTTTTCAAAAGGCTGCAGTAGAGATATTAACAACATCATAACTATTAAGCAGGTGGATAAGGGTGGTTCTGTAGTCACGGACACCACCATTTATCATCCAGATGCTATGAAACAACTCTCTGAAAGGCGAGTTCATCAGGTACCCTGTAAGGATTTTATGAGAGAAAACAAGGCCCTGCTGGATTCTCTCATTGGCCGTGGATTTTCGAAAAGTATCCTTTGCCTGCGGGATGCTGAACATCAAGAGTGGATCATCCAGTTACACCTAAATTCTATCATCTTAAAAAGGTCCATAAGTCAGCTGAGAATCCAGAAGTATGGGGCATCTCTTTCTTCAATGAAAATGTGAGTGACCTTACTGATAGTTAATTGCAACTGTTATTGTGGATGCTCAATACTCATTTCAGGGGTGCCAAGCAGGTTTTGAAAATACTGGATACAGTATCTTGGTCAAGGTGTTATACCAGGGCTATCTGTGATATGGTATAACTACACATAAGTATACCACTATGAGGTAACACATGAATAAGTATAGTGGATACACGGATGGTTCGATAGCTTATATTGTAGATGTGTAAGTATTTAAGAACACATAAATTACTTTTGTTTTATGGCTCTTACTACCTCCAGATACGTGGGACTATGATGTGAACAAAACTTGCCCCATCATAAAGTAACCCATTTATAGGATGGTGGGAGGACACCTACATCTCTGGTGGTAGTAATCCATTCAGGAATTGTATATTTCTAGAGATACATTGTTGATGTCTTCATTATGTCAAATACCACTCATTTTTCAGAAAAACAGATGAGAAGAAATTGATTATTGATGATGTGGCCTCTGATTCCCTTCCATTCTGTGATAACTCATTTGTACACTATTTTCTTTCTCACCTTCATATGCATCTTCTACTTCCTTGTACCTCAACAGAGATCACCTGTGATGCTGGGTGTTTGTTTTTTTGCTTTTTGCACAACTGAAAGGATTCATAGACAGAAAAAAAAATAAAAAATAAAATAAAGTTTTACTTTCCCTTTCGCAATGCAATAAACATGATGTGGAGGGAGATGTAGCGTCCTGTGTATGTGCTTGAAAGTGATTTCTACTTCTCTTTAAAGGGGATGTTATTACCCCTATACAAGTTAGCCTGAATAGTTACATTATATAGCGAGTATGTGTAATAGTATAATAATTTCTTTTCTTTAAAGCTCTAGTTGGTCAAAATTGAAGTAATAAAAGTTGCCCTGCACCTACTTCCGCATAGACTCAGGTTACCTGCTCTGTAACCATAGTCTGTCACTCTGCCTCTGTTCCCCTCCCTCTCTCCAGCCTCCTCCAATGATGGAGGCTTTCTGCCTGTAAGCTGCAGCGGTCTCATTGGATAGATATCGATCTCTGCCAATGAGACCACTCCGTTTGTTTTCATTTTGTGTTTTACTTGTATATTAATTTTCAAGATTCCCATTAATTTCAACAGATGTGTTTCAATTAACTGTTTATATAACTGTCTGCTGGGGTAGATTGAGGATACATTCTATATTATATTATATATATATATAATAAATAAATAAATAAATAAATAAATAAATAATGGGCCACTAAACTGACAAGGAGCTGGTTTGTTTGCTTGTAGGGTGTGAGGGTCTCCCTCCCCATTGGGGATCCAATCGAATAGCAGATTGAGGATTTTGGTTCTTAATGCAGAACTTTAAAGTAATACCAAGTCGCCATGTATTCAATAAATGCATGGAGACTAGCTTGAAAATAAATGTCTTACAGTTAAAAAATAGCTTTATCTAAAGTAATCCTTCCCATTTCGGGACTGACGGGCAGGTTAGTGTGGTATGTGCGCTTGCACCGTCAGTCCCTTCCGATGACCATATGGTGCACTGCAGTCTACTCAATGGAGACTGGGACTAATGGCGCAAGCGCACAGACAAGATGTCTGTGCTGCAGCCTGGGTTCCGGTCTCCAAACTGGAAGGATTTCTTTAGACACAGCTATTTTTTAACGGTAAGACATCTATTCTCAAGCTAGTTGCCATGCGTTTAATGAATGCATGGCGACTTGGTATTAAATGAAAGTTCCGCTTTAAGAACCAAAATCCTCCATGTGCTATCCGATTGGACCACCAGTGGGGTGGGTTACCTTGTCTTTGTTTCTTTGTATATATGACTGAGCAATCTTCCATCAAGTTGGAGAAGCCATGCTGAGTGAGGGAGCTGCTGCTGAGAAGTTGCTTTTTCTAAGTGAAGGTAGAATAATAACAGGACTAATTTATTTCATTTCATCTTACAATACAGACACAGTGTTCATTTAACACTTATTTTGCACAATGCAAATATGGATTTTTTAATGTAAATGTCCTTAATTATTATCTGGACTTTCATTTGCAGAATCTCTCATTTAGAATTATTATCGCACTCTACATAGGGTTTGGATGTGTATCATTTACATGATTATATATATTTATATAAATAACCAATAAACTGTGCACTCTCCTGTAGAGTATATTATATATATATTATATATATATATATATATATATATATATATATATATACATATATACAGTTATGTATATACAGTATACAGTTTAGTTGTTGAAGAACCGCACTCACAGGACTTCCGGTAGATGAAAATGTGCAATTTTTAATGAATCATCGTTTCGGCCGTACTTATCTTGACAAAGGCCCAAAGTAGGGCCAAAATGTTGATTCATTAAAAATTGCACATTTTCATCTATTGGAAATCCTGTGAGTGCGGTTATTCATCAACTAACTGTATATATATATATATATATATATATATATATATATATATATATATATATATATATATATATATATCTCCATACTGCCGTTCCTGAAGATACAGGGGGGCCACTGGCCACTCCTGTCAAAATCTCTTCAAGAAGTTGGCCCTCCCTCAAGTTCCAGCTGAAAGGAAAAAGAAACATGGCTGACTCTCGCCTCTCAATCCAACAATACATATGCCTCAGTCACGTCCTTCACTACATAACAAACATCTCACTAATTCATATGCCCACTCTTCAATACTCTATTTAACACACTCTTTCAAGAATCCAAGTCATCCCTACAATCCACCCTACAATCCACACTCATTCTGTGTATCTCATCCTCTGACCGTCTCAGCAGTCGTGAACCAGGTTTCACCTCCTTTCTCCTTTAGCCACCTTCCTACACCCATTCACTACTGATGCCGATTAACAATTTGAGTGGTAGAGAGCTACGTAACGCATTTCTGCTGAAGAGACCCCCATTCACACCCACAAACTCGAGGACCACCCTACCACTTCAACAAAGCAAATCTTTGGAAGACCCAATGGAAGAAGAGCAAGTTCAAGAGCAACAGAAGGCTGCTGCAGAGGAGGTGTAGCCACAAAAGCCCAACATCAGCTATAAGTCCCTGGTTCTCTATGTTCATGGAGGCTATGATAAACTGAAGTTGTGCTTCTCCCACACACCATCTGCTTCCTTTCCAGTTCCCCATGTCTCCTGGCTGCTACCCTATTTCCATTACATTAAAAAAAATAAAATTTCAATACATCTGCAAACCCACAGGCACTGAAATGGTTAATAACACTTCCTCGTCTAGGACTAGGGTCTTGAGCCACACTGAGACCTGGCCACATTACAATCACACAAATGTATTGCCTATGAAAATTAACAGCAGAAACATTGTACTACCCACCTATTCATTCCTACTTTAAACTATTAAACATCACTCCTCTGACCCATTGCAAGCACAATAAACATTTCTCCCATCCGAACAATAAAACCAGCAGTAACCTATGGACTCTGCAGTCTGTCTACATCCTTACACAAATGTACCCTCTCCACAAAACACACTGTTCTACAAACAACTAAAGCAGTATAACATTACATGTTGTCCTTACTATACCTGGTGAACCAAATTATTTAAATCTTTGAATGCCCACCTCATGCACTCAATATCCATACGTCTGACTTCACAGCACACGGTATAAAAAAATGATTCCATCAAAAATTACAAAAACCTTGCAAATGAAACCCTTTCAGTGCCAGACGGATATGCAACACATTTCTAAGCAATGCGTTGATCATCCCTCTGACACTCAAAGGGTTAATTACTGCCAAATTAGTTGTCACAGTTGAGAGGAAGGACATTGTGTGCTTCTTTCCATGAGCATTGCACGTGTGTTGTAGGCTCAAAAGATGGTGGCCACCAGGAGAGGCACATGTGTAGAGTTGAATGAGGAGGTAGGGACACAGGTACTGCCACAGAACAAGGGTAAAACCATAAGGTGTCATCCACTAGGAGCTGTAGAATCATCTCTGTATAGATGGGGTGAGCAACATGGCCTTCACCAGCTGTTTGCCATTTCCTCTAATGCTTTGGGTGACCAAGCAGTGGCTCTGTAACTGGATCACTGCTGTGGCTGCCAGAATTTCAAGGGAGATCTTGTTCTCCCTTGGTATGTATACTTCAACACAATCGCTAATCAAGTAATCGAATACCTGTGCTGGCACACAGACTGGTGCAGTATAACTACCACAATCATATCCATAAACACCAACAGGCCCTGTTTTCAAGACTTACTTAAATGAGTTCAGGTGGATCAGTTACATGACTCATCCTGACAAGTCCACCTATCATACTGATACTTATCTTGCATTGTCACTGCTTAGCAGTTTCACCTCCAAAAAGGTGTGGAACACACTGCAAGCCACTGCATTACACATCTGTCCATACATTACTAAATGTGCCAGCAAGCAACGCCGTCCCACACTCCTGGTAATATTTATAAAGTTAATTCACAGTTAAGATGGATTTTTATTTTTTTCTGTTAACAGTTTAGAATTAGTTACTATATTGCATAGATGTACATTAGAAGCAGACAGGTTGAGTTATTTCCTTTTAGCTTACACAGCATGAATTTGTTATTTACATTTGTTAGATAGTTTTAGCTTGTCTCACATACATGTTTAGCATATGTTATGGTTATTTGAGCTTGTTTTAAAAATAGAAATCTAATAAATATTATATCTATTCACGTGGGTGTTGATTGCTGAGCAGATTATTTTTTTCCTATGTCACATCCATTAGAAACTGTGGGAGACTGGCTCTTCAAATATAGATTAAAAACAAAAATGTGACACTTTAGTATATGTATATACCTTGTTTGTTTCTCACTAGCTCTCTTACTGTCTACCTGCCCCACTCCCACAACTGCTGCACTGTCTGCTTTCCCTCATCGTCACCCAATAGCCATGCAGGGTGTCCTTCTCGTAAGGGACATCCAGAATTTCTGATTTTATGATAATATAAGATTATCCATTTCTTATAAACAAATGTTAGATGTATTTTGTTTAAAAGAATGTCATGATGTTAGAAATTATATGGGTACTGGGACAATCAATCGGAGTCCATAATTATATTTGATGTACTTTATATATAAGACTTTTATATATAATTTTTAAACATTTTACTCATCTTTTTACATTTTTAAATATGTATTAATTGTGCAAAATTTTAATTTCATTTACTGTATCATGATTTTTGTATGCTGAATAAGCATATGGGAAGGACATAAAAGGTGCAAAATTGTGCCCACCTGCCATTACCGAACCCCGGATGAAGTGGACAGGTGTCCGTGAATGTGCAAAGGTATGCTGTACACATTATTTTAGATCTGCTCCTGCCCAGGGCCCCTTTTAGAGATTCCTCTATATCATATCATATATATTTCTCCCATAGAACGCAACAAAACTGCCTAAACAACATCTGAACTAGAGGCTAACTTTCTGGCCACTAGAGGGCACTACATCTCCCAGGGAGTACCCTTGTTTTCCCCAGCAAGAAAACACACTGGCATGCAAAGGGTTAAATATATTTCTGCTTTTTAAATGTTCTAATCGTTCTGGTGTTTTGAAACCTATGTACATTAACCCTTTAAGGAACAGAACAGCGGACACTGCATTGTAAAGCAATGCGCTGCACACCAATCAGGTACCTAAAGAGTTAAAGGGAGAGTAATGTCCCCCCCCAAAAAAAAAATTCCAGTTTTGTAGAGTTTAAAATATGAATCAATATGCTCCAAACCCTCTCTCTCAAACTGCTATGGTTTGAGAGATATGGGGATTCAAAGTTCCCCCCTCCCCGGACCGGCATCTCCTGCTGTCATCAGGAGAAGGGGAGGGAGGGGGTGAACTTTGAATCTCTATATCTCTCAGACCATAGCGGTTTGAGAGATAGGGTTTGGAGCATATTGATTAATATTTTAAACTCTACATAACTGGAAAAAAATGTTTGGGACATTACTGTCCCATTAAAAGAACTGCTGTTTCATTTAACAATCCCAAGGCTATTTATAAACTTAATGGAATAATTTTAGGTTACTCGTTGCTAGAAAAAGACCTGGGTATCCTTGTCAACTACAAACTTGGAAACAGTGACCAGTGTCAAACAGCAGTAGCAAAGGCAAACAAAGTCCTGTCTTGCACAAAAAAAGGTATCGAAGCAAGAGTGGATAACATTATTTTGCCATTATACAAATCATTGGTAAGACCTCACCTTGAGTATGCAGTGCAATTTTGGGCACCGGTTCTGAAAAATGATATACTAGAACTAGAGAGGGTACAGCGGAGAGTAACAAAATTAATTAAGGGAATGGTGGACTTGACATATGAGGAACGACTAAACAAACTTCATTTATTTACTCTAGAGAAAAGACGACTAAGAGGAGACCTTATCACATTGTATAAGTATATGAGAGGTCAATACAAGGATCTCTGCGGTGAGCTATTTATTCCAAGGCCTGATCAGGTGACCAGGGGACACCCCCTTGAGATTAGAGGAAAGGAGGTTTAAACTTCAGCAGAGGAAGGGTTTTTTTACGGTAAGGTCTGTCAAATTGTGGAATTCATTGCCCAGGGAGGTAGTTATGGCAGATACAATGGATACATTTAAGAGAAGATTAGATACATTTCTTTCAAAAGGGAACATACAGAGTTATACTGTTTATCAGTAGGCTGATCAGGAAGGTCTGATAAAGACTAATTTAATTGGTAGCAGAAAAGCTATAAAATTCTCAGTTACTGAGGTATGAGGAGAAGGTTGAACTTGATGGACTTGTGTCTTTTTTCAACCTAATTTACTATGTTACTATGTAACTACAACCAAATTGCTTTCTCTAGGTTCAACATGGCAATCAATTTTAAAAATCAAATAAACTAATACCCCAAACACAGAGATCAACCAAAATGTTGAAGCAGATGTAATAAACAATATTATCTGCTGTTGCACAATAAATGTCTATTTTAAGAGAATGACTCAAACCAACACAAATGTATTTTTCTTACCTAAGTTTTGTTTTTTCATCCTTATTGTCGTTCTTTTAAAAGATGATGTGATGTCATGGTATACTGCAGTGAATAGAAAGAAAACACATGAGATTAGTTATTGACAATTTCAGAACAACCCAAAATCAACTACAGACTGAATAAAAGAAAAAATGGCCACTTAAACAGAACAGATTTGTGTAAGTGCACTTTGGATGTCAAAATATAATAACAGTATGTGGGTGTTAAACATAGCAGAAAATTCCACTTTCAAAGTGAAAAATGTTTAAATGTGCCTATCTCCACTGGCTTCCAGAATAGTGCATTGTTTAGAATGATTTATAACGCCTCCTTTCCTTTTTTCTTACCTGTAAAAAGTAATCATCTTAAAGGGATAGTAATGTTTCATAATAAAAGCAGCTCTAATTAATCATCATAGTATTTGGACTTTGGAGAGTGTTATTTCAATTCTGTCAGAGTTGTAGTTCAAGAGTAATTTAATGACAAAGTATCCCTCTTCCTCCCCTTTTACCTAGTGTAACACTGTTCAGCCAGATCAGAAGGGAGGTGCCCAGGTAGATTGCAGAGAGGGACAATCTTCAATTAAGATAAGGAAAAAACCCGAAAAACTTGTCAAGGGGGGCAGGACTTTCATTCTCATAGGAAGAAGATTGTCCCCTGCTGTTATCTGCCTGGTCTATGGACTGGATTCCACATCTGAGAAGAGATGGCTTACACTAGGTAAAAGTGGGAGGGGAAACTTTGCTTGTAAATATCTCTCAAACCATAAAAGTTTGAGAGATAAGACATATCGTTCTTCATAAAGATAAAACGAAGTATTACTATCCCTTTAAAAAACATAGTGTGGGTCCTAAGAAAGTTAACTAAAATCAAGGATGCATGCCTTAAAACACATTTAAAAAGTAAGATCTTTATCAGAGTGTTTCTTGTAAAATATAAATAATGTATGCATGTATGAATCTTTATTTATGTAGTGCCATACATGTACACAGCTCTTCACAGAAGCTGTAATAGTACAATATAAAAATGCAGCATTGGGTTAAGAACATCAGGCTAAAGTGTGATCACTGCATTATTAATAGGGGGGAAGTGCAGCAAAGGGAATCATACATTGGGAAAGGGACCCTGTCCCAAGAAGCTTGCAATTTAAATAATGTATATTAGTTCAGAAGAAATACAGTTACTATTTAGTTTAATCTTCTAAATTAAATCTACAATATTTAATCAAAACTACATACTGCAGAGTTCAGTGTAATTAAAGAAATTGTATTTCATTCTGTATATATACACAGAACTGCATATTCAGTGTCTCTCTTAATTCACTTTCAGGTTTCATGCGAAAGACCTGTATCAAATTTAAAGGAACAGTAACACTTTATATGGAAAAAAACACATTTATTACATGATTTATCCTGCTGAGTAAAGCAAGGGCACTCCCAATGCTTAGATATATTTTGTGAAAAGTTATTTCAGCTCAGTCTTGCATTTTGGGCTGTAGTACTTTTATGGCTTGAAACTTTATTGTGGCACTCTTGCTACAGCAGTGTATGGGCAACTACAGTGCTATAACCCTTCATAGGATTTTACAGTCACGACAAAATTTCAGTTCATGCAGGTACTGCACACAAAAAAATGTAATTACTTTTGAATAGAACACATCTCAGCTGTGAGAGGTAACCTGGGTTTAATGAGCAGTATAAACCCTGCAACATGTATTTTAACTGTCCCTTTAAAGTTTAACTACAACTGTGATAAAGCATTGCTCTGAGATGCACTACAGCCCTTTCTTGCATTCATGGGCTTAACCCGTTGAGTGCCAGAGAAGTATACAATGCATTGTAACGCAATGCATTGGATATCTCTCTGACACTCAAAGGGTTAAAGGTCCTATTTCAATCAATAGGGATTTGGGGAATTAGGTTTTGGCCTCTATGGAACCTCTTTAGCTTGAGGCCCATAAAGATAGAGCAACTTTGAATCATTTTGTTTCAATTCCCTATCCTCAGTGGATTGTAAATATAAAGCATGTGTAACCACCTACACTAAATAAGACTGATACTGGGTTTGTGGTTCAATAGTGTGGGTAAGTGCTCAGACGGCCATGTACAGGAAACAAAAGAAAAATATATCCAAACATATCCAAATGCAGTGTTTATTAACCCCTTAAAGGGGAACTACCACCCCGCAATAACTTTACCTTAAATCAGTCTTCATCTGGAGACTAGCTGCTTAGTAGCGCTAGTCGCCAGAAATATTACCCAGCAAAAATCTTTTGAACAGGGTAATATTTCTGGCGACTAGCGCTACTAAGCAGCTAGTCACCAGATGAAAATTGATTTAAGGTAAAGTTATTGCGGGGTGGTAGTTCCCCTTTAATGACCCATGACTGTTCTGGCTTGTCATGGATTGGAAGTGTGATAAGGGCCCATGATGTGCCAGGACTGTCATGGATTTCAGGGGCTCCCCCCTGTGTGGCTGCACAGAGTTCGGGAAGCCCTGCCTAAGAAATGATAGGAAAAAAACAATTATCTGTGGTCCTTAAGGGGTTACACAGAGTAAATAATGAACATGTTAATTGTGCATGACCCTCTGAGTGCTTATCTACGTACCTGGGAACATTCTGTTATAGAGACCCCAGAGGGGACTCTTCTGATGCAGCTGGGGTATGTAATTGATGCAAATTGTGTAAAAAAGGGGTGGGGCTTACCTGAGAGTGGGAGCTGGGCCTAACTCACACATCACAAAAGTGGGAGGAACAGGGTGGGGAAGGAGAAGAGGATGGGAAGTGGGAGGAGCAGAGTGGAAAGGAGCAGGAATGGGCATAGTTTCAGTAGAAACTCCCCACATCTGGAGAATGAGCCTCTGACCTGGTAATGCAGTGTCAAAACCGGAGACACGGTACAAATCCAGAGAGTTCCCAAGCACGCATATCTACACTACTGAACTACATAGCCAGTATCAGTCTTATTTAGTGCAGGTGGTTAGACATGTTATATTTACAATAAACTGAGGATAGAAAATTGATACAGAGCATTAAAATGATTCTGAACTTGCTCTATCTTTCCCTAAGAGTGAAGTGTAATCCAGACGTGGACCCCTTTCTCTCAGTGCCTAGTGAATCCAGCTCACCTCACTGACGAGTTCCAACAAGGCTGAAACGTTCATCTGGGGATAGCTGGTGTCCCTGTGCAGTGGGGACTTGCCTGTCATTTTAGTACTAGACCACCCTTTTGGGCGGGATTAATCTACTAATGTACGTGGACATTTCGCCTCTGTAATGGCACTAGAGAGCTAAAACGTGATGCTTCTGAGCGGTAACAAGCTGTAGGAGTGGGAGGGGGTAACTTTTAACTCTATTTACAAGCACAATGCAATAAGGACATTGCAAATGATACTAAGCATTATATAAAAGTACAATTAACAATCGCATAAAAATGTATATGTTGACATTACTATCTCTTTAATAAATAACCTGCAAGAGACTTCTGCAGTCTTAAAAATTAATGCAACATGCAACAGCCTCACAGGATTGCAACCTACAAACTGACAAGGAAGAAGAGAGAGCCCAAAATACATGACGTGCCACGTCCGTCATTGGTCCTTTAGGCAAGGACACCGGTGATGGTCCTGACATCACTGGACGTTAAGGGGTTAAAGACCGAGGATTAACTGCAGTGGAAAAACCAAAATTGAGTGGTTGCTTTGATTGGAATTGCCTAGGGGTTCATGCTCTGTGCAGTACTATTCAAGTATCAGTGTCATTTGTACATCCACTGCTCCTTGGGAGGAATGCACTAAAGTGTGATAAACAGGTGATAAAGTAGAGAGGAGTTCTTGAGTGTGAAACTCTCTTAGTCCTTTGTTGCTTTATGGAGCCAATGCACTCAACCTTTATCACTTTTTCACCTTTGTGCATAACCCCCCTTGTGATGTTGTCACAGGTGGGCCTTACAGTGGTGAAGCTAACAGCTTACCCACGGAGGTGTAATCCACATATTATTGGTTGACATCCAAGTGAACTGGCATTGACTGAACTGATGCTTTGAACAATGCACCAATCCAGTTGTTCATGTGAATGCTGCAGCACTCTTTTCAAATAAGCTAAACAGCTAGTGAAACGTTCATGTCTTATGTTTTGAACGCAGGAAAAATTCCACAAAAGTTTGGGCTGTGCAACATGTGGAAAAAACCCACATGAAGAACCCAACCACTAGTATAGGGGATCATTCTGGTTAGCGTTCACCTGCCTACATAAAACCCTGTGGCTCTTTATTTGTAAATACATTTGCAAACCATAATCTACATGGCATAAACAATGATGCATATATTGTAGGGTGTATTGTAACAGTGATGCATATATTGTAAAGTTTATTAAGCAAGAACCTCATATCTTTCTTTTGCAGTGTGCTTAAAGGGTAACAATACCTAAGTAGCTCTTATATTGTTTTATATAATAGCTAATTTAGCCCTAGATTACATTGCAGTTGTTAAAGGGGATCTCTCACCCCAATAAAAGTTAGGCTTATTAGGTAGAGTATATATCGATAAAGTTGAAAACGTTATTTATTTATTTTTTAAAACCGCTAAAATTATTGCATACAGAGTGCCCTGCACCCCATTTCCTCATACACTGCTCTTACCGCTTTGCCTCTGCTCCCTTCCCACTACCAAGCCTCATCCGATGACGGAGGCTGTCTGTCTGTAAGCTGGAGCGGTCTCTGACTAGATATTGATCTCTGCCAGTGAGATCGCTCCAGCTTACAGACAGAAGCCTCTGTCATTGGAGGAGACTGGGTAATGGAAAGGGAGCAGAGGCAGTGCAACAAACTGTGGCAAGAGCAGTGCATGTGGAAGTAGGGGTGCAGAGCACTCTATCAGCAATAATTTTAACCCAAATATTGCTTTTTAAAAAATAAATAAAGTTTTAAAGATTATCAATATATACTCTACCTAATCAGTCTAACTTTTGAATAGGTAAGAGATCCCCTTTAAATGTTGTTACTGGCATATCTAACAGTTTTCGTTTGAAATCTATGGAGAAATTTGTGGATAAAACCACTGATAAAGTTATCAACTAGAATGGAATTCAGAACTTGGTAGGTGTCCTTTACACTGCTGTCAATTTTATATCTATTTAGATATTTTTGCATAGGAAGCCTCATGCATAACAGATGTACTATATAGGAAATTCACCTAGGTAAGTCCTTCTACAGGTCTTCCACACATGCTGAACCATTTTGAAGACCTTTTTAAAGGGATAGTAATGTTTCATAATAAAAGCAGCTCTAATTAATCATCATAGTATTTGGGCCATGGAGAGTGTTATTTCAATTCTGTCAGAGTTGTAGTTCCAGAGTAATTCAATGACAAAGTGTCCCCCTCCCGCCCCTTTTACTGATGTCACACTGTTCAGCCACAGCAGAAGGGAGGTGCCCAGGTAGACTGCAGAGAGGGACAATCTTTAGTTAAGATAAGGGAAAAACCTGAAAAGCTTGTCAAGGGGGACACAGGGATTTCATTGTTTACATGGGAATAAGAGTGTCCCCTTCTGTTATCTGTCTGGTCTATAGACTGCATTCCACATCTGAGAAGAGATTGCTTACACTAGGTAAAAGGGGAGGGAGGGGGAAACTTTGCTTGTGAATATCTCATAAACCATAAAGGTTTGAGAGATAAGACTTATATCATTCTTCATGTTTTAATGCCTACAAAATAAAATAAAGTTAAAACAAACTATTACTATCCTTTTAACATCCAAAGAGTTAAATCTGTATTGCCACCTCCTTTTATATGCTGTTCCTTCCCACAATACAGAAATGTGCAATATGTTGGTGTTTCACAAATAATTGTTAATAAGCCAACCCTGTATTTTGTTGATATATGAATTACATACATATTTGTATACAGAGACCCCTCTTTATAACTTGTATGTGAATTAAAAGTCCACCTACATTATATTTTACCAATGCTCTGCATTAGTACACAGCTTCCTCAGTCTTAAAATATAATGTACCATTACATTAAAAGAGCACAGCTTTAATGAACTATACAAAGTTATTTCAGTTATGTTTGCCTGAAAATACTTCATTTGCATCTCTGAAACAGCATTGTTTTTTGTTAAATTTTAATTTACTTACTTGTATGATCATTGTATCGCTCTATAAAATGCAGATAGTGAACAGCTCTATTCTTTGCCTGCACGGGAAGAAAAAAGGTTAACAATGAGTATATCTTTCTTCAGGATAACATGTAGCAGGTATAACCGAATAATTATATCTATCTATGAAAGAAGAATTGGTTCATGTGTCCAACATTCAGCCTGCCTGGCACCCAGACCCAGGGGCATCAGTAATAAGGAGTTACTATACTATACTGGCGCTGCCATAGGTCTATGTATGAGGGTTTGATTTTCACAGGAGTGGTCATGGGGGTTGCAGAGACTTCAGTACACAAATGTCAGAGCTTTCAATACACATTGGCCATTCCTATGATTATCAGACTTTCTCTGCAGGAATTCTCACTTCCTTCAGTTTTCACATATCTCAAAAATCACAAGCCATCACTTGCCCCAAAACATACAACTCCAAAGAATTTTCCAGTTACTAGATCGTTACCTCTATCAATTCTCAAGTGTCTACAACAAATTGCCTCTTCATAATATCCAGAGGCGGACTTAGCCTCTGTTAAATGTGAGACCCCGATATAGGGGTTTTGTTTTACGCCTTTTCTACCGGAAACACAGAGTACAATAGAATACACTTAGAGTGGATCGTGCAGTTTTGTTTTTCTTCTTTTTCATGTCTTCTGGGAACCTGTCTGACGTCTTGATTACAAGCTGCATTTCCGGACTTTAAAAATTTGGAATATTTCAAGAGATTTTGAGGCGTAGTTCCTATTGGGACTCTAGACACAAGTCTGAGCCTATATATACCTCTCTATGATTTATAGATTTACGTATTGTTATGCTCTCGTGGATAATACTATTATCTAGTGGTTGATAGACCTGAGGTGAGCGCAGGAGTCTATGTTAGTTTGCTCTCAAATTGACTGGCTGGATCTGCAGGAGGGATCCATGTAGGGACTTAAACCAATGCTGAAGGACTAATTGTATTGCAAATGCAACAACATTTATGGACAGAGCTCTGTCTTTTTTGGTTCAAAGGCCCTGCATACTCTGGTGACTCAGAGTTATGCCCCAGCCTGTTAGGCTGGTGTTCATTGCAACTCTGAAGAACAAAATTAGGGGTCTGAAGCCACCAAATAAGGCCCGCCTTCATCCTTTCTTCCAGATACATAACACTGGAAAGGTGGAACTGTTGCCAGGACCTGTTCCTAAAAATTTCCAGCTGCAGCTCTCATGTATGAAACTTAGCAAACTGAACCGTTTACAGAGCAGAGACCAGGTAGTGTAGTAACTTCATGTACTGCCTCACCATCGTAGATGGCTGGGAAACTGCTGAGTCAACTGAAGGGACAATAACGGAGTCTTGTTTTCTGGTAGAGAAGCCTTCCACTGAGAAGTGTAGAATCTCATACGCAGAAAGTGGAGGACCTGGGATGAAACCAGAGTAGATTTCTTGATACTGAGAACCCAACCATGTTGCTACAGAATGGACACAAGACTGAATTTGAAGGTGCCAGCCCTCCTCTGAAGAATCCTTTCGCAAACGATCATCCAAATTGGGAGTCAAAGAAATCTCTTAAGAGGATATTTGAGTCACCAGGACTGACATGACCTTTGTGAATACCTGCTGAGCAACTGCCAACCCAAGCGGAAATGCAGCAAACTGAAAATTACTATCTTGGAAAGCAAACCACAGGAAATGCTGATGATCTGTGTGGCTGGAAATGTGCAGATAAGTGTGTAATGTCTAAGGAAGTCAGAATTTCCCCTGGACATATGGCAGCAAGTACTCCATCTTGAACAATGAAGTGAGCAGAAAATGGCTGAGGATAACGTCTGCCATCTTTCTTGGGGACTATGAAAAGACTGGAGTAGAACTCTTTGAATAGTTCCTAAGATGGAGCTGGTATTAAAACCTGAATGTGTAACAATGAAAAAACAATGAAAAAACTACATCCAAAAATAGGTGGCTTTGCCCAGGATCGTGAGGAACTCTTGATATGAAGAAGCAATTATTCCCCCCACCCCCGGACGCACAGGTTCTTCACAGAAAAAGTCCAAGCACTGGGGAAAAATGAGACAACCTCTTACAGCCTTTGAAAACCAGACTACCATGAATCATGAGGGGTAGATTATTAGATCTGGGCTTCTTAAAAGAGATATACTCTGGAGTGCCCTGCCGTCCTGGAGGAGGGCGCTTCAACCCATGGTACCTATGTTCCACATAGGACGTAAGAGAGTATTGATATTTAACACACAATTATTCTCAAAGTGTACTGTAGCGGCAGACACATGGTTAGGCCTAACATGCCTATTAATTTACGTGTACTAGCTTACTGGGTAACAAAAAGTTTTTGTTAAAAATCTCAGACAGGCCACATGCTGGACATCTATACTATGCATCATTTATTTGAAAGTACTTAACCCTCTGAGTGCTAGAGAGGTACCCCATGCATTGCAACACAATGTATTGCATACTTCTCTGGCACTCAGTGGATTAAAGCATAATGTGTTTCCAGATGATGCAAAACGTACTACTGAAAGTTTCACATCTGCAAGAGACACCCAAAATTAACTAGTGTCTATGGAAGGCATATATTGTGATCTGGCAAACATGAAATCCATGACATCAATACAAGGAATGAAAAACACATCTTACTTACTTTCCTAAGTGCTACCATTCTGTCACTTGCTTTCCCAAGAGCATATCCTGTAAGAGATACAGAATCTATTAAACATGCCAAAATTCACAAAAGCAAAAAATTAAGCAGGAGACTTAAAATGTTATAATGGCAAATTGTTTCATCTTCCTTTGCTATCACTTTTTTTTTAGTTTTAAATGTTTTATTGAAAGAAAAAGCAAGATAGTTAATACATCACATACAGTGATTGAAAGATAACATCAGATAACTACAGAGTCCTATGACAGGTAGTATAATGAGAGGTTACAGAGGAATCAGATTTCTAGAAGGGTGCTTGCTGTAACAATAAGAAGCTTTACCTTCAGCGTGGTGCAATAAGCGAGTGGAAATCAATCCGCGTGAAATCGTAATTCAAATGAGAAGACTCTGAGGTATCAAAGCACTCCACAGAAATAGATAGGGAAATTGGCAAAAAAAAAAAAGAGGGAAAGAAGCAAGAGAGAGGGGGATGGGACGGAAGAAAAAAAAAAGGGGGGGAAGTAAGGGGAGAAGGGAAGGGCAAAAGGGTTGCTATGCCAGGCTTAAAGTGACATTGTGGGAATATGCATTGATCAGCAGAGCATCTAGAATCGACCATCCTCCAGTAAGGGCTGCGTTCCCCTCTTTCTTACACAAGTAGTATCAAGTTTTGCCCTTAAAAGGGACATGAAGGAAAAAAAAGTATCCATCTCATCTGCGTCACCACCTCCAGATGTGATATGAACCCGCAGCATAGAGACGTGTAAAAGTACAGTATTAGCCCATTCTCTGATCGTTGGAAGGTTTGTATCCTTCCAGTGGAGGGGAATCAGACACTTAGCAGTAAGAAACATTGCATACAGTAAACATTTTTTAAGGAATGGTAAGTGCGGGAAGTTTAAGAAGAACAATGATTGCCATATATAGCCATCATTTTTGAAAGTGAAGTAGAAACTGATCTGTTTGGAAAAGCAGATTTTTTTTTTTTGAAGGGGAATTATTCCTTGAATAGCTCTTAATTTCTTTAAAAGAAGGACTTACTCTCTCTATGGCATAAAGTATAACTGTGAAGGGTCAGGTAAACTCTCTCAAGATGGCAATATACCCCCAAAAGTGCAGTCAAGCTTAAAGGGCAACTATCGCCCTACATAAAGTTAAATCCCTAGAATTACCCATCTAGAGACCAGCTGACCAATAGTGCTAATAGCCAGAATAATTACCTTCTTACAGAGAAATTCTACTGCTCCTGACACTGACAGCCAGGAAACAGCGCAGACATTTCTGCATAATGACATCTGCATGCCTGTGCTGTCAGTCCCAGTCTGCTGTAAGAGGCACTGCTTGGTGCCTTAAGGTATGGAAGGGACCAGTGCCGGCCCAAGAGATTGTGCTGCCTGGGTCCAAGGATGAAATGCTGCCCCCCAAACCACACCCACCAAAACACGCCCACATCCATATTTAGTCTAAATATCGGTTATGATCTTACACTTGGTTGGTGTCTACAGACATATTGTAAATCACAGTGCATATTAACAGCCCCTGGTGACTTAAGCTGTCTATAGACAAAGACCCCAACATCATATTTACTGGCTGAAATTATTTCAGCCAGTAAAGATGATGTTGGGGTCTTGTGTCCATAGACAGAGATTAAGTCAATGGGGCTATATTTCAGCCAGTAAATATGATGTTGGGGTCTTGTGTTCATAAACAGCTTACGTTACCTGGGCTGTAAATATGCACCCTGATTTACAATGTCTGTAGACCCCAATCAAGTGTAAGAGCATAACTGATATATACAGTATATACAGGAGAGGATATAGTATATACAGGATAGGACACAGTATATACAGGTGCTAGTAATGAGATATCTTACCTGCAGGATGGAGATTCCTCCCTGTATCCTTGGGCATCTCTGTCCCTGTCTCTCTGTATGTCTCTGTCTCTGTATCTCTCTCTATCACTGTCTCTCCTCCCTGTCTCTCTGTACCTGTCTTTCTGTACCTGTCTCTCTGTACCTGTATATATCTTTTTTATATAAATCAATGTTTTTATTTTATTTTGGTCCTCACATCTCATAATGGTAAAGGGAAGAAGAAGAAACCAGCTGAATTCAGAAAATGCTGAAACTATCAACAACTAACTGTGCGTTTTTATGGTTTTTAAGTCCACTTAGAAGGGTTAGGGATACATTCCCCATTTTTTTATTTAAGAAAAGTGTCTGTCTGGTGCACCTACAAGTGAATGCCCTTTGCAATCACTTGTAGGCTAAATGTTGCTCCTGTAAATTGCTATATTCATTATTATTAGTGAGAAAATCAGGCAATAAATGTCACCCATGAGCAAGAAGCCTGTATTTTTCAAGGCCTTTTCTTATTTCATTGATAAAACGTATCAGCTCATATAAATGTTATCTTCTCATCCATATCTACTCAACTACATCTACCATCTCACATGACCACCATCTGCCCAGCTCTGTCTACACTCAGGCCACTATCTAACCATAATTATCTATCCACCTGCCACTGTCTCCTCCTCACATAACCACTATATGCCCATCCCATCTAGACACATACTACTGTCTCTTCACATAACCACTATCTGCCTAACCTTATCTGTCCACCTACCACTGTCTCCTGACATAACCACTATCTTACTAACCCTATCTAGCCACCTACCATAGTCTGGAAGCATAGCCAAAATCTGCCCATCTCTGTCTATGTACCTCCCACTGTCTCTTCACATAAACACTATTTGTCCATCTCAGTCTACTTACCTTCCACTGTGTGTTCAGTTATCTACTGTTTACCCATCTCTATCTGCCCACCTTCCTTTGTCTCCTTGCATAACCACTATATGCCAATTTCTGCCCGCCCACCTACCTCTGCCTTTTCACATAATCACTGAGTATCTCAATCTACTCCCCTACAACTATGCTCTCACAAAACAACTATCTGCCCATCCCTGTGTAACCACCACATTTACTAAATATCTACCAGCTCTATGTTTCTGTCAGTCCATCCGTCCCTCCATCCTTCTATCTATCTATCTATCTATCTGTCTCTATCTGCAATAACTCCATATGCCTGCTTCTTATCTTAGCACTATATACTCTCTTATTAACGTTTTGGATGCTAGAGCCACCTACAGTGTATTGTTTCACAATGCACTGGAAACATCTCTAGCATTCAAACAATTAAATTGTTATATCCTTTGATCCTTTTTCACTGATCACTGACAGTTTACCAACACTACTAAATAGTATAATGTATATCTCCACCACTTAAAAATGTAACAAAGGAACACATTTGTCAAACACACCACTGGATCTTTAAAATAACAGTAGATCCCTGGAGGGTTAAAGTTCACGTATCTGTATATCTCTGTCTCGGCTCCTCTCTCTCCCAGTTTATCTCTCTTTAGTTCCGTGCGTGTGGGTTGGCTGTGAGGCGCAGCACAATCCGGAGCCAAGCCTGGTGTCTGTGAAGCAGCCAGCACCAGGCATCAACACTGAGCGATCATAGGGCCTCCCGGCCGCTGACAGTGACACTGATGGCCGGGACACATTGAAAAGCTGACAGACCTGGCGGCGGCGCACGAATTAAACATGCCTTGGGGCAGCAAATTGCCGCCCCTGACAAAGTGCCGCCTGGGTCTGTTGCCCCACCGGGACCCATGTAAGGGCCGGCCCTGGAAGGGACTGACAGAGCAGGCATGCAGATGTCACTATGCAAAGACGTCTGCACTGTTTCCTGGCTGTTAGTATTGGGAACAGTAGAATTTCTCTGTAAGGAGGTAATTATATGACAATATATGACAGAATATAAGCTTGTGAAGCGTTCATACAGTCTAATATAAAAGATGGTCTTCTGACAGCACCAATACAATATAGCAGAAATCAGGGTGGTTATGCATTATATTGTGATAAAGAGGTAATAAAGTGGAAATGACTTCTCTAGTGATATCCCTTCACCAGTTTCAACATTATTTTGTTGAGTCAATGCACTAAGCTCTCTCCCACTTGAGAAATCTTAGTGTATTGGCATTAGCATTAGCTCCACAGAATAACATGGAAAGTGGATAAGGGATATAACCCAGCATAAGTCACCTGCACTTTATCATTTCTTAGTGCATCTAAGCTTATATTGGGTCGTATATTGTTTTTCCATGTTAGGTTCTAGGATTTACAAACTGTTTAAGTCCATTTCCATCTCTTGAACACATTTTAGATTGTACATTTATTCGTGATTACTTTTGATTCTTTTATGCAATAGCTGTGTCTTATGTTCTAGCTATGTTTACGCTATTGTTCTTAATTCTTCCATTTAACATTTTGCATACTGCTTTCCTGCCATGATCTGAACTTACATCAGGGTAACACATTTACTGTGCCTCTTAAATTGATACCTGCTTTGGTTTTGTACAGTGTTACATATACATACGTTGAAAATAACTTTTATCTTTCCCGCCCATTTTTACAGATGCCGATCTTCAGTCTGCATAACCAAAGTAGGTTTGTGACAAGGGACAATCTTGTATCAGTATAAGGAAAAACCTATATTCCTTTGTCAAGGAAAGCAGGGTTTCCTTATACTAACAGAGGATAAATTGTGTCTCATTGTGATTTGTCCAGTCCGATGACCGGACTTCACATCTTAGGGCAGGCGGCTTACGCTACAGAAAAGGGGAGGGAGAGTAAACTTTATAATATAACTGCATTGCAACTAAAGCAATATGAACAGTGGCACCATCAGTGATCAATAGTATAAATTATACTGAACAATTGTAGCTGCTGCTGTTATGAAGCATTGCTAAACCATTAACCCAAAAATAAATGCATTTCTTATCACGTGGTCCGCTTCTGAAAATACGTGGATGCCACTATCCTACAATAAATGTGTTTGTTTTTTATGGTTGCGGATTTTTCTTCATAATAAAACTTTATTGATCAGCTAAAACGGTGGTTTTCAAAGGATCCTTAGCATGCAGTCTGGAATATTTGAAGCACCCCTAACATTTATCTATTTTCTTCTCTTCAATTTATCACTAGTGCAATTAAGTGTGTAGATACACAACTATATAGTTATTGTTAAATTACTGACGTAATATGTCACTCACTTTGAGGTTAGCTACTAATTTGAAATGTATCCAATGTTTCTAGTCATGGGGTGAACTAGAAGAAAAGTACGTACAGAGTATTATTAAGCAACCCTGTAGAAACTGTAGGGTTGTGAAGCGTAACTGCTACACATAAGACCCCAGTCACTAATGTATAGTAACTCATTACCCAGATGGGTAGATAATAGAATCCCACTACGATGTGGGTCTGGACTTAGTGATGTTAATGATACTGGGCTTTAAATTGAAATTAAATTACATTTTATTCATTACAGTATTAAATCACTTGTAACATTTGATTGTATTTAACCAGGAAACCAATTTTCCTTGTGCTCTTTGGAAGTCACTCATTAGGAGAATGAGCAGCTACTATACCAGCAACTAGCTTCTTTAGTATTTATTACATACTAGTTTTAAAGCTTGTGTACACGGGTCAACACAGGCAGCGCCGCGGCTGACACAGAGCGGGGCGCTCCAAATTCAGATCGTAGTCCCAGGAAGGTGCGCAGAGAGGACTCCGATCTGCCAGGGTGCCGGCAGTCTGTACTGCGGATGTCTGCAGAGCACGATGCCGTCTCTACTGCGCATGATGGCTTCTGACAAACATCCTTAGTTAATTATAATATAGGATGATCAATCTACATTTGAACTGATTTTACGTTGTGTGCTAGGCTTTCACATAGCCTTGTTACACCTCCATGTCCATCAGCATACTTGTATAATTAGATATAAATCCCACTATATTAACCCCATTCACTTCTGACCCACATCGTAGTGGGACTCTTATCTACCCATCTGGGTACTGAGTTAATGTACACTTTATACTTCTATGTAATAATTATGCTCCATAACCCAATAATCTCTATGGAGTTGATTAATAATACTCTGTACATACTTTTCTTCTAGTCACCCTATGACTAGCTAACCCAAATCGAAGTGCATTTAAGACTCATCCAGGCAACAAGCCAAGGTTAGGGCTGTATTGAGAATCATAGCGATTTATGACATATTCCATTTGTTATCTTATTTATTCTTGTCATTTCCATCACTGAAGAACACTTTTATAGCATCCAATATGGAAGTTAATTACCCCACCACATAACACGAGGTACTCCTTAGGAGAATGTCATTCATTCTGTGTATTTGGACTTCGTGCTTGATCAGATGTTATGTGCTAGGATTACACAGCCAAGTACATATGTCCATAAGCTAAGCCTCATAACTGTATAGAAAGTTCAGCACCTAGCAACCTCACTTCCTTCTGATCTACATTGCAGTGGAATTTATTTGTCACCTGGATGTAGATTATATCAGTTACTAATAGTACATTTTAATTACCTGAATAAAGATTAGCTTTTACCCACCTATTTTTTTCCCATTCTTTCTTCCCTTGGATTTGTATATTAGAGATACTGAGAGGGAGTCTTTATCTTTTTACTCAATATTGCAACCTACTTTGGTATGCAATTTTATGGAATAATAAATTGCACTCAGAACATTTAAACTCATTATTCAGAGTTAATAAAATATGTGCCACATTTCAAGTAATTTATTTCTACTTATATATGATTGGGAAAAAAATATCCATATTTTCTCTTTGAGAAAGTTAAAGTTCCAGAAATATTTCAGTTTTGTGTATTTAAATGGCTAAGGTGTGAATCATTCTCTAATCTTCCAGGCATTTTATTAAAATGCCAAATAAATCATTCATGAGTGGAAAAGTAAAATATTGACCAAAATAACTCACTACAGAAAAGCACAAATTGGAAAAAAGTTTTTTTGTGCAGATAAGAATTTTATATATATCATCATTTTGTTCTACAACTGCCCCATTTTGTTTTGATAATAACAACCCAAGTATTACTTTATAAAATAGGAAGAATTGGCATTTTGTACTTTAATAATTAATGAGCAAAGTTAATTTCACATCTCATTTCCATTTGCTACACTTATCATAAAGGTATGCATAATACTGCAGTCTTATAAACAAAACTGATCACAGCAAAAAATATGGCTGTACAAAGTGTCTATTGATAGAAGTTTATCTGGATTCAGAAGTTAACCCCTTAAGGACCATCTGCTCATGCACGCGGCCGGCACTTAACCCCTTAACGACACGTGCCGTACTATGACCGTCATGGTCCTTGAAATACTCAAGGACCGATGACGGTCATAGTACGTCACATACTTTTTACTTACAGCGCTCTACCGGGAGCACTGTAAGTAAAAAATAGGGCCTGAAATTGACCGCTCCAAGATCGGAGCGATCTTTATCAGGCCCATAGTGACGCGCCGATACACGCAACAGGTCACGTGTACCGGCGCATCCACGTGGTTCAATGCGGTCCTTATGGAATGGAAACGTCCCAGGACCGCGGGACATTAAGGGGTTAAGGACCATGGACAAATTTTATTTTTTTTATTTCTGTATCCGGTTCACTTGTTCAGGTGTTGAGCCGGACGGGGAGCCCTGAAAGCCATGACGGTCCTGGCATGTCATGGGTCCTTGTGGCTCGCTAATCCATGATGTGCCAGGACCATCATGGGCCCTTAAGGGGTTAATACATACAAAACAAATTGTCCTAAAGAAAAAGAGGATGCTTGTTTAGAAGTCCATTATGGTTTAAAGTGAACCCGTCACCTTGATTCAAGTTTTTATATATATGTAAACTTTGTTAAAAACTGCATATATGTATATATGTATGTATGTATGTATGTATGTAACTTAGTCAGTTTTTCAGAAAATGTATAATTAAGGAGATATTCATACGTTGTACCATATGCTAATGTATGCTGCGGAATTAGTTGGCACTATATAAATAAAGAATAATAACAAGTGCAGAACATGTGTGGTACCAGTGACATTTCATGTGGCAATGAAGCCTTTTCAGTGAAATTTCATTTGCTAATTACTGTTTTCTGCGATGTTCCATAAGCTAATGAAACCTTTTCAGTGGAGTATAATATGCTAATTAAGTATTTAGTGATTTTCATATGGTCCTTAATGTTTTCAGAGGCATTTCACATTCTAATTAAGCTCTGTAATGCAACAAGATCTTTTCGCTTTCAGGTTTCCCAGAAATTAGAATGAATATGTACTAAAATACCCATCTACTGGACTTTTGGTTATCATGACACACACAGGCAGTTTTGAATGAGGTTTTCAAATATGTAAAGAAGATTCAATGAGAAAGGCCCACTTCAGTATTTTGTAAACCAAAATGCTAATAAATTAAGTTATAGCTAGTGGCACAAAAAGAGGATTTTGCTCTTGCCTGTTAAATCATTTTCTCTAAGTCCGCGCAGGTTACTGGTAACTTTGGGTAGGCAATTAGCCCATTTAAGTAGGCAGGAACAATTTTGAGAAGGGACTGCTAGGTGGATCCTACCTCCTCTCCTTAGCTTGCAGCTAGCCAATCCCTATCCAGTAAGATTTGAAAACTAACTACTGACTAGGTAGTAAGAAGGTAAAGGAAGACTCCTGTGAGCATGAACTTGAAAGGACCCTCACATTCTGCCACAGGAGTGCCAAGCATGGTCCCTTGACAGGGTGGGAGACCAGTAACCTGTATGGACTAAAAGAAAAGGATTTAACAGGTAAGACTAAAATCCTGTTTTCTCTGTCATCCAATACAGGTTACTGGTAACTTTGGGATGTCCAACCAGTAAGTTCCCCAGGGCGGGAAGAAAGGCAAGGACCAGGTGCAGGCCCCCAAATTCTCCAGAGCACCAATGAACCAACAGATCATGAATAGCTCAACAATAAACACAAAGTGTCAACGGACACTGAACGGGGTAAACCAAACCCCAGGAACTTTTACACAGCACACTGAACTAGAGCCAACAGAGCTCAAAAGTGAGAGTACTGAGAGACAAAGGAGATCCTAGACAGGCAAGGCTGCCTCCAGAATCATCCTCCCAAAAACGGCATCAGCCGATGCCAGGACATCCACACAATAGTGTTTGGAAAAGGTATGTACAGAAGACCAAGTGGCCACCTTACACAACTGATCAGCTGAGGCCTGATTTTTGTAGGCCCAAGATGCCCCAATAGACCTCATAGAATAAGCCGTGACCCGAAAGGGGCAGGCTTCTTCCAAAGTTCGTAAGCCCTACGAACAGTGGATTTAATCCAAGAAGCAATGGTTACCTTGGAAATAGGCTTCCCTGCCCTGGGACCCTCAGGAATGACAAAAAGAGCGTCAGACTGCTGCAAGGACTCAGTGCGGTGCACGTAGAACTAGAGACAACGCACAACATCCAACAAGTGAAGATCCTTCTCTTTGTCAGAAGCCGACAAGACAGGGCATGCAGCTCCGCAACACAGCGAACAGACACGAACGTCAGGAGAAAAGCCATCTTCCACTTCAGCAGACGTAACAGAATAGTGGACAAAGACTAAAAGGGAGGATGCTGAAGGATGCCCAAAACCAAGTTATGGTCCCACTGACGAGTGGGAGCCTTAAACACAGGGCGGGAATGAGCAACGCCCTGGAAGAAAACCCTGAAATCAAGAAGAATAGCAAGGCGCCTCTGAAAGAAAACAGAGAGAGCAGACGTCTGAACCTTAAGGGAACGCAGACTGAAGTTGTTATCCACACCATCCTGGAGGAAGGAAAGGACTGTATGAAGATCAAAATCCTGAGACAGGTCCCTATCAGCACACGCAATGGTAGTTCTTAAAAGAAACAGGCTTATGGGTAATAAGCATAGTAGCCACCAGCCCAGAAGAAAAGCCCTTCTTCAAAATCGAGGATTCAATCTCCATGCCGTCAAAGCCGATGATGAACAACCTCCTTCCACAGGTAACCCTGTAGAAGAAGATCCGGACAGGATGGTGAGCCGAAGAGGTTCCACCACCGAGAGATCCAGAAGCTCCAGAAACCAAGCCTGTTGAGGCCAGTACGGAGCAATCAGAAAGACTGGGCAACGCTCCAGTCGCAGCTTCCTGATCAGCCTGTGTAACAGGGGAATGGGAGGAAAGAGGTATGCCAGAGGAAAAACCCACGGAATCGACAAGGCATCCACTGCTAGAGCCAGAGGGTCCACCCAGCGAAAGCAGAACGTTGGAACCTTCCTGTGGTGTCTTGTTGCCATCAGGTCGATGCACAGAAGACCCCACCACTGGACAATGAGGTTGAACACCTTGATGCAGTTCCCACTCTCTGCTGTCCACTGTGTGTCGACTGAGGAAGTCTGCCAGAATGTTGTCTACGCCAGGAATATGAACTGCGGAAATGGCAGGGACATGCTCCTCTGCCCAGGACAAAATAGCCTTGACCTCTAACCAAGCTGCGAGAATTCTTGTGCCGCCTTGTTTGTTGATGTAGGCTACCGCTGTGGCATTGTCCGACTGGACCCTGACCAGGCAATCCTCCAGTTGCCATGTCCGGTGATGTAGGACATGAAATATCGCCCGGAGCTCCAAGACATTGATGGGAAGGAAAGATTCTTCCTGGGACCTCCGGCCCTGTGAATTCAAGTGCCCCAGGACCGCTCCCCAGCCGGAGAGGCTGGCATCCGTCGTCACTGTTGTCCAGAATGGCACCATGAAGGGCCTGCCTTTAAGCAGATTGTCCAGGTTGAGCCACCACAAGAGGCTCAGTTCCACGTGAAGAGTGAGAGATAGGGACTTCTCCAGGAGATCCGGTCGACCCCTGCATGCCAGGATTATAAACCTCTGGAGTTCCTTGGTATGAGCCATGGCAAACGGGACCACTATTATGGTGGAAATGAACTTCCCCACCAGGGATGACAACTTCTTGGCCGGAACGGGATCCTGATTCTGAACAGCCTGAACCTTCAGTGCCATCTGATGAGCCACTTAGTCCGTGAGAAACACCATCCCTCTCTGAGTGTTGAAGAGGAGTCCCAGAAAAAAACATTCTCTGATAATGTGCAAATATGCATCCTGAACATCCAGAGAAGACAGAAATTCCCCAGGGGACATGGCAGCAATCACTGTGCGTAGTGACTCCTGGAGATACTGGGACCTGACCACAAAGGAGATCCTTCAAATCCAAAATGGGATGACAGCCACAATCCTTCTTGGAAACCACAAAGAGGTTGGAGTAGAACCCAACCCCCGTTCCTGAGGAGAAACTAGTTCCAAGACCAGAATGTCCGAATGGCGGCGCTTTTCTGCTCCCAGAGGAGTGAGAGCAGAGAAGGTCCGGGGAGGAGGAAGGGATTTGAAGGGGATCCTGTACCCCGCAGCCACCACATGCAAAACCCATGGGTCCACCACAGAGGCTTCCCAAGCCGAGAGGTAGTGGCGCAAGCAGCCACCCACCTGCGGATGGGGACCCAGATTTAGCGAGTCATGCAGAAGGAGGTTTGGAAGCCTTGGGCTTAATGGAGGACTTAGGTCTCCATTGCTGCTTAGGCTTGGATGAGGCTAGCAGAGCCTGAGGCACCGCCTGGGTCACATGGAGCGATTCAGCCTGAAGGGACAAAAAACCCGATTCCGCTCGACAGGCTCCTTCTTCCTAGGGACCACTGGTAGGTGAGTACTCTCTGTGCCCCAGTAGCTTCACTGATTAGATCCTTGAGTTCAGACCCAAACAGGGAGGTGCCCTGAAAGGGCAAAGACAGAAGAGCCCTCTTGGAGGCAGTGTCAGCAGAACAGATCTTGAGCCAAAGAGCGCATCTGGCTACCACAGACATGGTGGATGCCCTGGCTACCATATGCACAGTGTCAAACAGGGCAGAAGAAACATAATGCTGAGCCTCAGAGATGTTGGTGAGAAGCCGCAACATGTCAGCAGTAGGAGCTCCCTGACGGACAGCTGAAGTGAGCTGTTCAGTCCAAACAGCTACAGCCCTATTCACCCATGCCACAGCAAATGCAGGGCGCAGGGCAGAACCCGCCGTCACAAAAATGGCCTGGAGAGAAGTCTCAAGCTTTTTGTCAGTCCAGTCTTTCAGAGCAGATGCATCAGCCACAGGCAAGGCTGTGGACTTCGAAAGCCTGGAAACAGGGGCATCAACCTTAGGAGAATGAACACACTGAGCTAGGGCCGCTTCAGAGATCGGGTAAAGCTTAGCAAATTTCCTAGAGACAGACTGTTTTCTGCCTGGAAACTTCCACTCCTCAGCCACCAAACGGTCAATGCTGGACTTAGGTGGAAAAAAAAGTATGGGGCCTGACAGGCTCCTGAAACACATCAGATGGGTCAGAGGAAACCTCCTGTACCAAGGAAATGTTCAGGGTGTTCAACACAGCCCTGATCAGGCCCTCAGCCGATGGAACAGGATCAGCCTCAAAGGAATCCCCAAAAAACTGAGAGGAAGGAGAACAGTCTTCATCATCAGAGTCCACCAATAATTCCTCCTCAGAGGAATCAGACAAATCAGGTACACCCGGCAGATTAGGCAGGGAAGATCTTGTTGAATGAATTATTTTGAAGGTATCCAAAGGGTTAAAACAAGAGAACCAATCAGGTTGGATATCTTCACATAAATAGATAAATGACAATATTAAATAATTTTGAGAACTTTACACAATACTAGGTATTGACACACTACTCCACAGATTATATATATATATATATATATATATATATATATATATATATATATATATGAAAAGTGTAAACAACAATATAAATGAGTAATCAGCAATTACGATATATAGTAACTCAAACCAAAATTATTACCATTAGGATTACTAAGAAACACCTCAAAGTAAATAGACAAATTCAAAGAATTCCCCAGATCAAATATTAGCTATTATAACCTTTCCAGAAACACAATATATTAATCTAGAAATATAAAGAATTATATTAACTAATATATAAACCAAGCTATTTAACTATATTACACTTATCTGGCAAAATATAACAATTTACCAATAAATTAATGAATTCTGCTTAATTCAGAAATACTACAGCTAATATAGCTTATTATAATTGATCCCAAATGGTTGGCCAGTCCAATTAAGACAAATTATAAGAATAATTAAGTTTCTTCAAACATAGAAGAAATATATATTTGATTCTGAAATTTGCAGAATTTAAATAAAGAAAGATATATAGTTACCAGTCCAATAAGTGTAGATTTCTTAGGATTCCTTTAGCAGGCAGCCAGGTATATAGCAGGAATTGAAGAGCCAGGAACCAAGAGGAAAAAGTCCCAGAGGGAAAAAAAAAAAACAGCCAAGAGGAAAGACCCCTTTTCTCGTTAAACTTGCATATTTATAATATGAAATTCCTCTTATCAAAATCTGCTCTGATTGGTTAAAGATCCATCTCATTATGCAGTGACATCATCAGTAGTACCTGATTGGAAACTCCCAATCCCTAATTTCCACATTACATCACTAACAATATTATAGAAAAATTCCAAAGCACTAGTAATAACACCATGTAATCTATAGATGGCACCATTACTCTACATTGAAATTCACACCTAAAATGATACCTGGTCTGGGTTCTATCAAAAATTTGGAATGTGAACCTTGACCCTACGTCACATAAATATGTCACCCTACTAGACTTTCCCATAGGGGAGTATGTTTCGGTTTTAGACTTTTGAGATTTTCTCATAAGATACTAATACTGCTTGAGACTGTGGTTGTCTGCAATTCTATATCAATCACCATTAAAGTCTTCCAAATATTTCGCCCCTCCATTGAGTAAGAGAAGCTCATTGTCTCTGTTACATGAGGTAATTTAAACACATTTTAAAACACAGATTTTTAGAGAATTTGGTTTAAAAGAAAAATTAACAATTTCCTCCCCACCATGGCAATGTCTCTGACAATCTGATAGGGGTGGGGGCCTGCCATGAGTGGAAGACCCCCTGCAAGGTGGATGGAAGGAGTTGTAAGGTAGACTGGAGATCCCAGTAGCCTTAAACTCTTGCATCCAAACTGGCTCTAGTGCATGGCTGGAGTTCCCTGCTGGGGACTCAGGGGCAGCAGCGCATGCTGGTCAAACATGCCTAAGTATTCTCTAGGTAACCCTGAGTGACATGAGGAACAATGGTGGACACAGACGTCCCAGTGTCCTTAGTCTTAGGCCTAGCCCCAAGGTCTAACGGAACACACATTCTCACAGAGTCAAACAGACAAAGTATCAGAAACACCCAAAAAACAGTGTGCATGATAATTAAAATCACCCCAAAAATGCTAAAATAGACTTATCTGGTAGGTGAAGGGTTAAACTGCTGAGGAGAGAAGGAGAGTCTAAAGCCCTGCGTAGGATACTCGTTCAGAGAAGGCACAAAATGGCTGCCGTGGAGGGAGCCAATCAGAAATGAGAGCATGAAGCAAGTGCTCATGGGAATTGTAGTTTCACTGAAAAATTACCTCAACAGTGCCCGAAGCCCCCTGAGCCCCCCAGCATGCCCAGAACGTTGACAGGATAACAGAGCAAAGGCAGACCAACCAAATGAGCCATCTCTGACCTTGCTACTTGGAGCAGTTGTAGAGATATGTAAAGTCTCATAGGAGTGAAAGGAACAATGGTGCCTATGTGGTAAACGCGCACCTTAAAGGCACGGACAGCAAAATTTACAGGGTGAATACCAAAATGTAAAACCACTTCAAGTGCCACTACAACATGTCAGTAGAGCCAATAAACACTGAGCCCAGTAGGGAACGTGCCCACAAGCCCCCAAGAGATGCTAAACCAGCAGCCAAAGGGTTAAGTTACTACGTAAACATGCTCCAAACACCGCAAAGACATACATATATACCCAATGAGTGCACGAATATATAATAGGAACTCAAAATGAGACCCCTGTGTGGAGGGAAAGCATGGGACATGTGGACCTAAGCACTCAAAGGGTGCTCACTTTTTTAGCAGGTCTTCCATCTTCAGATTACCACATATCAAGAAGAAGCCTCAGTGTGCAACTCCTGAGGAAAGAACTTGCAGCCAACGTTCCCCCTGTCCAGGGCTTAAAGGGATAGTAATACTTTGTTTTATTTTGTAGGCATTAAAAAAACATGAAGAACGATATAAGTCTTATCTCTCAAACCTTTATATAAAGGTTTGAGAGATACTCACAAGCAAAGTTTCCCCTCCCGCCCCTTTTACCTAGTGTAAGCCATCTCTTCTCAGATGTGTAATCCAGTCCACAGACCAGACAGATAACAGAAGGGGACAATCTTCTTCCTATTAGAACAATGAAAGCCTTGCCCCCCTTGACAAGTTTTTCAGGTTTTTCCCTTAATTGAATATTGTGCTTCTCTGCAATCTACCTGGGCATCTCCCTTCTGCTCTGGCTGAACAGTGTTACATCAGTAAAAGGGGTGGGAGGGGGATACTTTGTCATTGAATAACTCTTGAACTACATCTCTGACAAAACTGAAATAACACTCTCCAAGGTCCAAATACTATGATGATTAATTAGAGCTGATTTTATTATGAAACATTACTATCCCTTTAAGTCCACAAAAGCACCTGGTAAACTGAGCTATCCACATTTGGGTGATGGGAATTGTCAGTGATGGTAATCCACCTAATGGTGGTAATCCCATATCTAACAGAAAAATAATAAAAAAGCTAAAACTATAGCAGAACTGTTCTCTTGCCTTGTGTCTTGACCAAGGAACAAATCTTACTGGATGGGGATTGGCTAGCTGCAAGCTAAGGAGAGGAGGTAGGCTCCACCCAGCAGTCACTTCTCAGAATTGTTCCTGCCTACTTAAAGGGGCTGATCGCCTACTCAAAGTTACCCGTATTGGATGACAATATAGCTAGATAGTATGGTAGAATATTTTAGTAGCTTGTGTATGTTGCATAAAGCATAGATAAACTAGGAATATTAACGATACTTCGTAAAATAAAGGACAAGGTCAATATACATAGCTTATAAAAAAATAATTATTTTTTTCATATACCCCTGAGAAATTAGTGGGAAAAGAATGATAAGAAAATAAAGATTAACTAGGCAATTCAAGAACACATAGCCATCAAATTCAACTAAGACAAGTATATGTCATATCCAAGAGAGCTAAAACAGAAACCTTAAGGACAATAAGTATTCACTAACCTGCCACTCCATTTCCGTTTCCGACAACTACCAAGGCACTCACAGATTTCTTTCTTCCTTCCTTGGCTGTCATATTGAACACATTCTTTACCTGAAATGGTAAAATATTAATTTATCTATACAAACCTTCAATGTACATAATCCAAAATGTTTATTAAAAGACAATAAAAACGCACTCAGTTATTAACCCCCACCCAATCATATAATAGAAACAACTTTTAATTTTACAATTGCCGGTTTTCAAGTTTGTAAACGAATTGGAGTTTCATACAAAATTAGGAGGAAAATTGTACATTAATGGTCAAACATGACTACATAAGAAAACATTCACCATATACGGTCTAAAAAACATATAATTGAGAATATGTAATATGGTCTAATAAAATACACTGTTCTAGAGATGAAGCAATTAAGGCTACTTTGCTACATACACTTGACATTCCGTTAGACTTCCCATGATTCATATATATGAATGCTAGAAATGCTTTTTACACATAAGAGGATTAAATAAAACTGATGAAATGAAAAATTTGAAGCACAGATGTATAACCTTCCTGTTGCTTGATATTTTTGTACTTGAACTTTAACAAACTTTATAGATTAAGCTTCTGATTCGCTGTCAGTCATTTCCCGGAGTAGTAGGAGGAGTTATGGCAAAACTTCATTCTGCACCCAAGATGCCTGACGGCAGGGCCTAACCAGGGCACATTTTCCACACTCTCTCACTGCAGGAGCTTGTTAACATTTGAACATTACAAATACTGCATACTTTGTGTGTCACGTAAACAAATAAGCCACTCCAACTATGTTCCCACACTCGCACACTTTCACATTCCATTCTGTTGCCTCCATACTTGCTTTTGTCACTGTACCTTTTCCTCTCTTTCATTCCATATTCTTTAGCTCTCCCTACCATTCACACAAGGTGTCTTGCAACTTCACTCACAATACACACATTTCTTCCTCCCTACCATTTGCCCCTCTAAAGCAGTCCAATTTGTTGCCAATTTGTCCCTCCCACCTACCGGATCACTATGCCTCTTCATCCTTCACACACCTTTGCATTGCCACCCCTACCACCTTCTCTGAACCCAAGATCAGGAGTGTGTGTGTGATTTACATGTAGACACATTAACTCTCTGAATGCCAGAGAGGCATTCAACACATTGCTAAAAAACACTCAAAATATTAAAAACCAAATGGCCATTACGTTACACCTCACAGAGTAGAATATTCAGTTCATGTTCAGCCATACAAGTTTGTGCATTTGGCTTCCCTGGTTAACCTATGATAATTAAAGGTCAAAGGGTTAACCTATCAAAGAATATGCAGCATGGCCTTGCCCTGCACTGAAGGTACAAACAAAGCTCTGCTACACAGCTAATATATGTTTTATAATATACTATATATACATACACATACACACACACAACCTTTAATAAGGCATTTAAGAACAACTGAAACATAGTGTGCTATAAACACAAACATATTTTTGTCATGATTTAGTATAGAGTGGATGGCACAAGTAAAGTAAATCAACTGCTGATGAGTCGATAGATGTTAAAAATGAAATGTTATGGAAAATGGAGCAAAAATGAAACAGAAAACTACACTGCACTATTTAAATTGAATATGTCACTACATAACATTTTATTTTCAGTAAAAAGTATCTTTTTAACTTAAGGAACATCATGACGTTTATTATGATTTTTTTGTGCCTAATTCCCTTTATAACTATAATCTGGCCTGTCAAATTGACTGGCAGAACTATAAACTGCAACCATGCTCAAAGTCCCTGATCAGGGCACAATTCAGGTGTCACAGTAAGCTACAGTCTACTGCATGTGAAGGGAGGTGACCAATAAACTCCATTCACTTCCATTTATAGTTTATTAACATTGCAGTGAGAAAGGAGATGGGAGTAGCTAGTATTGACTGTGTGTGTGTGACAGCAAGGAATCCAGTGCTATCCAGAGACAACCTGTGAGCTACTCTAACTGATGAGAGCCAATGCTCCTGTATTAAGTTTCTCAACAGCCTTAGACTCAATGTGAACTAACTGCAAAAACACACACAGTCATATCTAGGAACTTTCAAAATGACCTGTCCATGAATTAATAAACCTTAACTTTCCCCAGAATGTAGATTTTAGGTGATTGTACCTGTGTGCTGTAATGTTCAGTCAGTCAGCTCCAATTATACTACAACACAGAGATCACACTGTATGAGCACATTGAAAACAATCAGGGGCTCTAACTATTACCCGTGCTAAAACTGGCGTTACATTAAAAACAAGCAACGTGTATTTTGCAAACATGTTATGGCAGTATTCTATTGCAGAACCACGGTAAAATAAAACTGGCATAGACAGCACATTTCTACAAACAAAATTGGAGTTGTCTGCTTTTATTCAACTACCACCTAAAAAACACTAGCAAAATGTCCAAGGAAACAGTCGTACGTTTGACGCCAGAAAGATCAAGTTTAGCGTCGTGTTCCACAAATTATCAAAATCTGACAGAGTGCCCCCTTTGACACATTAACCCCCCCCCCTTTGAAATTCAATTTATATTGCTTACGGTCACCATTTTAATTTGACAAATATTGTTCACATTCAACATTTTAACCCCCCCCTTTAAAATTTGACTTACAGTGCTCCAATTACTTTATTTCTCCAGTTAAATTTGACATTGTTGTTCTTCTATTTTTTATGACATGCCCTTGTTGTATTTGTATTGTATAATTAACACTATGAGTAACAGAGAGGTAGAAACGCATAGCAATGTGTTTGCTTCCCCTCTGGTACTCATAGGGTTAATAGGCAAGGTATGCGGCTGCATACCTTACCTGCATTTGTGTATGCAATGTAAATTTATTATTATATGTTTAAAAAAAAAAAGTTCAGACCTCAAAGGGGGCATCAGGACCCCTCCTGACACCCCCTAGCATTGATCACATATCCAGAATGATAGTTGATCAATGCAGGTGACAATTGCTGGCATAGTCACTAAAGCCCATATAGCATATTTGTACCATATGTTATATGGGCTTTCTAATATATATTATTGTATTTATGTTAAAAATATAATTCAGACCTTGCTCCTTACGTCAGCCCAGGGTTGCCAAGGCATTGCAAAGCATTGGGGTTAAACACCCATTTAAATAAACTGAAATTGTTATTTTTTTCTGAATAGTCCAGTTTGTTTTTCCCAGAACTGCACAACTTTTCTTAGTACACTATGCAGTGCATCTTGTACTTTTTTCTCTTTATGAGGTGAGTCTTTTGGGAGGAATGGACACCTATATGTGATGGGTAAGCTTCTATTGGTGGGGGGACACCTGCGTTTATAGAAATTGCGGTGGTGGTGGTGATGGGGGGTCTTCAGCTTTAGAATGATTTTGGTTTGTATGTTGCTTTGTGTGGGCAGGTGAAAGGAGAGCCTTCTATCATGGGTGGAAGGAAAGGGAGTGAACTGTGATTTAAAAAGTTAGAGAGAGAACTGGCTAGGGCAGAGTTATTGGGGGGGGCTGTCCTGGATTGGGGAGTTAGAGACCAGTGGGTGGAAGAAGAGTAGGTTAGGAAGAATTATTTGACGCATGATAGTGGGAGGGTCCTGCTGCCGGAGAAAATATGAGTGGGTTTCATTCTTTGTGACTATGGAACATCTTGATTCTTAACTCATCGGCTACAATTTTATTCTAATAATATTGAATTGAACAACGATAAAATTTGGAATACCATTATTTAACTTTTTCCTTTTTTCACTTTAATTTTCTGTTTCCCAGTCTCTTTTTTTCCTGATGATTACAATGTTTTAGATACATTTCATCGTTTTTGTCTCTCTACAATGCCATGCTAGATTTTTGCTTTAATATGTTGTTTTTTCTTACTTGAGTTTCACTTATTGTTTGGGTGGTTGACTTGGAGCAGATGTCATCACATACGTTGATGATGGGGCCAGTGATTCTGCCTCCTCTAGCGTATATATTATTGCATTTTTTGTCTTTTTTCTAGGACAAATATATTTTTCTTAGACCAAAACATTGTTCTCACATTAAATAAATCAATTTTAGATTCAAGTCCAGAATCCTTTCTACATCTCTTGCTTTTCATATGAGTGTATGTATACATGAATGCAAATCCTAGCAGAAAATGTGGTAACCCTACTTAAAGGAATAGTAATGTTTCAAAATAAAAGTAGCTCCAATTAATCTTCATAGTATTTGGGCCATGGAGAGTGTTATTTCAATACTGTCAGAGTTGTAGTTCATGAGTCATTGAATGATAAAGTATCCCCCTCCCACCCCTTTTTACTGATGTAACACTGCTCACCTCAGAACAGAAAGGGGTGTCCAGATAGCTTGCAGAAAGGGATAATCTTCAGAGGGAATACCCTGAAAAACCTGTCAAGGCGGGCAGGGTTTTCACTGTTCTCACAGTAAGAAGATTGTCCCTTGCTGTGAGCTGTCTGTTCTTAAGACCAGATTCCACATCTGAGGGGAGGTGGCTTACACTAGGTAAAAGGGGGCAGGAGGAGGATATTTTATCATTCAATTACCCTTTAACCCTTTAAGTGCCAGAGGGCTAAGCAAAGCAGTGCGTTGCATACCCCTCTGTCACTCAAAGGGTTAATGGGAACTGTTGAATATGTGGTCATCAGCTGTACTTGAGATGGACATGCCTAATTTAGGATTATGTTCACCTTTGTCAGTTGATGCACATCTGGCAGGCACTGGTACACTGCTCCCCAACCTGACTGCCAATTTCAACAAGGGAGTACTAGTTAATTTGCAAAAATTGACAAATAAAATAAAGCCGATTATATTAAACAGTTGTTTAAAATAAAATAAAAAAAATGGATAGCAAAAGAATATATGCTTTTGAAAGCGCTTTCAAAATCACCCATGTTACAAAGTAACAGTTCCACTTTAAGGGGTCACACCTCATATATACTGTGATTTTTGTTTGTCAATAGGTGTAATGGTTGTAGAGATTTTTGTTTTAGTAGTTAAGGACACACTATAGCAGAGACTACACAGTTAATTATTCATTTATGCAGAAACTGCCTTGAACTACTTTGGTCTTCCTGTTAAAGCTGCCAGAACACATCAGTTTCTGCCAAATGGGTGGAATAAATCAATACAAGGAATAATAATGCACATCCTGTCAAGATGGATGCAAAAGTAAGAAGTCCTCTTTAAATGGCAACTTTTATCACAATAGATCCAATTTTGGGATCTAATATGGAACACTTGTAATGGGGAAGCTAATACCACATTGTGTGTCCAACTCATAAAACAGAGAATTGACTGGTGTTCAGAAAAGGGATTATTGTGTCTCTCTGGATGACCCTGCAATAAGACTGAACTGTACACCTTTGAAGGTTTGCTGTTCATCCCCCAGAGACTGTGGCCATGGTCACAATCACTGCAACACTATCTTCCAGATAAGGGGTTTACTTTTCACACCCCTCAGGAGCACAGAGTAAATCCTGTATATTTGCAAGGTCTGGTACCATAAGAGAAGATTTTAGAAATGCATGATAGCTGGCCTTAAAGTTTGTGTTTAAAAGTAAACAGGGTTATAACAAAGTCATGATAGTTCGCCTCTTAAATACTTCCCACTTACAAACGTCAAGGTTCTGATAGATCTCTCATTATGGAAACATTAAGAAAACAAATCTAACAATGTTATCCTTTTTTCTTGATTGAACATTACCGATGGATGTTTCTATAGCATAGAAAATGAGGTTACTACAACAACCATTATTTTGTTTCCTCATGATATATTAATTGTCTCTTTATAGTCCTCAATCACCACATTATTATTATGCATTCAGATTTAAGAAACATCATTTTCTGGATATTGCATCTCTGTTTCTTAACCCTTTAAGGACTGGGAAAATCTGAGGTAGTTCTCCCTTAAGGACCGGAGCAATTCTGACCTTTTTGACTATGTCTTTGTTCAACAGTGTTTTCCCTCTTAGGCTTTTATTCCACCCCCATAAATCATATAGTTTTTTAAGCACAAATAGGGCTTTCACTTGATACCCCCACTTATATGGATAACCAACCATTTACTTTATTAAAATGAAAAAATAAAAACATTAAAACAAAAAAAACAAACACACCATTTTTGTTTTTTCTCTTGGGATCAATTGGGCACAAAGGGATACATTTTTATGGAGACTGCATGTCAGTCATACCTACAAAATGC
The DNA here is from genome assembly GCA_037306005.1 of Rhinophrynus dorsalis. Lineage (NCBI taxonomy): Eukaryota > Metazoa > Chordata > Amphibia > Anura > Rhinophrynidae > Rhinophrynus > Rhinophrynus dorsalis. Next base: position 128,647,694 of record CM074720.1, on the reverse strand, counting down.
GCAGTTTAAAGTGGCCACTGCCCCCGGGTGAAAATCCCCATATCCCTTTTTCCCACCCTATTTTGTCACTTTTTTATCCCTGATATTTGGCGGTGTGTATAAGTGTATTACATGTCTCCACAACAATCACACTTCCAAAATTGTTTAATGAGATTTTTTTTTTTTTTTAACAAAAAAATAAGTATTTTTAAAAAGTATCATTACAGATCAGAAATTGACCTGCATGTAGCCAGCCTCCAGCACCAGCAGTGAAGGGGTTAATACCCCCAGCTGCTGTATTTTCATTTACCACTAGGTGTCTCCTCTCTACTTCTGTCTTCACTTACTTTGATAGCAAGGGAGGCAGTGGAGACACGCAGAGACAGCATGCTTTTTGTACTGCCTCTCTCTCTCAGAATGCCGGTACATGTGATCGCTGCTATGGCGATCACATGAACCGGCACAAGCAAGAAGGGCTGAGACTAAATGTCCCGGTCTCAGAGCGCTCAGTCTCATCCTGGAATTAATGACATCATCGTGCACGAAGGCACGCTGCTATCATTTAAGCCATGAAGGTCCTGGACCGTCATGGGTCCTTAAGGGGATAACAACCCATGACGGTCCAGGACAGTTATGGGTCCTTAAGGGGTTAATCTAAGTTTTTAGCAATGCTTTTGTAGTTCTTTTTTATGTTCTATTTTCAGGTAGAACTTGTTATGCGATTTTAACCCACGAATCAAAAAATATTTGTTTCTCATATTACAGCTGTGTTAACAGCCTGGCCTCACACTTCAGAGAGTTCAATATAAAGGAGTATAAAGTAATACAATCCTACATAATAATTCGCTAGGATGTTTGTCACGATGCAGTCATGTGCAATAGAGACTGCCCGCGTTCGGCCAGTCTCTACTGTACATGATTGCATTGTGTGAGTGAGGCAACGTGCTCGTGTGGAGCAGTGAGGTAGTGACCTCTTAACCATTTGAGTACCGGAGGAGCAGGTAACGCTTTGCAAAGCAATGCATTGCTTACCCCTCTGGCACTCAAAGAGTTAACATTACCCTGACCTTGGCCCGTGTACACGGGCTTTTACACTAGTATTAGAATAATGAGACATTTACATCTAGCATTATTATTTTCTTACTTTTAATAATTTATTAGGGCTGGCAGAAAAATAATATCTCCATTCATGTAAAACTAACTGATTTCGGGATTTTAATAAAACGAAAAAGATATATATCTTACAGAGAATGCTTCAAAACAATACATATTTTTACATAATCACCTTTAACTTTTATGCATTTATGTACCCAGAAGATTGATATATTTTTGAAAATCGTTGAGAAAAAAAACATGGAACTTAATTTCCTTTGAGATGTCTTTCGGGAAAAAGGTGACACTTGAACTGCTTTAGGCCAGGAGTATATGGTAGGTAAGCCAGGATGGCAAATTATTCATCCTCAATTGCTTCTCACATTTCATAACTGCATCCTTGCAGAACTAACAGCAGTGTAGCAGGTGTAGAAATTCCTGAGAAATACAAAGTACCACCTTGTCCTGGTGCCAAACCAGGAATGGAGGTTTGCAAGACAGAGCTTGCAATTCAGGCATCCTCCAAACAGAGACAACTGCCAAAATAAGTCAGTGTCAGCTGAGGCAAAGAGATGGAGGCTAGAGGCTCAAAAGGACACCTCTGAAGAACACCCAAGACTCAACTGAAATCCCATTGAGGTGTGGGATGCCAAAAGGAGGGAAAAGTGTGAGACACACCCTAAAGAAAAATCTTTATGTCTAGGAGGATATCAGTTCATCTCTGCAAAAGAATAGAGAGGGCATTGATATGAACCTTGTGGGAATTCAATCTGATACCCATGTTGACTAAATCCCGAAGGAAGGACAGCAGCATAGGAAGGTCAAAGACATGTGGGAACATGGGTCTTCTCCACACACCATCAGTGGAAAATGGACCAGACACTTTGGTATGCCTTAGAAGAAACCAGCTTCCACATCTGTATCATGGTGGCAATGATGTAGACAACCCTTCCACTTCAGAATGCTGGCCTTGAGAGCAATGCAGTCTGGGCCAAGTTCTTCAGATACCTGTTCTACAATGGAGCCTGGAGCAACAGACCTGGTCTGGGTGGCAGGCGAACCAGATCCCAAGTGGACAGGCTGGCCAGGTCCGCAAACTATGCCACCCCCCCGGCCTGGTCCATAATGGAGCAATCAGAATGACTAGTGCCCAGTCCTTTCTGATCTTCCGAATCCCCCCTGGCGATGAGACGAATCAGAGGAAACATACTGGACAGGTAAAAACTTAATGGAATTGAAATTGCATCCAGTGTGATGGCCAAAGAATCCATTGTGCGAGAACAGAACCTTCCAGTTCTCCCTATTCACCATGAGGTCTACCATTGGGACCCCTAATGTCAAAGAATCAGGTAGAAGGCCTCAGGATGGAGCTCCCAGTTCTTTGGGTCTATGTCTTGAGTACTGAGAAAGTCGGCCATTATGTTTTCTATGTCTGGGATATGAACTACTGAGATGGCAGGAACGCGAGCTTCTGCTCAATTGAGGAGATCCTTCACCTCCCTCCATGTTATCTAAGTGGTGGCTCCCCATTGGCTATTGATTTACACCACTGCCATGGCATTGTCCTACTGTACTCTCACTGGAATCCCAGTGAAACACTTGAATCAATGAAACAGAGCCAGATGAATAGCTCTGCGTTTCAGATTGTTGATGGACAGTAGTCTCTCCTTCCTTGTCAACCTGCCCTGGGTACCCAAGTGCCCCTGGGCCTCACCCCAGCTTCTCAGGCTGGGTTCCGTCATCACCAAGGTCCACTCTGGTACAAAATAGGGTCTCCCTCTGACCAGTTGTGGCCAATGGAGCCAACACTAAAGATGCTCCCTGGACTAAAGAGTCAGGGTCATGCGATAAGATATATGCTCTGGGTTCCTGGACCACATCCTGAGGATATCCCTCTTAGGTTCCTTTGTGTGGAACTGTGAGTAAGGGACCACTTCCAAAGCGGACACCAACCAACCCAGGAAACTCATGTAGACATTGATCTTGGAAGACTGCCACTCCAGTGCTTGAAACATGCCCTGCAACAAAATATGAATCTCCTCCTCCATGAGAAAGACTCTCCCCTTAAGGGTATCAAACTTCATGCCCAGGAACACGAAAACCTAGGATGGGATTGGAGAAGATGTCTTGAGATTGAGAATCCAGCAGTGATGAACCAGTATTCGGACGCACTCTTGGATATGGTGAGCTCAGAGTCCTTCTGACGGAGCCTGGAGTAAGAAATAATCCAGATATGGAGGCAGAGAAATACCCTGGGTTTGGATGCATGTGGTCAAGGCTGATCTTTGCAAAGATTCTGGGCACTGAAGCCAAAACAAAATGGCAGAGCCCAAAACTGGTAGTGAATGGAACAGAAAGCAAAATTCAGGCACATGGCTGCGATGACAGAATGGAAAGATTCCATCTTGAAGCGCATAACAAACACATACTGGTTGAAGCACTTGAGTTCCAGAATAGGAAGGCAGTCATCGTCCTTCTTGGGACCACTAAAAGGTTGGAATAGAAACCTGAAAAGTGTCCATGTATTGTTGACTGGCATCAGCACCTGCTTCTCCAGAAGAGTGGCCATGGCTTTGTGGAACAGCTTCACTTTTATTGGGATCCTTGATAGCTCAGACCTTTGTGGAGAAGAAAAGATTTGGAGTAAGGGTTCTGAAATCTATGTGGTACCCTTATGATACCACCCGCAAAACTCAGTGCTCCTTTATGGAAAATGCCCAGGCAGAGGCAGAAATGGCCCCTACAGACAACAATGGACCAGGATTCCATAAATCATGCGGAGGATGGTTTGTCAGACATAGACTTTGTAACTCATTGCTTGGGCTGCCAGGTCTGTCTGGGTTGTGCGGTGAGGTGCTGTTGAGAGATCTGAGGGGTTTGCAAGCTTTGTTCCCCTGACTGGCGGAGGGAGGGGGGACAAGCGTGCTTTCCTTGCAAGAAAGGAAGGCTTTGTGGAAAGTTGAGGAAGCAAGGTGCTTTGCCCACCAGTAGCATCACTAATTGTACATTTCAGGTCAGTCTCATAAAGAGATTGGCCTTGAAAAGGCAAAGACACCAGTGGCTTCTTAGAAGACTGGTTAGCAGACCAAGTCTTGAGCCACAAGGTACACTGCACAGAAACAGAGAAAGCTGAGGACTTGGCAGAAAATATAGCAGCATCAAACAATGCCTCAGTGATGTAGACATTAGCTTCCGTGTTGGCTACCAAAGGCAGTGTACTTCACCAAGAGTGAGATAGAGGGATCAATGGCAGAACCTCAGCTGTAAAAAAAATTATAGTTTAAAGAAGTGTTAATTAAGGAAAAGTCTTGCCACTCATTCATAACAGGGAAGCGTTCTTTTACCTCTGTAAAATGTCCAGAGAGAGAGATCCCCCATATGCAGTATCAGAGTCCTGAAGGGTCTCCAGTACTGCCTCGATGAGCCGCTTAGCCGAGGGGACCAGCCTCATATAAATCTCTATAATAATCCATATCTTCATACTCCTCATTCAGTTCTTCCTCACAGGGTACCCAATAACTTGAGTATGCCCCTAAATACAGGGTGAACATTGTTCTGTGCTGGAAGAGCACGGAGAACAAGGGCAAAGAGACCCAGAGTATTCCCTGTGGCATAATAATCAGTTTTTTGATACCAAAAGATTGCATTTATCTTGTATGGGGAACGAGAGCAAGGAGAGTAGGTCTCTGCAAGGGAAATGATGGCCACCAGTAAGAGTGACAGCCAATCAGCTGTAAGAGGTAGCTCTGAATGGGACATACAGTGGACCAAGGCACTCACAGAAACATAGAATTTGACGGCAGATAAGAACAATTCAGCCCATCTAGTCTGCCCATTTTCCTACTGTAAAAACCTCAAACCTTATTTGGTCCTTGGTCTTTTTTATGTTAAGGACAGCCTTATGCCTGTCCCATGCATGCTTAAATTCTGTCACTGTATTAACTTCTACCACTTCTGCTGGTAAAGCTATTCCACTTATCTACTACCCTGTCAGTGAAGTAAAACTTTCTTACATTATGTCTAAACCAGTGTCCCTCTAGTTTTAGACTATGGCCTCTTGTCCTAACATTTTTACTCCTTTGCACTTTGTTGAATCCCTTCATGTATTCGAATGTTTCTTTCATATTCCTTCTTTCTCTTCTGTCCTCCAAGCTGTACATGTTCAGATCCTTTATTTATTTTCCTGTAAACCAGTCACCATTTTAGTAGCCCTACTCTGAATTTTCTCTTGAGCAGTGTTTCTCAACTCCTCTCCTCAGGACCCACTAACAGGCCAGGATTTGATGATTTCCTTGTTATAGCACAGGTGAGTTAATCAATGTGAATGAGCCTCTGATCACCACACCTGTGGTCTAACAGAGAAATCCCTAAGTACTGCCCTGTTAGTGGGTCCTGAGGACAGGAGTTGAGAAACACTGCTCTAGAGTATCTATATCCTTCTGGAGATGGGGTCTCCACTACTGTACATAATACTCTAGGTTAAGTCTAACTAGAGATCTGTAGAGTGGCATGACCACTTCCCTTTTTCTGCTATTAATGCCCCTAGTTATAAAATCCAGCACCCTGCTTGCATTTCCCGCTGCTTTATTACATTTCTTGCCTACCTTTAAGTCATAAGAAATAATTATTTCCAAATCCCTTTCGTCTGTTGTCTCCGACAGCACAGTACCCTTAATAGTATATTTTTCCTTTGGATTGTTATATTCCAAGTGCATTATTTTACATTTATCAGCATTAAACTGCAGCTGCCACACTCTTGCCCATTTTTCTAATTTACCTTAATCATTTGCCATTTGGCTTATTCCCCCTGGAATGTCTACCCTATTGCAGATCTTTGTATCATCTGCAAAAATGCATACCTTACCTTGAAGGTCTTTTGCAATATCACTAATAAAAATATTAAAAAGAATGGGCCCCAGTACAGATCCCTGAGGTACCCCAATAGTTACACTCCTTTTATCCGAATATTCTCCATTGACTACCACCTCCTGTCACTCAGCCATTGCCTTATCAATGTAACTATTTTTACATCCAGACCCAAACACTGCAGTTTATTAATGAGTCTTCTATGAGGGACAGTGTCAAATGCTTTACTGAAATCTAGATATGCTACATCTACTGCTGCCCCTTGGTCTATTATTTTAGTTACCCAGACAAAAAAATCTATGAGGTTAGTTTGCTTAAGGATTACTTATCAATCTTCTTTCTTCAGGCTACCATCATAGGAGCAGAGGTTCAGAGAGACTCAACCATGAGGAAAAGACTTGTCATAAAGTCACCCTCTACAGGGCAAGCATGGTCAACAAAGCACCTGTGGAACTAGGCAATCCAACTCCAGGGAAGAACAGCAAGGGCAGTCCATCTAATGGGGGACTATACAGCCCCATACCTAAAGAAAAAAAATAACCTAATAAAAACCAGGATGGCCACTGCACCTACAAATAATTTGAAGGACATATGAATTCTGGGAGTTTGTAGACAGGGAGTTGAGCTGGAGGAAGAGGAGAGCGCCTCCAGCCCAAAGACCCGGTCTTTTGTGATATGCCCTGCCCTCCAGGAGGAGGGACTCAACCCTGTGGCACCTGTGTTCCATATTGGACGTAAGACTAAAACAGTTTTACTCTGAACACAGCATATGTGGTCCCAAAAGGGCCACACATTTTACTTACCTTTTTGATAAACCAATAAAATCAAATTATTGGGATTAGGAGACACTGTCAGTGTTTTTATGGTGGACATAGTGTGTTTGTGTTGTACAAAAAATTCCATTAATTTAAATGGAGATTCAAGGGGTTAAAATCACTCAAATTAAGGACATGTTTATTTCTTGACTTTGCTGCTGCTGGCATGCTGCAGAATTGTTCCTCTTTTCTTTTGTTCACAAGGCCATAAAAGTTCCTATGAGACAGCTGTTCATTCATCCAGCAGGTGGCAATATTGCCATACAGTAAAATATGCACAAAAAGGCAAGAACTCTATATATATAAAAAAAAAATTAAATACACTCAATCAACCAACACTGACATGTATTTGCTGGTTCCTCCTGTTCCATAAAAGCTTTTAACGTGTCCTTCTTGATCGTTGTTCTTATTGTACTACAGAATATTCATCTTTTTGTAATGCATTGTTGACCTCTTCTGCAATCAAAGCCTTAAATGTGCTACTCATCATTATTCATTGTAATAATATTGTCATTTAATATATATCTCTCAAGAGAGACAGATAATAAATTGCTAGAAAAAGTGAAATTGACCATATATTTTGACACTGTCTCCCTAAAGTGTTATATGAACAAGTTTAATTTCTACATACAATACAGTGCTCCTTGGCTATTCATCATAGTGCTTAATCTCCCTATTGCAATATTTTGCTATAGTTTAGTTGTGGGTGTATTTTTTTCCTTTATTTTGCATGGAGGATATTCTGGTGGTCCGATGCCTAAGCAGGCTCCGTAGAGAACAGGAGAGCTCAGTATTTTATGAATAATATATTGTCTAATGCCAGGTCTACAGATTTTCTTTACTGTGGGACTAAGTGAAACATGAATTCTTAACTGTGTTGGGTGTCGGAACACCGCACTAACTACTACTTTAATTCCATTAGAATGGATATGCCACTTCTCCCTATAACAGGGCTCAGGTCTTCAGCTGTACCAGGTTCCATAGAGCCCAGGGTAGTACAACACACAATGGATCTCACTAAAGGATGCATATTCAAAAACTGTAACGGATATGGGCAGTATAAGTCCATGCCGATCAAGAAATCTGGAACACCATATCAGAGGTCTGAGCAAGATGGATCATGTACTTGCCTGTATTTTTATTAATGGATTATGAAAATTGCAATGTTCATCAACATTCAAGCAGAAAAGACAAAAAAGCAGCGCAGGCAGTATCCTCTAAGTGTAGTATGTTATGAATTCTCAATCAGCAACACCAAAACAGTAGGAATTTCAAAAGATCTACTTACATTCTTCAGAGGCAATATCCTGCATCCAGGTGGTCAGGCATTCACTGGCTCTCACCCCAGTACGGTGTCTCACGTGCAATACGTGGGATCTTCAGTTGGCTCTCACTCCTCACTTGGCTTGTATGTTAGAGTCTGGTTTGTGTAAGGTTATTTACCACTACACCCTCGACCAACTTTACCATTTACGGACACCCATAGGGGTTAATTGTATAATATCTCTCACTGAGGCCAGTGGGTTCTTAGTATTAGTATGATAAACAAAAAGTCACGTATATAGTATATTATATTTATCCTAAAAGAAAATCCCAATTAATGAGTATTAAAAGGGGACTCCAAAATACCTCTAATACAAACAATTTTTAAAAATAAATATGAAGATTTCTTCCTAAGTTCATAAGCCTTGCGAATGGTAGACTTAACCAAGGACGCAATAGTGACTTTGAATGCAGCCATACCAGCCCAAGGACCCTCAGGGATAACAAAAAAAGCATCAGTCTTATGGAAAGACTTGGTACGGTGCACATAGAACTTAAGGCAGAGCACCGCATACAACAAATGGAGATCCCTCTTCTTGTCAGATTTGGGGTCAGGACAAAAGGAAGGTACAACAAACTCCTGATTTATGTGAAACTCACAGACCACCTTAGGAAAGAATTCCTGAGAGGTATGAAGGACAGCCTCATTCTTGTGAAACACCAGGAAAGGCAGTTTGCAGGACAAGGCCTGCAATTCAGCAACTCTGAGGACAGTGGCCACACCCAGAAGAAAGGCCATCTTCCACATCAGAAGACTCAGAGGGATGGTAACCAAGGATTCAAAGGGAGTCTGCTGCAAGACTCCCAAAACCAAGTTAAGGTCCCACTGAGGAGTGGGAGCCTTATAGGCAGGGAAACCATGAGCAACTCCCCGAAAGAAGACTAACATCTGGCAAGATGGCAATGCATCTCTGAAAGAAGACCAAGAGAGTGGAGGTTGGAACCTTTAATGAACTAAAGCTGAGCCCTTTGTTCACACCATCTTGTACAAAGGACAGGATAACCATGAGATCAAACTCATGTGAAGACAAGTCCCTGTCAACACACCACAAATAGAAAATGGACCAAACCCTATGGTGGGCCTTGGAAGAGATCGGTTTCCTAGCCTGAATCATGGTAGAGACCACCTCAGAAGAATAACCTTTCCACCTTAAAATGGAAGCTTCAACAGCCATGCCGTCAAAGCCAAGCACTCAGCGTCCTCCCTCCAAAGGTAACCCTGCAGGAAGTAGATCCGGTCTGAATGGCAGAAGAAATGGATCTTGAACAGACAAGGCCACTAGTTCTGGGAACCAGGGCTTCCTGGTCCAGTAGGGGGCAATCATGAAGACCGCTACACCATCCATCCAAATCTTTCTCAGTACCCTGGGGATGAGAGGGAATGGAGGGAAGATGTATGCCAGATGAAAACGCTATGGAATCGACAGGGCATCCACAGTGAACACCAGAGGGTCCCTCCAGCAAAAGCAAAATATCTGAACCTTCTGGTTGTTCCTGGTGGCCATTAGGTCTATCAAAGGGACACTCCACCTCTGCACCAACAGGTTGAAAACTTCTGGGTGGAGTTCCCACTCTCCTGGGTCCACCATCTGGTGACTGAGATAGTCTGCCAGCACGTTTTCTACCCCTGAGATGTTCATGGAGGAGATGGCCGGGACATGTTCTTCTGCCTAGGCTAAAATAGCCTTGACCTCGGACCAAGGGAAGCGCTTCTTGTGCCTCCTTGTTTGTTGATATATGCCACAGCAGTGGCATTGTATGACTGGACTCAGACTGAACAGCCCCCTCAGAGGAGAGGACAAGTACACCATAGCATGATGAATCACTCTGAGCTACAGGACATTGATGGGCTGAGGGGTCTCCTCTGCAGTCCATCTGCCCTGAACCCCCAGGTGGCCCAGGACAGCTCCTCAGCCTCCGAGGTTTGCGTCCGTGGTCACCAGGGTCCAATCCTGAATGACAAAGGGCTTCCCCATCTCCAGGCTGGATCTGACCAGCCACCAAAGCAGATCCTGTCTCACCTCCCAAGGAAGAGAGACCAGGTCCGGATTCCCACGCCAAGCTCGGATGGTGAACCTCTGGAGCTCCCTGGTGTGAGCCATGGAATATGGAATCGCCTCCATGGTGGACACCATGCAGCCCATCAAAGACGAGAACTTGCGCACTGGAGCAGTGGTCCACACCACAGCTCAGGACACCCAATGCATGATCTTTTGGATAGAATCCTTGGTCAAGAAAAACATCCACTGGCAGGTGCTGAAACTAAGACCAAGGAATACCAGGACCTGAGAGGCAACTGGAACAGATTTCTCCATATTTAGAATCCAACCATGGCAGAGGAGAATCTGAACACAATCCTGGACCTTTTGGTCCAGGAGTTCCCTGGACGGTGCCTTCAGCAGAAGTTCATCCATGTAGAGAGCCAACTGAATTCCCCGGGTGTGCAGGTAGGCAATCAATGCCACGAAGACCTTTGTGAACACTTGAGGAGCAGTAGTGAGCCAAAAGGGCAGAGCAGTGAACTGGAAGTGCCCCAATGTGCAAGCGAACCTGGGGGTACTTCTGACTGTCCGGATGAACTGGAACATGCAGGTAGGCATCCTGCAGATCCAGAGAGAGGCCAGAAATTCTCCCGGACACATAGCTGCGATGACGGAGCACAACGACTCAATCTTGTAGTGAGTAGTCACCACAAAAGACTTGAGATGCTTGAGGTCTAAGATGGGGTAACTGCTGCCGTCCCTCTTTGGAACCACAAAGAGGTTTGCATAAAAGTCTAAACCTCTCTCTAAAGGAGGAACTGGAGCCAAGACTCCCTTGTCCAAGACAGCCTGCACTACCTCGTTGAAAAGACGCAGCTTTTCCTGGCCTAATGAAGTTCTTGATTGGAAGAATCTGAAGGGAGGCAGGAATATGAATGGTATCCTGTAACCACCTGCAAAATCCACTCATCCGCAACAGTGCCTTACCAGTTGTTCGAAAAATGTTGTAGGCACCCACAGGGATTTGGCGGAGGAGCATGGGGTGCTGGCCTGAGACATGCTCGGTTTCGGCCTTTGCACTTTATTTTGGCGGGGAAGAAAAACACGCTTTCTCGCCAGGTTAGGGCGTTTAGAAACCTGAGGCAACAGAGTGCTTTTGCCCCCAATGGCCTCATTGATAATTTGCTTCAGTTCAGGCCCAAAAAGATAGGTGCCCTGAAAGGGGAGAGAAATCAGAGACTTTTTAGATGAAAGGTCAGCGATCAAATCTTGAGCCACAATGTGCGTCTACCAGCAACAGATTAGGTAGAAGCATTTGCCGCGAGTTTGATGGCATCAAAAAGAGCATCACTGACAAAATTCTAAGCCTCATATATATATATATATGTTGGCCAAGAGGGCTAAAAGGTCCTCCTTAGTGGCACCTTTACAGATAGTATCAGTAAGTTGTTCACCCATATAGCAATGCATCTAGTGACCCAGACAGAAGCCAAGGTAGGCCGCAAGGCAGCACCTATGGCAGCAAAGTTAGACTCTAACTTTCTATCAGTCATATCCTTGAGTGCCGTGACATCAGCCAGGGGTAGAGCAGTAGACTTAGAAACTCTAGAGATAGGGAGAATCAACCTGAGGGGGTGTAGCACACTGCGCCAGAATTGCATCAGAAAAGCGGTACAGCTTAGAAAATCTCTTAGAAACAGAAAGGCGCCTGTCAGGCGTTTTCTACTCATCCAGAATAACCTGGTCCAGAGTGATATTAGGCTGAAACATAATGAGGGACTTCGTGTGCCTTTGAAAGATGTCAGAGGAAGTTTGGCTCTCAATTAACAGGAACCTGTACGGTAGTTAAAGCCGCCTTAATGAGACCCTCAGCAGAGGGCTCAGACTCAGCCTCAAAGGGGTCACCATAGACATAGGAAGAAGCCCCTTGATCGCACTCCCCTTCCTCCAAATCAGCTTCTGAAAGGTCAGGAATTCCAGGGGTCTTAGGGGGCACAAACCTGAATGAAGTTGGGAATGGGGGGGGTTTCCAAGACTGAAGAACCCCCTGGAGGGAAAGAGGAAACTGTGCCATAGAGGACTAAGTCCTTGACCCAAAGTGGCTCTTGTTCAAGGCTGGAAGGCCTGAGTGGAGTGGTAGGGGCCACAGCACATGAGGAGCATAAGTGTCCTGAGTATTCTCTAGGGAGCCCTGTTTGGCAAGAGGAAGATTAGGCAAGGGGGGAGACAATGACACCCCTGAGCCTTAGGTCTAGCCCCATGTCCCTTTGAATCCAACCTCCTAACAGGAGAAGTGTCTGTACAGTAAAAGGAACCCAAATACTGTCACCCAGATTAAAAAAATCACCTCAGAAAGCCCAAAGCGTACTTACCTGGCAGGCGAATGGTTAGCCTGAGGAGGAGAGTAAGGAGATACAAGTCTCTGCGTATGATACTCGGCAAAGAGAAAGAAAATGGCATCCGAAATCACAGCCAATCAGAGATTAGCCCGCAAAACAGTCTTTCTGGGAATCTTATTTTCTCTCAGTATTGTTACCTAGCAATGGCAGAACCCAAACTCGCCGGGGCCCAGGGGGCCCCAAGAAACTGGGGATGTGAACCGTGTTGTAGGGCAAGGGTAGATAAGAAGAATGAGCCCTCTCTCAACTCTAAGTGGAACGGTTGCAGATAAACAGTCTGTCTCATAGAAGCCAAAGGAGCAATTGCGGCCGCGCGGTAAAATGTGCTCTTAAAGACGTGGAGCTCACAAAAGTTCAATTTTTTCAAAAATGAATAAAAAGTACCCATAAACACAACAGAACACGTAGGAACAAATAAAAACGTATAATGTCCAATGAAAAAGTGAAAATAAGCCCCCCAAGCCCAGTGTAATCAGCAGGGAAGATGTTAATAACCAAAAAAGCAGCCATCCAAGCTCCAATGACCCTGGAAAAAAAAAAACCCAATAAAATCACCCAACATGAGTGCAGAAGTTATAAGGAACTCATAAAAGACCCCAGAAGGAGGGGAACAGTGGGACAAGTGGACCATGGCACTCAAAGGGTGGCTTTTCTTTTTTGCTGTCTTCTTCCTGCAGATTAGCCCTGAGAGAGACCCCTTTAGGAGAGAGAGACAAGGGTTGCATGATTCTCTCCACAGGGCTGCAAAGGGTCCACAACAGCACCTGATAACTGGACAATCCTCCAGGGGAAGCCAGTAATGGTAATCCACCTAATGGGGGAATTTTGACACCCCATATCTAATAAGAAAATAATAAAATTACTAAAAACTAATGAGAACTATTCAGGATCTTGGAGCAAGTCTATCCGGGGAGGGGATAGTGGTGTAGCCTGATATGGAGGAGGGGGAGGCTCCACTCTTCACTTCTTCTACAATTGTTCCAGCCCACTGGGAGGAGCTGTCTCCTACCCATGGTACCTGTGAGTTATATTGGACAACAGAGAAATATAGATCATCATCATCCATCGTCGATCCACTGCAGGATGAAGGCCTCTTCAGCAATTCTCTAACAACTTTGGTCCTGTTCCTTTTGTTGCCAATGTGTACCAACAAATTTGGTAATTTCATCTAACCATCTTGTCTTTGGTATTCTTCTTGGGCATTAGGTATAGAGTGGAATCCATCCCAAAATTTGTTGGGTCCATCTCCTATCAGGTCTTATTGCTATGTGCCGTGCCCATTTCCATTTCAGGGGCTTTACTCTTTCAATGATGTCATAGACCTTTGTTTGCTGACGAATCCACGCATGTTTTTTTGGCCTTTTTCCATTATGTTTAGAATTCGTCGCTCCTCCATTCTTGTCTGTACGGCTTTGGCATTCAGTGTCCATATTTCAGGCATATGTCAGGACTGGGAGGACACACTAACCAAAACCGCTCTCTCGAGGCAGAACCCCTCCTGATGCCCTCAAGCTACTGATTTCCTGTCAGTCTTCATCTCTTCCCTCCCCACGACCTTTCATGGTGCGACCCGAGAATCTCGCAATGTTATGCATGGCGAGATTCTAATGTCGCCCTTTTCATTATGGCAACATGATGAATGAGGAGTGAAGCCGCACATTATTATGCATGCGACTTTTTAAAACTGAACCCATTCAGGGGAGGGCTGGCCTAGGGGCAGGGAGGCAAGTGAACCCCAGGCCAGTCATAAGTCCAGGCCAGAGGTCCACTGCTTCACTGAGTTTCCCTCTTGCTGCTGTAAATGGAGTAAACAGGGTTTACAGAGCTACAGCAATGGTGTAGCTCCATGGCAATTGTAAGCTTTGTGGTATCACTAGTGTAGTACCATTTCAATCACAGGTTCTGTGGTATCACTTGCCTTACCTTCATAACATAACACCAGCTACAACATTAACAAAAGGGGGTGGGCTGGAGCAATATTAGAACTAGTCTGCCTGATTGTACTTGGACCCCAGGCTAAACATTGTCAACCCTACCCTGCCTACAATTCATTTGGAATCCAGACAATCATCATATTACATTATGGGGAAAGGTAAGTCATTGACTACAGTTATCCACAGAATGTGATAACAGCTGTATCACTTTGTAACAGTATGAATAGTTGTAGCATTTGAATAGAAATTTCTAGCAGTTTAGTCAGCAGGAGATATCCTAAATTGTACCATTTTTTCCATAATACAACTTTACTAACCATTTAATGTCTAAAATATATTTAACTATATTGATATGACCGTATTCAGGTATCTAAATATTTCTCAGAATAGAAGAGGTAATCTTCAGTATCTCAACATATCTACCAGATAACAAAGAATCCTACTTAGGTTGCTTCATATACTGCCCATTAAGTTGATCATCATCAACTACATTAGAAATACTGTTTAATATGAACAGGTTTCTTTGTGGACATAATTTCACCTCTGGGCTGAACTAAGGAAGCAGAGAAAGGCAGCCAAGTGGGTGTGATGTGTGTTCTGCCAGTCAGAAACACTGTATGTGTAGTAAGTTGCCTCAACATTCTCCAATCTTTGATACATTAATTTCTAGTCACTGTTCCTTATTTAACAACTATGTGCATCAAAATATATATAGGCAGATGGAATTAAAATTAATAAAAATGTAAAGAAAAAGGCATAGATACTGGGAAGAGAGAATCTGAGGGAGAAATAAGCCAGCAAGGTGCCAACGTTCATATAAATATCTGGCAGCGAGATAAAAATTCAAAATCTAAAGTCCTTTCTTGTTCGTTTTAAAAAAACTTTTCATCCTCCCTTCAAACATCTTCCTACCGTACCTTGGATGCTTTTAAAATTCCCTTTAAACTGGATTTGTCACCTTAGGATATGCTTAGTTGTTTAACAGGGAATTAAAATTTGCCAGTATGCTGTAGTAGTCATTTTTCTGTAAAATAAATAGTTTGAGAAAGTAAACTTTATATCTGGTGGCACTTTATGCTAATTAGTTCTGTTTGAAGCCAACTTTGCTGCTCTCTGTGCTTTTAGAAATTAACCTATTGTGTGGGCTCTGCCTGACTCATCCACAGCAAAGTGTGTGATAATACTGGCATGGCACTGTAACAAATTAACATAAATTGTCACATTCTGGAACCAAAAAATAAAGGTTCATTCAACCAGAACTATTTGTAGTAGATATGGCTAAAGACATTTGGCAGTCTTTAACCCTTTGAGTGCCAGAGGGGTACATATTGCTTTGCAATGTGTTGTGTACCCCTCTGGCACTCAAAGGGTTAAAAGGATAGTAATGTTTCACAATAAAAGCAGCTCCAATTAATCTTCATAGTATTTGGTCCATAAATAGAATTATTTCAATGTCAGCTGTAGTTCAAGAGTAATTGAATGATTAAGTATCCCTCTCCCACCCCTTTTACTGATGTAACACTGCACAGCTGTGCAGATTGTCCGTATGGATCTCAAAGAGGGACAATCTTCGGTAAGCATAAGTTAAAACCTGAAAAACCTGTCAATGGGGGCAGGGTTTTCCTTATGCTCACAGTAAGAAGACTGTCCCTTGCTGTGAGCTGTCTGATCCCAGGACCAGATTCCACATCTGAGGGGAGGTGGCTTTCACTAGGTAAAAGGGGAGGGAGGAGGAAACTTTATCATTCAATTACTCGTGAACTAGAACTCTGACAGTATTGAAATAACAATCTCCATGGCCCAAATACTATGGAGATCAACTGTTGCTGCTGCTTTTATGAAACCTTTCTATCTCTAAAATTAAATGAATGTATGTTTGGTTGAAAGGTTCACTTCACTGCAAAGCCTTTTCACAGGACTGGTCCTTGTGTCTTACTCGTTTTCCCTCCACCTCCTTGCACACCCCCATCCCCAGGAAAAAACCCAACACACAACACTAACATAGTCAGTTGCATATTAGCCCTTTCAGTGTCAGATGGGTGTGCAGGATTATTTGACATAATGGATCACTCTTACAAAACCTCCACTGCACTGGCTTTGGTCACACAGCCCTGTCCTGGTTCTCACCTAATCTTATTGGTTTAATATTGTCAATCATCCTACTACAGTTTGCATTTCCTGAGTGTTTCCTTTATTCATATATGTGGTCAGTTAACATCAGTACATGGATGTTCTAGATCAGGACTTATAATTTTAAGTCCTTTGCTACTAGCCAGACCTGAAAAGTTACTCGCCATTGCAAGCCATAACATACCCACCAGGGCTGAATTTCTACTCGCCAGGGCTAAATTTTCACTCGCCATTGGCAATTGGCGAGTGGAAATTTTGAGCCCTGTTCTAGATGTTCGCAATAGTTATTTAACTGTAATATTTTCCTAGATCGTTGCAAAAATTTATGTTCTAAAAACAATTTTTGTACGTTTTTCAACATTTATCTACTACTCGTAAATTATTTGAGAAATATTACATCATCACAAATGGCAATCAGGTATAGTATTTTTATTGTCTGAAGAAGGTGGCTTATTTATATTTCATAAATACCAAGGCTGATGTAGAATTGGCTCATTTCTCTGGCAAACCAATATACATTCTCAAAACGTCCAAGGACTTAAATGGGTCTTTCAAATTAAACGAATACTAGAGATATGTCTAAAGAAGTTAGAAGCACTGGAGATCTCTCTTGAATTCAAGAAGTTAAAAGACAAATTTAAATCAAGGGGAATTTTTATTTGTGCCCCAAAGCACAGAGGATTTACTTCAGAATTCCTCTAGTTCTTCTTAGTACATTAAACTCCTCATACTGGTCATATTTATTGCAAATTTTCCATTTCCAGGCTCAAAGTTACAATTTCATATATGGACAGATTATATATAGAAAATTATACATTATTTCCAATTTGTTGTTAGAGTGTATTGTGTACTTATTTAGATTTATATTTAAAGGGATAGTAATGTTTCAAAATAAGAGCAGCTCAAAGTAATCTTCATAGTATTTGGGCCATGGAGAGTGTTATTTCAGTCCTGTCAAGAGTTGTAGAGTTCAGGAGTAATTGAATGATAAAGTATCCCCCTCCTGCTCCTTTTACTGATGTAACACTGCTCACCTCAGAGCAGCAAGACTGTACGGATGGATCACAAAGAGGGACAATCTTCAATGAGCATAAGGAAAAACCTGTCATGCGGGGCAGGGATTTCCTTATGATCACAGTAAGAAGATTTCCCCTGCTGTGATCTGTTCGGTCAAGAGATCGGATTCCACATCTGAAGGGAGGCGGCTTACACTAGGTAAAAGGGGTGGGAGGGGGATACTTTATTATTCAATTACTCTTGAACTACAACTCTGATAGTATTGAAATAACACTCTGCATGAAAGATTAATTGGAGCTGCTGTTTTTGTGAAACATTACTATCCCTTTAATTTTCCCCATGCCTGGAAAAAGAGGTATGGGGAGGGTACATATTGCCTTCAAAATGTATTTAGCCCTTCGAATGCCAGCGGGGTACACAATGCATTGCAAAAGCAATGCATTATGTATCCCTCTGGGGCTCAAAGGGTTAAGCACATTTACATGGTAATAAAATCAGTTCTACATATCACAGTGTTTGTATGCAGTTTGTATGCAATTTAGCATCATATCCTGCAGTCGACATCCCACTTTAATACAATTCTGCCGCATTTTATGTCAGTACAAATCAAACCTTAAAGGTAGATGTTTGTATTCTTGCTCTGCAGTCTGGTACCTGTCACATTCAGTGTTAGTACTGGAAAGGAGTTGTTAGAAATAATTGGAACAATATATTCTGTCTTCGGTTGCATGGTCACAAAGCAGAGGCCACTGAGGGAAAACATTCACCTGCTGGGATACCATGCTTTTTGAAGGAATGAAAAGTTTGGTTCTTCTTTTATGCTAAAAGCACAGCTTCATAGCACAGCTTGCAGCATGTATATATTTGGAGATTTGATTCACACATAAACCACTTTTCTTGCAAAACAGACTAATAAACTTCTATAATACAATGAACTGTTAGTCTCTCTGGCAATAGGAGACAATGGGCCATAATCAGCAAGATGAAGAGGAGCAACTCTAGAGCAAACCATTTGCATTTCGGTGAATATATAACATTTGCCCAAATTATTTCCACTGATTAAAATGGTGCATTTAAAGGGATAGTAATGTTTCAAAATAAAAGCAGCTTCAATTAGCATAAAGGAAAACCTGAAAAAAACTGTCAAGGGGAGCAGGGTTTTCATTGTTCTCACAGTAATAAGATTGTCCCTTGCTTTGAGCTGTGTGGTCTTAAGACCAGATTCCACATCTGAGGAGAGGTGGCTTACACTAGGTAAAAAGGGCAGGAGGGGGATACTTTATCATTCAATTACTCTTGAACTACAACTCAGTATTGAAAGAACACTCTCCATGGCCCAAATACTATGAAGATTATTTGGACCAGTTTTTACTTTGAAACATTACTATCCCTTTAACCCCTTAATGCTAGAGAGGCATTCAGTTTATTGCTAAGCAATTAGGTGGGTAGTATTCAGGGGATTAAACACATCAATTTAAATTAATGGGAATCTCTGTTTGTGCCCTATGGTGCAGATACTGTGTTCCAGCCCTTTATATTACATAAGAACAAATGACCTGAAATTATGTGAATATACGGTTCAGTCATAACTATTTAGGAGGAACTGACAGAGGTTCCAGGTATCATTAAACATCTATGGAAATTGGATAGGTTAACTTACAGCATTAACTATAGATTTAACAAGACAATCAAAAATATAACATTGCTTTACTACAGATGAATTAGTATATGTTATTTAATACTTATAAGCATTAATGAGCAAACTGAAATTATCATTAACATAATAAACATTGAGAACAGATAAATGGAGGTTATAATTAGGTATATATACCATGTGATTCTGGATACAAATTACACAACAGCAGTTAAATTATATAAAAAGAGGATTTTAGTCTTACCTGTTAAATCCTTTTCTCTTAGTCGATACAGGTTACTGTTAATTTTGGGTAGGCAATCCGCCCCTTTAATTGTAGGCAGGAACAATTCTAGAATTGTATGCAGGGGGTGGAGCCTACCTTCCCTCCTTGGCTGCAGCTAGCCAACCAGCTCCAGAAAGATTTGAGACACTAACTATTGACTAGATAGTGGAAGGAAAGGAAGACTCCTGTGAGCATGAGCCTGAAGGACTCCCATGGTCTGCCACAGGAGAGCCAAGCATGGTCCCTTGACAGGGTGGGAGACCAGTAACCTGTAAGGACTAAGAGAAAAAGATTTAACAGGTAAGACTAAAATCCTCTTTTCTCTGTCGTACAACACAGGTTACTGGTAAGTTTGGGCTGTCCAACCATTGAGTCTCGAACACTGAACAGGGGTAAGAACACCCCAGCTGTTACACAGCACACTGAACTAGAGCCAACGGGGCTCAAAAGTGAAGGAAGCACCAAGAACCAAAGAAAATCCTAGACAGGAAAGACTGCCTTCAGGATTTTCCTCCCAAAGCTGGCATCAGCCGATGCCAGCACATCAACATGGTAGTGCTTTGAAAAGGTGTGCACAGATGACCAAGTGGCCGCCTTGCACAACTGATCAGCGGAGGCCTGATTCTTGTAAGCCCAAGAGGCCCCAGTAGATCTTGTAGAATAAGCTGTGACCCGAAAGGGGACAGGCTTCTTCCTTAGCTCGTAAGCCTTACGAATGGTGGACTTGATGCAGGACGCAATAGTCACTTTGGATGCAGGTATTCCTGCCCTGGGACCCTCAGGAATGATGAACAGCGGTCAGAAAGCCCAATAGACTCAGTGCGATGTACATAAAACTTGAGACAATGCACCACAACTAACAAGTGGAGATCCCTCTCCTTGTCAGAGGTGGGCTCCAGGCAGAAAGAAGGCACCACAATCTTCTGATTGATGTGGAACTCCGAAACCACCTCTGGGAGAAACTCCTGAGAAATGCGAAGCACCGCCTTGTCCTTGTGAAACACCAAAGAGGGTGGTTTACAGGACAGAGCATGTAACTCAGCGACTTGGCAGACAGACAATTGCCAGGAGAAAATCCATTTTCCACGTCAACAGGTGAAGAGGAATAGTAGCCAAAGATTCAAATGGAGGGCGCTGAAGAATGTCCAAAACCAAGTTAAGATCCCCCTGAGAAGCGGGATTCTTGAATGCAGGACGAGTATGAGCAATGCCCTGGAAGAAAACCTTGACATCAGGAAATATGGCAATGCGCCTCTGAAAGAAGCAGAGAGAGCAGAAGTCTGAACCTTAAGGGAACTCAAACGGAGGCCCTTATCCACACCATCCTGCAAGAAAGCCAGGACCGCTGAGACGGGTCCTTATCAGAACACCAAGATAGAAAGGTCGACCAGACACAATGGTGCATCTTGGAAGAAACAGGTTTGCGGGCACTGAGCATAGTAGCCACCACACCAGAAGAAAACCCTTTCTTCCTCAATATTGAGGATTCAGTTTCCAAACCGTCAAAGCTAGCCGATGAACATCCTCCTTCCACAGGTAACCCTATAGAAGAAGATTCGGATGGCAAGGAAGCCGGAACAGCTTCTCCACCGACAGATCCAAAAGCTCCGGAAACCAAGCTTGGTGAGGCCAGTACGGAGCAATCAGAATGACTGGACAGCGTTTCAGTCACAATTTCCATAACACCCTGTGCAACATTGGGAGGGGAGGAAAGATGTAGGCCAGAGGAAATAACCAAGGAATGGACTTTGCGTCCACCACCAGAGCTAGAGGGTCCCTATACCGAAAGCAGAACCTCGGAACCTTACTGTTGTGTCACCATTAGGTCGATGAAAGGAAGACCCCATTTCTGAATAATGAGGGTGAACACCACTGGGTGCAGATCCCACTCTCCATTGTCCACTGTGTGTTGACTGAGGAAGTCCGCCATGACGTTGTCTATGCCAGAAATGTGCACTGCGGATATGGCAGGAACGTGTTCTTCTGCCCAGGACAAAATAGCCTTGACCTCTAAGCAAGCGGAAAGACTTCTTGTTCCGTCCTGCTTGTTGATGTAAGCCACGGCCGTGGCGTTGTCAGACTGTACCCACACTGGACTGTCTTCCAGCTGAGATGTCCAATGACGAAGGGCATGAAATATCGCCTGTAGTTCCAACCCATTGATGGGAAGGAGAGATTCCTCCAAAGACCACCGACCCTGAGCACTCAGGTGACCCAGGACTGCTCCCCGGCCGGAGAGGCTGGCATCCATCACCATGGTCCAGGAAAGACTTGCCTTTCAGCAGATTGGAGAGGTCAAGCCACCATGACAAACTAAGTTCCACATGAAGAGGGAGGGACACTGACATCTTCAGAAGGTCCGGCTGAAACCTGCACACCTGGATCACAAACCTCTGGAGTTCCCTGGTGTGCGCCATGGCAAATGGGACCACTTCTATGATGGAGATGAATTTCCCAACTCAAGAGGACAGCTTCTTGGCTGGAACTGGATCTTGAACCAGAATGGCAGAAACCCTGTGGGCGATCTGGTGAGCTACCTCATCCGTGAGAAACACCATGCTCTTCTGAGTGTCGAAGAGAAGGCCCAAGAAGACCAGACGCGGGGTGGGACAAGATCTGACTTGTCCATGTTGATGATCCACCTGTGATGGGTGAGAGCGTGAATGCATTGTTGAACCTGCTGATGAAGAAGTTCCGCAGAGGGGGCTTTCAGAAGCAGATTGTCCATGTATGGAGTAACTCTGATGCCGTCCTGGTGGAGGACGGATACTAAGGCTCCCAGGACACAGTTGAAAACTTGAGGAGCTGTAGTGAGACCAAAGGGAAGAGCTGAAAACTGAAAATGCCCTTGGTCGCAGGCAAATCTGAGATCCTGCCAGCTCTCTGGATGAATGGCAATGTGTAAATACCCCCGAGGACATAGCAGCAATCACCGTCTGTACAGGCTCTTGGTGATAATGAGTCTGGATCACAAAGGAATTGAGATCCTTCAAGTCCAAAACTGGATGACAACCGCAGTTCTTTTTGGAGACCAAAAAGAGGTTCAAGTAAAAACCCATCCCTCTGTCTTGAACTGGAACTCTCTCTAGAACATCCTTGTCCAGAAGAGCCTGAATAGCGCCGTTGAACAGCCGGCATATCTCCACGCCCTGAAGCGTATGAGAAGGAAAGAAGCGAAAGGGAGGAAGAGACATAAAAGGGATCCTGTACCCTTCTGTCAGCACCCGTAAAACCCTAGGGTCCACCACTGAATCCTCCAAGATGCTGTGGTAGTGATGCAGATGACTACCCACAGCAGAGTGAGGACCCCGGTTCGGTGAGTCATGCCAAAGAAGGCTTGGAAGCCTTTGGCTTGGAGGAGACCTTGGGCTTCCATTGCTGTTTGAGCTTGGAGGAGGTACGCCGAGCTGAAGGAAATGTCTGGTTCGCCAGACGTGTCTCAGTCTGAAAGGAACGAAAATACAGATTACGCTTAAGCGGCATTTTCTTTCTGGGGACCAAGGGTAGAAGTGTACTCTTACCCCCTGTGGCCTCACTGATCAGATCTTTAAGATCTGCCACCAAACAAAGAAGTACCTTGAAAAGGCAAGGAGAGCAATGTTTTCTTGGAAGCAGTGTCAGCAGACCAGATCTTGAGCCACAGAGCCCATCTGGCAACCACAGACATGGTGGAAACCCTAGCCACCAAATGGATGGCATCAAATAAGGCAGCAGAGACAGTGCTCTGCCTCAGAAATCTTGTCAAGAAGGCGCAACATATACGAAGTAGGAGCACACTGACGGACAGCCAGGGTGAGCTGTTCCAGTCCAGACTGCAATGGCTCGGTTCACACATGCTGCTGAGAATGCTGAACGCATGGCAGAACCAGCAGTGGCAAAAAAAGACTTGAGGGAGACCTCAAGTTTCTTTTCAGTCCAGTCCTTCAGAGCAGATGTATCAGAAACTGGCAAGACAGTAGACTTTGATAGCCTAGAGACAGGAGAATCCACTTTGGGAGGATGAACCCACTGAGCAAGCGCTGCCTCAGAGAAGGGATAAAGCTTGGCAAATTTCTTGGACACAGAAGGTTTCCTGTCCGGGGATTTCCACTCTTCAAACACAAGGCGGTCAAGAGTGGGGTTAGGTGGAAAACAAGTAAGGGGCATTTTAAGCTCCTGAAACACATCAGAAGGATCAGAAGGAACCTCCTGAACTAAGGGAATGTTAAGGGTATTCAAAACAGCCCTGATCAGGCCCCTCAGCGGAGGGCTCAGGGTCAGCCTCAAAAAGATCCCCAAAAAACTGAGAGGAGCCCACAGCAGAACATTCCTCAACATACAAATCCACAAGCAGTTTCTCCTCAGAGGAATCTGATACGTCAGGTACTCCCTGAGGTTTTGGCAGGGAAGACTTGATGGAAGAGGGGGTCTGCCAAGAATGGAAGAACCCCTGTAACTGGGATGGAAAGAGTTGCAATGTAGACCTAAGGTACCTGCTAGCAGCCTTGAACTCTTGCACCCAAACTGGCTCTACTGCATGGCTGGAGGTCCCTGGGAGAGTTTCAGGGACATCAGAACATGCTGGGCATAAAGGACATGAGAATTCTCTAGGTAACCCTGAATGACAGGAAGAGCAATATGCAATAGGAGACACAGAGACCCCAGCATCCTTAGTCTTAGGTCTGGGCCCAAGCTCCAATGGTATAGACATTCTCAGTGTCAAATAACCTTACAGTATAAGAAATCACCCAAGTAAAGTGTGTAGGATTAAAGTTTCACCCCATATCTGGCAGGCGAATGGTTAATCAGCAAAGTAGAAAAGGAGAGTCCAAGCCCTGTGTAGGATACTCGTTCTGGAAATGGCACAAAATGGCTGCCGCAGCGGGATCCACTCAGAAATGAGCGCGCGAAGCAAGCTCTCATGGGAAATGTAGTTTTCCCAGAAAAAGTACCCAAACAGTGTCCGAAGGCCCCTGAGCCCCCCAACACACTGGAAACATGAACCGGATGATAGAGGAAGGGCAGACAAGAAAATAGGATTTTAGTCTTACCTGTTAAATCCTTTTCACTTAGTCCATACAGGTCACTGGTACTCTGGGAGGCGTAAGTCCCCTTTAATAGGCAGGAACAACTATGCAAATGATTTGCAAGGGGCGGAGCCTCCCCTCTTACTTAAGCCACCTTCTGGCCAGAGCCACTTAGATTGATTTGAGACCCTAAAACTGACCTCAGGTAAGCAAAAAGAAAGACTCCTGTGAGCATGCCCGAACGGTCCCCCACTGGATGCCACAGGAGAGCCAAGACTGGTCCCTTGACAGGGTGGGAGACCAGTGACCTGTATGGACTAAGTGAAAAGGATTTAACAGGTAAGACTAAAATCCTATTTTCACTGTCGTCCAATACAGGTCACTGGTACTCTGGGATGTACAAACATTGAGCTGATCCAGAGGCGGGAAGTAAGGCAAGGACCAGGCGCAAGGCCCAAGTCACTAGAACTGCTAAGACCAGTTAATAACATAGCCCAAACTGTAAGTGTCAACGGACACCAACCAAGGGAACAATCCCTGAACTAACACAGCACACGGAACCAGAGCCAACCGGGCTCAACAGTAAGGAAGCACTAAGGATCACAGATCGGAAGACCTACACAGGCAAGACTGCCTCCAGGACCTTCCTTCCAAAACTGGCATCAGCCGAAGCCAGTACATCAACTCGATAGTGCTTAGAAAAAGTGTGCACAGAGGACCAAGTGGCCGCTCTGCACAGTTGATCAGCAGAAGCTTGATTCTTGTAGGCCCAAGAGGCCCCAATAGATCTGGTGGAATGGGCTGTCACCCGGAAGGGAACATGCTTATTCCTCAACTTATAGGCTTCACGGATAGTAGCCTTAATCCAAGAGGCAATGGTAACTTTGGAAGCCGGTCTCCCTGCCCTAGGCCCCTCAGGAATGACGAATAGAGCATCAGACTTCCTGATAGACTCGGTGCGATGAACATAAAACTTGAGGCAACGCACCACATCCAACAGATGGAGATCTCTTTCCTTGTCAGATGAAGGATTAGGGCAGAAAGAGGGAACCACAATCTCCTGATTGATGTGAAACTCGGACACAACCTTGGGTAAGAATTCCTTGGTAGTGCGAAGCACAGCCTTATCCTTGTGGAACACCAGGTAAGGAGGTTTACAAGACAAGGCCTGTAACTCTGCTACCCGGCGCACTGAAACAATAGCCAAAAGGAAGGCCATCTTCCAAGTCAAGAGACGTAATGGAATGGAAGCCAAGGATTCAAACGGTGGTCGCTGGAGAACTCCCAGCACCAAATTGAGGTCCCACTGGGGAGCAGGACTCTTGAAGGCAGGTCGAACATGAGTCACACCTTGGAAGAAAACTTTCACATCAGGAAGGATAGCAATCCTTTCCTGGAAAAACACAGACAGACAAGGCAGATGTCTGAACTTTGAGGGAACTCAGACTGAGCCCCTTATCCACACCGTCCTGCAAGAAGGCCAGGACAGTGGGAAGATGGAATTCAAGGGATAACTTCTTATCAGAACACCATGTCACAAAAGTCGACCATATGCGATGATAGATCTTGGAAGACACAGGCTTACGAGCACTGAGCATAGTCGACACCACAGAAGGAGAAAATCCTTTCTTTGCTAGAATCGAGGATTCAACCGCCATGCCATCAAATGGAGAGAGTGAACATCCTCCTTCCACAGATACCCCTGAAGAAGTAGGTCCGGACGGGCAGGAAGCGGGATCGGATCCGTCACTGACATGGCCATCAACTCCGGATACCAGGACTGGCGAGGCCAGTTTGGAGCAATCAGGATGACAGGACAACGCTCCCTCTTCAACTTCTGGATAACTCTGATCAATAGGGGAAGAGGAGGGAAGATGTAAGCCAGGGAGAAGTCCCAAGGGATCGACAAGGCATCCACTGCTAGAGCAAGGGAGTCCCTCAACCGGGAGCAAAACACCGGAACCTTCCTGTTGTGTCTGGTAGCCATCAGGTCCACTACAGGCATCCCCCACCGCTGAGTGAGCATGTGAAACACCTCTGGATGAAGAGCCCATTCTCCGCTGTCGACGGTGTGACGACTGAGGAAGTCTGCCATGACGTTGTCCACGCCTGGAATATGAACTGCAGAGATGACAGGCACGTTGATCTTCTGCCCAAGACAAAATATCCTTGACCTCCCACCAGGCGGAACCGCTTCTTGTGCCGCCTTGCCTGTTGATGTAAGCCACCGCCGTGGCGTTGTCGGACTCCACTCTGATCGGAAGACCGGTCAATTGAGACTCCCAGTGCCTCAGGGCAAGCCGGACAGCTCGAAGTTCCAGAACATTGATGGAGAGCATGAATTCCTCCAGACCCCATTTCCCCTGAGCACTGAAGCGACCCCAGACTGCACCCCAGCCCCGAAGACTGGCATCCGTTGTGACTGTGGTCCAATGAGGAACTAGAAAGGATCTCCCTTTCAGGAGATGAGAGAGATCTAACCACCAGTGCAGACTCGACTCGACATGAGGAGGAAGAGAAACAGACAGATGTTGATGATCTGGATGATTCTTGCACGTCTGGATCACAAATCTCTGAAGTTCCCTGGAGTGGGCCATGGCAAATGGGACTGCTTCGATCGTGGAAATGAACTTCCCCACTAAAGACGACAACTTCGGTACTGGAATTTCGTCCATGTCCAGAATCCCAGCCACTCTGACTGCTATCTGGTGAGCCACGTCCTCTGGAAGAAACACCATGCATTGGCGAGTGTCGAACAGGAGACCCAGGAACAGAAGCCTCTGAGATGGAATCAAGTCCGACTTGTCCAGATTCAGGATCCAGCCATGACGGTTCAGGGTGTGCATGCACTTCTGTAATTGCTGACGGAGAAGCTCCGCTGAGGAGGCCTTCAGTAGGAGATCGTCCATGTAGGGGGTCACTCTGATCCCATCCCGATGGAGCACCGCTATCAAGGAGCCTAACACCCTCTGGAAGACCTGAGGGGCTGAAGTCAGCCCAAAGGGGAGCGCTGCAAACTGAAAGTGTCCCCTGTGGCAGGCAATCCTGAGATACCGCCTGCTCTCTGGATGAATAGGGATGTGAAGATAAGCATCCTGAAGGTCCAGGGAGGCAAGAAACTCCCCTGGAGACATTGCTGCAATCACAGAACACAGAGATTCCTGGCGGAAGTGGGAAGTCACCACATAGGCATTGAGATCTTTGAGATCCAAAATGGGACGAGCTCCTCCGTCCTTTTTGGCTACCACAAACAGGTTGGAATAGAATCCTGAACCTGTGTCCCCTTGAGGAACCACCTCCAGGACCTCTTTGTCCAAGAGATCCTGAATAGCGTCGTCGAACAGACGCCTTTTTGTGGGTTCCTGAGAAGGACGAGTAAAATGGAACCGAAAAGGAGGAAGGGAAGAGAAAGGGATCCTGTATCCCTCTGACACCACCTGAAGAACCCATGGGTCCGCCACTGACTCCTCCCAAGTCCAGCGAAAGATGCGGAGACGACCGCCTACAGCCGGATGCGGACCCGGGTTCGGTGAGTCATGCCGAAGCAGTCTTGGAGGTCTTGGCCTTGGGGGCAACTTTGGGCTTCCAGGACTGTTTGGGCTTGGAGGAGGAGCGCGTAGCGGGAGGACCCGTCTGGGCCGAGGAGCGTGTCTCAGTCTGAAAGGACCGATTGCGTTTGGCTGGAAACTTTTTCTTAAAGACTGAGGGTAGAAGAGTACTTTTACCGCCAGTAGCCTCACTGATCATTTCTTTGAGTTCAGACCCAAAAAGCAAATTCCCCTGAAAGGGCAAGGAAAGCAAGGCTTTCTTAGAGGCTGTATCAGCAGACCAAATTTTCAGCCAAAGAGCGCGTCTAGCCACCACAGAAGAAGTGGAGGCCCTCGCCATCATGCGCACAGCATCAAAAGCAGCGTCAGCAACATAGTTCTGAGCTTCAGTGATATTAGCAAGGAGCTGCAACTGTTCAGATACTGGCGCATCCTGGCGAACTGCTTCAGTCAGTCGTTCAGTCCAGGCCGCAATGGCTCTATTAACCCAAGCCACAGCAAAGGTTGGGCGCATGGCAGTGCCAATGGAGGCAAAAATAGATTTAAGAGAAAGCTCTAGCTTTTTATCCGTCCAATACTGCAGGGCAGAGGCATCAGAGACAGCCAAGGCGGTAGACTTGGATAGTCTAGAAACAGGAGCATCCACCTTGGGAGGATGAACCCATTTTGCCAACTCAGCCTCAGGAAAAGGGTAAAGTTTAGCAAACATTTTAGAGACAGAGGAAGATCTATCAGGATTCTTCCATGACTCAGAGACCAGACGGGCAAGAGTAGGGTTAGTTGGAAAACAAACAACTGGTTTAGATGGCTTTTTCTGAAAAACATCAGTAGGATCATAAGTGGATTCCTGAGTCAGAGGAAGGTTGAGCGTATTCAGAACCGCTCTGATCAGACCCTCAGCCGAGACTTCAGGGTCACACTCATAGGGGTCCCCAATGGACCTGTTAGATTCAATAACAGTACGTTCCTCAGCATCAGAATCCTGTAAGAGTTCTTCTTCAGAAGAATCAGTGACATCAGGAGCTCCCTGTGGCTTAGGCAGGGAGGTCCTGATGGTAGAGGGGGTCTGCCAGACCTGGAGAGCCCCCTGTATCTGAGAGGGAAAGAGTTGAAGCGTGGATCTGAGATCCCTAGTGGCAGCTTTAAACTCCCTCACCCAAGATGGCTCAATAGCGTGGCTGGAAAGCCCAGGGTTGCTATCTTGACCAGTACAATTAGGGCATAGATCCCCCACATTATCGGTAGACAGCCCAATGTGGCAAGAGGAGCAAAACGCCATGGGGGTAGCAGACCCCCCATCCTCCTTAGACTTGGGTCTAGCCCCTAGCTCCAGTGAAGTAGACATGCTCACAGCGTCAATATACCCCACCAATAACACTATCACCCAGAAAAAGTGTAAATGATTAAAGTTTCACCCCAGAAATGTCTAAATTCGGACTTATCTGGCCAGCGAAGGGTTAACCTGTTGAGGAGAGAGAAGGCTCGGTCCCTGCGTAGTGTACTCGCCTAGGAAAAGTACCACAAAATGGCGGCCGTCATGATAGCCAATCAGAAACGAGCGCGAACCAGGCGCTCATGGGAAATGTAGTTTTCCCTTACAAGTACCCCAAACAGTGCCCGAAGCCCCCCTGAACACCCCACATACATAAAACACATTCCGGATGATAGAGCAGGAGCCTAGCATTAAAATGAGCCCTCTCTGAAGTTGCTGTGACAAGCGGTTCCAGAGATACGTCCCACACTGTGAATTCTCATAGAGAGTAAAGGAGCCCTTGCGTCTGAGCGGGAAAAAGCCGCGCTTAAAGGCGCGGAACACCATTTTTAACAAAGTTTAAGAAAACATTAAAAAGTGCCCAAACAAGTATGAAACACATAAGAAACATGAGTAAACGAATATCAAAAGCTCCAAAACCCAGAGAATACCACAGAAATTGCATAAAACAGTAATAATGCAATAAAAACACCCTATGAGTGCTGGAGTGTATTGAAACTCCCAAATACAAGCCCATCAAAGGGACACTGTGGGGACAAGTGGACCTTCAGCACTCAATGGGTGACTCACCTTTCCTGCAGGACTTCTGTCTTCAGGTGACCATGATGAAGTGGGAAAGAACCAGAGGTAAATTCCCCAGTAGGGAAGCTGCTTAACACAAGCTGTCCCCTCTTCAGGGCATAAGGTCCACAGAAAATCCCTGGAAGCTGCACCAGCCACTTTAAAGAGGGCAATTCACAGCCATGGTCACCCTCCTAATGGTGGTATTCCATATTTGAATAAAAAAAATACTAAAACACTAAGATGCATAGATGTTCTCTACCTGGTGTGCAAAGCACTCCAGGAACAAATCAATCTAAGTGGCTCTGGCCAGAAGGTGGCTTAAGTAAGAGGGGAGGCTCCGCCCCTTGCAAATCATTTGCATAGTTGTTCCTGCCTATTAAAGGGGACTTACGCCTCCCAGAGTACCAGTGACCTGTATTGGACGACAGTGAAAAATGAATGATCTCTGAAGTCGCTAGGTTAAGCGGTTGCAGAGATGTCCCAAAACTGTACAGTTCCATAGGAGTGAATGGAGCAATGACTCCTCTGAAGTAAAGCAGGCCTTAAAGGCTCGGAACTGAAATGTTACCAAAATTTAAACAGTAAAATAAAAATGCATGAAACATCACTAGAACATGTTAGGATACCCAAAAAACACTGAAGCAGATGGAAAAGTGTTAGAAAAAGATGCAAAACCAGCAGCTAAAGGGTTAAAGTACCACATAAAGCTGCTCCAAAACACCAATCAGGCATACAGATAGACCCAATGAGTGCAGGAGTGTGCAATAGGACCTCCAAAGGTAAACCCCTGTGCGGAGGGGCACTGTGGCACATGTGGACCTGCAGCACTCAAAGGGTTGCTCACCTTTCCTGCAGACTACCATGTATTAAGAAGAAGCCTTGGTGGGCAACTCCTGAGGAAATAACTTGTAGCCAAGATTTTCCCCCCAGGGCTTAAGGTCCACAAAAAGCACCTAGTCACTGAGCTAGCCACATCTAAGGGCATTGTCAGTTATGGTAATCTGCCTAATGGTGGTATTCCATTTCTAACACAAAAATAAAACATTTCTTAAACCATAGCAGAACTGTTCTCTTGCCTGTGTCTTCACCAAGGAGCAAATCTTTCAGGAGCTGGTTGGCTAGCTGCAGCCAAGGAGGGAAGGTAGGTTCCACCCCCTGCATACAATTCTAGAATTGTTCCTGCCTACAATTAAAGGGGCAAATCACCTACCCAAAGTTACCAGTAACCTGTATTGGACGGCAGAGAAAACAGATTAAATGCTATCTATGTTTAGCCAGATATGTATCCAACTCATTGGTTAAACACACACTATATATATATATTATATATATATATTTTTTTTTTATTAAGTAGTATACTGCAAGGTTGGCACTCTCATCGTCCTGTATATCATGCCTGGGTGCTTAGTATGTAGTCACGAGAAGGCGAGCACTCACAGGTCTTAAAAACATTTTACTTTAATTAACTGTCCAAAGTTTCGGTCCAGTGACGACCTTTCTCAAGGACAAATAACCCATACAAAATAGATATTAGCGGCGGGTTCACATCACTGAGTTTGGAGGTGCACACAGGTAAGCGCTTAATTGTTAGGGTATATATAGCATGTATTTTGTATGGGTTATTTGTTCTTGAGAAAGGTACTCACTGGACCGAAATGTTGGACAGTTAATTAAAGAAAAATGTTTTAACCCTTTGAGTGCCAGAGGGGTACACAACTCATTGCTTAGAAATGCGTTGTGTACCCCACTGGCACTCAAAGGGTTAAGACCTGTGAGTATTATATATATATATATATATATATATATATATATATATATATATATATATATATATATATATATATGAGTTCACTGTGTCTAATGCAGTACAGCATTTAGGCCAACATTAATATGCTGACTGGTCAGTTCTTTAGGAGACAAAAATTATCTAGTTCAGCCGATTCATTCATTAGTGCTCAGAATTCTAGCTTGCTGCTTCTACCTTTCAAAATATCCTGTCTAAACCAAATTATTACCAGGTTTCCAGAGATTTGTTGACAAGCTGTAGATATGTGGTACCATATGTGCAGTCCTAGATTTCATTATTTTGCACACATCAGAAAACATCTCTAAGGAGGATCTTCAAAATGTTGATATATTTGTTGAGAAAGCAACTGACCTTTTATACTACCTCCAAAGACTGAGCTTGATCTTACTGTCTGCTTTTTTTTTTTTCTTTGTTGCCTGCTGTGCATTACTCTTACTACCCAAGTAAAGCTATGTTAATGTCAAGCATCTTATATCTTGTCTCTAATATAGGGTAGTTTTGTGTGTCCCATTACCTGGTTTTAAAGTATGAATGCAGGGAATTTGTAGAAAGCTGAAACAGGTTGCTAGACAGGAGGTGGAAATCCACCACTAGAACACCTTGATAGAAGGTATTTATATATATATATATATATATATATATATATATATATATATATATATATATATATATATATATATATATATATATAAAATAATGTATATATACACACACACACACACACACACACACACACACACACACACACACACACACACACACACACACACACACACACACACACACACACACACACACACACACACACACACACACACACACATATATATATATATAGGCAAGCTGCAAGTCCCATATGCAAGTCCCAACAGTTTAAACTGTAATGCTTCACAAAAAAAAAAAAAACAAGTTGCCTCTCCCAGCAGTGGAAACACTCTGGTTTAGCACATCATAAAAGGCATATATTGATATGTTGCATGAAAAGAACAGGGAAATTCACTATCATGGGGTTTCAATGGAGAGGACAACAATCTCACAGAAGCCATCAGTGGAGTGCTGTCATCACTCACACATGTAGATCCCAGAGATTGGCAGAAGGAACCAGATGGGTACCCTACTCTTTTGATTCCATTAGATATCAAGACATTTCAAGTAAAATTTAAAACTCATTTAGTACACTCTTTACTGACCCATAAAAGAAGCCTAATTTGTGTACAAATGGTACACACGTTAAGGGATATGTCTGCAAATGTTGAGGGATTTTCATTTCACAGAATAAGTGCATTGAGATAAATAGTACCTTCAGTTATTTATAATTTACAATTATTGGGGAGTCTGTGACTCTCAGGTCCAATGGTAGAACTAGGTTTTTTGGAGCACTAAGATAAAGACATCTGAGAAGGACCAATTCTCAGCGCACTGCTAACAACCCATTGATTGTAAGGCAGCTATGAAACTGCATGCTCTCAGAACGTGTTAGTTCTCCACTTTATATGCTGCTATCTTCACTATACTACAAGTCCCATCATCCTTACCTTGCCTGGTGCCGAACATAGCTTTGTTTAAGTGCTAAAGAGAGTTGTGAATGAGCGCTGCCCCGCTTCCTACCCTGCTTTGCAAGCAGAATACAGGGTGGGGAGAGAGAGTGGGGCAGCGCTCATTCACAACTCTCTTTAGCACTCAAACAAAGCTATGTTCGGCACCAGGCAAGGTAAGGATGATGGGACTTGTAGCATAGTGAAGATAGCAACTTTTAAAGTGGAGAACTAACACGTTCTGAGAGCATGCTGCAGAAGTAGGGCAGTGACTAAACAAAACGAGCACAACCATCTCTATGTAACTATAACGTTTTGGGAGCATAGCGCAGAATTGTGGACACTGACAACATAACGAGCAAAACCATCTCTATGTAACTAACACGTTCTGGGAGTATAGCGCAGAAGTGAGGACACTAACTTAACATAACAAGGCTCTGACAGTTCAGGGAGCAACGAGAGAGCTTCACCTGTTTCGGCTCCCCGTTTCGGCCTTTTTTTTTATTTCGGCTTTTTGCCGAAAATGCCATTTTCGGCTAACGAAATTTCGGTGCACCCCTAGAAAGAGAGACTGCGCATGTTTCTTGCATTGCACCATAGGACACTAAAGAACCCCACAATTTCCATTTTGACTAGTGCATCTTATGCAAGTGAATTGAGCTTAGATATACACACATAGTCCATACGCATATGTAAGCAGAGTAATGTAGGATTTTCCATACTGAAGTCCTATTTACTTTGATTTCAGAGCAAATTTCCCACTAAGGGCCATATGTTCATAGCGAAATAGCTTTTGTCGTTTGTAACAACACTTCAAAGTACAGTATCTTTGGGCTCATTAATATTTTCAGAGAATGTCGGTTGTGATCGGAAATATGTTGTTTTGCCATTGAAGTAGGATTCCTGACTGAAACTGTTGTATGTTAAAAAAAAAAAAAAAAAAAAAAAAAAGACGTATGTAACGACAAAAATGTCAGCATATAGGTATGGTAATTGTGCTTGTGTTGTCTTTCCTTAAATAATAAGTGTCTCACATTCAGAACTCCACATTTTTTTCTTAACGTACAAATTGTCTTTTGCAAGAAATGTTTTTTTTTCCCTCTATACAACACTGGAGAATAGTTTAGAAATGCCCTTGCCCCACCCCTTTGCCTGGCATTTCTGGAGTTGAGTTGTACACAATGGATATTACTAGTTTTTTTGTTGTATACTCTATAGAAACTATGTTGTTCATGCATACAATTACTTATTTTTGTTGTTCATACAACATTTTTTTGTCGTTATCCATTTGGACATACAGCCCTAAGCATATACTTGTTTTTTTGATGGACAAGTAATTGAGTATTGGTAAATAACAGGAAATATGTTAATCTACAGCTTGAGAAATAATCCCTCTCCAAGACCTTTGAAAGCATAATTATCATATTTTACGAAGTCTGCTCCTCTAGAAGCAGAGATAATAAAACGTTTGCAACTGCACTGCTGAGCCCAAAATGGCTACTCCCAAACTTTCATGTCAAGTTTCATTTGTACTAGCCATTTCTCTGTATAACAGTTTGAGAAATTAACCTTTATGTTTTAGTGGAACAGTGTGGCACCTAATGCTAATAAGTTATGTTCTAGTCTGGACCTAACATAACACTCATTGTGCAATTAGAAAAATCCTTAGTTTATGGGTTCATAGCACAGTGTATGGTAATACTGGCCCAGCACATAAACAAGGATTTATACTATGGAAAATGCTGCACTAATTTATAAAAAAAAAGTTTTATATATATAAAATTGTCCTTGATTTATAGAGTAACACCTGATCTTCAAGGGAGTTTTCCAAATGTATTATTTTCTGAATTTTGAAGAATTATATTGTAGTGAAGCCGATGTATATGCCCAAGATCATTAGTTTGCATAATCAAGCTTTCCAGAGATAGTTCTCCTTATCCATAGTTCTACACAATTGTTGAACATTTTAAACATTTTTTCTGTCAATACACTGGGTAGGATTTACTAAACAGTGAAAATAAATAAATAACTAGGTGTGTGACTAAGGCCCTATATCTACATGCAAAATTAGTTCTCGAAGATGTTCCAACTCCGAAACGTATGTCTGGGGTTAGCTACTTCCCTAGTTCAGAGAAGAATTGTCTGGCATTTCTTGGCTGGACTGTCATTTTGGCAGGACCTGTATGATATACTTCAGAATATTTCTTCTCTGTGTATGGCATTTGTGAGTTAAAAGAGTTTGCAACCTGGGCACAAGGACATAGTCCCAGCGAACTTTTGCACACCTTTGCAAACTCATGAGCCTAGTTGAGCATCTCTGACTTTGTCTATTTATATGCAAATTGCTCTTGGGGTTAGTCACCCTAAGGGTAATGGGAGAATCCAGACGTGGACCCCTTGCTCACAAGTGCCTAGAGGCCCAACAATGAGGCCGAAATGTACATCTGGGGTTAGCTGCTTCCCTTGTTCAGAGAAGAATTGTCTGGCATTTCGTGGATGGACTGTCATTTTGGCAGGACCTGTATGATATGTTTCAGAATATTTCTTCTCTGTGTATGGCACTTTTGAGCTAAAAGAGACTGCACCCTGGGCGTGAGGACACAGTCCCAGTGAGCTTTTGCATACCCCTGCAAGCTCATGAGCCTAGTTGAACATCTCTGAGCCTATGACTAAGCGTGTATATTTTGTTGAATTACACGAAACGCGTTAGGCGTACGTGGATGTACCTCCAATCTTTGTCTGCCAAAAGCAATGGATGATTTTAAATGGTGGAAATAAACGGAAAATTGTAATCATATTGGAGTGGTTACTTTGCTGTGGTGGTTTCGTGAGCGCTCCCGTCCAGTGGTCCTCTTGTTTGTGGAAATCGTTTGCTATAATTTACGGGGGAAGAACCGGACCCTAAGTTAAGGGGTGAGTATTTTGATGTTCAATGGATTTGGATTCCATGATTTGTTTAGTAGCAACCGTTAATTAAAGTTGGTGTTTTAGTTGAACATCTCTGACTTCTGTTTAAGATGTTCTAATTAACTAAAATGTGAATAAAAAAAATACATGGGTATCAGCACATAAAAAATGAATGCTAAACATCAGATCAGTGGGTAAGAGCTTTATGCATAAAGCAAATGATTAGCAATTTTGGAGCAAACCACCTACACTATAGGGGGGAAATAACATTTATGAATGGTGTAGATTGGGCTTTCAACTCATTGAATAATAGAGTGGTCTACAACAAACTGCTTTGCAATACACTGTAGACCTCTTTACAATTCATGAGGCTAAAAGCCCCATTTAAATCAATGAGACCTGGAAAATTATTCACTATCTGAATGCACTGGAATGGAGAAAAGTTATTGAATAGAGACAAACACATTTATAATACAATTTTAGTGTTCTTGCCTGTTAAATCGTTTTCTATTTAGCACATATGGAACACAGGTACCATGGGGTTGAGTCCCCAGGACACATCTCAAAGTTTTATCGGAAGAGACTCCTCCTCCAATCAACACTTCCCCACCTGCAATTAGCAAGAATTCACTTGACAGAAGACACACAAATAAAATAAGCAGGAAAGAAAAGATAAACAACTACAAGAAAACAACTCTAAAAGGACTCCACGGTCCAGGAAGGCCAGACCATAAATAAAATGTCCCTTTGTCTGGGTGGAAGAACTGTGTTACATATGGACTAAAGAGAAAATAATTTAACATGTAAGAACACTAAAATCCTATTTTCTCTTACGTCCAATATGCAACACAAGTACCCATGGGGACAGATCAACATTAAGCTCAGAGATGTGAAAAGAACCTCATGCCCGTTCCCCATGATAACAGAGTTCCCTACAACTATCCAGTACCTGAATAACCCAACAGTCTCAACGGACACTGAACTTACACAGCGCTTAAGAACAAGAGTCAACAGGGCTCACACAACTGACCAACAGTATGGCAACCTAGTTTACAGGTCCCTAAACAGGCAGAATTGCCTGAAGGACCTTATGACTGAGGCCAGAACATCAACAAAGTAGTCCTTAGCAAAAGTATGCAAGGAGAACAAAGTTGCTGTCTTGCACAACTGCTCAGCCGAGGGTTGATTCTTGTAGGCCCAAGATGCCCCCACGGACTTAGTGGAATGTGCTGTGATCTTAAAGGGAGCAGATTTCAAACAGAGTTGATACACTAGGCATATGGCAGCCTTGAACGAAGAGGCCACTGTGACCTTGGAAGCAGCCTGATCTGCCCTAAGACCCCCAGGGATGACAAACAGAGTCAGCCTTGCGAAAAAGGCTCAGAACGGTGCACATAAAATTTAAGGCAACATATGAAGAGCCTTCTTTTTATGAGACTCAGGGTCAGGATAAAAAGAGGGCACAGCAATCTCCTGATTGATATGGAACACAAAGACCACCTTAGGAAGAAACTCCTGAGAGGTTCAAAGTACCATTTTATCCTTATG
Organism: Rhinophrynus dorsalis; assembly: GCA_037306005.1. Taxonomy (NCBI): domain Eukaryota; kingdom Metazoa; phylum Chordata; class Amphibia; order Anura; family Rhinophrynidae; genus Rhinophrynus; species Rhinophrynus dorsalis. The sequence continues at coordinate 128,609,831 of CM074720.1, read as the reverse complement.
AAAGGCCAGAAAAGGTGGTGTACAAGACAAAGCCTGCAATTCAGCGACTCTCCTGACGGAGACCAACTCCAAAAGAAAAGTCATCTTGAGCATCAAGTGATGCTGAGGAATGGAAGCAAGGGGCTCAAAAGGAGGCCTCTGCAAGACTCCCAAAACTAAGTTAAGGTCCCACAGAGGTGTGGGCACATGGCTTATGACAACGGGAGTTTTTTAAATGTGGGGGGTTGGCGTAAGTGCTGTACGTTTGCAACTTTTCTAAGACGTTCCAAAATCTAGCTGGTAATAAGAAATATACTATAGATAGCTTTATAAATTGCTGTATATCTGGAGTAGTATATTTGATAAGTTACAAGGAATGTTCCAAACAATATGTGGGACGTACTGTATGTCTGTTGAAAGAGCATATCAGGGAGCACCTTAATGTATTTGAAAATGCAGCTGTTAGGATCACCTATCACTAGACATTTTTGGAACATAATTCTAGTGTAGACAACATAGGTTTCGGGTTATCGAGAGGGTTACCAGGCACCCGAGAGGTGGTAGCATTCTACGGTGCTTAGGAAGACCAGAAATGTTCTGGATACACCTGCTCGATACCCGAATTCCATGTCATCTAAATGCAGAATCTAAGCCTGTTCTATTAATACAGTGGTTCTCAACCTGTGGGTCGGGACCCCTTTGGGGGTCGAATGACGATTTGCCAGGGGTCACCTAAAACCATCAGATATTTATATTTCGATTCATAACAGTAGCAAAATTACAGCGATGAAGGAGCAACAAAAATAATTTTACTGTTAGGGGTCTCCACAACTTGGGAAATTTTATCAAAGGGTCACGGCACTAGAAAGGTTGAGAACCGATGTATTAATAGGTTTATATCTTACTTGCAATATCTTTACTTTGTAAATATTTGAATTACAGACTTTGTAGAGATTTGAATTGGTGTATATACAGCCCGTTACACGGGCCACAGTGCCACTGCCACCCGGTGGCAAAATCGGCTCCAATATTGGGAACTGGCGCCCACTAGTAACCTTAGTCTGTGGAAAATTTTAAACCCCAGAGGCACCGTCTATCGCTACTATCCTCCAGCCCCGCAGTGCACTGGGCAATACACAAACAATACAAATATAGCAATGAGGAGAGCATTAGACAGTAGCTCTTAAATAATGAAACTACTGAGATGCCATAGGCAAAAATGCAAATATTTATTAAACATATAAAAATTGTTAAAAAAACAATCCTGAGCTCCCATTCAGTGAAATAAAGATTCATACATAACCCTATATACTTTAAAAATAAACTGGATCAACACTCTACAAGGATTCAGTTATACAAGTATGCACACTGTAAAAAAAAAAAAAAAATAAATAGTGTAGTTATTGGCAATGCCTGTTATTCTTGCATGTGATTAAAGCGCAACCAATACAGTGTTGCAAGTTCCGTGCTAGTGTAGTGGGCGGGCATATAAATATAAGCAATATGGCAATAAAATATACTACCCCACTTCGGTGCTCTTCTTGTTCATGGTGAATGCAGCATAGGCTCTTATGATTCTTCAGAGGGCAGTGTGTGTTTTCACGGCTTGTGTCTCAGCGACTTCAGCCACGCTGATCAAAATACTTCCACTCCCGACCTTAATTCCCAATGCTGTCTCTCTGCCGTCACCCCTTGTTTACTCTGCACTGGGGTATGTATAAATCTTGTCCAAGTGCCTCCCGTCTTCTTACACTATAGCAAGTATGTTGCAAGTTGGAGTGCCAATAATATATATAGGTATGAGCACTGTTGTCCTCTTCAATTTATTATTATCTAATTGCTTTTCTTATATGTTATGTTTATTTATCATCCCATGTTTGGTAGAATGGTATTTTTCCATTATCTACCAATTTTACATTTAATCTTTAATTTTAGAGATTATATTTCTTTAAGGGGCTGGATTTGTTGTGTGCACCAGTGTATTAAAACCACTAACCTTCCCACCCGCTTTGCCTAGGAGTAAGGACCAGTGAGGTCCAAAACGCATAAGGAAGTTTTTGGAATTAATTTTCTGTTAGTGTGTCTGGATGATTTTAATGTTTCATTAACACTTCTTATATATATTTTTTACACTAATTGGAGTGGAATGTGGAATTTTTGGTTTGTACTACTTCATAAAGGTAACGTTACTTTTCATAGCAATCAACAAAAGTACAAACAAAACCAGATACAGGCTAAAGCCAGAAAATACTTTTATGTTCATGATGTGTCTTCGTAACACTGATATCCAGATTGTAAACTGGATTTAGTTGGCACTAAAGGATAAGCATTAGGCAAGGCGTTTATATATTGTTCCATTTCAGAAATATGAGTACAAAAGAAAGATTTAGGCCAGTCTGAGTGAAAAATCAATTACAAATAGCTAAGGAATTCTACCAATAAAAAAAAAAAACAAAAAAAAAAAAAAACAAAAAAAAAAAACGTTTTTGCAGTTTACTGCTGGGCTTAGAAATAATTAGGTAAAACAGCAAATAACCTCTTCACCTCAGAAATCACTTGAACCAAAGTTCTGAGGTTATAGACTGCTGAATGTGTTTAATTTTGCTGTCTTCTCTTGCCTGCTTGAGCTTCAGCCAAGGAAGATTCTATCACATTTATAAGCCTTATAATCCCTTCACATCTATGAACATTGATTGAAAAATGGAAAATGCAGGCACGTACTTGCAAATGTTATCACAGTGTGGGAGGTATGTTACCAAGAGACTGCACCAACTGCTAAATGCAAAGTTAAGCACATCAAGATATGCCTTAAAATGCTGCATAAAGTAGCTATACAATTAGCAATAGCTGAAAAAAAAAAGAAAAATATATGAAAGGCATTTCATGCTGATCTTTCTTTAAAACTGTATGATGACTAACATTTCTTACATTCCTATAATAACAGTATTCATATGCCACAATCTCTATACATTTTAGACACGTTCTGAAAATAGTCTTATGCTATTGTATTGTATTTCTGGGGTAAACCAAATGCACAATGAATAAAACATCCCAAAAATTCCTACTCACTTAAATGGTGCTTTTGACAAGCTGAATACTAGAGGAGACCAATGCATTGAATACCTCTCTAGCAAACAAGGACTTAAAGAAGCAGTAAACCTTTAGAGAGGAAAAAATACGTTAAAAGGTTTTCCTGCATGCTCCCAGCGGTGGGAGTTTTTCATTCAAATGCTGTTACATCTAAAACAATTAATCAAAACAAAAAAAAAAAAAAGATGGACTGGAAGTGAGGGTGATATGGGGACCACCTCCAGTTTACAGCATAGAAATCTGTTCAGCTCCTTAATGGCCCAAAACAGAACCTTCATGGGTCAAAATGCAGATAAAAATGTATATTAATAATATACATTAAAAACATATACATATAGATTCCCCATAAAGTGAAATTAGTAAGTGAAACCGGGGGATGAAACCTACTATGCTCAAAGACAAACAGCGTCTCTCTCAAAACTACAGTAGCAAGCCGAGAAAAAGATACAAAATATCCCAGTCCAATTGCTTGTAAACAGTGAAATCAAGGCCACTACATTATCACCATCTCCAGTTAGGGCATGATCCAGTCTATTTTTACCTAACTGTATTTAAGAAACACAGTTTCAATCCACTAAATAATATTGAGCTACATCTCATCAGCCAGATATAAATCTACCGCTGGTATTTCTGATGACTGCAAGTAAAACAATTAATGTCATGGCCTAATATGGATGACCAAAATAACTCAATATAATCATTGTATTTCATTCCGTAACACAAGTTCCCAGGAAAATCGGCTCTGTGGTTTTGCTGATCCTCTCATGCAGAGAGATGAATATGGACGTTTCCTCTCTGCAATGGCACATGGGAGTGAAAAATGTGACTTGTAGCACCATTGAGGGGCCACTATACCCAAGGACAAGATACTTTATCTTGTTCGTTCTCAATGGGTGCTCGTCACAATATTTGTTTCTTAGTCTCCCTAAGTGGAAGGGGATCCCAGGCATGAGCCCTTGCTTTCCATCTGCCTAGAGGGAATCAGCTGCACCACACCTATGAGACCCACATAGACCAAAAAGTATGTCTGTGGTTTTGCTGATTCTCTTGCGCAGAGAGGATTTGCCTGATATTTTGGAGTTGAACTGTCTGAGGGCCGGACCAGTCTGATATGAATATGGAAAATTTCTCACTGCAATTGCACATGGTAGTGAAAAAAGTGACTTGTAGCATCATTGAGGACCCACTAAGCCTAAGGACAAGACACTTAATCTTGTTTGTTTTCAGTGGGTGCTCGTCACAATATTTGTTTCTCACAATGCAAATATAAACAGTAATAGACAATCAAAAACAGTACCTTATGAATGGGATGGAAAAATGACCAGAAAAATTATGAAATTATTAATAAGATGAAGGTGATATGAATATGGATCAAATGGATGATGGATGGAAGAGAGATGAGACGTATTTCAAAGAAGCCAGTTTCTAGTATCCTGATGCTGCTACAAACCTCTATGACCTTGTCCATATAACTAAGTCAATATTTCTGATAAAGTAAGAGCACAAAAACAGGAAAAACAGTAAAAAGTATCTAAGTGTAAAATTTATTAAAGGAAACAACATAAAGATTCAGATGTTCAGTTTGCCTATGATGGTCCTCTGAATAGCAAGAGGAAAAGTTCACTAAGATGGATGTAAAATAGAAGTCTCTAATTTAGATGTCACAATGAGAGACTGTGGTGAATATTGTGGAAGTGTATAGCTTCACATGTATAGGCCAACGCTCTAGGAGTTCGGGACAACCTTGGCCGGAAGGGAGAGTGGGTTCTCACAGGGGGCGTGGGCGGGACCCAACACTGACTGAATGTATAACTAAAAGGACCCGACATGTATCGTGGAGCTCAACTCCACTTCTTCAGGGATATAGAACAATACACATGGATCTTTCAACAAAGAGATATTCATGGAGACTGGTTAGAGAGGCAACAACTAGCTGACACAGCAGGTTGGCTGCAAGGGGCTGGGACCCTTTATACTCACAAAGCTCAAGATGGGCACCTTGTGAGTGTATTACTTTATTTTTATGTTGTTTCATTTAATACATATTCCACTTAGGTATTTTTTTACTGTTTTTCCTGTTTTTGCACTCCTACTTTCCCACAGCGTATCCCCTCCATGTAATCAATTGCCCTAAGTGCTCCACCATTTAGCCCAACGGCTTCAGCAGGGTAAAGTTGAAAGACACTCTGTTTGTTTTTGAGCTTTACGCATAGGAGGCGACATGGGTGAGTTAAACCAAGCCGCTTGATCCTCAATATAGCTTACTTTAGACAAATACGATTAAGAATTATCCACAATTGCTTTAACTAAGCTCAAGTTTGTGATGTATTTACATATTCTTGAGGTTATCCACTATACTTTATGTATCTAATCTTGATCCATATTAGGGATTAATAAATTGCCAGCATCTCAAATGCATATGCTGTCAAAACACTAGCTTTCTATCACTACAACTACAAATGGTAATACAATGTTTGTTTGTTTTTACTATCTACACACGCTGTATCTCCATTTCCTCAGCTTCAAGAGTTAAAATTGGTCTTTAATTTAACATACAGCTGTTATTGACTTAACAGCTGTACCATACTAAGTAATTTACTGATTCAGCTACAATTACCACATCCTTGAATTAACCCTTAGTACTCCTATGAGCGACTAAGGTAATTTTTAAAGTTTCTTCCCCCCAATTTCACTTACTAATTTCACTTTATGGGTAATCTATATGTGTATGTTTTTAATGTATATTAATAATAAAGACATTTTTTAATCTGCATTTTTGACCCCTGAAAGTTCTGTTTTGGGCCATTAAGGAGCTGAACGGATCTCTATGCTGTGAAGTGGAGGTGGTTCCCATATCACTTAATGGTGCACCCTCACTTACAGCCCATATTTTTTTGTTTTGAGCTATTGATTTAGATCTGTAGCTTCGACACCTATTTATCACTAATCTTTATTCAGTCTCAAACAGTTGGCAATAACGCCACTGGGTGTACAAAACACACCTTTTCATAATGCACTCAGTGGAAGAGTTTGAGTAATAATTGACTAAAGGTCTTCATAACAAGTGAAAGGAATAATACCACCTACTGGCCACAATAGAAAACTGCAGTTTAACAGAAAAAAAAAAAAAAGAAATACAAATTTCTGTAGTAACTTTTATATGAAACATATCCTAGCAATAAACTGCTTTATCGTGCTGGAAAAGACCTAACGCACATTTTTCATTAACCCTTTGAGTGCCAGAGAGGTATCTAGTGCATGCAGTGCAATGCACTGGACGCCTTTCCGGCGCACAAAGGGTTAAAAAACATACTTCTCCTTGTGAGACAAATTTAAGTTAATAGAAACTTGTATGTGTGTATATATATATAAAATAATTTGCTAAAACGTGTGTATTGACGCAGTCATGCGCAGTAGAGACTGCCAGTGATGAGGCTGATACAGTCTACTGAGCATGACTGCACCGCGACCAGATGGCACTGCATCAGCCGCGGCGTGGGCATTCTCTACTGTGCGTGACTACCCCACGACCGGCTGGCAGTGGCACTGTGGCCTGAGTAACGGGCTCCTCAACTAGTGCGTGTGTGTGTGTGTGTGTGTGTGTGTGTGTGTGTGTGTGTATAAACATATTTATTTATATACACACACACACACACACAAACTTCATTTACGTTTCCGTTTAAGTATAGAAGCAATCAATGAATATAATAATTTAGAACTGAAGTGTGAGGGGAATATTAGATTATACATTTCATAGTTCCAAAAAATGTTACAACCCTTTTATCCCCAAGTAAATTGCATCATTTGAAAATAGCTTTACAAGCAAATTCCTTCTGAAAGAATCAGTACTTTCTTCTAATCTGCAGAACATGTTATATTACATTCTCACTTGCTTGGGTGGTTTTATTATGGAGTAGGAAATGTCTGTATTTACATTCTCCTTAATCCTTTGAGTGCCAGAGAGGTATCTACCACATTGCGATTCATGCATTGGATACCTCTCTGGCACTCAAAGGGTTAAAGGAGTAATAAACTTTTATAATGAGAAAAAAACATGTTGGGCAACTCCTACTGAGTGCAGACTGTATGGGTAAATCGTGATACCGTATTAGCCACAGAAAACGCAGGAGACTAGGAGAGTAAAAATTATAAATTTTTTGATAACTGAGTGACTGTTTCTATGGGAGAGGCATGTTCTTCAATACAATCAACTAGTGACAGCTCATCGCTATATGTCAGTTTAATTGTAATAACTTTGGATAAAGCATCTTGCAGCAGTGCGAGTATTCTTGCCTTATTCAGAAAGAAAAGCTTCATGGTATTTTGATTTTTTTATTTACAATAAAACTTTACTAATGCTTTAACTAATCTCATTTTAACCCCCTGAATGTGGTATCAAACACGTGCATGTTTATATGTGCATATGTGTGTTGATCTAGGTTATCGGTCCTATTCGCCCTCCCTCTGCAATGCATATAATAGCAATCTCCTACCCCCATTTACAATGTTCTGTCCAGTTCTGTTCATCATAGCTGGTCTTTCTTCCTTTTCAGTGTGCCATACATCAATCCCCTCTGGTACTCTTAAATTTACTATCCAGCACACCTTACATAATGTACAAGCCCTCACGCCGCATTTTAAATCCCTTACCGCCCTTTCCTCCACCCTCAGCAATGTACTGGCCATCCACCCTCCCTCAGCAATGTCCTGGCCTTTTGAAGCATTGTGTCCCATTCCCTCAACAAAATGTAAAAACCTCCCCATACTCCACAATGTAATGACCCTGCATTCACTTCTTCCTTACCAATGTCTCAGACCTGGCCTCAATTTGGACAGTATGGGGCCAGATACACATGAAAAGTGATGTTTTATAATCCTCTCTTTTAATTGCCACGAAGAACGCAGTAGTCCTTCTGCATGTTTCTTTGAATGACAACGAAGGTGTCCTTGCTAGGAAAACGTGGAACACTCAATTTGTGGAATTATACGAGAACAACGCATGCTTCAATTTAGTTACAAGATATTTTATATTCTTTAAAGAATGACAGCATATGCCAGCCTAGACCATTTTAATAGTCTGTTAAAAATGATGGAAAATATTTCACAATTGGTTTTCAATCAATGCCCTATGAGAACCCCTTCTCAGTAACAACACCCCACTCCCACATTAAAATAATTATAGCTGTGGGATCCTAGCAGCCCCTAAACTGCAAATCAGGCCAATTCATGGTCATCAATTCAACAGCACTACCTCACAACTTCAAATCCCCAACACAGGGGCCCTAGTATTTCAATTCGAACAAAGTAATCTATTGCTGACTAGCAGACAGAAAAGTTTGAAAGTCCCCACAATAGTTAGCTCTGTTATTCAGTCAGTGTATTGAAATTTGGGAGTATTTTACCCAGTCTAGTACTATCAGTGGCTTCTGGATGGCTTGAGACTTGATTATGAGGTGCGAGCACACGGTGCATATATAAGGTGACACAGACTTCAGTAATGGGGAGCTTGCATTGTTTTATCACATTAGCTCAACCCTGGAATTTAAAAGGTAGACCACAGGAGATGGGCCATAGCAGTCAGATATCCATAATGGTCTCTTTGTGTATTGAAAATGTCTAGTGCTGTTGTACTGCATTGGTGGGTACAGTAGAAGTGGTGGCACTCAGCATTATTATGTGGTACAGTTCAGCTTAAGTAAGCTGTAAGGGGCTCAGCTAACAATTATTTAATATCAGCTTTACTGTGATGGGACCCATTTGGAGAGATGTTTATGACCCAGTAACGAGTTGTAACCTGTACGTCTAAAACCTGTGCGTTAGTATGTCTCCTTTAACAGAAAGTGAGAAATCTTCAAAACAAAACAAACAAAAAAAAAATACTCAATCTACCTCATGAAACACAGAGAAAGAATTAAAGTAACAAGCATAAATACCAATATTGCTACAAGCTTTGAATATCAATATCTTATCACAAAGTGCTGGTATACATGTAAATAGGATGCTTGATATTCTGCCAACAGCAACATTTATTACATTCTTAAGATGAAAATGTACAGATTAATTGTTTTTCAGCACAATTTGAAATGATTAATTTATGAATAATTTATATAGAGAAAAGCCCTTGAAAACCTACTCAAACGTTTGTCAGCATTCTAAAAGGTTATGGAACACGCAGTGATCTTTCAAATACAGCTGGGGCTCTTTCACATAGGATACAGAACTGCTGCAGTCCCCTGCAATATTTCTGTCCCCTGTGTGGTTTCACTGAACTTCTGAATTACGCCACTGATCAAGATACAGGTGGGATGGGACTAATCCCTGGGGGAGCCAGAGAACATTATTGGCTGGTGCTCATAAGGTCTGTCATTCACTGAAGGTTCAGATGAGCATAGTAACCTCCAATAACACTAGTGTAAAGGTTCAGCCATAGGCCCAATGCAGACTTACCCTGCAGAATCTTTATAGAGTTCCTGCTGGATTTTTGCGTGTTTATCTGTGGAGATAGATGTCTGTGCCAAAAGCACCACAACCCAACACAGAATCTTTCTCAAAAGGTTACATAATCATGCATTGCTGCATTAGCGTCATTCTGTGAAAGAGGCCTTACGCCTAATGCTTAGGGTAATAGAGACGATTCATACAATTTTACCACTGTAAATGTCAAGCTTTCTTATGTGGTCTTATCTCATCCTCTTACATAAAGGTTCATTCTGTACAATGCTTTGAAGGCAAATTCTGCCCTTGGAGTAAGTGGCTCTAAATCTGTTGCACAGATTAAATTATCTGCAGTTGACAATATATATATAATGATCTATGTTTAATTCTGCCTTTAGCTCACACCCCAAAACAACCTATATGTTTGAATATATCTCAATGGGCTAATTGTGTATATCAGGGTGTAAACTTGAAACAGCTACCAGTAGACTACCATAGAGATTAAATGTAAAAAAATAAATAAAGTATACAGATCTAATTCGTACTTACTGTGGCTCTATATATTTTTAACACAGGACTTGCCTTTTCTTCTTAAGGTGTATGTCTCCTTTATCCTCCCTACTTGTTATCTTGACCTACTGACCAGCAAATAATTTTGTTTTACAAACTGATATTTCCTAATGGCAAATAATAAGTCATATTACTATTGCCACTTCTCACAGAGGACAATGGAGAATCTAAAGCAGTTAGACATTTTCTAAAGAGACATTCTACAAGCTCCAAAATGCTCATTTGGGACAGCATGCTCACACTACTCGATCATGATATGTAGAATATTTACTCTATTCTAGGTACTGTAGAATTAAACTTTTAGAAAATGTTGCAGATTGGAAAATATTCTCAGTTCAGGATCATATTCAATGGCAGAAATTGTTTTTCCTAATAAATATCCAAGAAAATGGGCCTTATGCAGAAAAGAAAAGAAGCCCAATTCTAGAACAAATCATCTTCACCATAGGGGATGAATAAAAGTTTATCAACCTCCCAAATTGATTTATGTGGTATGTATGTATGTATCTGTAGTTATTTAGCACCATACATGTACACAGACCTTTACAGAAACAGTAACTGTACAATAAATAAATTAAAAAAAAAAAAATCAAGATGGGTTAAGAGCATCAGGCTTAAAGGGATATTAATGTTTCACAAAAACAGCAGCTCCAATTAATCTTCATAGTATTTGGGCCATGGAGAGTTATTTCAATACTGTCAGAGTTGTAGTTCAACTTGAGACAACACACCTCTCCTTGTCGGAGGCAGGATCAGGGCAGAAAGAGGGCGTCACATTCTCCTGATTGATGTGGAACTCCGAAACCACCTTGGGAAGGAACTCCTGAGAGGTGCGAGGCACCGCCTTGTCCTTGGGAAACACCAAAAATGTTGGTCTACAGGAGAAAGGCCATTTTCCAAGTCAGAAGGCGTAGAGGAATAGTAGCCAAGGACTCAAAGGGAGGGCGCTGAAGGACACCCAGAATCAGATTAAGATCCCACTGAGGAGTAGGAGCAACGTCCTGGAAAAACACCTTGACATCAGGAAGGATAGCAATGCACCTCTGAAAGAAAACAGAGAGCAGAAGTCTGAACCTTAAGGGAACTCAAACTGAGGCCCTTATCCACATCATCCTGCAAGAAGGCAAGGACCGTGGGCAGATCAAATTCCTGAGAAAAGTCCTTATCGGCACCCCAAGCTAGAAAGGTCAACCAGACCCGACGGTAGGCCTTTGAGGAAACTGGCTTGCAAGCACTAAGCATGGTAGCCACCACACCAGAAGAAAAACCTTTCTTCAATACTGAGGATTCAATTTCCAAGATGTCAAGGCTAGACAATGAACATCCTCTTCCACAGGTAACCCTGGAGGAGAAGATCCGGATGGGAGGGGAGTCGGAATGGCTCTGCCACTGACAGATTCAGAAGTTCCAGAAACCAAACTTGTCGAGGCCGGTACGGAGCAACCAGAATGAGTGGACATCACTCCAGTCTCAATTTCTGTAATACCCTGTGCAACATAGGAAGGGGAGGGAAGCTGTAAGGCACAGGACATAACCAAGGAATGGACATGGCATCCACTGCCAAAGCCAGAGTATTTCTCCAGCGAGAGCAGAACATTGTCACCATTAGGTCGATGCAAGGAAGACCCCACTTCTGAACAATGAGGTTGAACACCTCTGGATGCAGTTCCCACTCTCTGCTGTCCACTGTGTGTCGACTGAGGAAGTCCGCCATGACGTCGTCTACGCCTGGAATGTGCACTGCGGATATTGCAGGGATGTATTCTTCTACCCAGGACAAAATAGCCTTGACCTCTAGCTAAGCGTCGAGACTTCTTGTTCCGCCCTGCTTGTTGATGTAAGCCACAGCCGTGGCGTTGTCGGACTGAACCTGGACTGGGCATTCTCCCAGCTGGGGCGTCCAGTGATGAATCAACCTCAGTAGCATTGTAAACAGAGCCTGCTGTAATGTTAGCCCACAGAAAAACAACTATGAAGGGGAGCTTGAACGTGCTCCCTAGAGCAGCTGGGAAGTCCTGAGTAGTCATACGGGACATACAGGGTTCCTCAGAACGTGGAAGTGCCGGATTTTAAAGCCTAAATATCTGCACTAGCAAACAAACAAAAAAAAAAAACAGCGCTAATCAAGGTTTATGTAGTAAAACATGCTCAAAATTTTATTTTAGATGAATGTTCCTCTTTAAAAGGATACCGTTTTCAAATGGTTAAAAGCTCCATTTAAACCAATGGAAATTTTTTATTTCTCCCCTATGGTGCGCATTAGGTTTGGCCAAGAAAAGTGCCTCTTTAGTTAGATGAATAAGGCCCTATTTTCCTGGGTTTTATGCTAAACATTAAGAACAAGCACAGTTTAACAATCTTATTACATTCTTATTACACAAAATACATGGACATTGTCTGGTTTTCTCAGTAGTCCATAAAGGCTTATTTATAGCAGAGAACATTTCAATTATTAACTTGAATGCTTTCTAATGCCAAGGAATAAATCTGAAAATACTTAATAAAAGAAAATAAAACTCCTGCACAACCCAACAACCCACAAAATTATAATAATCACACAAATCTTTGAAGAAAAGAGAAGCAGTCAGTATCCATTGACTATTATTTCAGCATCAAAAAAGATTGACTAAAAACCATTAGCCCATATTTATAAAAGCAAATTGGAGTTATTCTAGAGAAACAATCAGTACTATAGGGGACAAATAAAAACTCCTGTTCAATTTAATCTGTCTTTTAACTCCTTGAGTGCAGAGAGGACTCCAATGCACTGCTTCACAATTAATTGGAGAGCTAATTAGCATTCAGGGGTTAAAAGCCCAATTTAATTTAAAAGTAACTTTTATTTGTCCTTACAGTCTATTTGGTTTACTCCAGAATAACACCAGCATTTATAAATATGGGACATTGTATAAAAGTTTAGGCAATGTTTAGGAGTGTGGGAAGAACAAGCTCCCACCACATGCTAAGCACATCTCAGAAGCTACAATGAATAAAGATGGTTTGATTTTACCATCCACTTTCTTATGCTCTCTGAGAACTCCAGAAAGCAAATTCTACATTAGGTGTCGCTTCTCACAGGAATACAGTATTTATTCCTTTCACATGCAAATGAGTGGATTATTAAATCCAAGCGCAATAGAAAGTTTGAGAAATTAGGGTTCTTGCTCAGATTAAAAATAATAATTAAAAGATTGATTTGGTAGAAACTATTCTAAATTGCATAACAGGATTACATCTTCATCCATAAAATCTTTAATTAGGACATTCTTTGGTGCTTATTGTATGTTTGTAAAACCCATGACTAGTAAAGTAGGTCCTAGTACTGTTGTTTATGGCCAAAGAAATGTAATTGTTGGGACTACTGCAAATATAGTAAATTTAACCATGAAATTGAAGTCTAAATCATAAATCTGGACAGGATAGAAAACACTGAATTGGATATGTTGTTTTCCTAGAACACTAACGTTTAGCTTTGTGGCCTATCTGGAAGGAAGTACAATAAATACATGTGTGGATGTGTATGTGCTTTAGAGGCTGAGCATTAGGAAAAAATAAATAAAAATAAGATTTTAGTCTTACCTGTTAAATCCTTTTCTCTTAGTCCATACAGGTTACTGGTAACTTTGAGTAGGCGATCAGCCCTTTTAAATAGGCAGGAACAATTTTGAGAAGTGACTGCTGGGTGAAGCCTTCCTCCTCTCCTTAGCTTGCAGCTAGCCAATCCCCATCCAGTAAGATTTGAAGACTAACTACTGACTAGGTAGTAAGAAGGTAAAGGAAGACTCCTGTGAGCATGAACCCGAAAGGACCCCCACATTCTGCCACAGGAGAGCCAAGCATGGTCCCTTGAAAGGGTGGGAGATCAGTAACCTGTATGGACGAAGAGAAAAGGATTTCACAGGTAAGACTAAAATCCTATTTTCTCTGTCGTCCAATACAGGTTACTGGTAACTGTGGGATGTACAATCATTAAGTTCCCCAGGGCGGGAAGAAAGGCAAGAACCAGGCGCAGGCCTCCCAAAGTCACCAGAGCACCAATGAACCTACAGATCATGAAGAGCTCAACAATAAGCTTAAACTGTCAACGGACACTGAACAGGGGTAAAACAAACCCCAGGAACTGTTACACCGCACACTGAATTAGAGCCAACAGGGTTCAAAAGTGAGAGTACTGAGAGACTAAAGAGATCCTAGACAGGCAAGTCCGCCTCCAGGATCTTCTTCCCAAAACTGGCATCAGCCAATGCCAGCACATCCACACGATAGTGTTTAGAAAAAGTATGCACAGACGACCAAGTGGCCGCCTTGCATAACTGATCGGCTGAGGCCTGATTTTTGTAGGCTCAAGAGGCCCCAATAGGCCTTGCAGAATGGAATAAACCACAATCTCCTGATTAATGTGGAATTCAGACACCACCTTCGGGAAAAACTCTTGAGAAGTGTGAAGCACCGCCTTGTCTTTGTGAAACACCAAAAAGGGTGGCCTAGAAGACAGGGCATGCAGCTCCGCAACTCGGCGAACAGAAACTACCGCCAGGAAAAAGGCCATCTTCCACGTCAGCATACGTAGAGGAATGGTAGACAAAGGCTCAAAAGGAGGACGCTGAAGTACACCTAAAACCAAGTTAAGGTCCCACTGAGGAGCAGGAGACTTAAACACCGGACGGGTATGAGCAACACCTTAGAAGAAAATCTTGACATCAGGAATGATAGCAAGATGACTCTGAAAGAAGAGTGAGAGCGCAGAAGTCTGAACCTTAAGACAACTCAGACTAAGACCCTTATCCACACGGTCCTGGAGGAAGGAAAGAACTGTAGGAAGGTCAAAATCTTGAGACAGGTCTTTGTCAGCACACCAAGATAGAAAGGTAGACCAAACTGGATGGTAGGCCCTAGAGGAAACAGGCTTACGGGTACTAAGCATAGCAGCCATGACACCAGAAGAAAAACACATTCAAAATTAAGGATTTATTCTCCATGCCGTCAAAGCCAGACAATGAACATCTTCCATCCAGAAGTAACCCTGCAGAAGACGATCCGGACGGGAGGGAAGTTGAAGATGTTCCACCACTGAGAGATCCAAAAGACAAGGAAACCAAGCCTGGTGAGGCCAGTACGGAGCAATCAGAATGACTGGGCAGCGCTCCAGTCGCAGTTTCCGTAGCACCCTGTTCAACAGGGGAATGGGAGGAAATAGGTATGCCAGAGGAAATGTCCACTGGCTCAACAAGACATCCGCTGCCAGAGTCAGGGGATCCGCCCAGAGAGAGCAGAACGTTGGAACCTTCCTGTTGTGCCTGGTTGCCATCAGGTCGATGCATGGAAGTCCCCACTGCTGGATGATGAGGTTGAACACCTCTGGATATAGTTCCCACTCTCCGCTGTCCACCATGTGCCGACAGAGGAAGTCTGCCAGAATGTTGTCAACACCAGGAATATGAACTACGGAAATGGCAGGGACATGCTCCTCTGCCCATGATAAGATAGCCTTGACCTCTAGCCAAGATGAGAGGTGTCTTGTGCCACCTTGCTTGTTGATGTAGGCTACCACTGTGGCGTTGTCCGACTGTACCCTGACCAGGCAATCCTGCAGTTGCTGTGTCCAGTGTTGTAGGGCAAGAAATATCACCGAAGCTCCAAAGACATTGATGGGAAGGAGAGATTCCTTCTGAGACCACCAGCCCTAAACACTCAAGTGCCCCAGTACTGCTCCCCACCTGGAGAGGCTGGCATCTGTCATTACTGTGGTCCAGAAGGGCAACAGGAAGGGTCTGCCTTTCAGGAGATTGTTCAGGTTGAGCCACCACGAGAGGCTCTGCTCCACGTGAAGAGGGAGAGATAGGGATCTTTCCAGGAGATCTGGTTGAGCCCTGCATGCCAGGATTAGAATCCTCTGAAGTTCCCTGGTGTCAGCCATGGTGAATGGGACTGCTTCTATGGTGGAAATGAACTTCCCCACCAAGGACGACAACTTCTTGACTGAAACTGGATTTCTGAGACAGGATAGCCTGGACCTTCAATGCTATCTGATGAGCTACTTCGTCCGTGAGAAACACCATGCCCCTATGAGTGTCGAACAGGATGCCCAGAAAGACCATCCTCTGGGAAGGAACAAGGTCTGACTTGTCCAGATTGATGATCCACCCGTGAGGGGAGAGAGCATGAATGCAGTCCTGCCCCTGTTGATGAAGGAGTTCTGGAGAAGAGGCCTTCAGAAGGAGGTTGTCCATATATGGAGTCACCCTGATGCCGGTCCGATGAAGGACGGAAATCAATGCTCCCAGGACTCTGTTGAAGACTTGAGGAGCCATGGTCAAAGGGGAGGGCAGAAAACCGGAAATGCCCTCGGTTGCAGGCAAAGCAGAGATATTGCTGACTCTCTGGATGAATGGTGATGTGCAGATAGGCATCCTGAAGATCCAGAGAGGCCAGAAATTCCCCAGGGGAAATGGCCGCTATCACTATGTGCATTTAGTCCTGGTGGTATTGGGACAGAACCACAAAGGAGTTGAGGTCTTTCAAATCCAAAATGGACCGACAGCTGCTGTCCTTCTTGAAAACCACAAGAGGATGGAGTAGAATCCCAAGCCCCTCTCCTGAGGAGGAGGTGATTCCAGGACTGCCTTGTCCAGAAGAGCCTGAATGGTCTCCCAAGGGAGAACGTCCTGGAAGGAGGAAGGGAGGTGAAGGGAATCCTGTACCCTGTAGCCACCACCTACAAAACCCACGGGTCCACCACAAGCCTAGAGGTAGTGGCGTAAGCGGCCACCTACCTGCAGGTGGAGACCCGGGTTCTGTGAGTCATGCAGAAGAAGGTTTGGAAGCCTTGGGCTTCGAGGAGGACTTGGGCCTCCATTGCTGCTTAGGCTTGGATGAGGAGAGCAGAGCCTGAGGGACCGTCTGGGTCACTTGACGCGAGTCTGCCTGAAAGGGACAAAAAAGCTGATTCCTTTTAACAGGCACCTTCTTCATTAGGACCATTGGCAGGTGAGTACTTTTCCCTCCAGTGGCCTCGTTGATCAGATCCTTGAGCTCGGACCCAAACAGGGAGGTGCCCTGAAAGAGCAAAGACAGGAGAGCCCTCTTGGAGGCCATGTCAGCAGACCAGATCTTGAGCCAAACAGCACGTCTGGCTACGACAGACATGGTAGATGCCCTGGCTACCATACGCACTGCGTCACGTAGAGCAGCAGAAACATAATGTTGATGAGAAGCCACATGTCAGCAATAGGGGCCCCCTGACGGACAGCTGAAGGGAGCTGTTCAGTCCAAACAGCCACAGCTCTATTTACTCATGCTGCAGCAAATGCAGGGCGAAGGGCAGAACCATCTGTCACAAAAATAGCCTTGAGAGAGGTCTCAAGCTTCTTGTCAGTCCAGTCTTTCAGAGCAGATGCATCAGCCACAGGCAAGGCAGTGGACTTAGAAGGCCTGGATACAGGGGCATCCACCTTAGGGGGATGGACCCACTGCGTAAGGGTTGTTTCAGAAAATGGGTAAAGCTTAGCAAACTTTCTAGATACAATGGTTTCCTGTCTGGAAACTTCCACTCCTCAGACACCAACCGGTCAAGGGTGGGGTTAGGTGGAAAACAAGTATGGGGCCTAAGAGGCTCCTGAAACACATCTGAGGGGTCAAAAGAAACATCCTGCACCAAGGGAATGTTCAGGGTGGTCAACACAGCCCTAATCAGGCCCTCAGCCGAGGAAATGGGGTCAGCCACAAAGAGGCCCCCAAAAAACTGAGTTGAAGGAGCAGCTGAACAGTCATCATCATCAGAGTCCACCAATAATTCCTCCTCAGAGGAGTCAGACACATTAGGTACACCTGGGGGTTTAGGCAGGTAAGACCTGACAGGGGCGGGGGCCTGCCACGAGTGGAAGACCCCCTGTAAAGTGGATGGAAGGAGTTGTAAGATGGACCGGAGGTCCCTAGTAGGAGCCTTAAACTCTCGCATCCATACTGGCTCTAGTGCATGGCTGGAGGCCCCTGCAGGGGATTCAGGGGCAGCAACGCATGCTGGGCAAACATGACGTGAGTATTCTCTAGGTAACCCTGAGTGACAAGAGGAGCAATAAGCAGTGGGGGCACAGACTCCCCAGTGTCCTTAGTCTTAGGTTTAGCCCCAAGATCTAACGGAGTAGACATTCTCACAGAGTCAAACGGATAAAGTATCAAAACACCCACAAAACAGTGTGTATGAAATAAATTCACCCCAGAAATGCTAAATAAGACTTATCGATGTGTTAAACTGCAGAGGAGAGAAGGAGAGTCCAAGCCCTGCGTAGGATACTCAATCTGCAAATATACAAAATGGCTGCCACGGTGGGAGCCAATGAGAAATGAGCGCGTGCTCATTGGAATCCTAGTTCCAGTTCCCAACAGTGCTCGAAGCCCCCTAAGGCCTGCAACATGCCCAGAACATTGACTGGATGACAGAGCAAGGGAAAACCAACCAAATGAGCCATCTCTGACCTTGCTACGTGGAGCGGTTGCAGAGACATGTCCCAAACTGTAAAGTCCCATAGAAGTGAATTGAGTAATGGCGTCTATGTGGAAATACGCGCCTTTACAAAGTTAACGAGGTGAATACTAAAATGTAAAACCACTCAAAAGCCCACTAGAATAAATCAGTAAACCCAATAAACACTGGTCCCAGTAGGGAAAGTGCCCCAACCCCCCCCCCCAAAAGGTGCCATCAGTAGCAAAAGGGTTAAGTTACCACAGAAACTTGCTCCAGACATCTCACAGATATACAGATAAACCCAAAGAGTGCATAAGTATGTAATATGAACTCCAAATGGGACCCCTGTGTGGAGGGAAAGCATGGGACATGTGGACCTCAGCTCTCAAAGGGTGCTCACCTGTTTCAGCAGGTCTTCCGTCTTCAGATTACCATATATCAAGAAGAAGCCTCAGTGGGCAACTCCTGGGGAAAGAACTTGCAGCCAAGATTCCCCCCCCACCTGGTAAACTGAGCTATCCACATTTGGGTGATGGGAACTGTCAGTGATGGTAATCCTCCTAATGGTGGTATCCCATATCTAAAAGAAAAATAATAAAAATAAATAAATAAAATAAAACTATAGCAGAACTGTTCTCTTGCTTTGTGTCTAGACCAAGGAAAAAATCTTACTGGTTGGGAATTGGCTAGCTGCAAGCTAAGGAGAGGAGGTAGGCTCCATCCAGCAGTCACTTCTCAGAATTGTTCCTACCTATTTAACCCCTTAAGGACCGGGAAAATCTGAGGTCGTTTTCCCTTAAGGACAGGAGCAATTCTGACCTTTTTGACTATGTCTTTGTTCAGCAGTGTTTTCCCTCTTAGGCTTTTATTCCACCCCTATAAATTATATACTGTTTTTTAAGCATAAATAGGGCTTTCATTTGATACCCTATTTATATGGATAACCCACCATTCACTTTATTAAAATTAAAAAAAAAAGGTAAAAAAATTAAAAAAAAAAACACCATTTTTGATTTTTCTCTTAGGATCAATTGGCCACAAAGGGTTACATTTTTATGGAGACTGCATGAAAGGTATGACCGGTCAGTCATACCTACAAAATGCGCAGTTTAAAGTGGCCACTGTCCCCCCTGGGTGAAAATCCCCATGTCCCTTTTTCCCACCCTATTTTGACACTTTTTTGTCCCTGGCATTTGGTGGTGTATATAAGTGTATTACATGGCTCCACAACAATCACACTTGTAATATTGTTTAATTATATATATATATTTTTTTTTTTTAAATAATTTTTTTTTTTTTTTTACAAAAACAAGTGTGTTGCGTGCATTTAGCCAGCCTCCTGCACCAGCAGTGAAGGGGTTAATAACTGCTGTATTTTTTTTAACCACTAGGTGTCTCCAGTCTACTTCTGTCTCCCTTATTTTGAGAGCAAGGGAGACAGAGGCAGATGAGACAGGCACAGACAGCATGCTTTGCATGCTGCCTCTGTCTGTCACTATGCCGGTACATGTGATCGCTGATATGGCGATCGCATGAACCGGAGGAAGGAAGAAGGGCTGAGACTGAATGCCCCGGTCTCAGAGCACTCAGTCTCAGCCTGGATTTAATGATAGCAGCGTGCAAGGAGGCACGCTGCTATCATTTAAGCCATGACGGTCCTGGACCGTCATGGGTCATTAAGGGTATAACAACCCATGGCAGTGCAGGACCGTCATGGGTCCTTAAGGGGTTAAAGGGGCTGATCGCCTACCCACAGTTACCAGTAACCTGTATTGGGCGACAGAGAAAGATGATTAACACTTCGTGACAGAGAAATGTTCAACACAAAGCAATGCGGCGGGCACTTCTCTGGTAAGAGCAGAAATTAAATTATATACTGGTAACAACATGTATTTTGCAAAGGAAAAGCTTAGAGTAGCATGTTGCCTTAACGACCGGCCAATTTGCACGTCACGGTCACGGAGCATTTTTTTTTTCTTTCAAATTCCGGTTCCGGACTCCCCAAACCGCGTGCAGCCGTGGGGGGAGCGCGGAATTCCATGACGGTCATAGTACGTCATGGGTCGTTAACTCAGATCGACCCATGACGTACTATGACAGTCAAGGGTCGTTAAGGGGTTAATACAGTCTGTTGAAAGGGGAAGTATATAGAAGGACTATACAAACAAAGTAACAGTGAGAAGGCTGAAAAAATACGTGTCCACCAATTTCAGCATTAGTCATATCACCTTTGTTGAGCCAGAGGAAGTCCAATCACAAAAAAAAATATAATGAAGCCATTTCCAATTTCCAACAACCCTCTCTCACTCCAAAAGACATTTGTATATATCCATGGATCAACAGACTGTCATCATTCTCAATATTGTTTTGAGCTAAAAAGGTATCCACTATTTTTTGAAATCATCTTCAGTATCTGCAACTAAAGCTTCCCGAGGAAAAATAATTCCACAACATTATTGCCCTTACTGTAAAAAAAAAATCCTTGTCTTTGTTTTATTCAAAAGCACCTTTCCTCTACTTTTTTAACAGATGACTGTTTTTTGCTAATCTCTGGGTAAACAGTTCTTCATATTGACCTTGGGTATATCTGTAAATGGTAATAATACATTCTCTAATGTAAACAACCCCATTTTGGCTAGTAGTCTCTTTTTTTATAGCTCAGATCCTCCAATCTCCTTATCAGTTCTTTTGCACGACTGCACTTTTTCCAGTTCAATAAAAGGTAAAAATATAAGGCACCAGCAATTTTAGAGAATTGATATGGCTAATTAACACACACATTGATAGAGTAATTTCTAAAACAAAACTCAAATGCTATAAAAGTTTTCTTTGCCCTTTACAAAGTCAATAGCAGCTGTCTCAGTTTGGTAGTATCGAGGAAGCTCAGTTTATAAATAAACTATTACCACAGAGAATGCTCAGTCTCAATTTGCATCATTTTCCATCTTCTATTCCACAGTTCCACCACTATAAACTTGATGTATGAAAGGAATGGAATGAAAAGTCACTGCTATATTTAAATTGCAATCACAATAGTGGCGTGTTTTCAAAATAATAAAACTTACCTCAATCACTCGGCAGTCAAAATCTTCATATGTTTCTGTTGAGAGAGAAAAGCAATGTTTGGAAATGTATATAATAATGCCAGAATGCGCTGTGGTACATACATTCATTAAAGAAAAAGTATACTCAAGAAACAACTTAAGTTTATTTTACGTTAGAAAGAGTATATCTACTACTTTACTTTTCTTTCGCTTCTAATAACCATCCTGTATTAAAAGTCAAACTTAATGAATACATTTTTATTATGGCAAAAAACATAGAACTCAGACTGTTACAACAGTGCCATCTGATGTCCAGACAGTTATTCTATTGCATGCTACAGGAGAGGTGACCCATTGGTTTTAGCTCTCCAATGAATTGGCTAGTACAAGTTCCACCATGTCTGAATAAAGCAACTGCCACTGGTGAGAGTATCCTCATATCATGAGAGGGAAAGGGAGAGAGAGGGAGAGGGAGAGAGAGAGAGAGAGAGAGAGATTGTGATGGCAGAAAAGAAAAGTCTGGCCCATTCAGTCTGGTCATTTCCCTATATAATTTAAAATTCAAAGACTTCTATACTTCTCAGAACAAACTTACGTATCTCTCTCAGGCATTCTTGTCCCTAGCAACTCTGCTGGGAGGCTGTTCCTTGAGTCTGTCATCCTTTCCATAAAGCAGTACTTATGTGCATTACTTCTGAATTTTCCATTCTCTAACTTTAGATCATGACCTCTTATTCTAGTATTTCTCTTTTCCTGAAACATTCTTCCCTCTTGAATGTTATTAAATCCCTTAATATATTTAAATGTTTCTTCCAGAACAGCCCTCACCAGCCTCTCTTCCAAGGTGTACATATTAATTACTTTGAGTCTATCATGAGATTTAGAGGTAGCGTGAGATTATATATAGTATACATGCACTTAGAGCACCTTGCAAAAGTTTTCAGCCCCCTCACCAATTCTCTCATGTCACTGAATGACAAATGGCAAACTGTAATTTGTTTGATAAGAGGATTTTAGTCTTACCTGTTAAATACTTTTCTCTTAGTCCATATGACATACAGGTACCATGGGGAGGAGACAGCTCCTCCCTGTAGGCTGGAACAATTCTGCAAAGAAGTTGTGGGTGGAGCCTCCCCTTCCCCCTTATCAGGATATCCAATAGCCCAGCCCCATATAGACTTGTGACAAGCCTACCAAGTAGGACAGCAGGAAAATAGAAAGGAAAGACTCCTGTGAGTAAGCAACCCAAGCGGACTCCCATGTCCAGCAAAGTGAGACCAAGTTTGGCTCTTTTCCTGGGTGGGAGACCTGTATGTCATATATACTAAGAGGAAAGGATTTAACAGGTAAGACTAAAATCCTATTTTCTTTGTCAACCAATATGATATATAGGTACCATGAGGATGTACCAACATTGAGCTCCCAGGGTGGGAAGAAGGAAGAAGGAAGAAAGGACTACGCACCAGTCCCCATGATACCAGCGTTCCCGAGGACTATCCAGGACAAGGAACACCCAAACATAACTGTCAACGAACACTTAAAAACAATATCACAGCACACAAGAACAAAAGCCATCCGGGTTCTAACAATTCAAGAATGGTAAGGCTCAGGCTCACCTTCCTGCCAAAGTTGGCTGCAGCCGAAGCCAGGACATCAATATGATGGTGTGCACAGAGGACCAAGTGGCCGCTTTGCACAGCTGTTCAGCAGAGGCCTGATTCTTGTAGGCCCAGGATGCCCTGACAGACCTGGTGGAATGTGATGTAATGCAGAAAGTAACAGGTTTGTTTCAGAGTTCGTAAGCCTTGCAAATAGTAGACCTAAAGACACAATGTGACCTTGGACGCAGTAATTCCCTTCCTAGGCCCCTCAGGGATGGCAACTTAAGGCATCAGTCTTACATAAAGACTCAGTATGGTGCACAAAGAACTTAAGGCAGTGGAGATCCCTCTCCTTGTCAGATTGGGGGTCAGAACAAAATGAAGGCACAATAATCTCCTGATTGATGTGGAACTCAGAGACCACCTTTGGAAGAAATTCCTGGGAGGTACAAAGAACAGCCTTATCTTCGTGAAACACCAAGAAAGGTGGTTTTCAGGACAAGGCCTGCAATTCAGCAACTCTGCAGACAGAGACCACAGCCAGAAGAAAGGTCATCATCCATGTCAGAAGGCATAGAGGAATGGTAGCCAAGGACTCAAAGGGAGACCACTGCAAGACTCCCAAAACCAAATTAAGGTCCCACTGTGGAGTGGGAGGCTTTTAGGCAGACTGGACAAACCCTCAGTGGAGAGGACCAGTAAACCGGATCGTACCAAATTGCCCAGAGCTCCAGAACATTGATGGACTGAAGAGTCTCCTTCACAGTCCATGTGCCCTGAATTCCGAGGTGACCTTAGACCGCTCCCCAGACCCTGAGGCTGGTGTCCGTCATCACAGGTGTCCAGTCCTGAATTACAAAGGGTTTCCCCTTCTCCAGGTTAGACCTGTTCAGCCACCATAGTAGGTCCTGCCTGACCTCCTGAGAGAGAGAGACACACAGTGAGCCAAAGGAAACCCAAAGGGTAGAAGCGGCAAACTGGAAGTGCCCCAATTCACAGGCGAACCTGAGGTACTTCTGGCTGTCCTGAGTACTCTCTAGAGAGCCCCGATTTGCATGAGGAACAGTAAGCAATGGGGGTGGGGGTCAGAGCCTTAGGTCTAGCCCCATGTCCTTTTGAATCCGATATCTTTACAAGAGAAGTGTCTAAACAGTAGAGTAAACCACAATACTGTGATGCAGATCAAAAAGCCCAAAGAAGATCAGAAAGCCAAAGAAGTACTTATCTGGCAAATGAATGGTTAACCTGAGGAGAAGAGTAAGGAGAGTAGAGCCTATGCTTTGGACACTCCAGCAAAGATAGAAAGAAAATGGTGTACGAAATAAGAGCAAATCATAAGATTGGGATTTATAGCTTCCTCCGTTTGCAGAAACCTAGCAATGCCTGGACCAAAACTCTCGGGGCCCCCAAGAAACTGGATGTACACTGAATCGTAGGGCATAAGCAGACAAGAAGAATGAGATATCTATCAACTCTGTAAATGAAACTGTTGCAGAGATATGTCCCAAAGTAGTTTGTCCCATAGAAGTCAATGGAACAAGTGTGGCTGTGTGGTAAAAGAAAAAAAAAGAAAAAAAAAAAAAAAAAAAAAAAAGAAAACTTTGCCAAAAGTTAATAAAAGTACCAAAAACTCAAAGGAGCTAGTGGGGATAATAAAATACAAACCATGCTAGAGGGAAAAGGTAAAATAAACCCCCAAAACCCGGAGAACTAGAAGGGAAAGTGTTAAAATAAAGAATGCAGCCATCCAAGCTCCAAAATGCCCTGGGATCAAACCAAATAGAATACCCAACATGAGTGCAGAAGTTCTAGACTCCAAGAAGGCCCCTGTATGGAGGTGAACAGTGGGACAAGTGGACCATGGCACTCAAATGGTTACTCACCTTTTTACTTGACGTCTTTCTTCAGATTACCATTATAAGAAAGAGCCTCAGAGACACCCATTCAGGGGAGAGAAACATGGTTTGCATAATTCTCCCCACAGGGCTGCAAGGGTCTAAATCCTGTATCCTTCTGAAACCACCTATAATACCCACTGATCCACAACAGAGCCTGTCCAGACACTCAAGAAGTGCTGCAGGCTCCACCCCACCGGCCCCGGACATGGATTTAGCAAGTCATGCCGAAAAAGGTTTGGTGGGTTTGATGGAGAAGAGTTTAGACTTCCACTGCTGCTTGGGGGTGGAATGCAAGGCCTGAGGCGCCAGCGGATTCGTCCTAAACGCTTCATTTTGTTTGGGACAAAAAACACAATACCTCTTCACTTGAGGATTGCGTTTAGGAACTTTTTTTTTTTTTTTTAAACAAGCTTTATTGGAAAATATAAAGCAGTACAGAGTTGAAAAGAAAAACAACAAAGAATGTCACACAAATATGTCACAATTACATAAATTGTCAGCGGCTTATAAACAAATTATTACATTAGATATTGGCAGAATTTGTTAAGCGGTTAATGAACAAAGGGAGTAGGTTGGAATGTCAGGGAGACCATATATTTTGTTAACAAAGTAGATGTAACTGGGTAAAGGCATACCAAAGATTGATAAGAGCTAAAGAGTTAGGTCAAGCAGCTTCTAAGGAGCCTTGTATAGACTAGTGAGTACTAGGTTTTGTGCATGTCTTAGGTATAGAGTGTGACATTTGAGAGAGCGAAAAAATATGAGTCAAAGAAGGTGTAGAGTAGGGGTTGACAGAATAAGGAAGAAGAAGAAGAGAAAGATCAACGGAAGAGGAAAGAGAGGAAGCTCAACGGCGATCAGGGAGAATAGTAACTGATAACATAGGCTGTGTAATATGAAAAGCCCTCAGTGTACAATGAGTCAGAGCAACACATTTTTCAAAGGCGAGAGGCAGGAAAAAAAAGGAAAAACAAAAATGTCAGGTGTCAGAACAGCCCCACAAAAAGGACTCAACAGATGGCTAAGTATATCGGCTGAAGCTAGAAGATTTATGAGTTTATATTGTTAAGGGATAACGAGATCCATGGATCCCAAAAATCAGAATACGTGTGTGTAGAAGCCGTTGCTTTCGCATGGCATAGCTCCATAAGTAACATAGAATCTACTCTTTTTAGCCATTGTGAGATCAATGGGGGTGAGGAAGATTTCCAGTTGGCTGGAATGAGGGCTTTTGCTTCATTTAGAAGTGGAAATAGAATGTTACGTACTTTACCCCTCGAAGCACCATGCAACTGGTCGTGATAAGTAAATAGAAAGAGTAAAGGGTTCAAGGGTAGAGCAGTGTTAAGCTTGGAGTTTAGGTGTGATCTGACATCCTCCCAGAAGGGTTGTATTTTGGGGCAAGTCCACCAAATGTGGAAGAATGAACCTATGTCAGTTGTGCATCTCCAACACGTAGGAGGGGTGGAGAGAGACGTTTTTGCAATTTTATCAGGAGTGAGGTACCATCTTGTTAGCAATTTATAATTAAGTTCTTTGGCGGACATAGATCTAGAGTGTAGTGAGTTTGTACGTATGATATGCGACCAAGACGACATGTCCAACACCACCTTGAGATCTCTTTCCCATAAAGAAAGAAAGTAAGGTTTTTGAGGGGTGGAAATCGTGTTAAGTAATGAGTAGGTGAATGATAATGGTTTACATACAAAGGAAGGGGAGGAGATAGCTTTTTCGAATTTCGTAAGTTCCCTGAGTTTAGATGTAGGTGATAGGAAAGTCTGCCACCAATTCCTGGCTTGTAGGAATGACCACCAAGGAATGACCAAAGAAGGGTATGCTGCCTGGAGAGAGTCTCTAGAGATCGGTTTTGATAATGAGTCTAAAGATAGTAAGGTATCAATACCACAGGTAGACCAGTGAGAGAAGGGGGAAGGAGATATACCAGCCGGGAACTCTGGATTTCCAGATAAGGATTTGAGTGGTGATGGTGGTGTAGAGAGAGAGCCTGTTTTGTTGGCATCGTGCCATATAGAGAGGAGATGACCCAAGATGGGATGAGTCCAGTAAGGTTTAGGAATTGTACCCCTTGACACCCAGAGAAGTTGCACGAAATCTACACCATTAACAGTATATGCTAGTGTGAGTGACCACCATTTGTTACGTAATTTCGATAAATCAAAGAATTTTGAGATAGCCGAGGCAGTGTAGTATTGGACAACGTTTGGGAGGCCAAGGCCTCCTTGAGAAAGGGTTCTAGAGAGTAAGTCAAACCTCAGCCTGGGTTTTTTATTGGCCCATATAAAGGCATTTATGGAAGATTGAAGGTTCTGCAACATGTGTGTCGGAATTTTGAGAGGTAAAGAGGTGAGAACAAATAAAATTTTTGGTAATATCTTCATTTTAATTACATTCACACGGCCCATCCAGGAGAGGGGAAGGGTTGCCCATCTTTTCAGATCTACTGTTATCTGTTCAGAAAGTGGTGTCATGTTAAGTCTAGGGACCTCCTCTAAGGAAGGTGAAAGGTGGATGCCTAGATATTTAACAGATTTAGAGGCCCATTTGAAAGGGTATCTCTGACGAAGTACAGTTGTCGCCTCTTCTCCCAGTGTGAGGTTCAGAATTTCAGATTTTGACAAATTAATCTGGGCTCCAGAGACCAATGCATACCACTTAAAAGTATCCAGTATCCTGGGAAGTGAAGTCTCAGGCTTAGAAACCAATAAAAGAACATCATCCGCAAAAGCCACGGTTTTGTGTGTGAATTTTCCGGAGGACAGACCATGAATATCGGGATCAAGTCTTATCAAGTTTAGGAGAGGTTCTAGTGAGAGGTTAAATAAGAGAGGGGATAGTGGGCACCCTTGCCTAGTTCCATTTTTGATCATAAAGGGGTCTGAATATATGCCATTGACTTGTATACGCGCTGCGGGGAAGGAGTAAAGGCTCATGATACATTCAATAAATGTACGACCAAAACCGGCATTTTCCAATACGGCACGTAGATAAGACCATTTCACTCGGTCGAATGCCTTTTCTGCGTTTAGGAACTTTAGGCAACAGGGTGCTCTTGCCCCTACTGGCTTCTCGGCTGAGGTTCTTCAATTCAGGTCCAAAAAGAGAGGTACCCTGAAAGGGAAGAGAAATCAGTGATTTCTTGGAAATCAGGTCAGCAGACCAGATTTTCATCCACAACATGCTCCTAGCAGCCACAGAGAAGGCCGAAGCCTTAGCTACAAGCCACACGGCATCAAAGAGAGCATCAGTTACATAATACTGAGCCTCAGAAATATTGGCCAAAAGGAATAAAAGGTCAGCTTTTGGAGCACCCTTGTGGACATCAGCAGTCAGCTGTTCAGTCCAAACAACAATGGTCCTATTGACCCAGGCAGAAGCTAAGGTGGGTCTCATGGACGCACCAACAGAAGTGAAGTTAGCCTTCAAAATAGCCTCAAGTTTTCTGTCAGTCAAGTCCTTAAGAGCTGAAGTGTCTGCAACTACCAAGGACGTGAACTTAGAAAGCCTGGAAATGGGAGAATCAACCTGAGGAGGAGTAGCCCATTGAGCCAAGGCAGCTTCAGAAAAGAGTTACAGTTTTGAGAATCTCTTAGACAGAGCTAAAAGCTTGTCAGGAGTCTTCAACTCATGCAAAATAATTTGATCCAGAGTGGGATTAGGCGGAAAAACAGTACAGAACTTCTTGCGTCTTTGAAAGACATCGGAAGTGGACGGCGGCTCCACAGTAGTAGAGGGAATGTTCAAAGTAGTTAACACTGCCTTAATGAGACCATAAGCAGAGGTTTCAGGGTCATCTTCAAAGGGATCCCCATAAAATTGTGAACAAGCCCCTTCAGAACACACACCATCATCAGACTCCTCATCTGAAACCTCCACAGAGGAGTCAGAGATCAGGAATGCCCCAGAAACGCTGAGGAGAGAAGGAGAGTCCAAGCCCTTCGTAGGATACCCAATGTGTGAATTTACAAAATGGCTAATGCTATGGGAGCCAATCAGAAACGAGCGTGCGAAGCGAGCGCTCATGGGAATCGTAGTTTCGCTAACGGAGTACCCCAACAGCGTCCGAATCCCCCTAAGGCCCCCAACATGCCCAGAACATTGACCGGATGACAGAGCAAAGGCAAAACAACAAAACAAGCCATTTCTGACCTTACTACGTGGAGCGGTTGCAGAGATATGTCCCAAACTGTAAAGACCCATAGAAGTGAATGAAGCAATGCAGTCTATGCGGTAAACGCGCGCCTTAAAAGGCGAGGAACATAAAGTTAACTAGGTGAATACCAAAACGTAAAACCACTAGAATAAATCAGTATAGCCAATAAACACTGGTCCCAGTAGGGAAAGTGCCCAAAAAACCCTCAAAACGTGCTAATCAGCAGCAAAAGGGTTAAGAAACTTGCTCCAGACACACAGATAAACCCAAAGAGTGCATGAGTATGTAATAGGAACTCCAAATGAGACCCCTGTGCGTAGGGGAAGCATGGGACTTCGGCACTCGAAGGGTGCTCACCTTTTTCAGCAGATCTTCTGTCTTCAGATTACCATATATCAAGACGACGCCTCAGTGGGCAACTCCTGGAGAAGGAACTTGCAGCCAAGTTTTCCCCCCCAGGGCTTAGGTCCACAAAAGCACCTGGTACACCGAGCTATCCACATTTGGGTGATGGGTATTGTCATCAATGCCGCCTAATGGTGGTATTCCATATCTAACAGAATAATAATTAAAAAAAAAAACTAAAACTATAGCAGAACGGTTCTCTTGCTTGTGTCTTGACCAAGGAACAAATCTTACTGGTTGGGAACTGGCTAGCTGCAAGCTAAGGAGAAGAGGCAGGCTCCACCCAGCAGTCACTTCTCACAACTGTTCCTGCCTATTTAAAGGGGCTGATTGCCTACCCAAAGATACCAGTAACCTGTATTGGACGACAGAGACATATACATACATACACTAGCAAATGGAGCACAGGGTTGCTTGTATATAAATATTCTTTATGTGCATGAGTTAGAGGAAACACATCATTCCTAATGTATATGCACGCTCCTTCCCCTGCCTGTTTAGGTTTGCACCAGCAGCAAGAAGGCAACTGTGAGTTACTGCACTTGATAGAAAGGAATAATATGGAGGTAGAGAGAGCGAGTATGGCAGTCTGAAAGGAGCAGCAGAGATCATATTAAAGCATTGTTGAAATAACAGCTGAACTGAATCACCTAAATGTATGTTAACCCTTTGAGCTGGGTGAATGGCAAAGTCACTGCTGTGTATCTGAGTTGGTGGAAGAGGGAGGCTGAAGAGGGAAGTTATTGCTGTTAGTAATGAGCGTGCATGGGTAAATTCAACGAGTGTGGAGAGCAAATGGAGAAGTGATGTGTGTTTCTGTTGTGAGACGGGAGAGCGTGGACGATGTGTTTTTCTGATGGCGAGATGGGGGGAGGGGGGTAGTGACAGCTCTCAGTTACAAGAGTGCATGGGGTGAATGCAGGAAACTCTGCCCCAACACATCCCAGTGGCTAAGCAGTCACAATTATCCCACCCAGGGGTGGGGCTGTCACTGACCAGGAACCGTGTAATAGAGGAAAACCAGGGCTAGCCTTTTTTATATAGATGTAAAGATGGAGCAGGCTTTTTGAGTCCCAAGGTGCAATGCAAGGCTACTGAAAGGGCTGAGGAATTTCCAGAAACCCTAGTGGCATCAAAAGCCTCCCCTGTAATGTATGCATTGGCCTCTATGATATTGGCTAGCATAATCAGCAGTTCCTCTAGGCATCTGATAGTTGTTCAAACCAGATAACCATGGCTCTTGAAAATGGGTCACAGGGTAACCCCAGTGGCCACACAATTTGCCTTCAAGAAGGAACCTAAGCATTTATTAGCCTGATCCTTAAGGGCTGTGGCATCTGTTTTTACAAAGGTGAGAGATAGCAGGTGATAGCCCACTAGGACAAGGCCTAAGCTGAGAATGGACAGAGGTTAGAAATGAGTTTATTAAGGAAGAGTCCTCAAATCAGGAGGATTTCATTCTGCAAGGATACCCTGGTGCAACAATGGATACCCTGGTGCAATAATGAGGAAGGAAAATGGGTAATTCCCTTTCACATCACTGGAAGATGTTCAGTGATAAAGAATCACTATCATAAGGCTCAGAGAGCTGCAAATTCTCTACAACAGCTCTGATTAGCCCAACCAGACCAGCCATTTTAAAACAGCGAAATTAAGGTGTTTGAACACTGTCCCAACTCTGACCATGCAGTAGAGCATGACCAGAGATGCATTTTGAGCATACTCTGACCCTTGTAGGTGAAACATGCACAGAGCTATGTCCCTGTAAATATCTGCCATGCTTCCCCATGGAACAAAGATTGCTGTGGCGCAGCTTTACAGCTGACATCAGAAGGGGAGGGAGGGGGGGGGGACTTTGAATCCATATATCTCTCAAACAATAGTGGATTGAGAGATAGGGTTTGGAGCATATTGATTAATATTTTAACCTCTACAAAACTGTAATTTTTTGGGGGGGACATTACTGTCCATTTAATTCAGTTTTCAAATGTACAAACTTGAATTAAGGTGAAAATGTCCACTTTAAATAGGAGCATTAACTCACAGTTGAAGGAAAGAGGCAGGGCTATGTTGGTTTGCAGCAATCTGACACTCATGTGTTAACACACAATGATAACCATTTATTGCTTTTTTTGTTTTTTTAAAGGAGCAGTAAACTTTTTTTTATGAAAACACATATTTTACAGAGCATTTCCTGCTGAATAAAACAAGGTCACTCCCATCGTTGTCGGATGTTTTATTCAAAATTTATAGGAGTTTAAATAATCAGGAAGTGAATTTACTGTGTTTACTTCCTGATAGTTCTAACTGACAGGAAGTGACAGGCACTTACTATCACATTCTATGGAGAACTGCATGTCTCTGACTTTTCTGACTTTCCTTTCCATTAGAATCTACCAGGAAATCTAATTAGAATTTGACCACTAGAGGGCACTGCTAATTTAAAAAAACACGGGTTTAAACTGTAATAACTCTGGAAATATAAATCTCTCGGCAGTGGGAGTACCCTTATTTTACTCAATAGGAAAATCCCTACAATATATATTTTTTCATAAAAAAGTTTACTGCTCCTTTAAGCATTGATTCCTCGCAGACAATGTCACCATGTGAAACCAGACGTATGTGAGAAACTCAGCTATATGGTGCGGTTGGTTTGCTCATTTTGCCATTATTACATACCCACACTTACTCAGTAAGAGGATGAAATACTAGCCCAGATGTATCTTAGTACTTGGCCTAGGTGACCCACAAGATTTCACAGATACATTCTATTTGAAATCAGGGGAATAGTTCTATGTAGCAGCAATTCCTCATTTTCTAACACAATTTAGGATAATGGTTTTTCACACCAAAAAACAATCTTTTGCTTTTTCCCCCCAGCTAAAATAAATACATATGGATGTGTTTACGTACCACCATTAGGTCCTGGGTCAGGACATCCAATACTAACACCGCCCCAGGTGTTACCAGTCCAGCCTCTCTCTCTTTTAACTCTCATCTTCCTTTTCTTGTCCCATTCATCTCGCTGCTTTATTAATTCAGCCTGCATTTCCTCCTGCTGTGCTTGTTCTCTTTTTGAGATCGACTGGATAGTTCCACTTTTCACAACAGGTGCATTCAGACCAGGCCAAAGAAATCCAGATCTCCCTAAAGGAAGTAAAGTGGTAAATCTGCTTACATTGTAATTTCTCTATATCCAAAGATATCATAATAAAACACTTTGGCAAAAATAGTGAAGTTGCTAGGAACATAGAAACAAAAAACAAATCACAGAACATCACCTTCTCCAAGGGACTGTCCACGGTTCAGATCTTTTTTAAGCTTTTTCTTTGTTCTTTTGCCTCTTCCCTTTCTTGCACCTGTCCCACTTTCCGCCAAGACCCCTTTCCATAGTTCATTTGCCGTCACTGAAATGACAGAAATAAGTATATAAGTATAAGGTTTTGGAGCTCTGATCTCAGTGAAGAACAGGATGCAATTTCAGATCTAGGAATAAACTAGACAAATCCTCGGAAATAAGACAAATAGCTTGAAGACAGACAGAAGTCAGTGTAAGATATTCAGACTGCCCCTGAGAAACACTGCAGGCGCGCAAACACACAATTCATGTCATGCACATTATAAAGTGCAAGGAAGATGAAGAAACACATTACATAATCATCTTTGTCACTTTTTGGCTCCTGATGTCTAGCAGATTTATTGCTTTGGGTCCAAGCGCTTTCCTGGTTGTGATCCAGCAAAAATGTGGCTTTCATTTTCAACTCTAGTAAAGTATGTTTTATTTACGATAATAATGTGATATTATGTATTTGCAAGGTGACTAAACAGATTTTTTTTCTTTCTGTATTGGCTGTTAGTCCTTATATTGCTTTTGTCTTCATACAGTAGATCACATACATTGAAGCTAAAGAAGGCTCATCTCATAAAAAGAAGCACTGAATTAATTTATTTAGCCCCTATTTTATTATTGTTATTATTATTATTACTACAAGATAGCAATCCCGATGAAGGCTAACTTCTTGTCACCCTTTCTCTGGTAGACATCAACTCCAGAGTAGCAGATAAGGCATTTTTCTCCATATGGTGACATTTTCCAGAGTTCTCACAGGATGTTCTACTATAGGTATCCTTGGGACATATATCCTGGCCATTGGTAGGTTTATAATTCTCTTCTTAAAATCATTGCAAGGAATTTATAAACTACTAAATTCCCCCACCGCACAAGGCCATGGCAAGTACCACTTCACAATCATACTGATATGAGTGACATTTTTAATCCACCACTCCAGCCGGTTTGATGTGGGTGCCATTTTTAAGGAGCTCTTTTGATGTTGGCTTTTTGATGCGGATGACATTTTGATGTTGCTCTTTGGACGGTCAGCATGTAGCCAACGACAATTCACTAAGATACCAGTCGTTGTAATGCAATCTGTCAGCAGTGTGAGGCTGGAGCAATCTGCCACTGACTCACATTACTGACATAATGCATTGGAATTGTTGCACCATCACTCTTTATGAGCAAGGTGTGTGACATCATCCGGGGGGGTGGCAAGCCTGCTTTAGAATAGATACCAGAGAAGGTAGAGCAGATGTATGCTCAAAATCTGAAGTAGGGAAATTATGCTTCCCCATCTCCAGGAAGTAGCATAATATAAAGTGTTATAAGGATTAAAAGACAACATTGCTGGATGTCAGACAACCATACTATTAAAGTAAGCATCTTGTGTGGCGGTGTGAATGCCCCTTTAAAGTCTAGGTAAGGTTCACAGCATATTAATGTCACTACTAGTACCAAAATTAAAAGCTAGCCAAGAACCTAGGCTGATCTTAAAGCGGAACTATCAGAACTATCACGCTATATTAAGAGTCCCACCACCCCAATAATTAAGCATTTGGCGATTAGGTTTTTAACAGCGCTATTATCAGGCACAAGTACCAAGTTCTGAAGTAATCCTCCTTCTTCTGAGACCGGTAGCCAGGCTTGCAGTAGACATCTTGGCTTAGAGACGTCTGTGCGCCGGTGCTGTCCATCCTGGTCTCCTCTAGGAGGCATTGCATGGTACCTGAAGATACCGGAAGGGACTGACGGCCAGGCACGCAGATGGCTCTAAAGCAAGAAGCCTGGCCATCAGTCTCAGAAAAAGGAGGATTACTTTAGAACTGGATACTATCACTGGATAGCACATGACATTATAATGAGAGCAATACAATACGTTTTATTTCTAATGTGTATATTTCTTCTATCCCACATCTTTTTGGGAGTTATAGTAATAATATAGTATAAGCTTATATCTATTTTTTATGAATATTTGAGAAATATATTCTATATTAAAAAGACAAAAAGCCTGCTTGGTAAATGTACCTACTTATATTGTATAGACTGTAAATATAGACCTATGATAACAATTCTACATACAGATATACATAGGGTTATGAGGTACCATTTGTAAATCAGTTCTTGGGGACAGAAGCATGAAACTTTATATGAAGGATGATTACTAGCTTTAGTTCCCTATTTATTTTGTTAACCCTGAACCTTGACAGTATATGATATTTACACCCATATTTCAATGCAGTGCATAGAACAGACAAAAGCAGAAGAGGCCTCCCTAAAATTCAAAAGGATAAAATTCCCATCTAAATCAGTGTTTTTTTTTTTCTTTTTTTACTATGGTTTGCAGTTGGTTTGTCCCAGAACTGCTACACATATCTGTTTGTTTAAACAGAAAAAAGATTTTAAGACGAAGCATTATGTACAAGTGTTTTCTATTAATCGAAACTGATATGCAATATGTTTAATACATAACAGCAAAAAGAGATTGGTGTTACCTGTTCCTACAAGTTCCCACCCATTCCTCTTAAGTACCCACTACAAATTTTTTTATGTGCGCTCTCTGCCCCTCCTGAAAAGGTATGTTAAATTATCTTTCACTCAACCACCAATCTACTATACTCAATCAATCTCACTCTTCTTTTTCTTCCCCAGTGTGTTCAATCTACATAGTTAAATGTAGAAATTTTTATTGATAAAACTTTCAGGACATAGAGCTAAAGTGCAGATATTATCTATGAATTATGGTCCACTCCCACTCGTCAAACATGGGCTGTTGTCCTGCAGGCTACAAGCAAAAGCCATGCGATTCTCTCTCTCATATTAGATGTGTATGTTTTAAACACTTTGTTTTTTGTATAAAAAAAAAAATAAAAAAAAAAATTGCTGTTCCACCAGATTTAAAGCGGAACTACCACTGCATAACAAGGTTATGTTAAATAACTCCCCATCTGGCGACTAGCTGCTTAGTAGTGCTACTTGCCAGAATTATCACCTTATTAAATATTTTTCTCCTTTCTTCCAAGGCTGTCAGGCAGGACAGAGCATGGACATCTTGCCATAGTGACGTCCACATGCCTATGCTGTCAGTCTCTTCCAGAACCGAACAGCTCCTACCAACACCTCCTAGAGCCAGCTGGAACTGACAGAGCAGGCGCGCGGACGTCACTATGGCAAGATGTCTGCGCTGCGTCCTGCCTGTCAGCCGGGGAAGAAAGGAGAAATCTGTTTAATAAGTTAATAATTCTTTCGACTAGCAATACTAAGCAGCTAGTCACCAGATGGGGAGTTATTTAAGATAAACTTGTTATGCGGTGGTAGTTCCGCTTTAAACTGTATATGCTTCACACAAGATGAAGTCATGTGGGTTCCTCACATCCAGACGTAAAAATGATCAGACTGACAAATTGAAACCAATCTCTTCAAGGTTGAAGCAGACAAACAGCTGACACTGCAGTAATACATTAGTTATGGATATGAAGTCTA
Source organism: Rhinophrynus dorsalis (assembly GCA_037306005.1). Classification (NCBI taxonomy): domain Eukaryota; kingdom Metazoa; phylum Chordata; class Amphibia; order Anura; family Rhinophrynidae; genus Rhinophrynus; species Rhinophrynus dorsalis. The sequence continues at coordinate 128,573,357 of CM074720.1, read as the reverse complement.
AAAATCGACAATGACAGGAAACAATAGCACAGAAGCCAGAGCACAATCAACACATATAGAACACGTAATATTTTAAAATGCACTCAAGAGTAACATTACAAGAAGACAGAGTAACAGAAAACATGGCGTATTACATCATTAAAAAAAAGACAAGAGCAGAAGCTTCTGTCGAACATTTTATTATTTGTGGGGGTAAGTATTATATATATCTCAAAAGAGATGTTCTCTACTTCAAAAAAAGAAATGCCTTAAGGCTGTTAACCCCTTGGAGATGTCTCTGGAATCCAAATGGTATGGTTTGTTTCTTGTACAAAACCAGATGACATAAACCAGTAGGGTAGTCTAACCAACAAATAGATGCCACAATCCTAGGTGAGAAAAAAAAATATATAAAAAATGCTTTGTTTACTACAAACATAACAAAAATGTGACTGCGATAAAGCTACATCAAAGTATTTCAATGTGGACCTATCACCTACCTTATAACACTCCTCCCCAATATTTTTAAATATAGAGCAAAATGCCCTATTTTATGATAAATGCCTGTCCTTAAAATGTATCTAACTTTCTCCTCAAATGGATGAGAGACAGTGCAACCATTTTCATTAAGTAATAGAATAGTGGCAATTTTCTGGCAAGAAGTCCTCCTAGGAAATCCCACGCCGTTGAACCATTTTAGTATCTTTGAAGTGACTGATGTGTAAAACAAATGTTTTTTTTTTCCCTGTAGCACCACATTCTGGAAATAGTTGTGCACACTAACTTAGGGGTAAAAAGGTAAGTGACCCCTCATTCAATGTGGCAGGTTATCTTCTTTCCAATATGGTTTATCTACCTTTTCTTCACTTCTGAAGGTGTTATAGCCATTTTCATACAGGCAAGTCACGTTTGAGAAAATGTTAGAAACATTAGAGGCTGTAGTAGGTGTAGTTTTCTACTTCTAGCACCCCCTAAGGCAGTGGTGCTCAACCTGTGGGTTGGGACCCCTTCGGGGGTCGAATGACGATTTGCCAGGGGTCGCCTAAAACCATCAGATATTTATACTTCGATTCATAACAGTAGCAAAATTACAGCGATGAAGGCGCAACGAAAATAATTTTACTGTTAGGGGTCGCCACAGCTTGGGACATTTTTTCAAAGGGTCACGGCACTAGAAAGGTTGAGAACCGCTGCCCTAAGGTAGGTCAACTCATACCAATAGAGTGTCATTTGACTCCTAAGAGCATTAGGTAACGAATGCAGTTGAAAATTCCATGGTTTTCACAAAGCTCCATAAATTTGAAGGGGCAGAAATGTAAGAAAATGCCTTTTTATTTTCAGCAGCACCACCTCCTGGAAACATTTGTGCACACCTGCCTTTGGGTAAGAAGGCAAGTGACCCCTCATTAGATGTGGCAGGTTGTTTTCTTTCCAAAATGGCATTGTTTCCTCTACCTTTCCTGCATATCTATTATGGTTATAACCAGGGCTTATAATTTTAAGTCCTTTGCTACTAGCCAGACCTGAAAAATTACTCGCCACTGCAAGCCAAAACATACCCACCAGGGCTGAATTTCTACTCGCCAGGGCTAAATTTTCACTCACCATTGGCTAGTGGCAAGTGGAAATTTTGCGCCCTGATAAGTTATAACCATTTTAGTGCAAGCAGATAATTTAAAAAACAAAAGTGTCAGGTTTACGTACGTGTTCCTAGCACCCACATATTGTAAGTTAACCCACACAAATGGGCTACTATTTTTCTCATGTTGGTAGCAGGTACTGAATACAGCAGGAAATGTTATGGTTTTCAAAGATTTTAATATCTTTGAAGTGGTGGAAATGTAAAAAAACATGTATTTATTCCTATAGCGCCACCTTTTGGAAATATTTTGCACTTCAGCCCAGGGATAGAAAGGCAAGTGACCCTTCATTTAATGCGGGAGAATGTATACTTTCCAAAATGGTATACCTTTTATACCTTTCCTTCATGTCTAACAGTTATGAACATTTTAGTACAGGCAGACATTTTCAAGGAAGCAAACAGGTAGGTGTATTTATGGGCTTCTGGCACCCCTAAGGTAAGTCAGCTCATACCAATGAGGTGTCAATTTTCTCCAAAGTGCACTAGCTAATGAATACATTTGGAAATTCCATGGTTTTCACAGATTTCAGTACAGTTGAAGGGGCAGAAATGTAAGAAAATGCAATTTTTCCTATAGTTGGGCACAACAGGCTTGGGGTAAGAAGGCAATTCACCCCTCATTAGACGTGGCAGGTTGTCTACTTTTCAGAAATAAATAGCTTTATATAGTTATTCCAGTGTTTTAGGGTAGCTTTCCCACAAAAACTCTAGAACGCGCATATTAGTTTATAAAGTTGAAAATGCCATTTTGCGCTGCTGGTGATTAGGGCTCTACGCTAGCCATGGACACAGATAAAACTATACATATTTGTTTTTGTTTTTTTTTACTCGGGGCCTTTTCAAATAATTGAAACTTTTTCAATCAAGGTAAATGTTTTTGATACATAGTATGTGATTTTAGCAAAATGAGTCAATTTTCACTTTTTTTTGTCATTATGACATCATAGCTTTTTGCACGGTGTAAAATTCTCTTCATGCAAGGTACCACAAGAAAGCTCAATTTGTTCTGAAAAAAAAACATATATAAAATTTTCCATATGTAACTAGAAATTTCCAGAGTAAATCAAGCCTAAACGGAAGGATAGAAAAAATGCTGAAAACATGTCTGGCCTGCAGCGTACAGAAAATGGCCCAAGCCTCTGGCACTGAAGGGGTTAATATAGTTAAATATTTCTATCGTATCACCCCTCTCATGTCTCTCTTCCAAGCTATGAATATTAAGGTCTTTGAATTTATACTCCTGGTACACTTTATCATGAACTGTTTTAGTGACTCTTCTTTGAACTGTTTCTAAATTACTAATGTAGCTCTGAAGATGTGGTCTCCAAAACTGGACATAATACTCCAGATGAGGACTTACCGGTGATCTTCACAGTGGCATTTGTACCTCCCTTACTGTTGCCAATGCCTCTTTCTACAAAATGCAAGATAATGCTTTACTGCATTGTTTGCCTAGTTTCAACTCATAAGAAATGATAACTCCCAAGTACCTTTCTTCTAAAGTCATCAGCAAAGCATTATTATTATGTGAGTGCCAGAGGGGTACATAATACATTGCTTTGCACTGCATTGTTTACCTCTGTGGCACTCAAAGGGTTAATCCTATATAATAAATACCTTATTTTGCTATTTGAAGCATTAAACTTAGATCTCTCACTCGTCAACACCTGCAATTTTACTAACTCATTATTCATTTGGTTTAACCTCCTGGAATGTCAACCCTGTTGCACCTCACCTTGAATACCACAAGTAATAGCAATAATGAAGATATTAAAGAGAACAGGCCCTAATACTGACCTCTGAGGTGCTCCAATTAGAAACCCACCCTTTTTTCTGAGTGTAATATATGGATCATGGCACAGTCTAGCCCATCCTTCAGCCAGTTTCTTATCCAACCATCTTTGAGCCCAGTCCTAAACGTTGTTGCTTATATATCAGTTTCCTCTGTGGCACAATGTCAAAAGCTTCAGTAAACTGATCTAATAAAACATAGCAGTTGACCTTTACAGGTAACGGATTTAAATCACAAATTAAGATCATTAATCAGAAAGACAGCTGAAAATATTAGTCAATATTCAGGAATTTCATTAAGGTTTTCTACATATAAGAGCAATCCTGTTGTAACTAATGTAAATTCTTCAAAAGTCAGACGTAGGTTTCATTTTTAGAAGTTATACAATTTACACTTTTAAACAGTGATTTAATGTGAATACCTTTCAGTTTAATTTTATAGTTGGACTACAAAATGAATTATTCTTTGGTTTTAAACTGATATTATTTACCAGAAAAAAAAAAAAAAAAAAAGATATTTATTAACTAGTTGAAGAGCCCGTTACACGGGCCACAGTGCCACTGCCAGCCGGTTGCGGGGCAGTCATGCGCAGTAGAGACTGCCTGCGCCGTGGCTGATACAGAGCTGGATGCTAGCCGCAGCACGTGCAGCAGTCTCTACTGCACATGACTGCAGCACGTGCAGCAGTCTCTACTGCACATGACTGCATCGTTACACATGTTTTAGCAAATTATTATATAGGAGGATATAATAGGTTAATAATATTTGAAGAATCCACAGACAAGTCATTTGTTTAAGCTAATTAAGACAATTATATGTAATTTGGATATTTTCTTTTACTCTGGAGACACAAATACAGTATCCACAGTTCGAGAGATACAAATTTATAGTTTAAAATTAACTTACAAAAGTCTGTGTTGCAGTCACTTACGGGTGACTGCGGTTCTCTAAGGTCACAGAGCTCTGCCACAGCTCTCCTCCCTCCCCAGATGACAGAGGCTTCTGTCACTAAGCTGGAGCAGTCTCATTGGCAGAGATCGATACCTAGCCAATGAGATTGCTCCAGCTTCCAGACTGAAGCCTCCGTCATCGAAGGGGAGGCAGAGCATTGGGTTGCAGTCCATGCGGAAGTGGCTGCAGCCCAGACGTTTGTAAGTTAGATTTAAAATAAATGGAACTTGAAAATAAAAAATAAATAATGTTTTGATGGTATTGGATGTGTCACCTAACTATTTATGGCATGTTGTGCATAGGAGACGCATCCACTTTAAGCATATGATTAACAAATACAAGATAAGTCACATTGATACTATGTTTGTATATCAAACAATTAATTAATTCCAAATAATCTATAAACAAACATTTGGAAAGAAACCGGATTGAGTCCCTAATCCATTAAGGTATATATCTAATTTACAAATTGTTTATCAAACATTACATAACTTATTGTCTCTTAAAAATATAACTGCAAGATTTTCCAACTGAAATAAAAATAAATCTGATCTATTTATTATAATTTAAGTAATTGATTTGAACCAATGCTGCCCACTTACTGTAATCCGGACAGAAAACTGTAATGGGCACTATGGCTAAATTCTGAGTGAATTGGCTCATTAAAGCTAATCTTTATTTGGTATTGGATATTTTGTACACAGTCGTGGACGACATTGCCTGTGGCTGCAGTACAGAGCCCTTCCACACATTCTCATTATCTACAGCTCAGCAGCGAAGAATTGCAGATAAATATTAATGTAAATGTAAACCATGGCTTGACAATTTGGTTTGACCAGTGGAACCATGCTGGTGAGGTCACACAGTAAATGGAGATCTCTGGCTATCAGTGGACAAAGTAACAAATCGGGGTGGGGGTGGGGGTCAGAAAATATATGCAGAGAATATGTACAACCAGTAGGAAAGGGAACAAGGCTGGAGGGTCAGATACTCTTTATAGGCAATATGTGGCTACCAGTGCGCAGTGGAACAAGGCTGTGGGGGTCAGACTGTGAATGTGGGGGATCTGTCGCTACCACATACCACCCAACATTTCAAATGTTCAGAGGGGGACACGTTTGTTTTAGGCTGAACTACTGAGTTTCAGCTGGTGGGCGCGGCAATAAAAAGCATTTTTTGATCACTTCCTCACCGATTTACAAACCCTTTATGTACAAGAATAAATGATTTCTGACAAGAACAAAGTATTGTACTAAGACTAATTTTATAAACACATACACTGAAATTTAAACAAACATTAATGCAAGTTTTATTGCAGTGGAGCAATTTGACATGCTTATGTACACACACCAAACAGTACAATCTAAAAGGATGGACACGAGGGTAGAAAAGAGGGACAGATGGATTTGGGTCATAAAGAAGAACAGTTCGGTGGTATGCTACCAGTGGGGTCGTCAGTGTATGTGGGACCTGTAGCTACCAGTGCACAGGAGAACAAGGAAGGGGGGCATGATTTAATATTCTAAAATGAACACAATTCATTTTCATTTTCATTTGTTAATGTCATACCTTGTGGGTGGGGGGCATTGGGATCCCTTCTGATGCCACCCCAGCATTGATTTCTAGGAATGATGAATGTAAATGGAGAAGCCGATTAAAAATATTTGTATTGCTAAATAAAACACTATAGTCAATGCTTGCAACCAGTAAAGAAACCACCAGAACCAACACATATAGTTTATAGTAATGATATAGGCCGAAATCATAGAGCTTGCAAAATATGTGGGTCAAGTCTCCCATAGACTGAAAGCTATAATGGTTGTTTCCATTTTGACTGAAAACTATGTTGTTCACTCTCTACGGTATATTCTATCCTTTTTGTCAGACTACTACATTTAAAGCTCTAATGAAATATGTTTTACTACCAATTGCATGCTCTGCGATTACATTTCTTCACTGAGCGCAATTTATGAAAACTTAGCTTTTCTGTTGATTATAATTTCTATTAAAAATTAACAGAAAGCACATGAATTAAAAAAAAAATTAGCAAGTTCCACAATACAAGTTCAGGAGTTGATTAGTTACTTCTCCCCCTAATTAATACCATAATGTATTTGTCATTTTGCATTCATCTGCTAGATTTTTTCCTTATCACAGCCTAGTAGACATTTCCAGGACTGTATATATTTTATTTCAAGAGATTTTTATTGAGGGTTGGATACAAGAAGGTAGTACACTGAAGAATGGTACAGAATGTACAGCAAAAATAGAAACATAGAGAAAAAGTATTTGGATGTGGTCTAGTCTTAAATTCACAAGCTTATAGAACTAGAATCAGAATAGTTTGTTTAGTTCCATTTTAGTGACACCTCAGACATAAGATACAAACCCTTTATATGAAAAAAAGAGGACAGTGAAGAAATGAGGAGTAGAACTGAGGGGGAAAGAGAGGGGATCAAGGTTAAGGAGAAGTAGAAGAGGGTGGACGAAGGAACTGCGGGAAGAGAAGGGGGAGAGGGGAACATGGATCTAGACTATGACCTCAGGAGGTACTAGGAGAATCTATGGACAAAAGCAGAGAGGGGCTCCAGTTGAACTATAGTTTATATGGCTTAGGTTCCAATACCTTTACGTCTCCGGACTGTATATATTTTATATATGTGAAGGTCTGACAATAAGCTGAAACATTAGCAAATGTTTCCTCACTGATATGAATCTATTTCGCTTTTGATTCTTCATGAAGTTATGGAAGTACTTTTTTATTTTGCTGTACAATACTTTAAAATATCTGCTCCAAGGCATTTGGACCCTTATCAATTACCCTCTGCATGCTGGCACTAGTCATAATGAATTGCAGGATCCCAGAGTCCAGCCAGAAGGAATCATGCCCATCTCAGACACAATATCCATCAAAGGCTAAAAGATTAAAGGGGGAACCACTCCATGAAGAATGTATTCCCAGTGGTCATTTTCTAACCAGATTAAGGTAAGGGGAGTTTATTATTAGGATGTAGTGTCCCTCAACAAAACAGAGTACAATTGAAAAATGAACTCTTGAGGTTTTCAGAAGTTAATTAAAATCATCATTAATATGATGAAGACATTATTAAAAATATACATGAAAGTGATGTGTTCCACAAATAAAATTGATCCAAGTCTGCACTGACATATAAATTCACATCTGCCCCTCTGTCAGTTTACACTGGTTCTCTTGGATTTTAATCTATATTTTTTTAGTGGCTACTTTGAATAGCAACATCACATAATTCCACACTTTAGATGCCTGTGCACTACAATTGTGTTCCTGACATACTCCTTACACCCAATTACATAGTACTGCCCTATTACTTCTATTAAACAGGGTACCAAAAAAAAAATCTAGGGAAATAATTAAGGTACAAAAAAAATTACTATGTTTTGTACATGAAAAACCAATTTAGCCTAATATCTCCAGATGTTAAACCCTTCAGTAACAGACTGTAGCAGCAGGATTTCCATAAGACTAATGCTGTTTGCACATAAAAAGATGTTTGTGAGACAGCTATTAACAGCTTTATGCTTTTAAGCTTATTTTTCTATTAAAAAAAAAAAAAAAAATTATAATGAATCTCACCTTAGCAGCTCAAGAGCTTAGCCCTTTATAAGCCTAAAACACAAGGAAATAAAAACAACGGCAAAAACAAATCCAACAGTTGCAGGAATATCATGAAGTTTACAGCACATATATGGCAAAATACTGAGGTTACAGGCGACATTATAATTCTGACTCAAGCAATTAAATAAGTTATAATTCAAAGAAATGTAACTCCATGTGCAATGCATTGTTCTTTAAAGGTTTAATTAATGAATGCAAATAACTGGAGGATAGTGGAGTTACATTTCTCTGAACTATTATTGTCATTTCCATGCTTTTTATTTGAACGAGAATAATATTGGCTTTAAATGGATTGTAATGTTAAAAAACTAGATTGGCAAGTCTTCTTTATAATATAAGAAACACATTGCGCTATTTCAAACCACTGACATTTTTGTAGTTCATAACATATTAACTGTAGAAGGATCCCCCTCCCGCCCCTTCTGGTCACCTCACTGTTGCAGCTCATACAGGTCCGGATGGATGCAACGAGGGACAAACCTCAGTAAGCAAAGGAAAAACCTGCCCTCCATCGTCAAGGGAGGCAGGTTTTTCCTTATACTTTCTTACTGAAGTTTGTCCCTCACTGCATCCATCAGCTCGCACAACACGATTAGAGATTCAGTGGGAGGCGGCGGGAAGGGGATTCTTGTACAGTTAATATGTCATGAACTACAAAAATGTAAGTAGTTTGAAATAGCGCAACGTGTTTCTTATATTATAAAGAAGACTCAGCGATCTAGTTTTATATCAAAATTACAATCCCTTTAACATCAGTTCTTTTACCTAACTTTTTTTTTTTTTTTTTTGCTTGACTGAGCATGCTTGTAAATATAGTTGAAAGAACGTTAACTCCATGACCACATCCTGTGTTTTAATGGTTATTTAATATGTATTGAGAAGAGCAAATTACAGGTAGGTTATGGAATTAAAATTGTCCACACTACAACTTTCATTTCTATACTTTTGATTGGCTGAGTGAGAATCATAATATATGCTGCAACGTTTTTTTACCTCATAAATTTTATTTTTCCAAAGTGGTCTTTTTGTTCTATTGAGCAAGCTTTGCATGTATGATCTGCATTTTCCCCTCCAATCTTTGCTTAACATTCAACAGCTTACGTTATTTTCCAAATGTTTTGGCTGAACAAATATGCTGCACACATGATCATTGTTCTTCTCACAAAAATGTTTTGTTCAGTCCTGCATTTTGAAGTCATGATCAACTTTTTTCCTTTTCTGATCAAATGAACATGAGATTAAAATAAGTGTCAATGCCAGTAAAGCAGACCATCAAGAGGCTGAAATATGTATGTATAGCTGTAGGTATAGAAATGTCAAACATAAAGAGAAGAATAAACCAGCATACCCACAGGGGGTTTACCACAAGATGCAAAACACCGGTAAGCCTCAAGAACAGAAAGGTCAGGTTAAAGTTTGCTAAAACCGACATAAAAAAAAAACCAAGAGAATGTTCTGGAACAAAGTCTTCTAGAGAGATGATACTAAGATTAACCTGTACCAGAATGATGAAAACAGAAAAGTGAGGAGAGAAAAGGAAAGGAATATGATTCAAAGCATACCACCTTACCTGTGAAACATAATGGAGGTAGTGTTATGGCTTGGACATTATGGCTGTCCCTGGAACTGACTCATTGTCTTTATTCATGATGTGACTGCTGATGGCTACAGCAATATGCATTTCACCATGCATCAAGATAATGACTCCAAACATACTGCTAAAGCAAACAATGAGTATTTCAGGGACAAAAAGTGGAATGTTTTTGACTGGCCAAGTTGATCACTTGACCTGAATCCAAATAAGTGAATACAGCACCTAAAGGGATAGTAATGTTTCATAATAAAAGTAGCTCTAATTAATCATCATAGTATTTGGACTTTGGAGACTGTTATTTCAATACTGTCAGAGTTATAGTTCAAGAGTAATTCAATGACAAAGTGTCCTCCTCCCGCCCCTTTTACGGATGTAACACTGTTCAGCCAGAGCAGAAGGAAGGTGCCCAGGTAGACTGCAGAGAGGGACAATCTTCAATTAAGATAAGGGAAAAAGCTGAAAAGCTTGTCAAGGGGGCAGGGCTTTCATTGTTCTGATAGGAAGAATATTATCCTTTGCTGTTATCTGTCTGGTCTATGGACTGCATTCCACATCTGAGAAGAGATGGCTTACACTAAGTAAAAGGGGAGGCAGGGGATAACTTTGCTTGTGAGAGGTTTGAGAGATAAGACTTATATCGTTCATGTTTTTTTTAATGCCTACAAAATAAAATAAAGATAAAACAAAGTATTACTATCCCTTTAAAGGGTAAAATGCAAAGTACTATATATCACAACTTTGTTTAAGATGGATCTCTCACATCCATAAAAGTTTGCCTCTGTGTAATCTTCTTAAAAAGTTAACATGTAATCTGTCATTTTTTATTTCTTCTGAACAGGCTGCGGTAAAACTCTACCAGCAGCCCATGCCAAAAACACCCCTGCTGATCCAGAGGAAGGCAAGAAAAATCCTCTGGAGCAATTTCAAATTTAGCCCCAAGTGGGTAAAAAAAATTCCTTTCTGACTCCAAATGGCAGTCAGATATTTCCCTGGATCAACATCCTATCTGATTTGAAGTCACCTGTTCAATATTGTTCTGTGTTATATAGGCATCCATTGCTTTTTTGAAAGCAACTGTATTATCTGAAAGTACAACATGCTGAGGCAAAGAATTCCATAGCTTTACCGCCCTTACTGTAAAGAATTCCTGCCTTTGTTTTAGTCAAAAGCACCTTTCCTCTAGACTTAATGGATGACCTCTCATTCTTAGCACAGCTCTTTGTGTAAATAATTAATTGGATGGTTCTTTGTATTGACCTTGAATGTATTTGTAAATGGTAATCATATCACCCCTTAGACGTCTCTTCTCTAATGAAAACTAACCTAGTTTGGCTAGTCTCTCTTTATAACTCAGATCCTCCAATCCCTTTATCAATTTTGTTGCATGTCTCTGCACCTTTTCCAGTTCAACAATTTCTTTTTTAAGAACTGGAGCTCAAAATTGTACTCCACATTCCAGATGAGGCCTAACCAAGGATTTATACAGAAGTAGGATAATATTAGCATCCCCATCATCTATCAGCACTCCTAAATCTTTCTCTAATGAGGAAAGATTGAGATGCTACTTTCAATTCCCACTTCTAGATCATTAATAAGCAAATTAAAAAGCATTGAGCCCAGGACTGACCCCTGTGGAACCCCAATTATAACTTTAGACCAATTTGAAATGGTTCCATTTACAACTCTCTGCCATCTATCATTTAACCAGTTCTCAAACCATGTACAGAGAACACAGCTCAGACTGAAGCCTTTTAGTTTATGTAATAACCTGTTGTGAAGCACTGTATCAAAGGCTTTTGCAAAATCCAAGTATACTACATCTACAGCAGTTCCCCTGTCCAAATGACTACTTGCTCTTTCATAAAATGCAAGTAAACTAGTCTGACATTATCTATTCTTCATGAAACCATGCTGATTCCCACAAATATTGTTTATCTTCACATAGTTCTGAATTGTGTCAGTTAGTAACCCTTCTAGTATCTTGCCCACTATAGAAGTCAAGCTTACAGGTCTATAATTTCGTGGTTTGGATCTTGCTCCCTTTTTAAACAATGGAACTACATCAGCTTTCCTCCAATCACAGGGCACTAAGCCTGATGAAAGTGAATCAATAAATATTAAGTATAATGGTCTTGCTATTACTGAAGTAAGTTCCTTAAGTACCCTTGGGTGTATACCATCAGGTCCAGGTGCTTTATTCACCATAACCCTCTCCAGTCTCTTTTGGACCTTGTCCTCAGTAAGCCATGTAAATAATGGAGGAAATTCCATTGTTTTGTCAGTTTGCTAATAGCCCATCATTGCTGCTTCCTTTGTATATACAGAAGCAAAGAATGTATTTAGTGTGTCAGGCATAGCCTTATCCTTACTAATCAATTCACCTGTCTCAGTCCTAAGAGGACCAATATCAAGCTTCACTTTTTTGTTATTAATATACTTGTAAAATTGTTTAGGGTTTTTCTTGCTTTCATTAGCAATATTTCTCTCATTTTCAATTTTAGCTAGCTTAATTGCTTGTTTTCAGATTTTATTACATTCTTTATATTTTTAAGCTCACCTGTTTGACTTAAACACTTTAAAAGCCTGTTTTTTATTTCTCATTTCTCTGCAAACCTCATTATTAAGCCACATTGGTTTCCCTTTACTCCGCTTGTGCTTATTCCCCAATGGTATATATTGACGTGTATATTTGTCTAAGAGCATTTTATATACATTTCATGATCCTTGTGCATTTTTATCTTTGAAAATTACACCCCACTGAATATCCTTTACTACTTCTTTTAATTTAGTAAAATTAGCCTTTTTAAAATTGAATGTTTTAGTTAAACCCTTGCTATTGTGGTCACTGCTACCCAAATGTTCTCTTACTTGTACATGGTTTATCATGTTGGAATTGTTTGAGAGCACTATGTCAAGCAAGGCCTCTTTTCTAGATGGCTCCTCTACTAGTTGGGACATAAAATTATCATTTATCATATTTAAAAAAGGATTTCCCTTTGTTGTGCCGGAAGTCATATTGCTCCAGTCAATTTCAGGATAGTTGAAATCTCCCATTATAATTATCTTTGCTGACCTAAAAGCCTTTTCTATTTGCAATAAAAGTTGGGCTTCCTACAACTCCCCAATACTACAAAGTGTGTCTGCAAACCAGGCACACTTTGTAGATCGTTCAGATGAAGTATTTCTTTTTACAACTCAAATCTCCTGCTGTCAGCTTTACAGCTCACATCAGGGAAAGGGGAGGGAGGGGGGATCTTTAGCCTTCTATATCTCTCAAACCATAAAGGTTTGAGATATATGACTGAGGTTGTTTAGTTTATTTTACTAATAGCTGAAATTTGACATCCTATATAATAATTCGCTAAATCGTGTGTAACGCGCGACATGCGCAGTACACACTGCTGCGCGTGCTGCGGTAAAAAATGTTCATCTTTCAATTTCAAGACTCATTATAAACAGTAAAATGAATTCACGCTCCACATGGGTAAGTGAAATCATGAGTGCTACTTACACTTGTTAAAGAAACTGCTACATCTGCTTTGCTGAACACCAACACTACGAGATAGAGAAACGTTACAGGACACTTGAAGAACACTGACCAAGTGGCTGTACTGACAGCTGCTTCTTACTGTTGGTAGCGAGTTTCCACCTATGGAGATAATATATAAAAAAAAAATGTGAGTCACAGGTTAATGTAGTCTTCCATTCAGCAACTGTCCTACCTAATCTCCTGAAGTAGAAATTAACCACTGAAAAACCAACTGCAACATGTAAAAGGTGTGCAAACCAAAAGTGTGTTACACTTGATAAGAAAGGAACAGATTTTCACATGCACTATGGATTAAAGGGATAGTAATACTTAATATGTAAAAATATATATAGTGTAGAGTTTATCCCCCCAAGTAAAACAAAAGTACCCCCACTGCTGAAAGGTGTTTTATTCAAAAATTATTACAGCTCAAAGTTGAAACTTTTTAGGTGCAATATCACAGTGGCCTGAAATTGTACAATGGCACTGTTGCTACACCATCCTATGGACAGCTCTGATCTGTGGACCATAAATCTCCACAGGATAGTGTAGCAACAGTGCAACTGTACAATTTCAGGCCACTGTGATATTGCACCTAAAAAGTTTCAACTTTGAGCTGTAATAATTTTTGAATAAAACACATTTCAGCAGTGGGAGTACTCTTGTTTTACTCAGGAGGATAAACTCTACAATATATATATATTTACTTAATAAGTATTACTATCCCTTTAAGTTCTTTTTGGTTCTTACTGCTAATAGCAATCAGTAAACAAGAAAAATGAAACAAGCTTTTGACAGGATACCCTGAAGTACTACGGATCAGTCTCCTGCTGTATGTGACTGTATAGAATTATGGCACAAAAACAATCTAGCAAACCAAACTACAGATTAAAACAAAGTCAACTTATAGAAATAATACAAAATGCTACAATATAAAAACAACCTTACATATGACTGTGTATGCCGTAACTGTCAGAACCAAGGGAAAATGGACAGAGAAATGGAAGACAATGCCATTAGAATTAATCAGCTTCAATACATCTCCAATCAGACCTCAAAGTCCAGCAAACTCTAATTAGCAGAAAAGGGTCCTACCCGGATCGCTGGAACCCAGCCAATATCCACTAAGGCATCCCGTGCCAGTGATCACTACGAGCACGTCGCCATAAACACCATGTGTATCTTCAAAATGCCACGTTAAAAGTTAAACATAAAATTAAAAAAATTATAAAAATCAAAATATCGGTATCTAGAGAAGCGTCATGAGAATGAATGTACACACAACGGGCAAAAACCCTAGCTGTGTCCAAAATTCTCACCGCCCTCGCAACCACCACACCAATAAGCAAAGTCCTCATGATAAATAATAACACAAAACAACACAGTATGTATTCTTGTACACCACAACCATCCACTTAAGAATACAATGCTCATACTGACAATTAGCTAACGGGACTAGATATTCAAATAAATCAAAACCCTATAGCACAAAACCCCATGGATTTCAATATGGCATCTATTATAAAATGCTATAATAATTCATATTAATTATTCTTGAACATTTACCCAAGAGGACATACACATATATATATATATATATATATATATATATATATATAATTTATTTAGATCACGTAGAAGAGATACCATATTAACACCCATAGGGTTTTGTGATTTATTAGAATATCTATTCCTATTAGCTAGTTGTGTGTATGAGAACCATATTCTTAATTGGTACTGTGCAATTGAATAGATACTGTGTTATTGTTTTTATAGTGTAGATTAATTATTGGTGTGGTGGGGGGAGTGGGTAGGTAGAGCTTTTGACACATCTAGGGATTTTGAGTGTGTGTGTGTGTTTTCTCGTCATGACTTCTCAGACCCACATTTTTTTAGTTTTATATTTTAGGTTATGCTTTTAACTTGGCATTTTGAAAATATATGTGTTCTTTATGGCCATGTATTCCAGTGATGCTCGTAAGCACAGGATGCCTTAGTGGATAGTTGTGGGGTTCTCGTGGGATTTATGTATCACCATAGACCCATGTAGGGCCCCCTTTTCAGCATTAAGAGTTTTTTTTAAATATGAGGTCCTATTGGGGATGTACTGGCGCTTTTGATCTCAAATGGAATTATCTCCCATTTCTCTGGTTGTGTTCCCATGGTTCTGAAAGGTGTAGGATACGCAGGCATATGCAAGGCAGATTATATTCTAGCATTTTGAATATTGCATTATTTATCAATAAATAGGCTATGTTTTTATCCACAGTTTGCTAGTTTGTTTTTTTAAGCTCCAGAGTTTCTCTTCTTGACACTGCTCTTTTTCCTTAGAGAAAGGTGTTTCCCTTGTCTCCTTTCTATACCAATTTGTTATTGTCCCTTCCAGCTGGGTGCCACTTCACCATATTATTTTTCTGTAAGAAATTCCATCTAATACACATTAATATTGGTGTAAAATCACAATGCCCATATCTTGCTATATGTTTTTCAGCAAACACTAGATTTTACCCCACCACCCATTTTTTTTATATATGTTTTTCAGCCAATACTAGATTTTACCCACTACATAATGATGAGTTGATAATGTTCACTAACAAATGAAACATAATCATGTGTATGCTCAAATGCCAGGACTAGCAGAAAAAGCATTTTTAAGCTGTATAGCCCTAACCAAGTTTGTGGGGATATTTTCCTGTTCCTATCCAGGTGGATTATTCTCCTTTTATCACCTTCTGCCCTTTTTTTCCATTTTTTTCACCATCACACTAGATGAACCCATTTATAATTGTACGAAAATGTTCTTGAATATGGTCATGACTAAAGAATCTCATAGGAAATTATCTGTATGTAAATGTAAGTTACCCGATTTACAAGAATAACTGCTGCCACCAGGGCCGGCCCAAGACATTATGCTGTCTGGGTCCAAGGATGAAATGCTGCACACACACACACTCACACTCGAACATGCCCACATCCATTATGCTTGGGTCAAGCCAAATATCAGTTATGCTCTTACACTTGGTTGGTGTCTACAGACATATTATAAATCACATTGCATGTTTACAGCCCTGCTGACATAAGCTCTGTTTATGGGAACAAGAACCCACCATCATATTTACTGGCTGAAATAATTTCATCTTGTAAATATGATGGTGGGGTATTGTGTCCATAGACACAGAGCAAGCCACCAGGGCTGTAAATATGCATTCCGATCTCATTTACAATATGTCTGTAGGCACCAACCAAGTGTAAGAGCATAACTGATACTTAGTATAAAAACCAGTTATACTCTCACACTTGGCTGGTGACATATTGTAAATCAGAGAAGTGTGCATATTTACAGTCCTGGTGACTTGAGAAATCAAATGTAAGATAATAGGAAATTGAGGAGGAAAAAAATAAACATCTGTCTCATACACATAGAGCACCCAGACTGCAGAGAGTTTACCTACCCTTGGATGCGTCCACTCACTCACAATCTCAACCACATGTGCACAGTGCATCATGCGTGCAGGCTCAGCACCGCATCCCAGCGGAACACAGACGTGGCACCCAGAATAACATGCCTCAGAGCAGCAAATTGCTGCCCCTGTCTAAGTGCTGCCTGGGTCCTATGGACCCACCGGGACCCATGTAAGGTCCAGCTCTGGCTGCCACTACTATAAAATACAAAATGCGGTCTCTGAAAAGCTGCTTTTAAAAGAAACATTCCGTTTGCAAAAATCCTACCATTAATAGGGACATACATAAAATAAATGTATGCAAGTAGCATGTCCAAATAAATATTACTTTTTTTTACAAATCAGTAAAGGATAAACATGAATCAACTAAAGAATGCAAGGTTATTTTGGGAAATACAAAACAGCAGACAGTAAGTACAATGTATGCTATGAATTATTGAAATGCTTATTTGACAAACTCATGTCAGTCATTTTCTTATAAACAATGTGCAAAGCCAGACACTGAAGGTTGTTAGACATGCTGAAAGTGAGCAAGTTCAAAAGTTCCTGATTGATGGCTAGAGGTAACAGGAAAGGAGAGAGGCATCAATTATAAAGTTTTCTTTAACAAAACAGGAAATAAAACAAGTTAACTTTAAGAAGCGCTACTGTTTTCTCCTTTGCATGGGTAACTAAAAATGATCATACACATTTCCCTGCATAAGCACCACGGGTTCTCACATTTCTGCAGCCAATACCCACTCCCTTTCAAAAGTCAACATTTTAAGAGGCCTAGTTGTCTTGAGTGCACTGTAACTAAACTTGAGTGACATACATTCTTAACTGAACAGATATACCAGTATCCACAAAAATCCAAGTTGTCTGAGCTTCTGCATCTGCAAAATAGAGAAACTGCTTGAAAACGTTTGTTTGCACTGAATACAATTATTATTTTTCTATTCTATATGTGTGTTCTACTAGTGTGGTCATGGAGGGTTTTAAAATAAATATTTTTTCCCCTTCTCTTGCACATATATCATGTGCAAGTGATTAAAAAAAAGAGGTCTGATGTGGATGTGTTCCTTTTGATTGCTGGGCAATAATTGTGGTCATCTCCTTTACAGTACAGAACAGAGGAAAAGTGAATACATAGAGCATGTGAATCTCCTAGAAGTGGGTGAAAATCATACAACAGGAAAAATATTAATTTATATGCTACTTATACAATAAAAAAAAAATGTGAAATACATACTAGAAGCATACATAATAAAAAGATGGTGATGGGAGAGGGTGCATGAGAGCTAGCGGACACGATGAAGACTTTGTCTTACTACTCTCGGCCACCTCTGTGAGTTGCAGAGGAAGCTGGATGATTTATCAGAGTCTTACATATCTCCGACTGCTACCGATATGAGTCCACTAAGTTCTCTGTTGCTGTAGAACGTCTGCTCCTGTACTGCTTCTGAACCTAGTGTTCCAAAGATTCCTTTCCCAGAAACATGAGTGCAAAGGCACTTTCATACCCACCTCAACCTTCATGAAAGTCTTAATTAAAAGGGAATCTCTGGCATGAGCTTTACATTTGGTGCTGAAAAATGCTATGCTGCTCAAGACTCAAACATCTTTTTTCTGAGCTTTCAGAGATGTCTTTGATACTGCCCAAGCCAAAAAGAATCTGCTGAAGTGGCTCTACTTGAACTTTGCCAGGGCAGTCATCCAGCTAGTCAATATGCTATCAAATTCTGAAAGCTCTCTTATGAGCCAGCTGGAACAAGAGAGGTTTTAATGAGGCTTTTAGAGGCTGGCTAAATGACAGGCCAAAAGTTGGATTTACCTATTGAGAGATTCATGAGGATCTGGAGTCTCTGATCGCTATATCTAGATCTTCTTATGCAGGAACAAAAGTTGAAAAAAGACAGCTCTTGTAAGCTAGGTTCATACTGGCTCAAGTCATTCCTGTTACGTTTTCTTTGGGGTTGCCTACTTCTATTAAGATTGCTAGTTCTTTCCATGTTCCTATTTTCAAGCCTTTTATTCAGAACGGTCCTGTTCATACTTCTTCTCTATGTTCTGTTCTGGTTCATGGTCACAAAGAGTTTATGGTTTGTAAAATGTTGGCTTTCTTCAGCATCTGATTGACTTGAGAAGTTATGGAGCCCAATGGTCACATCTCTGTGTTGCTTTGGTCTTTCCATCATGTGAATCACCATAAGCCTGGTTGTTCAGAGGGCTCCTCCGCTTGAGAAGAGGGAATTGTAATAACTTTCATTTCGAGTGCATCCATGTAGTGAGAAATTTCCTAGTTAAACTTGGATCTTTTTTCAGATTGTAAGATTGGCTTGTTTGGTGCATCTCTTCCAACTGTTGATTCCTGATCCTAACCTTGGGTTGTCTCACTGTACAACTGTAAGTCTCCTATTGTTACCTCATCTTTGAAACCTGACTTACTGACTTGTCATCGTCTCTTCTCTTGGATTTGAAGGTCCCAGAAGTCTCCATTGCAACTCCGTGGAGCACAGGTGTGCTCATCCTGTTCTGGCCCCAGCTCAACTGAGGTCAGATATCCAACCTAGTGGTCTGTACCTTTACTCCAGCTATAGCCACAGCAACAGCTTTATAGCGCCATATATCAGAATCCTGTTGCAGAGACTCTCCTCATTTCAGATACTACTGGCAGGAAGTTCTTGAAAACCTACCACTACAGAAAATAGTATATTAAGAGAAATCAAATACTCTTCTCCTACTTATAGGTTTCCCATCTAATGGCTCTGGGGGTGGCGAGGACAATCTACTAGAGTGCTCTAGTTTACAAAGCCTTTCTCAGAGGGCTTTTACTAGGTCTCACTAAATCCCAGGAGGTGCTTCAACATTAAACTGTTAAGCTGTAGCTAATTATTGTACCCTTTTGGAGCCCATGAAATATCTTAACATCTTGTCATCCCTATACTATACAGCCATGCTTGGATGGCTTAATGAACCACATGTCACTCTCCATGGCACTTTCTTCATTCTACTAATGTACTCAGTTAAATTAAACACAAAGCTCCTCAGTTACTAGGATTCTTGTATACTTCATAATGCCTTCCATATTTCTTGTTTTATATTTGGAATAAGATGAACAACTCTTGGAAACTTGGTGCGCCTATCTTCCTTATTCTGTAGGTCAATGGCTCTCATGCTTTTCAATCCTGGTACAAATGAGTGCGCATCCCACCTATTCCAAATTATATGTGTAGTTCTCCAAGGTTTCATTCTCAGGCCCCTTCTCTTCTACTTTTTCTGTTTAGAAATAATCTGCCCACTGTTTTCAAATCATATTCTATTCTGCACACGCAAAACTGCAATGTACATTTAAAAAAAAAAAAAATCACAGGCTGTATTACAGGATTATTTCTAAGATTAACCCCTTAACGACCGGCTGTGCAAGCACGAGGCGGTCACTAAAGGACCACGGAGCTTTTTTTTTTTTTCTTGCGATTCCGGACTCCCCAAACAGCGTGCAGCCGCGGGGGGAGCCTGGAATTCCATGACGGTCATAGAACGTTATGGGTCGTTAACTCAAATCGGCCCATGACGTACTATGACCGTCAAGGGTCGTTAAGGGGTAAAAATACCGATTTCTTAAACACACACACTGATAAAATGGTCACAGTGGTATTTGGTACAAAGCACAGATAACATTGTAAAAGTCAAAGTGCAATGTGGCTCGGTTTACTTTTAAAATGGCGCACTTAAAATGTTGTGTCTTAAAAGTGCCGCATTTGTTTGGCCACGTCATTCAGAATGCAGCATTTAGCATGTCGTGCCTTAAAAAGTCGCAAATTCTACATGTCGCGTCATTCCGAATGGAGCATTCACCATGTCGCTCGTTAAAGAGTCGCTTAAGGGCGCAATATGGGTGCATTAAGGAGACGCAATATGGGCACATTATGGGTGGACTGAGGATGCAACTCAGGTGCAAAACCAACCCTAAACACATACAATCAACCCTAAACACACTAAAACCAACCCAAAACCAACCCTTATTGCAATAATTCACCCATAATGCGTCCTTAATGCACCCATATTGTATCTTTAAGGCACCCATATTGTGTCCTTAATGTCTCCTTATTGCACCCATTTTACGTCCTTAATTTGTCATTATTGCGCCCTTAAGTTAAGCCCTGCTGCGACATGTTGTACTTGCGACTCTAACGCGTGAAATGGTGAATGCACCATTCGGAATGATGCGGCATATAGAATTTGTGACTCTGTAAGGCGTGATATGGTGAATGCGCCATTCGGAATGACGCAGCCAAAGAAATGCGATACTCTAATATGCAACATTTTAAGTACGCCATTTCAAAAGGATACCATGTGGCACCTAGTCAGCTCACATTTGGTCTTCATATTGACAAATATCCAAATTTGATTGATCTCAAAGTAGTTGTTCTAATTATTAACAAATAATGTCCCATGTATGAAAACGTATCATGCAACAGATATTAATGTCCGTTATCAATTATGGGGACACAGTATATGCCTCTGCATGACAAATCCATCTCCGTAAACTCAGTACACAATGAAATTCAAGACACTTTGTTCTCCTTTGTAATTACAAAGGAGTAGCACTGTACATGGGGTTTGCTGTAACGCTACAGAACAGAAACCCAGCTTCGAAGGGGAGCGTGAAAGCGCCACCTGGGGCAGCTGGGAAGTCAAGCAGGACATTTAGTCCCACAGAACTCGGAAGTGTCCGATTTTGACTGGCTAATATGTGCACTTATAAGCAATTTTTTTTAAAAAAATACACCTAGCTCTAATCTTCGGTTAACTATTAAAATCCACTATAAAAGTTTGAATTTAGGTGATAGTTCCACTTTAAAAAGGTATACTATACTTTATTATTAATCTTTACTTATATAGCGCCAACAAATTCCGCAGCGCTTTACAGTAGGGAATAGACATGCAGAGGTATTAAATAGTACAATCAAATGTGGAGAACAGAAGGATCAGAGGACCCTGCTCGCGAGAGCTTAGTGTCTAGAGGAAGGTAGGTTTGACACAGAAGGAGAAAGTGCTATTGGGTGAAAGTGCCTCCTGCCACATGAACTGCCAGTCAGTGGGTGGGAGTGAAGTGCTGTTGAGTGCAGTGGTCCAGGCAAGAGGTGATTCTTAGTGATAAAGTTTATGGAGGCAGTTGACAGGCTTCCCTAAAGAAGAGGTGAGTTTTCAGGGAGCATCTGAAGGCTGGGGCAGAGTCTGACTGGGAGGGGGAGGGAATTCCAGAGCTGAGGTGCAGCACAGGAGAAGTCCTGTAGGCGGGAGTGGGAGGATGTGATAAGAGCTGTGGAGAGCAGAAGGTCGTGTGCAAAGCGAAGATGGCGAGAGGCAGTGTATTTGCAAACGAGAGCTGAAATATAGTGTGGTGTGGTGTTAGTAAGGGCTCTATAAGTAAGCACCAGAATTTTGAATTTAATTCTATATGCTACGTCATTAAAAAAAGCTTTACGATTGGCACAATTAGAGTTTGGGAGGCTACGTCATCAAGTTGAGCCTTTCCATCGGCACAGAGAGAGTTTTGGAACCAGTTGGTCTCAAGCAAACTGAAGACAGACGAAGGAGAAGCGCAAGTTGAGAACCGGATAGGACGTCATAAAGAGCCAAAGTCTGTCAAGTGAGAACGAAACAGAAAAGCACTGGTGAGAGCGTTCCATTTTATTATATTTTTATATGTGGACATAAAGAGCTTCGTTGACCCACTGAATTGTATGTATTGCTGAGAGTGGGTGAGAACGCTCACCTATAGTTCTTATACAAGAGCCAGTGAAAAGCTCTGTACATCCGTGATTTTGCTGTATATCCCCTTAAAGACAGTGTTTGCAAGGAAAAGATACATTGCAGTGCAACCATGCTAAACATGATGATCTATATTATGAGATGATACATGTCCACGTTATTTGAAGGTGTCTGAAAGAAGAGGATACCGAGTTTACAGCCATTTGGTATACTAAGAATTAACTAATTGGGACATTTACTCCGACGACCACTTTTTAAGTATATTGATATTATCTGATATTTTTTGCATATTTTTTATTTTTTCTTGACAATCGATCTTTTAGATAGAGTCAGGGTCAAAGGGTATAGAAGTAGTTTAGGATGTTGTGTATATATTTTTATATGTAAGGTGTGTGTGTGGAGTCGGGGTATCCAGTTACTTTAACACACAACTGCAAACACTTATTATTAGTATAATATACCTTTTAAGTTTGCTGTTGTCCTATAATGTGCATGAAGCGGTTCTCATGCACTGAATAGGAGGAATAGAGCAACATTTGGGAATATATTCAGATTCCTTATCTTAGCAGCGCTTTGGAACTGTGAATATACTAACCATTACCCATCACATATACATAAGGATCTTAACTAAGGAATTATTCCTCTAATTGTACAACATAACTCTTGAGCTAAATTTGACTGATATTATAATAGTATGCAATTTTGAAATAAATATGCATGTTTTATTGAATATTGGTGGCCATTTTGTGGTTTGTACATATTGGTTTTATCCTGTACCTATGCGCCAGACCATAAAGTGTATATTGCATTTTTTTTGGGATTTGAGAGTGGAACCCAGGTCAGGCAGCAAGGTAAGGGGTTGTTTGTCCATTTTTCCAGCCACTGTAAAGATACAGCATCATCTTTTGTCTTAACTTCACCCCTGGCAATCAACCAGTTAAAGTGTTAGTAATGTCCCAGAAAAACTTGTTATAGTTTTGTAGAGGACTAAAGAATAAGCTTAATAGAGCAAATCCTATCTCTCAAACCGCTATGGTTTGAGAGATAGAAGCATTGAAAGCTCCCCTCTCCTTCCCCTTCTCCTGATGTCAGCTGTTACTTAGCGCTCCTAAGCAGCTAGTCACCAGATGAGGAGTTATTTAAGCTAAAGTTGTGTTCAGGTGGCAGTTCCGCTATAAGGTAGCACTGATGTCTGAAGGTAGAAATGGGGGAGGAAAAAATATATTCACAGCTGATGGATATGAATTGTGAAGTGAAACTGTACTACAATCCCAATAAACAGCAAGAACTGATTGGAAATGCAAGAAGAATAAGAGGATTCTGGAAGATGAAAAGAAGAATGTGTAGGTCTGTTGAAATAGGAGAAATCTAGTGGATAATGTACTGGGATCCAAGCATTAAGTGCCCACATACTAAGATTTTAATTGGAAATTGAGAAATATGACCATTTAGAATTCAGATTGCATGTATATGTCTAAGAGAGAGACTGTATGTTGTCAAAACAACCTGATCTCAAACTCATGTGACAGATTGGTCAGTTGATCATATATATATATATATATATATATAACAATAATCTAATCAAATACAAAACACATTTTCAAACAGCCCCATCAGCTC
This sequence comes from Rhinophrynus dorsalis, assembly GCA_037306005.1. NCBI lineage: Eukaryota > Metazoa > Chordata > Amphibia > Anura > Rhinophrynidae > Rhinophrynus > Rhinophrynus dorsalis. The sequence goes on along the minus strand of CM074720.1, from coordinate 128,549,377 downwards.
AGGCATCGCAAGTAAGTCTACAACAATTTAGAGAGGAAAAGTTATCACTGATTTTGTCTCACAGTTTACTAATGATGGCTACGGGGAAAACGAGTGGTCATTATCAACTGCAAAGTAATTAATGCCTTAGTCTGCTGCATCTGATTGATCTGGCCTATACATTCTGCTACAAACTGGCAATCTTGTCATTTTTAAATGGATTGATATTGTATAGATTTCTGAATAAAGGAAGAGTAAATCCAAATATATTACACTAAAATACTGGCTATGTGCCTCTGACTACCGCTAACATGGTCGAGTAGCTAAGGGGTTACTTAATACTTACTGAGTCACAAGGCAGATCCTAAGAAGTTTCCCTAAGATCAGGGACAAGGAGTTTCCAATTTCTGTCTACTAATAGAAACTGGTTCTCTGGGAGCAGAGATTTACAGTTATAGTACTGTTTCGCAAAAAAAAAAAAAAAAAAAAAAAAAGGCAGCTCCTATTAATCTTCATATTATTTGGTCCATGTAGAGTGTTATTTCAATACTGTCAGAGTTATAATTCAAGAGTAATTGAATAATAAAATATCCCCTTCCTGTCCCTTTTTGCCTAGTGTAAGCCACCTCCCCTCAGATGTGGAATCTGGTCTATTGACTGGACAGGTCGCAGCAAGGACAAGCTTTTACTGTAAGAGTAAGGAAAACCCTTACCCCATTTGACAGGTTTTTCCTTATACTCCCAGAAGATTGTCCTTCTCTGTGATCCATATGGACAGTCTTACTGATCTGAGGTGAGCAGTGTTACATCAGTAAAAGGGGTGGGAGGGGGATACTTTATCATTCAATTTCTCTTGAACTACAAGTCAGACAGTATTAAAATAATGCTCTCCATGGCCCAAATACTGTGAAGATCAATCGGAGCTGCTTTCAAGTTAAACATTAAGATCCTTTTAAGTCTGAAACTCCCACAGAACCAGTGCACTTGCAGAGCCAAAATCCTGCTGGATTTCAAGTCTGTGAAACATCATTGGTGCTACGGGTGCTTGAAAAGTCAGTTTCAGCTCCCAAAGAGCTGGTCATCAAGCAGGGGCATGAAGGAGCACTTCCTTTTCTCTAGTCTTGGGGAAACAGAGTACGATCGGCCATACGACTCTGTAAACATTAATCCCTGAACTACCAGAGCACGTTAGCCATAGTCAGGGGCACATAGCCAGTGTTTCAGTTAGTTTACTATTTTAGAGTTTACAGTCCCTTTAAAGGGATAGTAATTTTTCATAATAAAAGCAGCTCTAATTAATCATTATAGTATTTGGGCCATGGAGAGTGTTATTTCAATTCTGTCAGAGTTGTAGTTCAAGAGTAATTGAATGATAAAATATCTCCCTCCCACCCCTTTTACTGATATAACACTGCTCAGCTCAGAGCAGCAGAGAGGTGCTATCTTCAGTTAAGATAAAGGAAAAAGCTGAAAAACCTGTCAAGGGGGCAGGGTTTTCATTGTTCTCACAGTAAGAAGATTGTCTCTTGCGGTTATCTGTCTGGTCAACCAACCAGATTCCACATCTGAGGTGAGCAGTGTTACACTAGGTAAAAAGGGCAGGAGGGGGATACTTTATCATTCAATTACTCGTGAACTACAACTCTGACAGTATTGAAATAACACTCTCTATGGCTCAAATACTATGAAGATTAATTGGAGCTGTTGTTTTTGTGAAACATTACTATCCCTTAAAGAAGAAAACACAAACACTAACATCTAAAATGAGAACGAAAGAATTCTGGTGTCTGAAAGTAAATATTAGGGTTTTAACTCTAAAGCCGGTTAGGATGGATGTTTTAATCTGCAATACTTTTAAACTTACAAAGGCACTAATATAGTATTAAAAGCAGAGTATTGTGTAATATGGTAAAAAGTATATTATATACTGTAGTTTCCCTGCTGAGTATAACAAAGCTGCTCCCACTCTTAGGAGATGTTTCATTCAAAATTGCATTTTTTTGTGTGGTTCCATGTCCTCTACCAGTTTAGTGTGGTGCTGTTGCTACAGATGTCTATGGAAGGCTATTGTCAGTAACAAAAATCATATGGAGCAATTACAGTGCCACCCTGAAATGTAAAGTCATGTAAGCAATGCCCCCCCCCCAAAAAAAAAAACAAAAAAAAAAACTCATTTAACCCTTTAAGGACAAGAGTAGTGAGCAAAGTATATATATATATATATATATATATATATATATATATATATATATATATATATATAAGCTTTAGTAATCTTTGAATTAAGCATTCCCAGCAATAGCAGTGTCCTAGTTTTACGCAACAGGAAAGCCAAACAATTATACCAGTTAAAAAGTAACCATGATGTTTATAAATGCATAACAAGTACTCATGGTATTTGACCCAATTCTCTGTCTGAAGATTCAAATCCCATGTGACCCAGTCCAGTACTATCAATTATGTGACCTGCATCAGTTGACTGCTTCTTGAGTCTCTAAATTGGTGTCATTTATACCATGAATGCAGGGGAGACATCCTGCTTGTGTGTGTTCAAACTGAGCTCTTTATGTTGCTGTGTGTGAATGATTATTTGAGAAATGACTTGAGAAAGCAAGAACCTACCAAAAGCAATCTATATTATCAAAAACAGTATGCTTATTATTTTCAACATGATTTGAAAATTTCCTGGTATGTCTCCAAACTGCTAGTAAATGTGATATACCTCTTTTAGCAGGATGCAAGTGGACTCCTGAGCTGGGCTTAAGACCATGGACTAGGGTTTGAGCTTGCCATGCCAGTGCACTTGGCCTTAGCCCTGAGATTTAGCATTAGACTGTAGTGCACATATCACAGTCTAAGATGTGAAACGAACACTCCAGCCCTGCACTCTCATGCCAAGGATACCCAAGCATCTGCAATGTGTATCATGCAGTGGAATCATCAGGAAAAGGGGCAAGAGGAGAGCTTGGAATTTAGCAAGAAGGAGTTGACAAAGATCTATGGTTCACATTTATTAAAGAAAAGTAGGACTTTTTATTATTTGTCCCCTATGGTGCAATTGGGTTACTCCAGAATATTTCCAGCTTCAATCCACTTTTATGTTACGTTTAAACACACATTGCATAGTGTTTGATAGCAATTATGCGAGTGATAAAATATATTGCTTGAGGAAAATTAGAACACATCATATATTCAGAGGATATGATGTAGTTTCCTACACAGTGTATCATAGTGGAGTCATTTTATAAAACTAGAACAATACCTCAAGTTACAAGTCCCGAAAGCCTGGAGGGTTAGCTAAGCAGCTGGTGCCCTTTATTGCCAGTCTAAGGGCAAATGGTACAGCAAGACAACTCACCTCTATAGACTGAACGGAGGACACCACTACACCATCTCAAAGCCGCCATCTCTACTCAGTGCTGACCCAGGAAACGCCTTTCTTAACGTTCACTGTACACATGAGTTACACAAGACGAACTATACCCGAAGAAAACAGACGACAAGTTATGTTTAAACGGAATTACACTTCAGATTAAAAAAGCATACATTTCTTTATATGTCACATAATTTCTGTGCAGGCATGTTATAGTCAGGCTGAAAGCGGGTCCTCTAGCAATCAGGACCCGTGGGAACTGTCAGATAAAATTCAAGCATGGACCAAGTTATGAAGCGCCGGGCACCTCGTGACGTTAGTGTGAAAACAATCTGAATCGTTCATCGGCCATCTTTGAAACGGGCAAATAGTTGATCACTGTGGTGATTCATACCGCCCAATTTCAAATGTATACAGAGGGGCACTTTGTGTGGGTGGTGTTGGGTGGGACGATACTTTTCTTTTTTTTTTTTTTCTTATTTCATGACTTACCGACTCCTCTTTGCTATAGAATACATTATTTAGTGTGCAAGAGTAACGTATTTTATGTACACAGACTAATTTATACATAAGTATACTGAAGTTTAGACAAGCATTATTGTAAGTCTTACTGCTGTGGAGAAATGTAACACATTTATATGCACCACGCAGTCTCTGATCTCTTAAAACTACAGACAACAACCAGGGTAGGAAATAGAGAGTTGGTCTCAGAAGAACACTTGGAAGATATGGAGATCGTTTATTTTGCAAACGTATATGTTTGTTATCAACATACCTGGGAACTTTTTAAACAGGGCTACCCGGAGGGTAACCCTGTCAGTGCCGACCTGTGAGGAAAATGAAGCGGGGGGGGCGGGACAAAAAAAACCCTGCAAAATGTATCTAAGAGGGCGGGGAGTGGGAGGAACCAGGCGGGATGGAGCACAAGTGGGCAGAGTTTCTATTTAAACTCTGCCCACCCGGTGATCCACACATTGCCCCGGAGACCCGGTAATTCAGTCTGAAATCCGGAGTCTCCTGGGCAAAACCGGAGAGTTCCCAGGTATGGTTATCACTAGTGTGGCCACATTTCCATTGTGCTATTCAGGACATTGTGGAGATGAGAGCAGCAGAGTACTTGTCCTCAGCTCTAGTGCAGCAATGTGGGAGGGGTCACAATATATTACTGTGCAACCTGCTCTTTCTCCAGCACACCACAGAGTTCTAAATACCTAAGGGAGACCTGCCCATTGACTGCTGTGGGCTATAAGGATATGGAAATATGCTCTGCAGCTCCTGCTTGATGTCAGAATCAAGGCTCAATTATCTCTGTAGTGTTTAGAGCTCTTTCTGGAAGACATTTTATTGTAGCCCAGCAGAGGATTCACTTTCTGACACAGTAGGCAATGGACAGTTCTCCTTCTAGTGTTTAGAACTCTGTATTCTGGAATCTTCATTCTGAGTCTTTGTATTGCTCCAGAAGAGAGCTGCCACGTGACACATTTAAAATCCAGGACTGTCCCTTGCAATACGAGACATGTGGTCACCTTTGTGATCACATGCTAGAAGCAATTTTTACCTGATTGCCCCTATTTGTGTTTGCATATATGGTTATGCAGCTTTACGGAAACATTTGAATATGTAACTGTCATACCTGTGATCTCTCCAGATCTGCTCTGGAGACTCAGTTTTTTGTATTTTTTTTACAATTAATTACTGGGTCTCCTGGGAGAGAGGCTGATTTTTCGGTGGTGGTGAGTTTCTCCTGGATCTCTGCCCACTTCTCCTCCTTCCCACACTTTTCCTTTCACTTTCTGCCCACTTCTCCTCCTTCCCATCCTGTTTGGCCCACTTTATGACACAAGGATGGTAAGCCCTGCCCCCTTTATGATGCAAATTGCATAATTTACATCCCCCTGGTAAGTAGAGCATGAGCACTCTTCACAAGCTCAAGGGCAGAAAGTTCCTAGGTATGGTAATAACTTTTAAAAAAATGAAAACACTTTTAAAGTATTAATGTTGTTTCTGGATAAGTGAAAAAGGGTAAAGGAAGACCACGAAAAGAGAAAAGAAGAAGTATGAGGAAAATAGGAAAGAAGACAAGTATCCAAATTCTAGGATTGCCAAAATGTCCAAATACTGTAAATGCTTCACACATTTCTAAATATATAAACAAAAAGCATATGCAGAGTATAGTATTTTGCACTAGTTGCATTATTCTTAGCCAACCATTTAGCTACCCAGATTGATTCATTCAGATGTTTCCTCTGTAGTTGACTGTAACATTTTTTCCATAATGCATAGGCATACATTTACTGACTATGGAAAGAACTACTTTTATTCCTTCTTCATTTAGCTATGTTATAGATAAAACATAATCCATTAAAGTGGATGTGTCACCTATGGACTACATCCTATAAATGGTTAGGTGACACATCCAATACCATTAAAACGTTATTTATTTTTTATTTTAAGCTTCATTTTTGTTTAAATTTTACTTACAAAAGTCTGGGCTGCAGCCACTTCCGCATAGACTGCAGCCTGAAGCTCTTCCTCTGCTCTCCTCTGATAACAGAGGCTTCTGTCTGTAAGCTGGAGCACTCTCATTGGCTAGATATCGATCTCTGCCAATGAGACCGCTCCAGCTTACAGATAGAAGCCTCTGTCATCGGAGGAGAGGAGAGACAGAGCTCTGTAACCGCAGAGAACCACAGTCTACACAGAAGTGGCTACAGAACAGACTTTTGTAAGTTAAATTTAAACAATATCAAAGCTTAAAATAAAACATAAATAACGTTTTTATGGTATTGGATGTGTCACTTAATTATTTATGGGATGTTGTCCATAGATGACACATCCACTTTAACTCTGAATGACATGCCAGGACCATCACAGGAATCCATTCTTTAGGGATAGATGATGGTCCTGGCACATCAAAGCTTAATGATCACAGCACATCTCAGGATGCACTGTGATCATTGCAGGGAGGCTGTAACTAACTAACTGCTCCAGGACTGGAGCAGTCAGATTCAGCCTTTCACTGGTGGCTTTTCACATGTGATCCCTTCTACAGGGAACACATGCCAATGGAGCCACATGAGAAAGGCAATGTAAATATACATTGCCTTTCTTACTGTTTTATGCCTCTCTCTTCCTCACTATGATTGTGAGAAAGAGAGAAGCTTGGAACTGAGGTCCCAACGGGGAAAGTGTCCCTAAAGGGGTGGCATATGATTTAAAATGTTTTAACTGGGGGAAGGACTAGGGGTATGTCAATTGATGACCTATTTCCACCTCATTGTGTAACTGAATAAATGATTTAGAGCAAGACCAAGTATTTTATTTACACAGAATGATTTATTAATATATATATATATATATATATATACATATAAATATATATATATATATATATACTGAAGTTTAAACAAACATTAATGTGTGTTTTATTGCTGTGGAGCAATGTGATACACATTCACACTAGTCTGATCTCCAAAAAGAGGGACACCAGGGTGGGAAAGAGGGATATAGGGATTTATCTCAGAGAGACAGTATCCCCCAAAAAGGGGAACTTGGGACGTATGAACAAATGTTCATACCTTTCATCGAGTCCCTGTGAAAAATCAACTAACTGAGCACATTGTGTCAAAACATTTATCTGAGTATCATGCTGGAAAGTGTGATGGAATTTCTATTATGGCAGGGTATAGCTGATTAGGGAAGGTATAAAAACCTCCCCCATTTCTCTCACAAGGGTTTTGTTCACAACAGAGGTATAGTTGCTTTTAATTGCATTATACTAAACTACTGTAAAAGCCCATGTACAAGGGCCAAGGTCCGGGTAATGTTGACCCTTTGATTGCCAGAGGGGTACGCAACACATTGCTTTGCAATGCGTTGCGTACCCCTCTGGCACTCAAACGGTTAAGCTACTGCTACCTCACTGCTCCAAGCGATGCAGTCTTGCGTCGCCTCAACTCACACGATGCAATCATGCTCAGTAGAGACCACCCGAACGCGCGCAGTCTCTACTGCACATGACAGCTTCTGACGAACATCCTAGCGAATTATTATATAGGATACGTGTCCACAGAATCGTAGGCAGATAGGGGCTTGCCTGAATCTGGGTGCCTTCACGGGAAAAGAGGGCTTACCATGCCTTTGACCAAAAACATGCAACTAAATCCCCACTGTTTTATTTATAGTAAGTCATAGGTTATTTATTTGTAAAACGCACTCCTTTTGCTCTATATATATACTAGTTGAACAGCCCGTTACACGGGCCACAGTGCCTCTGGCAGCCGGTCGCGGGGCAGTCACGCGCAGTAGAGACTGCCCGCGCCACTGCTGATACAGAGCTGGACGCTCCTCTACTCTACTGCGCATGACTGCAGCACGTGCAGCAGTGTCTACTGCACATGTCGCGGCGTTACACATGATTTAGCGAATTATTATATAGGATATATATATATATATAGTTTGTTTTATATGTATATATATATATATATATGGGGGGGTAGGCGTGTGTGAATGTTGGGAATGACGATATACTGCTTGACACCATATCCTTGGTCCACTAGTAGTCACAGAACCACGCATATACTATTTGCTGTCTCTCTTAGTGGTGACACACATGTGAATCAATTAACCCTTTGAGTGCAAGAAAATTGTCCAACTCATTGCATCATCTCTATGGAGACCTTAGAAAAAAATGTTTTTGTGCCCTGCAGCCTGGCATCAAGGAGTTAAAAGGCCCTTTAGATCAATGAGAATGTTTGCAGGCAATGTTACTGACCTAAATTTTAACCCATTGATTCTGGGCTGTAGGGTTCTTAATGCCTTAAGGATCAGCCTTGCAGCCGGCACTTATGGACCACAGGGCATTGTTTTTTGTTTTTTTTGCCGTATTGGAATCGGAGGTCTTCAAACAGCGTGAAGCCACGCGAGGACCCCTAAAGTCCATGATGTACATATACATTATGGATCCTTAAGGGGTTACAAAGATTATCTCTATGGAGTCCATAGAATGTAACATTTTAAGTGTCTTGCAGCCCAGCATCAAGGGATTAAGGGCTCGATCCAAATGTTGGAGTAGTAAAATGTCGGTAGAACAAAATGGATACCGACCAACAAAATAAAATGTCTTGGTCGGTATTCAAATGTCATACTAACATTTAGCACAATGGATATTAGGAGACAAAACCGGTGTTGTGTCCAAACGTCTGTTCTGTGGGTTAAGTTCCCAAAATGCCGCTAAATAAAGCCAGTTTTTTGGAACTTAACAGTAAAAAAATAATGATCGGTGCCTGACATACTGTCAAGCACCGATCGTTAAAAAGTCTGTGTTAAACTTACCTGTCATCCATTGTCTGTCTCCTTCTGTCTCCATTCTTTCTTCTATCTTCTCTTGTATCTTCTATCTTCTTTCTTCTCATCTTTCTTCTTCCTGTAAAAGAAAAAAAATAAGTTTGAGTTGAAAGCATAGATATGTTAACCCCTTGAGTGTCAGAGGGGATGCAACGCATTGCAATGCAATGCGTTGTGTACCTCTCTGGGGCCCAAAGGCTTAAAGTACATAGTAGTGTGCCAGTCTTCAAATAAAAATCCCCCATATATAATAGTACACGTTAGGAAATGTTTGCCATATATCGTAATGCCATGATATCTCTATTGTCTATAAGTAAATAAAAAGCCAACTCAGCTTAAATTGTTGCAATCAGCTTTGAGCAGCTGTGCTTTAAACTGATGGGCTGGGAGGTGTGTAAACATATCCCAGCCAATGGCTGTGAGGGAATTAGAAGTAAGGCTGCCCATATATAAAGGCAGCCTCAATTCTAATTCCCTCAGACTGGAGTGGGCATCGGCCCGTGACGAAGAAGAGGGGAGGGCTGTGCCACCTTATTCTGTCTCCACTGTTGTCTCAGCACCTCACACAGCGGCAGAGACAGCAACGATTTAAGCTGAGTTGGCTTTTTATTTACTTATAGACAATAGAGATACCATGACATTACGATATATGGCAAACATTTTCTAACGTGTATTATTATATATGGGGGATTTTTATTTGAAGACTGGCACGCTACTATGTACTTTAACCCTTTGGACCCCAGAGAGGTACGCAACGCATTGATTTGCAATCCATTGCATACCCCTCTGGCACTCAAGGGGTTAACGTATCTATGCTCTGAACTCAAACTTATTTTTTTTCTATTACAGAAAGAAGATAGAAGAGAAGGACAGAAGATAACCACAAAGCTGAGGACTCTGCTGGACATCAGGATTAATGGTAAGTGTTACTTGTAATGTTATGTTTTTTTTAACTTAATCCGGTTAACCCTATGAATGCTGGCGGGGTAATTATACCCCATTGACACTCATAGGGTTAATTCTACTAACATTTGACTAATTTTGTATACTTTGGATGTATTATTATGAGGCTTAGAGCCCCATAGCAATACATCCACTGAAGACTTAGGTTTTTTTTTTTTTACTTCAAGTGTCTGTGTCGGCTGTTTAAACAGGCGATAAGGTGCTCAAGTTAAAAAAAAAAAAAAAAAAAGGAGTTAACTTTCCTGCGATAACTTGAGTTCCTTATCGCCTGTTCTTGGCTAACTCAGACAATTTAATTGCAATTTACTGTGTTTTCATCCTTTTCAATGGATGAAAACACCCCTTAACTGTAACTCACGACGGCTCTTTTTTTTGCCGGTATTTTTTGATAGCACAGACATTTGAATAGCTTACTGTGCTGGAAAAAATGCCGTCGGCAGAAAAAACAGCCGTCTCCAACATTTGGATCGAGGCCTAAAAGCCTGATTTAGATCATTTTAACCCTCTGTATGCCAGAAAGTTGTGCAAAATATTGCTTTGCAATGCATTGGGCACTTCTCTGGTACACAAATGATTATTCAATCGAAATGGGGCATTTATCCCATTGATGCTGGGCTGCAGGGCACTAAAAAAACCTATGTCTATGAGACTCTCAGTGCTGGCCAGGGGGTTTCAAGGTTTTGGCCAATGCAGCCTTATAATAATAAGTCACTTTGGCATCACAGCAGATGTGATAGGTACTGCTAGGTTGTGCCAAATGAGCCAACACTGAGAGCTGTGAGAAATGGACTAGGAAACGAAAGAAATGTAGCAGGGTGCAGTACCAACAATAGCCACTAGATGTCAAGGCATAATAAGAAATTAGAAAAGGCCTGAAATTCTAGGAATGGCTGCTTAGTGGAAGCGCCTAATTCAAAGATGCTTTAGGACAGCTTGCAGTGAGAACACTATCGCAAAATGACAGTAATGCACTTGCCCAGGTTGGGGACAGCAACAGGTGGAGGTCAACAGATGGCAGGCTGCACAGCACTTCAGGCAGCAATCAGGAGATAACTCAGCATCAGGAACCAAGTCAGAAGGCAACACTTGAGGTCAGTAAATGGAGCCAAGGTCGGTGCTGGCAACTTAGATTCTGAGTGGATTGGAACCAAATATCTGTACAGGAAGATGAGTAGGGGTGGGCAAAAAGTAAGAAAACTTCCTGCATGACTTTTCACAAAAACTAGCCGATTTTTCTCTTTTTTTCGCGAGAGTTTCTCTTCATCTCCATCATGATGTCAAGAGATTAAAAAAAAAAAGTAAAACCTACAATCTGACAAATGTGTTTGTTAATGGTGGTGGGGGACTGGCATGGTGTTATTTATGTGTGTATATACACATATATTGATTCCTGCAGCAGATTTTACCATTATCATGTTGATGTGAAATATAAGCTATCCTTCTTCTCAGGTTACTGATACACATTGCTTATTGGTCATAGCAGTGGTCCCAAGTTTGGTAGATGGTAGCAACCCTCCTTCACATCCCTCCTCCTCGTCTGTGTTGTTGTTAATATATTTGTCCTGGCTTTCTCTGTCATGTGTGGTTTCTGCTACCTGATACTCAGATGGTATGAGATGTTGGTTCATTTTTAAGAATGTTAGTCTCCCAACATTGTAGCTTGAGAGCCGCATCCTGTGATCATTAACAATATAACCAGCTGCACTGAAAACCCACTGAGACTCAACACTTGCTGGATGACAAGTAAGGGTTTCCACTGCACTACATGTCAATGCTGGCCATACACACACACTGCTTTGTTTTCCAGTAGTACATGGGGTCATTGTTTCTGCCTAGCATGTAGTTATCCTGCAAGTATGCAAAAACCATCTCATATGCAGTGGGACCACTTCTAGGAGCTATATGGTGTTCCTGTGAGTCATTATGGGTGTTGCCAACCCATACTCAGGGAGCATGCCCCAAAGAGATGTGCTGCCACCACCACCAAGGTTGGGTTTTTGCCTCCCCTGCTGAGGCACATGAATTGCTCTGTGTTCAGAATGGCACATCCTGGTTGATGATGTAGGTGCTTCTGCTGGTTTGAATGCTTCACTGCCTTCCTTTTCACTATACTGTCTAGATGTTTTCTGTGCCCTCACTTTCTTGCTCTCGTCCACCACGATGCAACCCTCCACCCAATCAATAAGCATATCTCGATATTCTTTGACAGAATCCGATTCCTCAGAGAGTTGCTGCCGATTGTCATGACTCCTTGTTGTGACAAATGTAAGGCTATTGGTTAGCCTGGAGTTGTGGGAGGGCCGGTTGGAGACATTTATACCAACCTCAATCCTTTCCTCGGGACTGCACAGAGCTCCGACTGAGCTCTGTGTTAATCGTCAATTCTCTTAGACTAAGTCACTTTCACGTCATCACTACGCGACCACGTGTACAGCCATGCACAGTCAAGCACGCGAGCACCCCAAGTGCTCCTCTTGCAAGCTGGTTTTCCTTCCACAAGTATTGAACTTTACTGCAGTCAAGACCGGGTTTGATTTCATATATGTCTACTTACTCCTCTGGTTTATACTACAATGTAATCTTGCTCGTACAGCTGATCAGGCATCCGCTACGACAGCCATTCACTTGTCTTACTGTAATGTATATATTTGTATTTATTTTCTGACGTTCGTTTAATCGCGAGCAAGATAGGTTGTCTAGGCCAGCATATTACTTACCAGTTAAATCGGTCGAGTCTTCGGGGAAGGTTGTATGGTTCAGCAACTGTTTATCAGTACTTTGTTATAATCACTAGTCCTAGGTACAGGTTGACCGTGTAGGTACTGATGTTTTCAGGTTTAGCATATGGGGCAATCTGTTAATCTTGCATTCTTAGGTTCGTCTAAGACACACGAAGGCGGTCTCAAGCATCAAAGGTAAGGTATTTTAATGTGAAGCTTTCATGTTGCCGTTTAGAGTGTATGAGTACGTTTACTAACTTATGTTGTCATCCAATATGTATCTGGATATAGCATGTATTTAGGACAGATCTGGTGTCCCAATCTCAGAGGTGTTAAGAAATCAGAAGATTGGGGCGTTAGCTACTTCTGGGATAGGGGCAGGTATGGAGCTCCGTCATTTAGGGAGCTCCTACGTTCAGGTCACTCTCGGGGATCTCTGTAGTCATTTTGCTATGATACTTCCAGATTAGGTTTATAGGGTATTTTTGGTTATGTTCTTGTACGTTCTGAATTAGGTATTCTACTAAGGAATTACATAGGGGTATTTCCCATAGAGATACTGTTTATCATTCAACTTAGTATCTCGTGTATCATTTCAGTCTCTTTATTTCAGAGATAGGCATACAGCTTTGAGCTTGATCTTTATCCTGTTCAATAGGTCCCTATTGTTATAGTGAAGTTCTACATCTTGACTTTTGGGGCTAGGGCATCTAGACCAAGCCTTACGGGTCTCAAATCTCAGAGGTATCTAGTTAATCTGATGTTGGAGAAATGGCTTCTTCGGTTACAGGAAGGGAGCTCTGGCATTTATGAAACTGACTCTACTAAGATTAGGTAGGGCAGGTTTTTATTTTTCTAAAGTCTGTCGGTCCCTGTCTTTTAGGGTAGGAATGGAGGAGTAGTCCAGTCCCCCGGGAAATCTCGTGTATTTCCCCTCAGCCCAACGCATAGTTAGTGTACCTCCTCCTGGTCTCTTTTAGGTAGGGCGTCACGGACAGCCAGGTTTTTATTTTGAGATAGATAACACCGCCAGTCACATTCCCACCTACCGCTTAGGCAATTGCCCCTCGGTCCAAATCATAGGTAGTTCTGGTTGGTGTTTATTTTAGGGCCTCACCTTCCCCACATATATAGCTCAGTTAGGTGCTTTTGATCTATCCTTTTCTCTAGTCAGTTAGGCTTTCAGGTGACCGAAAGCAAATAAGTAATGTTGGCGGAACTTTTCATTTATTCCTATGTTGATAGTCGCACACGGAGATCTTTTCATGTTTTTCATCATTATTGTTACGGATAGGTTTCTAGGGTTTATTGGTACGTTCTCGTATGTTCTTAACTAGGTAGTCCACAATTAAATCTAATAGGTTTTATCTCACACCGAGATACTGTTTGTCATTAAACTCGGTATCTTGTATATCTTATTCAGTCTCCTCATTTCAGAGACATGCATACAGGCTCGAGCAAGTTACTTTCAGAGGCAGAGTTAGGTTTAGGTTATGTTAAGACTGCTGGTTCGTCTTTTAGGATAGTTAGGGGAAGGCTACAGCTTAGTCCTGTCCCACGTTTCCCTCGGCCCAACTCATAGACAGAGCCTTCTTCCTAGTTTCTTGATAGACAGGGCTTCACCTGTCACACCCACTTTATAGACATAGGGTCTTATACTGCTTAAGATTATTTGTCACAGCAAGACCAACACCCCTCAGACTATCGCATAGGCCTCACGCCCATCGGTCCAAACCATAGGTAGCGTCTCGCATCAGCCGCTTGGCACTAGAGAGGGACTCACCAGTCACCATATACAAGTTAATTCTTTTCTCTCTTTTTCAGTAGGCAGGGGGTCACGATCCAGCAGCATTATAGGAATATATTATGTATCATGAATCAGTTTTGTTTACAGGATCATCATATGTAAGGAAGATCCCTCACAATGGAACCAGTGGCGTTACTGGAAGAATTTACATAATCAAATCCGGTAGGGGAACATGCGGGTAAGATACTGCCATGACACCGCTCTATGGCTTTACAGGGTGTCTGGGGAAAAAGGATGTTATTTGCCTTATGTTCGGGACTAAGGCAGTCAAATTGTGAGTTAATTTGGCAGAGACGTTGCATTAGTGTCATGGCAAGACAGACTACCACCTTCAGACGTATCATGTGTTACATACCTGGCCCGGATGTTATGACGTGTGCCATGTTTACGAAGCTACATATGGGAGGTAGTATTTCAAGGTTCTCACCGTTTCCACCATACATGTCAACTATTGACTGGGCTAGCTTTTCTGTGGTAGGGTGCCACATGGTGTTCTGCCTTTACATCTTTTTGGCCATTTATATACTAGTTATGCATATTTTATCTTGTTTTGTTAATCCGTCTTGGCAGGTATCAAACATCTTTATCAACAACTACTACAGTAAGTTACACTCTCGCACACTCCTACGATTGATCATGTGAGGTATTGTAAGTAGTCTTTCACTTGACACCTTAGATTGTATATTTTTGGAGCAGTTGGGTAGACAGCTCACTACCGTTCGGTCATCAGCCCTCCTTTTAGTTACATTTGCTCCACTTTTCTTATGGCTTCTGTTAGATTTCAGGGGTTACCAGGTGGGGGGTTATCCAGTATCAGGTTATTTCAGTACTCTTTCTTTATTTACGTTGGATATTGATCTATGGTCATGATCACTGTGGATTCATGGTCCTTTTTGCCCACTCTTAGGCCTACCTTACAGGTCGGAATGGGCAATAGTCATCCGACATACACCTTATCATCATAGTCTCTCCTAGGCCCGACCACAAATGTAAGGCTATTGGTTAGCCTGGAGTTGTGGGAGGGCCGGTTGGAGACATTTATACCAACCTCAATCCTTTCCTCGGGACTGCGCAGAGCTCCGACTGAGCTCTGTGTTACCCACCCAACCCATACCCCTTTTCTCAGCTTCATCAATTTAATTTTTTTTTTTTTTTTTCCTCTTATACACGTGGGCCCACTCTTAGGCCTACCTTACAGGTCGGAATGGGCAATAGGCATCCGACATACACCTTATCATCATAGTCTCTCCTAGGCCCGACCACAAACTGCTGATGGCCCTTTAACAGAAATTCTGAAATGTTTTGTTTGAAGCGGGGGTCCTTCAAAGTGGCAAGAATGTATTCATCATTGCTTTTAATGGACACTATGTTCAAAGCACTGTAACATGTCCTTTACCAGCTGGTACATATCTGTTATGTCATTATTGTAAGAATCCTCAGCCATGCTCCTCATTTTTTTCTGCAATACAGTGGTAGAATTTCACTAATCCCTGCTCCAATGTGACTCACCAGCATGGTTGCCTCCTCCTGCCTCACACTACCAGAACCAGAAGCACAATTACTGGCTTTCACCTGATGCTGTAAGCTAGTATTGCCCACTGTTGGTGGTGGGAGGGAAACCCAGTGAGCAGTCACAGTCATACAGTCCGTGCTCTGCCCACTTGTCCACATATCTGTTGTCAGGTGGATTTTCTTGCTATAAGCACTTTTCAGCCCTTTGCCCACAATATTAACCAACTGATTGTACAATTCAAGCACAGCCGTCATGGAAAAATAACTGCAGCTTGGGATATGCTAGAATGGAGCCACACATGGCATCAGTTCTCTTAAACCTCGGTTTTCTACA
Source organism: Rhinophrynus dorsalis (assembly GCA_037306005.1). Taxonomy (NCBI): domain Eukaryota; kingdom Metazoa; phylum Chordata; class Amphibia; order Anura; family Rhinophrynidae; genus Rhinophrynus; species Rhinophrynus dorsalis. Next base: position 128,533,343 of record CM074720.1, on the reverse strand, counting down.
AGAGAATACTGCAGCATGTCCTCTGCCAACATCTTGGCAACCTTGCCATTCCGTAGGCGTACTTTGGGATTGTTTGTGTGAAGTTTTTGACTCCTTCCAAGAAACTCAGTCAGTGTGAGTTGGCAGGACATGGCAGAAAAACCCTGGTACTTTATTGCTTTAACAACATGACTAGCGGAGGTGGTGGAGATAGAGGTAGCATGTGTGGGCAGTCCAGAGTCATCATACTCCTTTGCAGCAGGATCCATAGGTGTTATTTGGAATGAACTGACTGTTGGCAGTAGCATACTCTCTGACACGTAAATAACATCACTACATTTCTTTTCTGCCCCAGAGCTCTGTGAACTTTTTGGAATGCTTCTGTTGCTGCTGCTAGTTGTGGCATCTCTGACCTGCCTTTCTGCTAACTTTATGGCCATGTTATCATCCTCACTCTCAACTTCATCTGTATCTGAACAAGAGAAGGATGCTGGAGGGATACATTCTGGATCTACATCATCATCAGTCATCATTAGGTCAACCTCAGCATCGACATCACCTGCCACGTCTTGCCCACTACCCTTATATTCCTCTAAGCTTTTAGAGGTGTCAAACAATTTTTTTTAACTTTCACAAAGTTTGCTACTACTTTGAGGACAGGTATTTTGGTGGTTGTTTGTCTCACTATTTGATGCAGCAGACAGTTCAACTGCTACACCTTCCTCCATTATGCTATTGCCATCATCAATACTAGAATGTGACTTGTTGTCATCTTCAGTGTTCTCCTTATATGTCTATTTATATGGTCCTTTTTTTGTGTGCTGGCACTGGTAGTGGTGAAAGTTGCCAAACTGCATCCTCACCATTTATTGCACATGCTGCAGCAACCATTGCTGCAATCAGTTTTTGAACTACTACTTTGTTCTCACATCCCTGCACTGCCCCACCTATCCCACTCCCCCTGCCCCTTGTGCATTTGCTGGATATTACGCAACTATGTGTGTGTTTTTACGCTACCGTACACAACACAACTGATGGAGTGTGATGTATTGCCTTAGCCCATTCACCTGTCTGTTACCTAATATATTTAGTTGTTTATTTCTTTATTATTTTTTTAAATTATTTTTTTAAGTTGTCCACCCTATCATATCACAGTCCAAAAAAAATTATAACTGAAAAACAAAATCAACAACTTCTTTCCCCAGATTTCCATAGCACATAATAACAGCAAGATCATCAAATAAATTGGTCCCCAGCTGCCTGTGACTTGCCAGTCAGTCAACCTCCTTCCTCCTTTCCTCTCCACAGAGTGCCGCAGACTCTCCTAATACATACAATAAATGTCCTACCTAAAACGCTCCCTAAACTAAGCTTCAATTCCCCTTTATTTTCCTATTTTCTCTAGCTCAAAAACATGCTTTCTCCTCTCACAAACAGAGAATGCCATGCTGTCAGAGCCTGACACCCTATTATATGTCTGTAGAAAAGTAGAGAACATTTTCGTGTGGTGGGGAATAATTTTTCTTCCCATTGATTTCAATGCAATGAACTAGGAGAAAAAAATTGGGAAAAACTGCACTTTTCGCTGGAAATGAATTGCCATTCGGAAATTGCCTTCATTTGCCGATTTTGGTTTGAGGTGAAAATTATCGCCCATCCCTAGTATTCACGCGTATACTTGTCTAAGAGCATTTTAAACAAATTCCACGATTCTTATGCGTTTTTATATTTGAATATTATATCCCTCTGAATATCCTTTATAGGGATAGTAAAGTCCTGAAAAAAGTATAGCCCAAATGATAGGTACAATAAAAAAATACATAATGCCCTAATGCCTATCTCTCAAACCTTTATGGTTATTACAGCTCAAACTTGAATTTTTTATGTGCAGTATCAGAGTGGCCTAAAATGTTACAGCGGCGCTGTTGCTACAAATCCAATGGAGATTTATTGTCTACTGACCAGAGCTGTCAATAGGATGGTGTAGAAACAGCACCACTGTACAATTTAAGGCCACTCTGATACTGCACCTAAAGCATTCAATATTAAGTATTACTGTCCCTTTTTAAAGGGATAGTAATACTTACTAATTACTAATCCCCATATTGTAGGCATTCTAAAAAGAAATGTATTGCCTCCAGTGTCATCTCTCAAACCCTTATGGTTTGAGAGATAATAACTCACAAAGCTCTCCCTCCTTCCCCCATCCCTGAAGTCAGCATTCTAGCTGACTGCAGGGATATCCAGCCTTACGTGCATCAGGCGGGTCTCCAGCAGAGCCAAGATCGCGTTAGTAAAAAAGAAATCTTTCACTGAAACTGTCTTCTATGTGTGCTTGCAAACCAAGCACACGTAGAAGACCGTTTCAGTGAAAGAATTATTTTTTATTAAAGCAATCTCGGCTCTGCTGCAGAGCCATCTGACTATCGTATGACAGGTTTTCCCTGTAGTCAGCTACAACGCTGACTTCAGGGAAAGTGGAAGGAGGAGGGTTTGAGAGATGACACTGGGGGCAATACATTTCTTTTTAGCATACCTACAATATGGGGATTAGTAATTTGTAAGTATTACTATCCCTTTAAGAGCACTTCTTCTGCTTCTAGTTGTGGCACCTGTGACACGTTGATGGTGTGTCTCCCAATCAGACCCGTGGTTGTGCTTCAGACGGTCTCTCATTGAGGAGGTGCCAGGTGTAACCCTGCTTTCCCCCTGCTCACATACTTCTTACACAGAGAACAGATAACAACATGTTTAGCTTTTGTATCATAGACTGAGGGGTTACCGAGGGGCTACTACTACTACTAGGGCTAGTTATTGCCACTACGTGTAAAAGGTGCTGCACTTCCAACAGCAGCAGAGGTACTCATCACACCTAGAGTTGTGAATGTTGATTACCTGTGCTGTTGCTGGTTACTCAGCATTAGTATGTGTGGCCGAATGGGAGCTGGACTTGGAAGTGGTGACAATGCTGAAGCTGAATTGTGTGTTTTCTAGCATCTTTACTTGTTCAAATTCAGGTTCTCCAGTTGATTTCTCAGACAGATTATAAACAGGAACAATGCAAATTTTACTGGTGGAGGACTGAACATTTGCCTTTCAGCTATTTTCTGGGTATGCCATCCTCTCCCACTCTCAATTTCATCTTTATCTGAAGAAGAGGAGGATGCTTGAGTAATTAAGTCATCCTCAGCATCACCTGCCACTTCTTCCCCACTACGTTTATATTTCTCGAAGCTTTTTGAAGTATCAAACTATTTATAATTTTTTCTCTTAGTAGGATTTTTACACTGTTTGCTACTACTTTTAGGATAGGTGTTGTACTTGTTTGTTCCACTGTCAGATGCAGCAGTTACTTGAATTGCTACACCTTCTTTCATTATGCCAAACCACTAGAATGTGACTCGTCGTCTTCAGTGTTCTTAGCTGCTTTATTATTACTACATGTGGTGGTGGCTGAACTTTTTATGGGACTTGAATAAATAACCTCCTCAGGAGGAGAAGGATCATCGCTCGTTGCCCAACCATGGCTGCAGTCAGCGTTTTGGACTACCACCTTACTAACACGTCCCTGCACTGCTGTCATGGTTTGACTAATCTGGTCTAACATTCACCTATTGATTGCTGCTGCCTTCCCTTCCCTGTTTCAGGTTGAGTCAGCTGATGCTGCCTTGACCTCTTAGTTTCCATGGTTACTCAACTGACTGTTATCAGCTATCCCCTTCCAGGGTATTTAAAGCAGCTAAGCTCACTTCCTCTTGCCCTTGTGTCTGATTCTAGCTGCAAGCGTGTTCTCCTGAGCTGCTAATTATCTGTGTATGACCTGGATTCCTCTGACATCCCTTCTGGCTTCTGACTCCTGGCTTGTTCCTGACATTGCTGATCTCTGTATTCCTGATCCCAGCTTGTCTGAGTATGTGTCTTGGTTCCTGACCCCAGCTTGTCTTTTGGATTATGCTCCTGAATCACAATTTTACTTTGTTTGCTTTTGTTATTTTAATAAAGGTGTTTTGCACTTCACATTTTTGTGTCTGTCTGGTTCCTAACAATTGCTCCTATTCCTTTTGCCCTCCCCATGCCCCATTATGTATGCTGAACAATATTAAACTAGTGTATGTATTTTAACAGTTAATTACACGACATAACTGATTCTCTATCTCTTCTAGGCCTTGATTCAATTAGGTCTGATGGGAAAAGAATATCCACCGGTGCTATGAAGAAAAACTAGCAGAAAAAAACACACGTTGGGTGTTAAAATTAGCAACCATTTAGACCCATTTAAGGATGTACATCGTCTGGGTTTGATGGCGTGGAAACTGAATCCTCAGTGCTGAAGAAGAAGGGTTTCTCTTCCGTGTCGTGGCCACTATGCTTAGTGCGCACAGGCCTGTTTCCTCTAAAGCGTACCATAGAGTTTGGTTCGCTTTTCTCCCCTGGTGCGCTGATAGCGATCTCTCCCAGGAGTTTACTCTTCTAACGGTCCTGTGCTTTCTACAGGACGGAGTGGATAAGAGCCTCAGCTTGAGTTCCCTTAAAGTTCAGACTTCTGCGCTCTCTATTTTCTTTCAGAGGCGCATCGCTATCCTTCCAGATGTCAAGGTTTTCTTTCAGGGCGTTGCTCATGCTCGGCCTGCCTTCAAGAACCCTGATCCTCAGTGGGATCTTAACTTGTTTTTGGGCTTCCTTCAGCACCCTTCATCTGAGTCCTTGGCTACTATTCCTCTGCATTTGCTGACTTGGAAGATGGCTTTTCTCCTAGGGATAGCGTCTGTTCGCCCCCAGTTGCTGAATTGCATGCCCTGTCTTGTAAACCACCCTTTTTGGTGTTTCACAAAGACAAGGCAGTTCTTCAATTCACAGGGGTTTCTCCCAAAGGTGGTCTCTGCGTTCCACATTAATCAGGAAATCGTGGTGCCCTCTTTCTGCCCTGACCCTACATCTTACAAGGAAAGGGATCTTCACTTTTTGGATGTGGTGCAATGCCTTAAGTTTTATGTGCATTAGTCAGTCTGATGCACTTTTCGTCATTCATGAGGGTATCAGGGGAGGGAGACCGGCATCCAAGGTGACCATAGTGTCCTGGATTAAGTATACTATTCATAAGGCTTACGACTTGAGGAAGAAGCCAGTTCAATTTTGCGTTACGGCTCATTCCATCAGATCTCTTGGGGAATCTTGGGCATACAAGAATCAGGCCTCAGCTGATCAGTTACTTGGTCTTCTGTGCACACCTTCTCTAAACACTACCATGTTGATGTGCTGGTATCATCTGATGCCAGCTTTAGGAGGAAGATCCTGGAGGCAGTCTTGCCTGTCTAGGATCTTTTTCATCTCTTCAGTACTCCTTAACTGTTGAGCCAGTTGGCTCTAGTTCAGTGTGCTGTCTTACAGTTCCTGGGGTGATTGTACCCCAGTTTTGTGTCCATTGACATTTTGTTGTTATTGTAGGGCTACTTTATGATCTGATGGTTCATATATGCTCTGGTGACTTTGGACATCCCAATGTTACCAGTAACCTATATTGGACGACAGAGAAAAGAGGATTTTAGTCTTACCTGTTAAATCCTTTTCTCTTATCCCATATAAGTTACTGGTCTCCCACCCTGACCATGCTTGGTTCTCCTGTGACTGAAAGTGGGAGTCCTTTCGGGTTCATGCTCACAGGAGTCTTCTTTTCCCTTCTTACTACCTAGTCAGTAGTGAGTTTTCAAATCTTACTAGATGGGGATTGGCTGGGGACCAGCTAAGTAAAGGAGGTAGGTTCCACCCAGCATTCTCTTAAAGAATTGTTCCTGCCTACTTAAAGGGGCAGTCACCTACCCAAAGTTACGTATATGGACTAAGAGAAAAGGATTTAACAGATACAACTAAAATCCTCTTATTTCAATACTGTCAGAGCTGTAGTTCAAGAGTAATTGAATGATAAAGAATCCCCCTCCCCTCAGATGTGGAATCTGGTCCACAGACCAGACAGCTCACAGCAAGGGACAATCTTCTTACTGTGAGAACAATGACAACCCTGCCCCCTTGACAGGTTTTTCAGGTTTTTCCCTTATACTAATTGAAGATTGTCCCTCACTGCAAGCCATCTGGACACCACCTTTCTGTTCTGAGGTGAGCAGTGTTACATCAGTAAAAGGGGCAGGAGGGGGATACTTTATCATTCAGTTACTCTTGAACTACAACTCTGACAGTGTTGAAACAAATAATTCCTCTCTGTACAAGTGAGACAGCTAAACCCAGACTTACATTTCGGCTTGTCGGTGAGGTGCAGCTGATCCCTCTAAGCACTTGTGAGCAAGGGGTCCACATCTGGATTCTCCCATTACCTTTAGGGTGACTTACCCTAAGATAAATTTGCATTTAGAGATAAGAAGTCAGAGATGCGCAACTAGGCTCATGAGCTTGCAAGGGTATGCAAAGACTAGGACTGTTTTAGCTCACCAGTGCCATACATGGAGAGAAAATCTTCTGAAACAATACTGGCATTATCAAATGACGTTTCCTCTCTAAACAATGGAAACAGCTAACCTCAGACATACATTTCAGCCTTTTGGTGCCTCATTGGTGGTGTGCACCTGATCCCTCTAGGCACTGTGAGCCACATCTGAGTTCCCCCATTACTCTTAGGGTGACCAAGCCTAAGAGCAATTTACATATGCAGAAAGAAAGGTCAGGGATGGTGAACTAGACTCATGAGCTTGCAAATATATGCAAAAACCTTGCTAGGACTGCATACTGCACCCAAGGTGCAATCTGTTCTAGCTCACCAATGCCATTCACAGAGAGGAAATCTACTCAAACACATCATACTGGTTCTGCCAGATAACTAACCCCAAGTGTACATGTGACTATCCCAAAGAGCAATTTGCATATGCAGAACAAAATGTCAAAGATGCTGACCTCTACTCATGCACTTACAAATAACTCCTCTCCAAACCTAGGAAACAGCTAGCCCCCCAGCATACATCTTAACCTCATGTGAGCAAGCAGATGATCTCTCTAGGAACTCTGAGCAAGGGGTCCATGTCTAGATTCCCCCCATTACTCTTAGGGTGACCAACCACAAGCGCAATTTAGTCTTAGGTTAGTCATCCTAAGGGTAATGGGGGAATCCAGATATGGACCCTTTGCTCACAAATATCTAGCGTGATGAGTGGTATCTCACTGATGAAAACCAGTAATGCTGAAATGTGCAACTGGTGTTAGTTATTTCTCTTGTTCAGAGAGACACTGTCTGACATTTAATGGCTAGACCTAAATAATATGCTTAAAACTATCTCTTCTTTTTATATGGCACATATGAGCAAAAAGAGATTGTACCTTAGATGCAGGATATAGTTCTAGTGAGCTTTTTTTGTATATCCATGCAAGCTAATGAGCTTAGTTGAGCATCTCTGACTTCTTCTCTCTGTATGCAAATTACTCTTAGGGTTGATAATCCTAAAGGTAATGGGGGCATCAAGATGTGGACCCCTTGCTCACAAGGGCTGAGAGGGATCAGCTACAACTAACTGACAAGGCCCAACAAGGCTGAAACATACATCTGAGGTTAGTGGTTTCTCTTGTTCAGGTTGGAATTGTCCTTTTCGGCAGGGCCTGTATGATATGCTTCAGAATATTGCTTCTCTGTGTATGGTACTTGGGAGCTAAAAGAGACTGCACTCCTGGTGCAGTATATAGTCTTATTGGGCTCTGTGCATATCTTTGCAAGCTCATGAGCCTAGTTGAGCATCTCTGACTTCTTCTCTCTATTTACAAATTTCTCTTAATGCTTGTCACTCTAAGGGTAATGGGGAGATCTGGAGGTGGACCCTTTGCTCACAAGTGCCTAGAAAGATCAATCGCACCTTGCAGCAGGAGTACAACAAAGCAGAAAAATATGTATCTGCTTAGCTGTTTCTCTTATTCAGAGAAGAACTGTTATTTTAGCAGAATCTTAACAATATGTTTTAGAATGTCTATTCTCTGTGTATGGTATGTGTGAGCTAAAAGTAATTGTATTCTAGGTTTCTAGTAAGCTCTTTACATACTCTTGCAAGTGTATGAGCCTAGCTGAGCATGTCATATTTCTCTGTATATGCAATCTAATCTTAGGGTTGGTCACTGTAAGGGTAGTGGGGAAACCCACATGTGGACCCTTTGCTCATAAATGCCTAGAATGATCAGCTGGATCTTGTAGAAAAGGCTCAACAAGGTCAAAACATATGTCTTGTGTTAGTTGTTGCTCTTGTTCAGAGAAGAGCTGCTATTTTGGCCGGACCTAAACAATATGCTTCAGAATATTTATTCTCTGTGTTGCTCTGTGTGAGATAAAATTGTTTGTATCCTGGGTTTCTAGGGCACACTTTATATACCCTTGCAAGTTCAGGAGCCTAGCTGAGCATCTCTGATTTCTGTCTACATGCAAATTAATCTTAAGGTTGGTCACCCTAAGGGTAATGGGGAAACCCAGACCTGGACCCCTAGCTCACAAGTGCCTTAGAGAGAGATCAACTGTACCTCACTGACTATGCACGACAAGACCGAAACATATGTCTTGGGTTAGTTATTTCCCTTGTTCAGAGAGGAGATGTCTGGTGTTTCATGGCTGGAATGTTATTTTGGCAGGACCTGTATGATATGTTTCAGAATACTTCTTCTCTCTGTATGGTACTTGTGAGCTAAAAGAGATTGCACTCTGGGCACAGGACATAGTCCTAGTAATTTCTTTGCATATTCTTGAAACTCAGAAGCCTAGTTGAGCATCTCTGACTTCTTCTCTCTCTATATGCAAATTATGCTTAGGGTTTGTCACCTAGAAGTGTACTCCTTGCTCAGAAGTACATAGAGAGTTCAGTTACACCTCATGATGAAAAAAAAAAAAAAAAAAAAAAGCAAGTGCAAAGCTGCAAGGCATGTCTGGAATTAGTTGTTTCCCTTGTTCAGGTTAGAATATTTCTTCTCTGTGTATGGCACTTGTGAGCTAAAAGAGATTGCACCCTGGGTGCAGTACATAGTCCCAGTGAGCTCTTTGCATGTCCTTGCAAGCTCATGAGTCTAGCTGATCATCTAGGACTTCTTCTCTCTCTATGCAAATTATGCTTAGGTTTGGTCACCCTAAGAGTAATGGTCAAATCCAGACATGGACCTCTTGCAAGCGCCTAGCCGCTATGATAGTATTCTCTAAATGCAGTTTTATTGTTAGGTTGGTCATACTAAGGGTAATGGGGGCATCCAAACATGGACCCCCTGCTCCCAAGTGGCTTGAGAGATAAGCTGCACCTCACTGACAAGGCCTTTTTGTGAAGGTCTCTAGGGGGTCAAAGCTGGAAAGTTCTGATGGAACTTCCACTCTTGGCCTTGGGCTATCCTCCCTTTGGGTAGTAAAGCCTCTTGCTGCTATTGGGGGTGGACCTGTACAGAGGAAATTAGTTGCGATCTTAGCGCCTTATCGCTGTCCTCTTGGCTGTGGAGCATTGGTCTTTGGACCTTCAGCTTCTTGCTGCTTTAGAGAGGGGGCCATAATGGTACAACATGCGACTACATAGACTACAAGATACTTTACATTTTATGGTGGAGGAAGACTATCGCCATTCGAAGGCAAAGAAATACATTGTAGAAGTGCTCCTGAAGGACATATTATATGTGAGCCTGGATACGGTCTTATGTTTCCAGGATTTTCAGAGATGTGGAATGTGCAATGTTACTTTCACGTCCTTGTTTATTTGTAGTCAGATCCATGAGAGATATCGGAACTGTAAGTATATCGGAAGATTAAAGGGAGTAAATATTCTTACTCTCTTCACAAACGAAGAGACAGCTCTAATAGTACACATGTATAATCCAAGGGTAGTGGACAAGGACGTGTTTACCTTTCAATCCCAGTATTGTAAGACAGTTTCAATTTCCAAAAAAAAATAAAAATGTGGACTTGTAAGCGAAAATATGGAGATTGAAAAGACCCCCTCAAATGTTTTCGTTGGGAAGAGACAAAGGCTTTCTGTTCTATAGGGGCATGCCTCCCTTTTGTAGGAATTGCCGAGAATACGGACATATGGCAGAAATCTGTGTAGAAAACGCAGTATGCCAGTTTTGTGGCCAATCGGGTCATGATCCAAGGCATTGCCAGAAAAAGTTTAGCAACTTATGTGGGAGTCTGGAGCATCGATTTAAGGAGTGTCCACATAGAGAAAGAAGACATCCATGTGGACAAGGAAAGGAAATAGCTGAAAGGCAGAAAGTGACATTGGAAAACCTTGCAAACTTCCCTCCTATGGAAGTCACGTTGGAAACAACAGGGTACATGAGTTATCCAAACCTTGAAAGTGGTCCTCTATGGATTTTAAGACCTGAAGAACTGGAGACTGCTATAGTTTCAGTAATCTCGCGGACTGTGGAGGAGTCGGGAGATATCCTTGAAAACTTGGCAGAGCAGAGTTTGCCCTCTGTTTCTAAAAGAAATCTGGAGAAACAGAGTGGAGAGAACAGTGACATGGAAGGAGAAAATGAAAGGGGTGAAGTTATTTTGGATACCTCTCTACAACCAGCATTTAAAAAGGTTTGTCACAAGAAGAAAAAAAGAGTGGTGTGAAAAAAGATTCTACAACCAGTCTTAAGGACTCTGGACAAACTTTGGAGGCACTAGTTCCTAATCCTTTTGACTTAAAAGGACTTGAAGCACAAGAAGAAAAATATGGTTTATTGCCATCTGGATCTGAAGACTTATTGACAATCCTTTCTGGGGACGGGTCAGAGGTTATACTGGATACCGATCTTCCTGGGAGTACTTCATTGCCAACAACCTCAGCTGATGTACAGTCAAATGTAGAGTCTGGGTTTTTCCCTCTTAGTGGGGACCTACATGTATTGAGACCAGGAAAATAATTAACTAAATGTTGAGAGTTTGTAGCTTAAATGCACAGAGCATCAAAACCCTTTTAAAGGGATAGTAATGTTTCATAATAAAAGCAGCTCTAATTAATCATCATAGTATTTGGACTTTGGAGAGTGTTATTTCAATTCTGTCAGAGTTGTAGTTCAAGAGTAATTCAATGACAAAGTGTCCCCCTCCCGCCCCTTTTACTGATGTCACACTGTTCAACCAGAGCAGAAGGGAGGTGCCCAGGTAGACTGCAGAGAGGGACAATCTTCAATTAAGATAAGGGAAAAACCTGAAAAGCTTGTATAGGGAGGCAGGGATATCATTGTTTTCATAGGAATAAGAGTGTCCTCTGCTGTTATCTGTCTGGTCTATAGACTGCATTCCACATCTGAGAAGAGATTGCTTACACTAGGTAAAAGGGGCGAGAGGGGGAAAACTTTGTTTGTGAATATCTCTTAAACCATAAAGGATTGAGAGATAAGACTTATATCATTCTTCATGTTTTTTTTAATGCCTACAAAATAAAATAAAGTTAAAATGAAGTATTACTATCCCTTTAAAAGGGCAGCTCTGTGTGGTGTTTTTCAAAAAGAAATATTTGATGTTGTTTTCTTACAAGAATGTGGTATACCAGTGGAGATAGATTACAAAAAATATTTAGAAAATTGGAATAAGGGCCCCTCAGTCTGGTCAGTAGGAAATGAGAACAAAAGTGTGGGGGTAGCCATCTTATTTGGGAGCAAAGATTTTCGGGTAGATAGGATTGAAGAAGTAATACCAGGGTGACTATTGATTGTTTCTGTTAACTTTAGAGGGTTGTTTTTTTTAATTTGTAAATGTATATGCTCCTCCAGATAAGAGACAAAGGAGAGAATTTTTTGAAATATTAAGTTTGTTTCTTCTGGGTTCTGTTTCTTTAATTATGGGTGGGGATTTTAATTGTGTCTTTCCTGATGAGAGTAGGATGGGGGGAAGTAGGTCTAGAAAAGATGGATCTGCAAGCCTTTTTAGAGATATGATTTCTGATAATAATTTACAGGATGCATGGCGTGTGACAGGGAGTACGGATGAAGGTTATACTTGGAGCAATAGTTTAGTTAAATCTCAAATAAACTTTTTGTTTTTTTTCTAGGGGGATACGAGTGTCTGACTTTAAAACACATCTTAGTATTTTTTCTGACCGTAGAATGATTGAATGTGTATGTGAGATTCCTGGTGTGAAAAGGAAGAAAAAACCTTATTGGAAACTGAATGTGTCCTTACTTGAGGATAAGGAAGTCAAAAATGGAGGGAATATAGACTGGGAATGAATGTTTGTGAGTGGTGGGACTATATGAAAGGGAAAGCGAAAGGTTTTTTTATTTGTATTGGTAAACTTCAAGCAAAAAAACACAGAGACGAGTACAAGAAATTGCAGAGATGTCTGCAAACTTTATATGATTTCAAGTCTATAGATATAGATGTGGAAGAAGAAATTGGCAGAGTTAAAGAAAAGATTAAAATGTATATAGATAAGAAAGGAAAGCAAATTGTTTTCAACAGTAGAGTAACATGTTTAGAGGAAGATGAAAAATGTTCAAGATTTTTTTTCAAGAAATTAAAGCAAGGTACGGAAATTTAGATACGTAAGAGGGTGAGAAGGATTTGGAAGGAATCTTGAAAAAACACAAGTTTTATTCTGCACTTTCTTCATTAAGGGAGACGGATTGTTCTTTAGGAAATTATTTTTTAAGTAAAGTAACATCATTTACACTGGAAGAGCAAGCGAAATTGGTGACAAAGCTGAATCAAATCGAAATACAGGAGGTTATCAATAGTTTTAAAAAACTAAAAACTCCAGGTACTGATGGTTTATCAGTAGAATTTTATGAGACTTTCTGGCCTTATATTAAAGACATTTTTTTTATTTGTTGGAAGAAGGTTTTGAAAATTTTCGATAACCAAGTTCCTGGAAGGAGGGAGTGGTGACTCTTTTGTTTAAAAAAGGCGATAAGAAAGTTATAAAAAAATTGAACACTAATTACTCTTTCGAATATGGATTATAAAATCTTTGCTAAAGTGATAGCAAGTAGTCTTAAAAAAAGTATTTGCATCTGTGAAAGTTTGTGGGATCCCAGAGAGAAGAATAACTCAAAATCTTGTGTTAATTCGAGATCTGATTTGTGATGTAGTAAATAGGGGACAGGATGTTGTTCTTATGTCAGTTGACTTTGAAAAGGCTTTTGATAGGGTGTCTCATAATTTTTTATTTCAGGTTTTAGAAAAATTAGGGTTTCCAGAGAAAGTGAGGATGCAAGTAAGAATGATGTATGAAGAATGTAACAGTGTAGTTTTAATTAATGTTTTTTTTTTTACAGAAGGAGTAGATATTTTTTCAGGGGTTAAACAAGGTTGTCCTCTGTCTCCTTTATTGTTCATCTGTGCCATTGAACCCTTATTATTAAAAATAGGAGAAGGTAAAGGGATAAAAGGGGTACAAGTTCCTGGAGCTAAGGGTCAGGAAGTTAAAGTTTTAGGGTATATGAATGTTATATCCTTGTTATGTACAGACCCTGTTTCGATTAAAAGGGCCATTACGTTAATACAGTGTTTTTGTAGTGTGAGTGGTTTTAAAGGGATAGTAATACTTCATTTTAACTTTATTTTATTTTGTAGGCATTAAAAAAACATGAAGAATGATATAAGTCTTATCTCTGAAACCTTTATGGTTTAAGAGATATTCACAAACAAAGTATCCCCCCCCTGTTCAACCAGATCAGAAGGGAGATGCCCAGGTAGACTGCAGAGAGGGACAATCTTCAATTAAGATAAGGGAAAAAGCTGAAAAACTTGTCAAGGGGGGAAGGGCTTTCATTGTTTTCATACAAAGAAAATTGTCCCCTTCTGTTATCTGTACTGTCATACAACCAGACTCACATCTGAGAAGAGATGGCTTACACTAGGTAAAAGGGACGGGGAGGGGAACTTTGCTTGTGAATATCTCATAAACCATAAAGGTTTGAGAGATAAGACTTATATCATTCTTCATGATTTTTTAATGCCTACAAAATAAAATAAAGTTAAAATGAAGTATTACTATCCCTTTAAAGTTAATTTAGGTAAATCTGAGTGTAAGTTATATGGTAGATGGGAGAGTAAATTTGAGATGGATGTGTGTTTACGTAAGGATAGTATTCAAATTTGGGGTATTATTTTTGCTAAAAATTTAAGGAGCAACCAGACATGGCATGCTACATTGTAACAAGTAAAAAAAATAAAATACTGTTTTGGAACTTTAGACAGCTAACATTGGAAGGGAAAAATCAAGTCAAATAATCTTGACTATTGTTTTATATGTTGCCATGTTTTTTTTCCACCAGTGCTTTGGTTAAAAAGAATTATCGGAACTTGTTTTTCATTTTTTTGGGGATCCAAGACGGAAAGGGTCAAACGTAGTGATATATGTAAACTACAGAGTAATGGTGGAAAAAATGTTCCTGATATAAGGATGTTTTTGAGCTTGAAATATTTTGCTTTTTATATTAAGAGAGTTTTTAGTAAAAAAATGGTGTGTGTTAGATGATTATGTTAGATATACTACGGGTTATATTTTTCATAGATATAAATGGGTGGGCATTTCTTTAAGTAGGCCATATTCTTTTTCTCCTGCGTGGCATTATGTAGTGTTGGAGAAAATAATTAGAGAATTTAATTTAGATAAGATGGGGGTAGAAACTTTAATAGATCATAGAAAAATGTATCAAGAACTTAAAAAACAAGAAATTATTCAAAATGTATATAACTTTTAATAGCAATATCTCTGTAAATATTTGGAAGAATATGGCCTTTAGTACTCTGAGTAACACTCAAAAAGATCTGGCGTGGATCATTGTCAAAGAGAGTTTGACCACACGTGAATTTCAGCACAGAAGGGGTTTAATACATTGTGCTAAATGTCCAAGGTATAGATGTGGGGAAGAGGAAACAGCACTACATATACTTTTTCAAGACAAATGTGGGAACGTGTAGGGCCAGTGCTTAAATGGTTTGGATCTATTCAATTCTTAAATTTTGAGATAGTTTTATATGGCCGTATTGATTGTAAAGATAGAAACAAACATGTGTGGTGTTGGTTAGTGATAAGTTATATAAAAGAAGCTATATGGAAAATTAGAAATATTTTGCTATTTAGAAATGAGGTTCTGAGCATTGCTGACTGTCTTAAGTATGCTTTGAGCCTTATGTATATTTATTATTTGTGTGATATAAAATCTGTGGGAGAAGATGTTGCCAAAAAATGGTGGAATTTTGCAATGTGGAATTTGCTTGTATAAATATTTGCTTTTTGGGATGAGGGAGGGGGGAGAAAAAAGGGGAAAAAAATAAGCAAATATAAGTATAGTATTTACCATGATGATGTTTTTGTAGTCAACTTGGGTGAAATCCCAAGTTGAATGAAGACTTTTTGATGGCCCTGGAAAAAGTTTATATCCTGTTGATTTACAATTGACTGAATGGTTAAAATAAAAAAAAAAAAAAAAAAAAAAAAAAAAGTATGTCTTGGGTTAGTTTTTTCCCATGTTCAGAGAGGAGTTGTCTGGCGTTTCATGGCTGGAATGTTATTTTGGCAGGACCTGTATGATATGCTTCAGAATATTTCTTCTCTGTGTATGGTACTTGTGAGCTAAAAGAGATTGCACTCTGGGCACAAGACATAGTCCTAGTAAGTTCTTTGCATATCCTTGAAGTTCAGAAGCCTAGTTGAGCATCTCTGATGTCTTCTCTCTCTATATGCAAATTACGCTTAGGGTTTGTCACCCTAAGGTTAATGGGGGAATCCAGAATTGGACTCCTTGCTCATAAGTATACAGAGGGATTGGTTAAATATCATGATGAACTACAGCAAGGCTGAAGTGCATGTCCAGGAAGAGTTGCTCAGTTTGGAATATTTCTTCTTTGTGTATGGCACTTGTGAGCTAAAAGAGATTGTACTCTGGGTGCAGTACATAGTCCCTGTAAGCTCATGAGTCTAGTTGGTCTTCTCTCTATATGCAAATTACTCTTAGGTTTGGTCACCATAAGGGTAATTGTCAAATCCAGACATGGACCTCTTGCAAGCGCATGAGCCTAATTGAGCATCTATGAAGGTATTCTCTATATGCAAATTAATCTTAGGTTGGTCATGGTAATGGGGGAATCCAAACATGGACCCCTTGCTCACAAGTGCCTTGAGGGATAAGCTGCACTTCATTGACAAAACCCGGCAGGACTGAAATGTGCAGCTAGGATTTAGCTGTTTATCTTAGTCAGTGGTGAAGTGTCTGGTGTTTTGTGGCTGGACTGCTTTTTTTGGCAGGACTTGTATGATATTCTTTAGAATATGTCTTCTCTTTTTTTGTGGCACTTGTGAGCTAAAAGAGGTTGCATTCTGGGCACAGGACAGGACACAGTCCTAGTGAGATATTTGCAAACCCTTGCAAGCTCTGAGCCTAGTTAAATATCTCTGACTCCTTCTTCTCTCTATATGCAAATTAAAGGGATGATAAAGTTTATTTATAATAAAAGATAATATTGTAGCAATTGACATAATAAACTAAATGATGTAAGTCCTATCTCTCAAACCCTTATGGTATGGGAGATATAGGAAGATAAAGTTCCCACCTCTCTCCCCCTTCTGTGACTTGACCTGTAAAGCCAGTTTCAGGATATCCTTGCTCACAAGTGGCTAGAGGGATCAGTTGCACCTCACCGATGAAGCCCAACAAGGCTGAAACATACATCTGGGATTAGTTGTTTCTTTTGTTCAGATTGGAATATTTCTTCTCTGTGTATGGCACTTGTGAGCTAAAAGAGATTGCACTCTGGATGCAGGACATAGTCCCAGTGAGCTCTTTGCAAATTCTTGCAAGATCATGAGCCTAGTTCAGCATTTCTGACCCTAAGGGTGATGGGGGAATCCAGACATGGATCCTTTGCTCATAAGTGCCCAGAAGGACCAGTTGCACCTCAGCAGCAAGGTGCATGGAGTCTCTGGAGTCTGTCTTGTTGGGAGAGGGGCTGTTATTTTGGCAGGACCTGTATGATATACTTCAGAATTTTTTTTTTTTTTCCTCTGTTTATGGCACTTGTGAGCTAAAAGCGATTGCACCTTATGTGCAGGACATAATCTTACTGAGCTTTTTGCATATCCTTGCAAGTTCATGAGCCTAGCTCAATATCTCTGAGCTATATGCAAATTAATCTTAGGTTGGTCACCCTAACGGTAATGGACCGCTTGCTTAGTAGGATCAGCTGAACCTGACTGATGTGGCACAAGAAGGTGTAAATGTATATCTGGGATTTGCTGCTTCTTGGCCTTTTGGCTAAGATTGGGTGTAGTTCCATGCTCAGGCAGATGCCATGACAGGGGTGGCATGCTGTATTTGATTGGATGCTGGGGTTGGAAAGTCTGAAGTGCAATGATTGTGCTGCAATGTGAGCACATGGATCACACACAGCACTCTATGGACTTTCTATTATTTTTATCACTTTTTCTGTCCCGGTTTTCTGTCTGGTAGCAGCAAAGAATTTTTATAATTCCAGCCAGGAGGCTGGCTCCTTAACAGGCACGTACTAAATCACTGGTCACGTTTTTGCACAGATGATTTTTTTTTAAGCACTTACGGATGAGCACTTCATGGACATTGAGCACTTTAACTCAGCAAATTGCCACTGTGGGGCCAGGTCAGAAGACTCGCACTTTAGTGGAGGAGCTGGATTGAGGTGCCCTTGGGCCGCCCCTCCCCTTAAAGTTGCTGAGGCTCCTCTCTCCAGAGGGAGCTGAATACAGAAGCCCTGGGGTGAAGATGCTGAGGCCAAAGACCCCAGGGTGAAAGCACTCCTCTCCTCTTTGGAGAGAGGAGGAGAAGCTAATGGGCCCCCCCAAGCAAGGGCGAAGGGGGGCTGAAGGCTGTCCCAGCCCCAAGAACTGCACAGAACTCACAAGTAGTCATATGAATGGAATGGGAACTGGAAGAAGCACAGGAAGCACAGTAACAGACTGCACGCACCTCAGGCTTATCAGTACCATCTGGGGTTATCTGCTGTTTCGCTTGTTCAGATAGGAATTGTCTAACATTTTGTGGCTGGACTGTCAGTTTGGCAGGACATGTATGATATGCTTCAGTATATTTTTTCTCTTTGTATGGTACTTGTGAGCAAAAAAGAGATTGTACCTTGGGTGCATGACATCATCCTAGTGAGTTCTTTACATAAGCTTTTAAACTCATTTGCCTACTTTAGCATCTCTGACATCTTCTTTCTATATGCAAATTCTTCTTAGATTTGGTCACCCTAAGGGTAATTGGGGAACTCAGACATGGACCCCTTGCTTACAAGTACCTACACTGATCAGTGCTACCTCACCAATGGGATCCATCAAGGCTGAAATGTTACATGGGGTTAGTTGGTTTTCTTGTTCAATGAGGAATTGGCTGGCATTTTGGCAAGAGCTGTATGATGTGCTTTAGAATATTCTTTCTTTGTGTGAGGCACCTGAGAGCTAAAAAAGATTGCATAGACATCATCCTAGTGAGTTCTTTACATACACTTTTAAGCTCATGAGCCTACTGTAGCATCTCTGATGTCTTCTCTCTATATGCAAATTACTCTTAGATTTGGTCACCCTAAGGGTAATTGGGGAACTCAGAGTGGACCCCTTGCTTACAAGTACCTACACGTATTAGCTTTACCATGCCAATGAGGTCTATCAAAGCTGAAACATTGTATGGAGTTAGTTGTTTACCTTGTTCAGTGAGGGACTGGCTGGCATTTTGCTGCTAGACTGTCACTGTCGTAGGATCTGTACTATGTGTTTTAGAGTATGTCTTCTCTGTGTGTGTGGCACTTGTGAGCTAAAAAAAGATTGCACGGTGGGTGCAGGACATCATCCTAGTGAGTTCTTTACATACTTTAGCATCTCAGATGTCTCCTCTGTGTATGCAAATTACTCTTAGATTTGGTCACCCTAAGGGTAATTGAGGAACTCAGATGTGGACCCCTTGCTCACAAGAGCCTACAGATATCAGCTTCACCTCACCCATTAATCTGAGTAAGACTGAAATGTAAGTCTTTAGTTATCTGTTTCCCTTGATCAGAGAGGAGTTGTCTGGTATTTCATGGCTGAATTGTCATTTTGGCAGGATCTGTATGATATGCTTCAGAATATTTTTTCTTTGGGTATGATATTTGTGAGCCAAAAAACAATGTACCTTGGATGCAGAACATCTTTTTAGTGAGTTCTTTATATACTCATTAAGCATCTCTGATGTCTTCTCTGTATATGCAAATTACTCTTAGATTTGGCCATCCTAAGGGTAATTGGGGAACTCAGATGTCAACCCCTTGCTCACAATTGCTTATAGGGATCAGCTTCACCTCGCCGACTAGGCCGAACAAGACTGAAATTTTAGTCTCTGGTTAGCTATTTCCCTTGTTCAGAGAGGAGTTGTCTGGCATTTTGTGGCTGGATTGTCATTTTGGTAGGACCTGTATGATATGCTTCAGAATATTTTTTCTCTGTGTATGGCACTTGTGAGCTAAAAGAGATTTTACCCTGGGCACAGGACATAGTCCTAATGAGCTCTTTGCATACATTTGCAAGCTCTTGAGCCTAGATGAGCATCTCTGACTTCTTTCTATATGCAAATTTCTCTTAGATTTGGTCACCCTAAGGGTAATTGGGGAACTCGGACGTGGAGAGCTTCACCTTAGGCGACTAGGCTGAACAAGAGTGAAATGTAAGGTGTTTTGCTTGAGTTGACTGGCATTTTGGCAGGACCTGTATGATATGCTTCAAAATACTTTTTTCTCTGTATATGGTACTTGTGAGCCAAAAGGGAGTGCACCTTGGGTGCAGGGCATCATTCTAGTGAGTTCTTTACATGCCCTTTTAAGCTCATGAGCCTACTTTAGCATCTCTGCTGTCTTCTCTATATATGCAAATTACTCTTAGTTTTGGTCACCCTACTGTTTGCTCACAAGTGCTTAGATGAATCAGCAGCACCTCACCAACTAGTCTGAACCAGACTGAAATGTAAGTCTTGGTTTTGCTATTTTCCTTTTTCAGAGAGGTATTGGCTGGCATTTTGGCAGGACCTGTATTATATGCTTCAGAATATTTCTTCTCTGTGTATAGCACTTGTGAGCTAAAAGAGATTGCACTTTGTGCACAGGACATAGTCCTAGAAAGCTCTTTGCATACCCTTGCAAGCTCTTGAGTCTGTTTGAGCATCTCTGACTTCTTCTCTCTATATGCAAATTACTCTTAGGGTTGGTCATCCTAAAGGTAAGGGGGAAATCCACATGTGGACCCCTTGATCACAAGTGCCCAGAGTAAGCAGCTGCATTTCACCGACGAGGCCCAAAACAAACATCTGGCATTAACTTTTTCATTTGCACAGACAGGAATTGTCTGACATTTTGTGGTTGGCCTGTCATTTTTGGCAGGACCTGCATGATATGCTTCAGAATATTTCTTCTCTGTGTATGGCGCTTGTGAGCTAAAAGAGATTGCACTCTAGGCACAAGGACACATTCCCAATGAGCTTTTGCATACTCTTGTAAGCTAATGAGCCTACTTGAGCATCTCTGACTTTTTCTATCTATATGCAAATTTCTCTTAAGGTTATTTACCCTAAGGGTAATAGGGGAATCCAGACTTGGACCTCTTGCTCACAAGTGTATATAGGGATCAGCTGCTTCTTGCTGATGAAGCCCAACAAGGCTGAAACACATGTCTGGGGCTAGCTGTGTTTTTCCTTGCTCAGAGACGAATTGTCTGGTGTTTTGTGGCTAGCCTGTTGTTTTTGGCAGGACATGTATGCTATGCTATGCTTCAGAATATTTTATCACTGAGTGTGGCAGTTGTGAGCTAAATGAGATTGCATCTTGGGTGCAAGACATAATCATAGTGAGCTTTTTGCATACCCTTACAAGCTCATGAGCATGTATTAGTATCTCTGACTTCTCTCTATATGCAAATTACTCTTAGGGTTGGTCACACTAAGGATAATGGGGGAATCCAGATGTGGACCCCTTGCTCACAAGTGCTTAGAGGGATCAGCTGCACCTCGCCAACAAGGCTAGTACGGAAGTCTTGGATTAGCTGCTTTCTTTGTTCAGAGATGAATTGTCATTTTGGCAGAATCTATATGATATGCTTCAGAATATTTCTTCTCTGTGTAGGGCATTTGTGAGCTAAAAGAGATTGCACTCTAGGTGCAAGGACACATTTCCAATGAGCTTTTGCATACCATTGCAAGCTCATGAGCCTAGTTGAGCATCTCTGACTTCTTTTATATATATATGCAAATTGCTCTTAAGGTTATTCACCCTAAGGGTAATAGGGAAATCCAGACTTGGACCCCTTGCTCATGAGTGAGTATAGGGATCAGCTGCTCCTTATTGATGAGATCCAGCAAGGCTGAAACATACGGCTGAGGTTAGCTGTTTTTCTTGCTCAGAGAGGAATTGTTTGGTGTTTTGTGGCTGGCCTGTTGTTTTTGGCAGGACCTATATGATATGTTTCAGAATATTTTATTTCTGAGTATGGCAGTTGTGAGCTAAATGAGATTGCACCTTGGGCACATGATATAGTCCTAATAAGCTTTTTGCATACCCTTGCAAGCTCATGAGCCTGCTTTAACATCTCTGACTTCTTCTCTCTATATGCAAATTTTGCTTAGATTTGCTCACCCTAGGGGTAATCGGGGAACCCAGACGTGGACCCCTTGCTCACAAGTGCCTAGAGGGGTCAGCTTCATCTCACTGGCTAGGCCCAACAAGGCAGAAATGTTGTCTAGGTTTAATTGTTTATCTTGTTCAGTTTGGAATTGTCTGGTGTTTCGTGCTTGGACTGTCATTTTGGTAGGACCTGTATGAATGCTTCAGAATGTTTTATCTCTAAGTATGGCAGTTGTTAGCTAAAAGAGATTGCACCTAGGATGCAGGACATAGTCCTAGTGAGCTCTTTTAATACCATTGCAAGCTCATGAGCCTAGTTGAGCATCTCTGACTTCTTTCTTTATGCAAATTACTCTTAGGGTTGGTCACTCTGGTATCCTTTTAAAAGCTTACACTCAAAAGAGTGTGCAACCATATGATACATTAACCATTTCACTGTAATAAAAATGGCGACATGAGAATCTTGCACTGCATGACAGCATGAGATTCTCATGCCGCCTATTGAAAGGTCGCATCCCAGTCTTAATGAGTGCTATGAGTGGCAAATGCCCAGAGTGCAATTTAATAAGCATACATAAGCTGAGCACTGCCTTGGCTCTCCTCACAGTGGCATAGATGTGACAGATGCTTTCATGAAGAGGACGAGTTGCTTGAATCAGTTGACAAGAGCAAATGAACCCTTTGAGTGCCAGAGGGGGACACAATGTAGGGCTCTTTAGCTTACTAAATGCTGCCCATATTTCTGCCATAGGGCCGTACATGTCCCACTCTGGCACAATGTACGGACCTTTAGCTTACTAAATTCTGTCCATATTTCTGCCAAAGGTCTGTATATTCTGAGGCAAAGCAACTGCACCTTAAGCGATTAATTCCAATTGGTTGTGGCCACTACTGTGTGTGACGTGACATAAGGATATTAACCCTTTCCATGCCAGTGCAGGATGCAACGCATTCTACTGTCTGTATATGGACCTTATTAAATATGCTGGTCCAGATTCCTCTTGCTATTGAAGGAGTCAGTGTCAAGTGAACTTGTCTGTCTATTGAGTGTCAGTTTGCTAAATATTCTGACAGTCAGTGTCAGAGTCTCAGCTGGCTGAAAAAAGAAATTGGCTCACACCTGCTTGTCTCTCCACAGTCACAGAAGATTTTATGGTAATGCAAAACGTAGAGTTCCTGAAGAAGGGGCCTGAATGCCCTGAAACGCGTTGAACTAACTACTAAATCAAGAATAGTAGATTTGATCCTCTGTTAATGAACCTGTGATGCAATAGAGTCTGACATGTAATATATATGAAGTGGTAGCAACGTCTATATAGACTGTCATACACGCGAGTACGTGTCTCTTTCACATCGCACAGCACAGCGGACGTGATTCAAAATAGAAGGCAACACGGAAGGACAACCAATTCATTGGGGATACTTCAGCCAAGATCACCCGATACGCAATCAAAACAAGAAGTAATCTGGTAAGCAGTTTCGAATAATCGGGTGGATATCTTGTCCCCGTATGAACTGTGGCATTGTTCCATGTATAAAGTGTGTGTGTGAGACTGCTGCTTCCGAAACACATACCCGTGAACAAGTGGGTTTTGATGCTCGGGAAGAACACTACGCTTCTCATATTTGGTCTGACAGGTTCAGTTCAGAGGTCATCATATATACTATGTTTCAGGCAGTTAATATGTATCTTTTATAACATCCAGCAACGTTGTTTGCTTTGAATGCTTGTTACATTGACTGGGTGCTTTCTTTTACACTCATTTTCTGTGGCTCATTATATTTATATGTTTTTATGTACTGATTTCAGTGCCTATAGCACTATTTTTATTCCTATTTATTTATATATATTTTTGGAATTATTTACTAATACATAGTAACATAGTAACATAGTAAATTAGGTTGAAAAAAGACACAAGTCCATCAAGTTCAACCTTCGCTTCATACCTCAGTAACTGAGAATTTTATAGCTTTCCTGCTACCAATTAAATTAGTCTTTATCAGACCTTCCTGATCAGCCTACTGATAAACAGTATAACTCTGTATGTTCCCTTTTGAAAGAAATGTATCTAATCTTCTCTTAAATGTATCCATTGTATCTGCCATAACTACCTCCCTGGGCAATGAATTCCACAATCTGACAGACCTTACTGTAAAAAAACCCTTCCTCTGCTGAAGTTTAAACCTCCTTTCCTCTAATCTCAAGGGGTGTCCCCTGGTCACCTGATCAGGCCTTGGAATAAATAGCTCACCGCAGAGATCCTTGTATTGACCTCTCATATACTTGTACAATGTGATAAGGTCTCCTCTTAGTCGTCTTTTCTCTAGAGTAAATAAACCAAGTTTGTTTAGTCTTTCCTCATATGTCAAGTCCTCTATTCCCTTAATTAATTTTGTTGCTCTCCGCTGTACCCTCTCTAGTTCTAGTATATCCTTTTTCAGAACCGGTGCCCAAAATTGCACTGCATACTCAAGGTGAGGTCTTACCAATGATTTGTATAATGGCAAAATAATGTTATCCACTCTTGCTTCAATACCTCTTTTTATGCAAGACAGGACTTTGTTTGCCTTTGCTACTGCTGTTTGACACTGGTCACTGTTTCCAAGTTTGTAGTTGACAAGGATACCCAGGTCTTTTTCTAGCAACGAGTCACCTAAAATTATTCCATTAAGTTTATAAGTAGCCTTGGGATTGTTTCCTCCCAAATGCATGACTTTACACTTCCCCACATTAAACTTCATATTCCACATGTTTGCCCAATCTGACATTGTATGTAAGTCCCTCTGTAGAGAGAAAATATCCTGTTCTGAATTAATGACTTTGCATAATTTAGTATCATCTGCAAATATTGATATTTTGCTTTCTATATCTATTTCCAGGTCATTTATAAACATGTTAAAAAGCAGCGGACCCAATACTGAACCCTGAGGTACTCCACTCTCCACTTTAACTATACTGGAGAATTTTCCATTTACAACCACACACTGTTCCCTATCCTTCAACCAGTTTTGTATCCAATTGCAAAGGTTATCTCCTAGCCCCAGTTTCCTTATTTTATACACCAGCCTTCTGTGTGGTACTGTATCAAATGCCTTTGCAAAGTCTAGATATACTACATCTACTGCCTTGCCATTGTCAAGGTTGCTGCTTACCTCCTCATAGAAGCTGAAAAGATTAGTTTGGCATGATCTATTCTTCATAAAACCATGTTGATTCGTGCTAATGATCTTATTTTTTGTGTTGTAATCCTGAATATAGTCCCTTATTATGCCTTCTAATAGTTTTCCCACTACAGAGGTCTCACTGGTCTATAATTCCCAGGTTCTGTTTTAGTTCCCTTCTTAAATAGAGGCACAATGTTAGCTCTTCGCCAATCCTGTGGCACTGAGCCTGTGGTAATAGAATCTTTAAAGAGTAAATATAGGGGTTTTGCTAACACTGCACTGAGTTCCTGAAGAACCCTTGGATGTATACCATCAGGACCCGGTGCTTTGTCGGTCTTAATTTTGTTCAGTCTTCCCATGACATCTCCTTGAGTTAACCCAATATCTATTAATTGTATTGTTTTATTTGTTACTTGCGGAGGCTCTTCTACCAATCCTTGCTCCCTTGTATATACTGATGCAAAGAAAGTGTTTAAAACATCGGCCTTTTCCTTATCCTCACTAACCAACTCACCCATCTCATTTTTGAATGGTCCAATGCACTCCCTCTTAAGTTTTTTGCTATTTATATATTTAAAAAACTTTTATGGATTAGTCTTGCTTTCCCTTGCAATTCGAGTTTCATTATCTATTTTTGCTACCCTAATTGCCTTTTTGCAATCTTTGTTGCACTCCCTGTATTTTAAGAAAGATTGTCCAGTTCCTTCTGACTTAAATAATTTGAATGCTTTTTTTTTCCTTGCCATTTCCTTCTTTACATGTGCAGTTAACCACATTGGCTGTGACTTACTTCTTTTGCACTTGTTCCCCATTGGTATATACAGTTGGGTACATTTCTGCAACCTAAATTTGAATTCTGACCATTTTTCCGCAGTATTTTTGCCTTTAAATAAAATATCCCAGTCTATGGGACAATTTGAAGTTCGCTTTTTTAAAATTAAGAGTTTTGGTTGAACCTATACATTTTTGCTTTGCCAGTCAGATCTCATGTAACCATGTTGTGATCACTGTTTCCCAAATGTTCTCTTACCTTAATATTGGATACCATTTCTGTGTTATTAGTGATCACTAGGTCCAATACATTGTTATTTCTTGTCGGCACTCCCACCATTTGTGACATGTAGCTTTCACGAAGCGTGTTCAAAAACCTGCTACCCTTAGCACTCTGACAGGTCTCATTTTTCCAGTTGATATCTGGATAATTAAAATCTCCCATAATTATAGTTTGCCCAAACTGGGCAGCTTTCCTCATTTGCAATAGCAGTTGGGCCTCATCATTGTCATTGATATTTGGTGGTTTGTAGCATATGCCCACCAACAACTTTTTTTTACCTTTCACACCACATGTAGTCTTGATTTCTACCCACATGGACTCCACAGTTTGGCCAGTTACCTCACTAATATCACCTCGCAAAACTGGATTTAGCTCTGTTTTCAAATATAAGCACACACCTCCACCTTTTCTATTAATTCTGTCTCTTCTAAACAGGGAATAGCCCTCTATATTTACAGTCCAGTCATGTGCATCGTTCCACCATGTTTCTGTTATTCCAGTTATGTCCAATTGCTCATTAACTGCCAGCAATTCTAGTTCTCCTATTTTATCTACCATACTTCTTGCATTTGCTAGCATACAATTGATTTTGAAGTCTTTACATATATTAATCCCTACATGCCTTTTTTCTTCACCTTCATTTACTAGGAGTTCCTCCCTACTGACTAAATTTCTCCCCACCCTTTCTCCACCCCCCTGGTCATTTACTTGGACCCAGTTCCTATCTGCTCTATCTACCCCATTTTTGCTATCTATACCCACCCCCCCTTTCCTAGTTTAAAAGCTCCTCCAAGCTTCCTAGCATTCTCTCCCCTAACACAGAGGCTCCAATACCATTTAGGTGCAATCCATCTCTTCCATATAGATTGTACCCAAGAGCAAAGTCTGCCCAGTGTTCTAAAAACCCAAAACCCTCCTTCCTACACCATTGCTTGAGCCATGCATTAAGCTCCCTGAGCTCCCTCTGCCTACCTGCACTGGTGCATGGCACAGGTAGTATTTCAGAAAATACTACCTTAGAGGACCTTGCCTTAAGCTTGCCCCCTAAATCCCTGAAATCATTCTTTAGGGACCTCCATCTTCCTCCTATTTTGTCATTGGTTCCAATATGTACCAAGACAGCTGGATCACTTCCAGCCCCTCCCAATAATCTGTCAGCCCTGTCCGCAACATGCCGAACCCGAGCACCCGGGAGACAGCATACTGTTCGGCATTCACGTTCCTGGCGGCAGATTACCCTATCTACCCTCCTAATAATAGAGTCCCCTATTACCACCACCTGCCTTGGTTTCTGCCTGCTCTGCATCCCATCTAGCCTGGAAGGAGGACTGTTCCCCTGGCTGCTAGAGGAATCAGCCCTCTCCAGTGTTGCCAATTCTGAGCAATTCTCATCAACATCTTCACACAATCTTGCAAATCTGTTGGACTGATATATTTTATTTCAAAGAATTTTTTAGAGTACAAATCAGAGCATTTGTCTACATATACTTTATCCTTATAGTACCTCACTAAGACTACACTTAGATCTTTGGTGCGCTGTCTCCCTACCCTTTCTACTTTATGACCTATGCAATCCTGATCTCATCAAGCAGGTGGGGAACCATGAGAAAACACCTCCCAAATGGGCAGATGGATCTGTCTGAAAGAGTTACCTTAAAGGTCCATTTGCTTCTAAATACCTGGCCCCTAGACTTCCATGGATGCACCCCCAGGACAGGGAAGAGGAACTGGATATTGGTGGACAATCATGTAACTTTATATCCATGGCACCGGCAATCATGCCTGCAGCCATGGAAGCCAATGAAGCCTCAACAGCCACAGAAGCCACAGCCATCTCAGCTGCCATTGATACATCTACTACCTTAACAGTCACCACCATCTCCATAGCAGCTCGCCCCCCTCCGCTGTATTGCTGTATCTGCACATTGGAGCACATACAAGATCCCAGGGTCTAGATGTGGAGTATATCACCATAGAGAAAACATGGCAGAGACAGTTGCAGAGGCACCAGAAGATGGTGGTAGCACAGATTTTGTTGGCCCATGACATCACTGTTGTCATGGAAATATATAACATTACCCTCATCACCCTGTCATCAAGAATCAGTCTAACAAGGAACATGGCCAGACAAGTCACCAAATTGTCTGAGATACGTAACATTATCAGGATCCAGACTGATCAGCACAGTGAGCCATCCACATTCTCCTCCAATGTTTCAAAATGCAAGGACCTAGGAGTGTGACCAGACAGAGTTAAAGGGACTTTCCATGTGCCTTCAATAAGAGATGAAACAGCACTGTTTTTCTATTCAATAAAACAAATTATCTTTTTTTTATCCATTTCATATGTTGTCTCCATCATTATTGCAGGCATATATATATGTTGACTTACTTAGTAATGGTTCTGGGTCCACACCTCCACTGTCAAGCAACTCCACAACATATCATCCTGAGCAATACTGCTGTTTTTACAGGGTTGACCAAGATGATGGGAGTTGGAGTTCTATATCAGTATAGAGGTTCAAACAATACATTGATGGACACCAACATTCATTGCTAGAGTGAGAGAATCCACAGGCAAACCAGTTGTATCACATGGAAAAACTGAAACTCCCAATCATCCCCATAGATATACATGGGAATTTGGACCCATTGAATTCTAGAGAGAGGGCTACAATGCATTGCTTCACAGGAGACCTCTCAAATATTCAGGAGTTGAGATTACCATGTTATTTAAAGGGATAGTAATACTTCATTTTAACTTTATTTTATTTTGTAGGCATTAAAAAAACATGAAGAATGATATAAGTCTTATCTCTCAAACCTTTATGGTTTAAGAGATATTCACAAGCAAAGTTTCCCCCTCCCGCCCCTTTTTCCTAGTGTAAGCCATCTCTTCTCAGATGTGAATCTAGTTGTAAGACTGGACAGATAACAGCAGGGGACAATCTTCTTTGTATGAAAAGAATGAAAGCCCTTCCCCCCTTGACAAGTTTTTCAGCTTTTTCCCTTATCTTAATTGAAGATTGTCCCTCTCTGCAGTCTACCTGGGCACTTCCCTTCTGATTTGGCTGAACGGGGGGGGGGGGGATACTTTGCTTGTGAATATCTCTTAAACCATAAAGGTCTGAGAGATAAGACTTATATCATTCTTCATGTTTTTTTAATGCCTACAAAATAAAATAAAGATAAAACGAAGTATTACTATCCCTTTATTTGTAAAGTTTAGTTCTCTGCTATAGTGCAATTGGTTTGACCCAGGATTCCTCCACAGAAGAGTTTACATACCATTAATCTGAAACATTACTGGGTACTGTGCAGTAGTTAGGGGTACATACTCTCATGAATAGTGATGAGCGAGCACCCCAATGCTCGGGTGTTCGGGTGCTCTGACCGAGCGCCCCCGGAGGCTCGAGTGCTCGGCCGAGCACCCGAGCCCCATTGAAGTCAATGGGAGGACTCGAGCATTACACCAGGCACCCCCTGCTCTGATGAGGGGAGGGTGCCTGGTCCATAGGAAAAGGGCAGAAAATGATGGAAACACCAAAGAAATGGTTCAGGGACAGCATAGGGAGGATGTCTGGATGCATCTTGGACTCCAACATCGCTGCTGGGAACGATCTTTCGCCCGTAGTACGCCATTTTTACAGACTGACCGTAAAACACACAAAAAGGCAGATAAAAACGACTTTAGGTGAAAAATTGTTACCAAACAGTATTTGCTGTATATTTACTTGTATATCATCTGCAAATTCTGCAAAAAATTTCATCGATTTTTCTGAACTGAGGCCATGATTAAGAGGGAAACGTGCGCAGAGGCAAATTCTCCCAAAAATTTCCTTGATTTTTCTGAACTGAGGCCATGATTAAGAGGGAAACGTGCGCAGAGGCAAATTCTCCCAAAAATTTCCTTGATTTTTCTGAACTGAGGCCATGATTAAGAGGGAAACGTGCGCAGAGGCAAATTCTCCCAAAAATTTCCTTGATTTTTCTGAACTGAGGCCATGATTAAGAGGGAAACGTGCGCAAAGGCAAATTCTCCCAAAAATTTCCTCGATTTTTCTGAACTGGGGCCATGATTAAGAGGGAAACGTGCGCTGAGCCGACCATCTAAAACATTATGGGTGAGGGTCTGCTGCGGAGCTGACCATCCTAAACATTATATGCGAAGGCCCGCTAGTGAGCTGACGCTATAAAACATTATATGAGAGGGCCCGCTAGAGAGCTGACCCAATAAAACATTATATGAGAAGGCCCGCTGGTGAGCTGACCTATACAAAAATTGTCAAACTGCGCCCGCTGGTGAGCTGGCCCTATATAAAAATTATATCACTGGGCATATGGAAGAGAGTCAACCATATACCCGTTTTTTGGGTGGAAGGGGTGAATGGGAATACAGAGTATTCCCATCATTGTAAATAACATATCTAAAGTGACTTTATGTTCCCCCGGGGCTTTCCTCCAGTGGAGTGGAGAAGTCAGGGGAAATCCAGGCCTTGTTCATTTTTATAAGTGTCAACCTATCAGCATTTTCGGTGGAAAGGCGGATACGCTTATCTGTTATGATGCCACCAGCAGCACTAAATACCCGCTCAGACAGAACGCTGGCGGCAGGGCAGGCCAGCACCTCCAAGGCGTAGAGTGCCAGTTCATACCACGTGTCCAGCTTGGACACCCAGTAGTTGTAAGGCACAGAGGGATCATTGAGGACGCTGACACGGTCTGCTACATACTCCTTCACCATCTTCCAAAACTTTTCCCTCCTTGTGACACTAGGCTGCGCATCAGGGTGAAGGTGCTGGCGGGGTGTCATGAAGGTGTCCCACGCCTTGGAAAGTGTTGCCCTGCCTTTGTCGGAACTGCTGTGTGCTCCCCTTTTCTCCCCTTCTCGGTTGGCCAAGGTAGCACGTACTCTGCCGCCAGCGTTGTCAGATGGAAAATTTTGGAGCAATTTTTCAACAAGAACCTTCTGGTATTGCACCATTTTGCTTGTCCTCTCCACCGGAGGAATGAGAGATGAGAAATTCTCTTTGTAGCGGGGGTCCAGAAGGGTGAACACCCAGTAATCCGTGTTGTCTAAAATGCGTATAACGCGTTGGTCACGGGAAAGGCAGCCTAACATAAAGTCAGCCATGTGTGCCAGAGTACCAACAGGCAAGATTTCGCTGTCCTCACCAGGAGGATGACTCTCAATCTCCTCATCCTCTTCCTCCTCTTCTGCCCACCCACGCTGAAGAGATGGAACTAAAGTTCCATGGCTACCCTCTGTAGCGGAGGCAACCGTGTCTTCCTCCTCCTCCTCCTCCGCCTCCTCCAATTGTCGCTGAGAAGACGAAGTGAGGGTGCTCTGGCTATCACCTTGTGTAAGCTCTTCCTCCCCCATTTCCACCTCTTCCACATGCAAAGCGTCAGTTTTAATTGTGAGCAGCGAGCGTTTCAGTAGACACAGAAGTGGGATGGTTACACTGATAATAGCATTATCGCCGCTCACCATCTGTGTCGATTCCTCAAAATTGCGTAAAACCTCACAGAGGTCTGACATCCATTCCCACTCCTCACTTCTGATTAGAGGAAGTTGAACGGAGAGGTGACGACCGTGTAACAGCTGGTACTCCACTACTGCCCTCTGCTGCTCACAAAGCCGGGCCAACATGTGGAAGGTGGAGTTCCAGCGCGTGCTCACGTCACACAGCAGCCGGTGAGCTGGCAATTGTAAGCGCTGCTGCAGCTTCAACAGGCCGGCTGAAGCTGTTGATGACTTACGGAAATGTGCACACACGCGGCGCACCTTGGTCAAGAGATCATGCAAATTGGGGTAGGTTTTTAGAAATCGCTGAACCACTAAATTAAATACATGCGCTAGGCATGGTACGTGTGTGAGCTTGCCGAGCTCCAAAGCTGCCACCAAGTTACGCCCATTATCACACACAACCATGCCTGGTTGCAGGTTGAGTGGCGAGAGCCATTGCTCGGTCTGGTGACTAATCCCCTGCAACAGCTCTGAGGCCGTGTGCTGTTTGTCCCCAAGGCAGATCAGCTTCAGCACGGCCTGTTGACGCTTCCCCACTGCAGTGCTACACTGCTTCCAGCTACCGGCTGATGGGTGAGTGGCGCTGCGCGCAGAGAATTCGGAGGTGGAAACGGAGGAGGAGGAGCCAATAACGTAGGTGCTGGCGGAAACCCTGATGGAGGTAGGGCCCGCAATCCTCGGCGTGGGTAGCACCTGTGCCATCCCAGGGTCCGAGTCACTCCCAGCCTCCACGACATTCACCCAGTGTGCCGTCAGGGAAATGTAGCGTCCCTGGCCACAAGCACTTGTCCATGTGTCAGTCGTTAAGTGGACCTTCCCAGTAACTGCGTTGGTCAGGGCACGGGTGATGTTACGGGACACATGGTGGTGTAAGGCGGGGACGGCACACCGGGAAAAGTAGTGGCGGCTGGGGACTGCGTACCGAGGGACAGCTGCTGCCATCAGGCTGCGGAAGGACTCAGTCTCCACAAGCCTAAATGGCAGCATTTCGATGGCCAGTAATTTGGAAAGGTGTGAGGTTAATGCTATGGCCTGTGGGTGGGTGGCTGGGTATTTTCGCTTGCGCTCAAATGCCTGGGGTAACGACATTTGGACGCTGTGCTGGGACAGGGAAGTGGATGTGGTCGCTGATGGTGCTTCAGATGGTACAGGTGCAGGGCGGGAGGTATGCGGGCCTGCGCCTTCGACAGGCGATTGGCCGGCACCGAAAACAGGGGAAGAGGAGGCAGTGGTGTGGCCTGCAGACACAGATTGGCGATCCGGGCGTTCCTCCCACTTATTACGGTGCTTGGATGCCATGTGTCGGATCATGCTGGTGGTGGTGAGGTTTCTAGTGTTCATGCCTCGGCTCATTCTGGTGTTGCACAGGTTGCAAACTACAATTCTTTTGTCGTCCGCACTTTCCTTAAAAAAACGCCATACCGCGGAACACCTACCCCTTGGTAAGGGATATTTACGCAAGGGGGTGCTCCGTGGAACATTTGCGGGCCGGTTTGGTGCGGTCCGCCTTCTTTCTGTAGCCACACCACTGCCTCTTCCAGCCTGTTGCGGTGCTGCAGATGGCTCACCCTCAGGACTGCTGTCATCGCTCGGCTCTACACCTTCCCAGGTGGGGTCAGTCACCTCATCGTCCACCAAGTCCTCCTCCACTTCCTCACTCTGATCATCCTCCTCATGTCTTGATCCCACCACATACTCAGTCATTGACAACTGTATATCATCCTCCTCATCAAGGTCTTGAGACAGTAATAGTGGTTGATTTAATGGCAACTGTGTCTCATCATCATCATCATCCACTTCCTTTGACCTTAAATGCCGTTCACCTCTGTCATCTTCTTGTGATTGGGTACCCTCTAGAGGTTGTGAATCAGGGCACAAGATGTCATGTTCCTCTGCAAGCGTGCTTGGAGAGAGGTTCAAATTAAGGATTGGTGATGAGACGAGCTCCTCACTATATCCCAGTGTGGGATCACTTCTTTGACCAGATCCTCTATGGTGGGAGGAAGGATGATCAGAGTGAGGATTATGTTGACCAGACTCTTGGCTACTGAGAGTGGACTTGGTGGAAGACAGGGTGGTGCTTAACCGACTGGAAGCAGTATCAGCTGACATCCAACCGACCACCTGTTCGCAGTGGTCGGACCTCGAGAGTGATGTCCTGCGACGCCCTGTAAACTGAGACATGAAGCTAGGTATGGTGGATGTCTTTCTGTCTTGTGCTCTGGCACCAGGCGCAGTTTCTACGCGTCCTGACCCGCGCCCTGAACTATCAGGATCACGTCCACTTCCCCGTCCCTTTTTACCCGCCTTCTTCATATTACACGGAATACGTGCTGCAAATCTGCAACTTTGCACAGTAAACAGAATGTGCTTCTTAACTGCGGCTACGCACAGTGAATGGAATATGTGACTTTGATATTTTACAGTTTGAACACTTAACAGAATGTTATCCTATTCTGAAACTTTGCACATTAAACAGAATTTGCTTCTTAACTGCGGCTACGCACAGTGAATGGAATATGTGACTTTGATATTTTACAGTTTGAACACTTAACAGAATGTTCTCCTATTCTGCAACTTTGCACAGTAAACAGAATGTGCTTCTTAACTGCGGCTACGCACAGTGAATGGAATATGTGACTTTGATATTTTACAGTTTGAACACTTAACAGAATGTTCTCCTATTCTGCAACTTTGCACAGTAAACAGAATGTGCTTCTTAACTGCGGCTACGCACAGTGAATGGAATATGTGACTTTGATATTTTACAGTTTGAACACTTAACAGAATGTTCTCCTATTCTGAAACTTTGCACAGTAAACAGAATGTGCTTCTTAACTGCGGCTACGCACAGTGAATGGAATATGTGACTTTGATATTTTACAGTTTGAACACTTAACAGAATGTTCTCCTATTCTGAAACTTTGCACAGTAAACAGAATTTGCTTCTTAACTGCGGCTACGCACAGTGAATGGAATATGTGACTTTGATTTTTTACAGTTTGAACACTTAACAGAATGTTCTCCTATTCTGAAACTTTGCACAGTAAACAGAATGTGCTTCTTAACTGCGGCTACGCACAGTGAATGGAATATGTGACTTTGATATTTTACAGTTTGAACACTTAACAGAA
Organism: Rhinophrynus dorsalis; assembly: GCA_037306005.1. Classification (NCBI taxonomy): domain Eukaryota; kingdom Metazoa; phylum Chordata; class Amphibia; order Anura; family Rhinophrynidae; genus Rhinophrynus; species Rhinophrynus dorsalis. The sequence continues at coordinate 128,498,920 of CM074720.1, read as the reverse complement.
TGTTCTCCTATTCTGAAACTTTGCACAGTAAACAGAATGTGCTTCTTAACTGCGGCTACGCACAGTGAATGGAATATGTGACTTTGATATTTTACAGTTTGAACACTTAACAGAATGTTCTCCTATTCTGAAACTTTGCACAGTAAACAGAATTTGCTTCTTAACTGTGGCTACGCACAGTGAATGGAATATGTGACTTTGATATTTTACAGTTTGAACACTTAACAGAATGTTCTCCTATTCTGAAACTTTGCACAGTAAACAGAATGTGCTTCTTAACTGCGGCTACGCACAGTGAATGGAATATGTGACTTTGATATTTTACAGTTTGAACACTTAACAGAATGTTCTCCTATTCTGAAACTTTGCACAGTAAACAGAATTTGCTTCTTAACTGCGGCTACGCACAGTGAATGGAATATGTGACTTTGATATTTTACAGTTTGAACACTTAACAGAATGTTCTCCTATTCTGAAACTTTGCACAGTAAACAGAATGTGCTTCTTAACTGCGGCTACGCACAGTGAATGGAATATGTGACTTTGATATTTTACAGTTTGAACACTTAACAGAATGTTCTCCTATTCTGAAACTTTGCACAGTAAACAGAATTTGCTTCTTAACTGCGGCTACGCACAGTGAATGGAATATGTGACTTTGATATTTTACAGTTTGAACACTTAACAGAATGTTCTCCTATTCTGAAACTTTGCACAGTAAACAGAATGTGCTTCTTAACTGCGGCTACGCACAGTGAATGGAATATGTGACTTTGATATTTTACAGTTTGAACACTTAACAGAATGTTCTCCTATTCTGAAACTTTGCACAGTAAACAGAATGTGCTTCTTAACTGCGGCTACGCACAGTGAATGGAATATGTGACTTTGATATTTTACAGTTTGAACACTTAACAGAATGTTCTCCTATTCTGAAACTTTGCACAGTAAACAGAATTTGCTTCTTAACTGCGGCTACGCACAGTGAATGGAATATGTGACTTTGATATTTTACAGTTTGAACACTTAACAGAATGTTCTCCTATTCTGAAACTTTGCACAGTAAACAGAATTTGCTTCTTAACTGCGGCTACGCACAGTGAATGGAATATGTGACTTTGATATTTTACAGTTTGAACACTTAACAGAATGTTCTCCTATTCTGAAACTTTGCACAGTAAACAGAATGTGCTTCTTAACTGCGGCTACGCACAGTGAATGGAATATGTGACTTTGATATTTTACAGTTTGAACACTTAACAGAATGTTCTCCTATTCTGAAACTTTGCACAGTAAACAGAATTTGCTTCTTAACTGCGGCTACGCACAGTGAATGGAATATGTGACTTTGATATTTTACAGTTTGAACACTTAACAGAATGTTCTCCTATTCTGAAACTTTGCACAGTAAACAGAATGTGCTTCTTAACTGCGGCTACGCACAGTGAATGAAATATGTGACTTTGATATTTTACAGTTTGAACACTTAACAGAATGTTCTCCTAATCTGAAACTTTGCACAGTAAACAGAATGTGCTGCTAATCTGCAACTTTGCACACTAAACAGAATGTGCTCTAATCTGCAACTTTGCACACTAAAAAGAATGTGCTGCTAATCTGCAACTTTGCACACTGAACAGAATGTGCTCTAATCTGCAACTTTGCACACTAAACAGAATGTGCTGCTAATCTGCGGCTAGGCACAGTGAACAGAATATATGAAGATTTTTTTTTTTTTATATCTCTGCCCCCCCAAACAAAATAAACTGCTGCCCCCACACACAGTAGTCCTAAAAAGGACTTTTGGGTCTTTTTTTTAACAAACTCGCTTTTCTTCTCCCTACACTGACTTTCCCTTCCTATCCTCATCTCTCCCTGGCTAAGACTGAGCCGAACTCGCTGGTCAGGTGCTATACAGCACCCGATCACGGGTTCTGGCCAGCCAATCAGTGTAATGCCAGCAGCCAACATGGCTGCTGGCATTACACTGATGTCAGAGCCTCCCTGCACGTTTATTGGCTGCGCAGCAGCCGCGAAACGTGCGGGGAGGAGACCCGAACATGGCGGTCGAGCACATGCGGTACTCGTACGAGTTACGCCATGTGCCGAGCAGAGCGATGCTCGAGCCGAACCGAGCTTCGGCCGAGCATGCTCGCTCAACACTACTCATGAACACAATCTCCTTCCTGTGGAAGGGGGAAAAGTTAAAGTTAGATATAAAAATGAATACGAAATAGGTTTCCATGCACATATTCCTATTAACAACTGATGGAACCTATGTGTGAATTTCTATTAGTTGGTAATGTTCCACTGTACTATTGGTCAACCCTCACAGACACAGATACCATTTCATAGAGTTCATGTTCAATGTCCCCCAATTAGTGTGTGTCCACTGCAGTTTTATGGAGTATTGGAAATGCTTTCATGATCTAACACATTTTTAGGGTTGATATTGTAGGTCTCTGACACAGAGGAGTAAAGAGAAGCATGCAGGCCCTGGTGCAAGAAGTTCCATGGGCCCCCAACCACATTGGCCCCCTCCACATTATCCCCCAATCTCCACAATGCCCCATAATCTCCACGATGCCCCCATATCCTACCTCTCTGGTGGTCCAGTGGTGTGGCAGGAGAGACCTCTATGCAGGTTGAGCTCTTGCGTGGTCCTCTTCAGTAATGCAGAGTGCTGGGAGATGATGCCATCTCCCATTGCTCTGCATTACTAAGGTGCCGGAGGGAGATAGCAATGACCATATTGTGGGTGCCAGTTACGCCACTGCTCTGACAGTTGTGTCAAGCCACATAAACCTGCTTTTGAGAAGGCCAAAGGCTCTTGCAATAATATTTCTTGTTCCTATGTGAGCCTCATTGTATATGTGTTGGGCAGGGATCTGGGGAACAACAGTAGGAGTCATGGCCCAGTCTGTAATCACATGCTGAATCTTCTGTGGGGCAAAATAGAGTACTGTTTTGGTGTATGGGGTGAAAATTTAATTTATAATGTTACTGACTATTGTCATATTATGGTGTTGTGGAGGACTAGGGACAGTATGTATGCGTCATGTGCAGAGAAGGCAGCAAACACATGGGTTTTCCTCATATTTCCAGCACAGACCATGTGTGAATTTTTTGAATGGTGGTTCTTATGGGTTACATATATATGTGTGTGTCTCCTCACAGGGAGCAATCAATATCCCTCATAAAACTGGCAAACATAAGAACCCCCCCCCCATAGAAGGCTAATGAGCCTTGCACATTCCTGCTCGGTGGAGAAGGCTATATCTGCCTAGTCTTCCTTGTCACAGCTATAAGGACTTCAGTTATGGCCCTAGAACAAGTGGGCTGGTATATCCCAAACACTATGCCATCAGCAGCCTGATACCATTAAAAGTATGGCACATAATTATTTCTTCATTGATGACATGGCATAGTTACTCTAAGCTCTGGGGTTTATGTCATCCCGAAGGACCTAGTAGAGCTGCAGAAGACTTAAGGTCTCTCACCTCCTCCTGTCCCCTCTCCTGTACTGCCTGGCTCATGCCCCTCTCCTATGTTTTGCAGTTTGGTTCCTGACCCTGACTAGCACCTGTGTGCTGACATCCCAGGTAGTGCAGCAGCAGGGGAGTCACCACCTACAGCAGCTCTGTACATGACAGACTGAAACAACCAATGTCATGCCATGTTTGGATGAGTTTTGTGCTATGATGTGTGATGGGGTTGCCTATCAGCAGGACTACGATCCTCACAGTCAGTGTCCCAGTCTCCTGTGTCGCTTCAGCAAAAGGACTGGTAACAAGTTGCAAATGCATGTGTTTGGCGTTTTAAGACATTTTAAAGTTGGAGTTGGTGGTGTGTGTTGTTTATCACTGATTAATATTTGTCATGCATGAAAGTAATGTATGAGGAGAGGCTGTACTTGATTTGTTTGGCTTACAGCTGTGTGTTTTATCTATGAAGTTAGAGGTGCATGTGATAGTCCAGGTGTATATGTGGTGCTGTGTGATGTTGGAGGGTGTTTGGGGCTTAATTGGTTCTCTGATGAATGCACAGGTGTGTTGTGGTAGCTTCTTTTTGGTGTTCTGATACTTTGTGTTGTGTGGAAGGGTTTGACTTTCCTTTACATACCTCCCCCCCTCCCCCCTGGTGTGCATATGCAAGGTGGTATTTTTAGGCTTGTACTGTGTGTGGAGATTGGTTTAGTGCATCTTGTGGATTCTAGACATAGTGAGTTCATGGTCTGAAATGTATGGCAGTAAATGTATACATTTAGTGTGCACTGAGTATTAGTACAGGTCATGGAATAGCTCAGTGGGTATAGCTTTCAGTTCATTTCTATGGGTGTTTTTTCAGTGGCTGTTGCCAGATATGAGTCCCAATTATATTTCACTTAGACGGGATGTTTAATAGCTTACAGGCCAGTTTAGACCTCACTTAAGACAGGTCATTGAATCAATTCCAATATTTTTAATTTATATATAATTATTTATCATTAAGTTCACTACTTCATTAATCAGATTTCAAATAATAGATTATTGTGTCTTTAAATGAATATATAAGTCATTGTTCTTTCCAATGTCCCAAAAATGAATGTTGTATAAAAATATATATTTTCAGGCAAAAATTATAGATATTCTCTTGTAATTCATATTGCCTTACAGCAACAGGCATCCCTTTGGGAGCAGCTGTTTTGCTCATTATTTTTTTAGGTCAAGCCAGAAGGGAAATGACAACATTTGAAATACTCTGGAGCTGCTTATAGGAACTTTTTATGACCTATTTTTGGCCAAGTGACAATATAGTGTAATTACTGTATCTGTTATTCAAAATAGTGCCAACATATACTGCAGCATTGTGCACAACAGGAAACAATTAGTACAGAAAGATGTACTGTAAAACAGATGGTGGGAGGGCACTGCTCATGAGAGATTACAATCTATAGCAACAGTTCTCAAAAATATTTGCAAAATTGGTACTCTTTTTTTCCTAATGAAATTCATGTAGAACCTTCTAACCCTTTTATCCACTGGCTTCTAAAATATCTCAGATAACATTTACCAAGTAATTGTATCAGATAGTACTTTTTTTCTTATAGAGTGCTAGGTTATAGACTGAAATTCATGAAGCTATAAGTGGGGGTGGGGAAAACTTTTCGACTGAAAAGGAAAAAAATGACATGAAAAGTGATGATTTTCTGGTTTTTCACCTCTGTATTGCATCGAAATCAATGGCAGAACTAAATTTCCACTTAACTCTGTCTGTATTCCCATACTGTTCATATAAAAGGGTGTCAGTGCCCCGAAGGTTGTCAGTCTGTGTTTGGGAGTGAGAGAGAAAGGAGCATATTGTGCTATCTGCTGATTTAATAACAATAATAATAATTGAAAAAACTAACAATAAAGCAAGCTGTTTGTACAATGAGTGTTTGGAAGATATTACCAGTTGTTTTCTGGGTGTGAGTGAGAACAGGGGAGGTTAACCCTTCAAAAAAGTGTTAACGTTATTGACATCAATCAGCTAGCCGGTCTGAAACTGAGAAGCATGACACTGATAGATACCACCAGACAATACACCAAATTTGAAAAGGAGTTCAGCTTAACATACTGTGTCTGGGTGTTTCATCCATAGATAGCTGTACTCCAATACATCCACAAGAAATAGATAGACCAGGAAGGATCTACTGAGGTGTGGTGCTGCACTGGTTCACCAGTGATTGCTTTGTGCTTTATTATTTTACTGTATTCTGTAGAGACTATGGGCTAGATTTAAAGGCAGCCGTTAAACCATCCGCTAAGTAAAAAAGGCACGTCGGCCGCAAAGAACACGTTTTACGGCAGATTCAAAGGTAAGCGTTCAAGAATAGCTATCGGGCGTAGGCACTACAAAAACACGTTAAACAAAAACCAGCGTCGCACCTGATTTTGCATCACCGTGCGTCCCAAACACCCGTTAAAACACAACTTAACTCAAAATGTTACATTACGGCTGCCGTTGTCTAGCAACCCTGATAGATGCACAAACAAAATTCAAACCTACAGCCAATCCCAAGGCCCCAAAGTATCAAAAATGTTCAAATACACCTATATATACCTCAAAATAACGGTTACACCCTGTCTGTGTTTCGAGTTTCAGCAAGCTAGAGCACAGGACCCAGGAGTGGAGGATAGCATTTAGAGAGAGAGAGAGAGATAGAGAGAGAAGCATACAGAGGAGTAAGGTAGAAGGATTTTGGAGAGGAGAGAGTTACATTTAAATAGACACATAGCACACTTTTGCACATAGCACATACATCCATACAAACACATACACATACATACACATAGTCTTTTTTTTTTCATCACACCTTACACATTTTAAACTTTATTTTTACAGTGTGAATCCGTGAGTGAAAGTGTGTGACAGAGAGTGAGTGGGATCGAGTGTGTCTGTGAGGGCGTGTGAGAGTGCCTGGGTGTGAGTGGGTGAATGATGGCCAGGAGAGGAGGACAGGAGAGAGGGATGGGGAGACTAGTGGAGGAGGAGGAGGAAGGTCAGGAGGGGATCCCTCAGCAGAGCAGGGGTGGGAGAGGGAGATACGCAGGGCGGAGGGGGACCAGGCCCACAAGAACAGGCACACTAAGAAGAAGAGGGACAGATCCTGCAGTGGGACGAGGGGTAGTGCCTGGGGACCACAACACACAGGCAGGGGCAGAGCAGGCAGGACACTCCGGGTCTGACTCCTCGCATGCCGGAGCTGAGGGGGACAGGCTCAGGGATCCCCGATATACCGAGGAAGAAAACACGGCCCTCGTGGAGGCTGTGCTGGAGAGGGAGAGTGTCCTCTTCCCGGGGGACAGACTCCCTGGCCTGTCTGCGAGGAGGAGAGCTGCCTGGAGTCAAATCTGCAGCAGAGTTAATGCGGTGGCCACCTGCAGACGGGATGTGGACTCAATAAAGAAGAGATGGGGCGACTGCAAAAGGCAGGTGAAGAGGAAGATGGGGGATGCCGCCCTGCACGCCCGAGCCACCGGAGGTGGGCCACCTGTCCCCATCACCTTCAGCGCATGGGAGGAGAGGCTGCGGCAGACACTGTCGTCTACCCTCATTGAGGGGGTCCCTGGAGGATCAGACACTGGGGAGGAGAGGAGCCTCCACACCACCGGTAAGTGCATCACCCCAAAACCACACACCACCCCAAACCACACACCCATCACAAACAAGCACTCACATCCCAACATCTGCCCTTCATTCAACCACACAATTGCACCAACACAGCACCCTGAGGGTTTAAACAGGAATCAAGACAAGGACAAATGTCAATGTTCAACAAGGCCAAAACCTGTCCAACTCCCTGGTTAACCCTCATGTTGCTGTGCTCATCACACACAATACACACAAACCATGCTCAGTAAAGTGTTGTATGTCAAACATCACAATTGTTGTCACACAGTGTTACCCATGTTCACACAGGGAATCCAGCACATAACCCCATGAGTGCGAGAGGGATCATCAATGCATCGATCAACAATGCTTTGGCAACCCCTCTGGTACTCAAAGGGTTAACCAGACAACAAACACATGTCGATAGGTTAACAATTACATGACACATAGGGGACATTCACTAAGCGGTGAAAAAGAGCTGATGGAGAGAATTTGACACTTGCATACCCTCACTTTACCAATTACAATGTTAGTCTATGGAGAACATCCAATAACAGGATTCAAGCTGCACAGGCCCCATTGTGTGGACTCCATAGAAAACATTGCAGATGGGGAAATGAGGTCAGCGGAGAAGTCAGCATCATAATCAGTTCATCAGGTCCACTTAACCGCTTACTGAATCACCAACAGGATGGATCAGGTCACAAATCACAGTGCCACAGAGAATAAATGCTTGTATGTGCAACACACAGGCCAAAAACAATCACACATAAGTAAAGGTGAAAAAGTTGGCCTTGGTGTTGTGTATGCAATCATTTACTCTAACTTCAATTTACATAGCTCACATTTGATTCACATATAGATCCTCAGGAGTGCTGATGCCATGGATGGATGGTACACCAGACACTATTTGCAGGATACATATGGGAACCAAATATGAACCATTGAGGTTTGGTCAATAACAGGCCAGGGATTATGGATATCTATGATCGGGTCTGGCTGCCTCACACAGAAGGATGGATGGGCTGATCCAGGAAAAAAAAGGCCTCAATCAATGATATCCTTCAATACTGGCTTGATTGTTGCCCCTCAGGATTCAACTTGAACAGACCTCATGGACAGAATCCTGTAATGTACATCAATCCCTGATTGCCACGGTGGTATCCCATGCATCACAATGCAATGCATAGGATACCATCATGACAACCAGAGAGGGACATGTCTAATCTGACAAAATCCAGCACTGTACGGGATGAACTGATAACATAGGGATGAATACTACTTGAATCACACTGCAGATCTATTCCAAAAAGATATGTACAGAAAGAAAAACAACCAGATTTGTATGTGGATATGTCCCTTTCAAATGGGTACAAATAGGTCCCAACAAGATGTAAACCCAGAGTTCGGTTCAGTACGTGTGATTGTCCAACTGCCCATATATGTGCACCCTCAACAAAATAACTCATATTGATATCATCATCAGAGTACATATACCCAGTATATTACACCTACTTGGATGGGTATCACTTGTATCTATGAAAGTTCATTTGTGATGGCTGTACATATATAGGCAGTTAGACAATCACATGTTCTGAACAGATCTCTGGGTTCATATCTATCAAGGATATGTTTGTACCCATATGAAAGGTACATATACACACATATCAGACCATATTCCTCACTGTGTACCTTGGCATGGCAATGGTTAATTTCACTTGATGTAACCTTGCAGGCATCATAAAGAGATGTTTAGAAAGATGTTACTGTATGTGACAGCTGGAGATGTCAGTCATATGACCACACGGAGGCTCTTCAGCAGACCCAAAATTGAAACAATTGGAGATGGATCCATCATTGACATGGTCCATAGAGCGTGCTTACAAACCAGGAACACTTAGTAGACAATGGCAAAGATGTAGTTATCTCCAAATGGGTCAATGTGGAGTCTGCTGAAGAGCCTCCGTGTGGTCAAATGACTGACATCTCCAGCTGTCACATACAGCAACATCTTTCTAAACATCTCTCTATGATGCCTGCAATGTTACATCAAGGTGAAATTAACCATTGCTATCCCGTTAAAGAGATAGTAATACCTAAAATGTGAAAGGAAAAATACATGTCATAGGATTGATCCACCGGGTAATGCAAGGGTATCCCCACTACTGAAAGGTGTTTCATCACAAGAGTATAACAGCTCAAAGTTGAATATTCCATGGACAATATCAGTGTGGCCTGAAAATGTACTATGCCAATGTTGCCAGACCATCCTCTGGCTAGCTTTGGTCCAGGGAGCAGATATCCACAAAGGATGATGTGGCAACAGCGCAAATGTACAATTTCAGGCCACTGGGATGTGGCACCAAAGGAATTCAACTCTGAGCTGCAATACATGTAGAATACAACACCCATCACCAGTAGGAGTACCGTTGTTTCACACAGGGGGATACACCATACAACATATATGTTCCTTTACACATTTCAAGTATTAATATCAATTTGACACCATCATGGCTAAGTTTACTGATCACACAATCTCAATCCTCCACACAGGTTATGTGTCTCCAGCACATCAGGAGCCCATGGAGGAGGCCACCTCACCACCCAGTGAGGAGTATTTGGAGGAGGGGACCAGCCAGTGGGCACCGTACCCGACGACATCCACACCTCTTGGCCAGCTGGATGCACCAACCCTGCCTGCATCAACTCTGCCTGCACCAACTCTGCCTGCATCAACTCTGCCTGCACCAACTCTGCCTGCATCAACTCTGCCTGCACCAACTCTGCCTGCACCAACTCTGCCTGCACCAACTCTGCCTGCACCGACTTATTACAGTGACTGGATGCCCCCCACCACCTCCAGGAGCTATTATCCCCCAGCAGCAGCACCACCACCACCAGGGAGGCAATGGCTGCCCGGTGATGTGGCCACCACCCAATACGGGCCATACCCACAGATTGACCTACCCTCCTGGATGGCTCCCCAGCATGGCCCCAGGTATGATCCTAGGTGGGGGCCAAGCACATACCAGTGGCCAAGGTTTGACCCTTGGCCACTCGACTACCAACACCTGGGCCTGCTTGGGGAGCCCCAACAGCCTATGCGAAGGGACGTGTTTACCCCACCACCTCCACCAGCACAGACATCGGTGGGCAGCAGTGGGTCAATTGATGTGGTGGGCACATACCCATCTGCAGCACAACCAGCACCAGCAGAGGAGGACACACCAGCAGCAGAGGAGGACACACCAGCAGCAGAGGAGGACACACCAGCAGCAGAGGAGGACACAGCACCAGCAGAGGAGGATACAGCACCAGCAGAGGAGGACACAGCAGCAGCTGATTCACCAGGCACAAGCATCACCAGCAGTGAACGGCCCACGGGGATGGAAGCTGAGTGTATGGCTCTGCAAAGGAGACTACTCAGGTCAAGCCTCCGCACCAATGACAACATCACCAGGAGCCGTAGGGAATCCCGTATAAACACTAACAGGATAGAGGCAAGGATCCATGCCCTGGAGTCGGAGGTCATGAGGATCAACACTCAACTCCATCAGCTACACACGGGGGTGATGGACCTGCTTGCACAGCTACTGGTGGAGTTGAGAGAGCTGAACCGCAGGGAGGACTTACGTTTGGAGAGGGAAAACCTGCGCTCCACAGAGGGATCCACTGCCCCCACCACCCCCTCTAATGTGACCCCCGAAGCCACACCTAGGGGGCAAAGGGTGACCAGGAGATCATCCAGGTTATCCACTTCTGCCACACAGTCTAAGCCCCCCCCCCCAAGAAAAAAAAATAAAATGCCCAACATGTTAAATTTCCCCTGAATAAAGGAACATTGTGCTTTTGAATCCTGTCTGATCTGCTTTGAATTTGGTCATAGATTTGGGTGGCAGAGTTGTCTCCAATGCATTGCCAAACAATTCAGTGAATACAACTCCTGCCTAGGTAAGATGTTTGTGGGATGTTACAACATGGGTTCACACACACATCGTTGTACAAAATCAACTGTAAAAACATCCCTGTTGCCATATTACACAACTGTGTTATATGGCAATGTTGTGTGTTGATTTTGCATAACAAAACATTCCCCTTAGCCCAACATTTGGTACAACATTGAACATTCATCTACATCATATGTAGTGTTTAACCCTTTGATATCCAGAGTGGTAGGCAACGCATTGCAAAGAAATGCGTTGGGTACCACTCTGGCACTCAGAGGGTTAAGGGGATAACCAAACAAACGGCTTAGCGGTGAGATAACAAGCAGGACAGATAAATGGGACATGTATCCATATTGTCTTGGATTCACACACTCATTGTGCAACAGACTGACTGGGGAAGCCAATGTTTTCAACCTAGGATTTCAATGTGTAGCACACACATTGATATCCTGGGGTGAGCATTGGGGCCTCCAGTAAGTTGACTTGTTGTTTTTTCTAAGGGTGTAACAGACTTCCCCAGTGAAAACACTTGTCCACTTGGTCATGTACTGTGATATGTCCCAGTGGAGCAATATCACTGAACATTGATTATACTGAGCAACACATTAACTGTGGACAGGAATTCACTGTGGAAGTATGTCCCCTTTATCACCTCTTTATCACTCCCACAACACATTAGTGTATCACTGCCACCATCTGTTAGCGTGAATACATCACTGAGTCCACTCACTTGCAAACAAGTGGTGGAGTCCTGTGATATGGGTGATGCCTTTCCATGTATGGGGATACTCTACCCTGGGTGTGGTAACGCATTGACAACTGTGTTCTCAAATATATCCTCCTACAGACACAGATAGAATGGTGATGGTTCATCTTTATTGTGTCTCAAAGTACATTAGGATGTACATGTGTTTTCTGTGTATTGCCTATATGCATTGAACACCTGTATGAGAACACTAAATGTACTTTGAAACAAAAAAATAGTACTTTAGTAACACTGCTGCCCAGCTCATGTGTTGTCCACAAGGTTTGACAACTCTGTAGCTGAGCATCCTAACTGTACAGGTTATAAAACTCAGGAATTAGTGTTTTCTGTGTCTATATGAAAATGATCCAGTAGAGGTTTGTGTGAACCTCAGGTCAAACTTTGCATCACCAACAACATCAACATAAACAGCAAGGGGTGATCTCCATGAAGGTGATGTCAAGACATCAATCCAGTCACATAGAAGAACTTCAGTTCAAGGATGGATCATGTTACGGATGCCTGTGGAAGAAGAGGACAGGATTTGGAGCAGTTGACTTGAACTGATCATCAAGCAACAACAATTTAGTCTTTTTGATCCCCTCAATTTTCACAGTTACAGGTGAGTACACAAACCATTGCTTGACAATGTGTTGTGTACTCATCTGTAACCAATTATGTGGAGAACTAAGGACATGTGCCCCAGCCCTATGGATATGTGCCCCTGACATGGATACACACATCAACAAGTGTTCTGAGAGCTCCATGGAAGTAATGAATTTGGGCTGCCACTGTTAATGTGACAGTGGCAGCCCAATGTCATTTGTTCCATGGAACTGTTAGGACACATTTGTTGATGTGTGTATTCATGTCGGGGGCACATATGTCTGCACACTCACAGGTCAGCATGGTGTCCCTGGTAATCTGATCTACGTCTCATGACCTCTACATTGTGTGCCCATACCACTGTACATCCACCCCTGTGCTGCTCTTCTCAGCTGTAGCACAGTACAGGTCCCATATTGAGTCCAATGGCCCTTTAACCCCTGATGTGACGGAGTATTATCCAATGCATAGCATTGGATAACACTCTTTCGCTACAAGGTTAGCATGGTTGCTCTGGCTATGCTCATGGCAAATCAAGTTAGCTGCTGTCAATCAAGCCCTGTAAGGCGATGAACATGGGTTATGTGTTGTACCTTGTTTCTCCTGAGGGTGTGCGTGATATCCTTGGGGTCTGTATGTCAACGTGGAGAGTGGAATGGAGGATGGTTTTTGAGTCCACACACACAATTTGCCATGTCCGCTGCAAGTGCAGTGCTGTGTCACTGTTCCTGTGGGGTGAGACAGAACAAAATGTGCAGTGTGGTTAGTGTCACAGGACTGATGGGGGACTTGCATGGATTGTTTGCATGCCTGTGTTATACTCACATGTAAAGTGTTCCGTGATGAGCCTGTCTCTGATCTGTGTCCCTCTCAGGGTCTCCTCAACGTGTCCGATGTCCATGGGCACTTCCTGTATGGGGGGGGCCTGGATGTGCTCCAGCAGCCTGGTGTCCACTGGGATGTTGTGCAGTATTGCGCACGCCACAATGATGTCGCACACCTTTCCAGGTGCATACTGCAGTGCTCCCCCCGAGTGGTCCAGACATCGGAATCTTGACTTGAGGAGGCCAAAGGTCCGCTCAATGGCATTCCTCATTCTGCCATGAGCCTGGTTGTAGCTTTCCTGGGCATGTGTTCGAGGATTGGCCAGTGGGGTCAGTAGCCAGGACTTGCATCCATAGCCAGCATCACCTGTGTAATGTGAGTGACATGGTGAGACAGGGAGCACATGTTGTGTGAATGATGTTTTGTGTGGTAGACGTAGTAGCTGTGGGTCAGGAGCATGCTAAGCAGCGTTGTGTGTACGCCTGTGTATGTGATGTGATTTTGTATTGTGAACTCACCCAAAAGCCATCCCCCTGTAAAAGTTCCATTCTCAAAATCTCTGTGGACTGAGGAGTTTTGGAGAATGTATGAATCATGTGAGCTGCCAGGATACTTTGCACAGACATTCATTATCCTCATCTGGCTGTCACACACCATCTGCACGTTGATGGAGTGAAAGTTCTTCCTGTTGATGAATATCTGTGCGTCACGTGCTGGGGCCTTAATTCGGACATGGGTGCAATCTATAGCACCCATGACCCTGGGCATGCCTCCCCTGGCGTAAAAGGCCTGCTTGACTTGTATCCAGTCCATGTCGGTGGTGGGGAAATGTATATAGGTACTGGCCTTGCTTTTGAGGGCTGGCAGGACCTGGGCCAGCACCCTGGAGAATGTGGCCTGTGACATGCCAGATGCGTAATCCTCTGTGGACTGGAAGGCCCCGCTTGCCATGAAGTGCATGGCACAGAGTAGTTTCTGCAGGCCAGTTAGGGCATGGTTGTGGATGTAGATGGGATCCACCTGCTCCTTGATGACCTCATACAAGGCAATGATGCTGTCAGGCCTCAACCTGTAGCGATCAATTACCTCATCATCGGTCATTCCAAAGAGGGTGACCCTTGGGCGGTATACCCTGGGCCTTGGTGGTCGTCTATACATCCTGTGCCCTCCAGGTGGGGATGGGCTCCTGTGTGGCTGCTGAGCCAGAGCCTCCTCACTTGCAACAGGTGGTGGCTGTTGATCAGGCATGCTTGGAGGTTGCTGATGTTCCCCAGCTCTCTCCCTTGCACGCCTTCTCCGCAGCCTTCGCAACAATATGTAACCCAACATACTGTTTGCTCTCTCTATCTGTCTCTATCTGTCTCTGTCTATCTCTCTCTCTCTCTCTCTCTCTCTCTCTCTATCTCTATCTCTCTCTCTCCCTCCCTGAGTGGAAAACAAGCCACAAGTGAGTGTGTTGAGTTGTCCCTTTAAGTACTTGCTAGGGCGTTGTGTGGGTGTGGTGATGAGGTGAGTGCTGACCAATGGTGAGTTGTTTTTGTCCAGGTAAGTGTTTGCAGGTGTGTGTGTGTTATAAGATGTGGTGTGTTGTGCTTGTTCTGTGTGTGCCATTTGCGGACATGCAGTTGTGGGGTGCAGGTGGCGTGTTGATGTTGCCCAGGTGAGCTTGTATTTGCAGGTGTCCGCTTTGTGTGATGACCCCCATTGTTCCGTGCCATGTTGTGTTGTTTTTTTGTGTGTCGTTGTCCCTGTGGTGTTGGTTGTTGTTGTGTGTATAGTGATTTGTGTTGTGTGTCCATGTTTTTGTGTTGTTTTGGCATTGCACGGGTTAATTTTCCCATTTACATGGTTGTGCGGTAAGCCTTTTGTGTATTTTCCTATGTAACGGGTGTTTTGTTTTGGCCGTTAAGTGTCTAACGGCTAAAAAAAGTGGGTCTTAACTTTTAGCCGTTAGGTGTGTCTTTTTTTCAGCCGTTATCAGTACCGCAAGCCTTTGAATAGCTCTGGGGTATGTTTTTCCATGCGTCTGAATGCACGTAAGTGTATCGGCCGTAAGGATTCTACAACTGCCGTTAGCTGGTCTTTAGACGGATCTTTGAATTGCAACATGTCACTTAACGCACCCGTTAGTGATTTTTTTCCCTAACGGCTGCCTTTAAATCTACCCCTATGGGCTTAATTCAGGTGTCCCTGTTAGGCCAAAAAAGCCTGCTGGCATATGTTTTCAAGCATGATAATCAATTCAGTTACCTATGCTGTGAAAAAATGCCTGCAAGAAAACCTCTTGCTGGGCGATAAAGTAAGAGGGACTCATTTTATTGCTAGAAATTAAAGGCCCAGTTCTTTTTAAACTAAAGTCCCTTATTAGATCTTTAATCAGCCAACACAGCAATTGAAATGATAAAAAAGTGGATATATTGATATGGGGCCCTAAGCCCCCTATCAGTATATCCAAAGTACACCAAAACTGTGTCCGGTGTTAGTAGAACTAACCCTATGAGCACCCGCTGGCACTCAAAGGGTTAACCGGACTAAGTAACAAAGCAACAGCCCCGAGAACAAACACTTACCATTAATCCAGATGTCCAGCAGAGTCTTCAGCAACTTGGTCAACTACTGGTAGTCTTCTTTCTTCTCTCTTCATTTTTTCTTCTCCTCTTTTCCTCTGTTTTCTTTTCTTGTAGCTGCAAAAAAAAAATATCCATGAATAAATAACCCGTGCATCTATGCATAGTTTAACCTACTGAGTGCCAGAGGGGTACGCAAAACATTGCAGAGCAATGCAATGTGTACCTTTCTGGGGCTCAAAGGGTTAAACTGTGTATAAATATGCAGTTGAATAGTACATAGCATGATCCAAGTAATGAAGAACTTGTGCCCATGTTGTTTTACGAATCCAATTTAAAAAAAAATAGAAATATCAGTGGCC
The DNA here is from genome assembly GCA_037306005.1 of Rhinophrynus dorsalis. Lineage (NCBI taxonomy): Eukaryota > Metazoa > Chordata > Amphibia > Anura > Rhinophrynidae > Rhinophrynus > Rhinophrynus dorsalis. Next base: position 128,482,734 of record CM074720.1, on the reverse strand, counting down.
TGTTCCATTTTTCCCCCACTGTGTGCGCCGGCGGTGGTGGAGAAACTGAGTTGCAGCAGAGTCCAATCCTTTTACCTTACGGGTCAATGATGTTCCACAATGAGGGTATTTGAACAATGCATTTATATATATAAGTAGCCTGTTCCAATTCCCTCGCAGACATTGGCTGGGATGTGGGTTTACATATATTCCAGCCAATGAGCTCAGAGTGGCGGTGCTTGAATCTGATTGGCAGGGAAGTGCATAAGCACATCCCAGCCAATGGCTGTGAGGGAAATGGAACACAGGCTACTTATATCTATAAAGGCAGTCTCTGTTCAATTTCCCTCATTGTGGAACGGGCATCGGCCCGTGAGGTTTTGAAGAGGGGTCTATGCTGCACACGAGTTTCTCCTCTGCCTCCGCGGCTGCACACAGAGGAGGAGAAATAAGAAAACCTAAGTTGTTTTTTTTAAATAATATCGGAATTTGATTATAACTGGAGGCATGTCATATGATGTTCACCCGCACACTAATACATGGTTTAACCTGTTGAGAGGTGCTTAACAGGTACCCCCTTTGACACTCAAGTGATTAAACTATGTATAAGTGTGCGGGTTATTTTATGCAAACGTATTGATACTTATTTTTATTTTCACAGCTACAAGACAAGAAGAAAGAAGGTGCAAGAGAGAAGACAGAAGAGGAGACAGAAGAAAGTTGATAGACAGAAGATGACCAGAGTCCTGAAGACCCTTGCTAGATTGGCCAAGACTGGCAGTCTGACTTGTGCAACGGTCTGTGAGGTAGGAAAGGGGGGAACTGCCAGTGCAAATGCTTTCTGCTACCAATGGAGACAGAGGCGGAGCAGGAAAAGGGGTGATATTGGAGACATTTATTTGAAATGGACAAATTAAAAAACAAAAGAAGATGCCACATATTTTTTAACCATTTGAGCACCAGAGGGCTATCCCTCCGGCACTCCCAGGTTTAACTGTTGAATCTTTGTGGGGCTTAATTTTTGTTTAAAAAAGATACAGAATGAACAGATTTTTTTTCTTGTAACACTATTGAAAAGACGAAAAGAACAGAAGAAGAGAAGAAAGAAGAAGAAGATGGCCAGGACCCCACTGGACATTAGGATTACTGGTTAGTTTTTGTCTTGATAGATTAACACTCTGAGTGCCATCTCAATCCGGATAGTCCACAGAGAATTTTTACAAACAAACAGGCAGAGGCTTAGTAAAAATGATACCAATTTTAACCAATACAAATAAAGATAAGGCTATTAACGCTCATGAGTTTTGTTGCTCCAGACGCTTTTTTCAAAGCTAATTGCAGGATGTTTTTTAGATTTGATAAAGCGTCTGGAGCTGCAAAATGAGTAAGCATTAATAGCCTTATCATTATTTTTATTGGCTTAAATTTGATAAAAGTTTTACTGAGCCTCCGCCTGATGGTTTGTAAAAATTCTATGTGGACTATCCAGATTGAGACGGGGTGAACATCATCCAGGCTGCATGCCATTCGGGGAGTCCGGAATCAGATTCTTTAAAAAAATGCTTCGTGGTCCTTTAGTGACCGCTGCATGCCTGCGCGGCCGGTGGTTAAGGGGTTAAAGAAAAGCAGCAATGTAGACCATACTATTGGCACACCGCTTTTTGCATGCACAATTTTGAGAGGGAATCCCACAAAACCATAGATGTGTTAAATAAACTAGAGCAGGTGATAATGGAGTAATGGCTTGTACTCTACTCCTTGACAAGTTGTTTTGCATAACTCCAAATATTTCAAATGGCAATAGAGGGTTTTAGGTGGTGTTACAGGGGGTTTGGCTGGTGGGCAGAACATTACAAAGATTTTGTAAGTTATTTCTTAACCTACTGAATAAATTATTTTGAATAAGACCAAAGTATTTTCCTTTGTACAGACCAATTTGTAAACACATTTAGTGAGGTTTAATGCTGTGGAGCAATGTGATACACTTATACACACACCACACAGTCTGATCTCCTAAAAAGAGGGACACCAGGGTGGGAAAGAAGGACAGAGGGGATTAGAGCATAAAAAAGAGACTGTCCCTCCTAAGGAGGGACACTTGAGAGTTATGGGTTTGTCTGATGATTATGGTTCCAACATAATAGCTGCCTTGAGAATAGGTGCCCATGTGCTAAATTTAGTTGTGACTAGATACCTTACACAATCCGACCCCCAGAGAGATTCTAAACATCATCTGCAAAATTGGGGCCCTTTTTAGCCACTGCTATAGTGGTCACATTGCATTATATTCCATACAAAAGTGTAATGACCTGACACATTACCACTTGAAGAATTCCACAGTGTAGGTACTAGAGCTTTATTCTGAGCGGAATACGGCCATTAGCTATAATACAATGCAAAAATAGAAGGCTTTAGAGGGGCATCTTTGTCACTTTCTGAATGATAACTAATGTGTAGGTAACATTTTTAACCTCAAAAGTGAAACAGGCCAAAAATAGCACTTTTTGACAAACAGTAAATTCCCAGCTTAAAGGGATAGTAATGAAAGCAGCTCCAATTAATCTTCATAGTATTTGGGCCAAGGAGAGTGTTATTTCAATACTGCAAGAGTTGTAGTTCAAGAGTAATGGAATGATAAAGTATCCCCCTCCCGTCCCTTTTACTGATTTAATACTGCTCAGTTCAGAGCAGCAAGGTGGTGTCCAGGTGGATCACAGAGAGGGACAATCTTCAATTAGAATAAGGGAAAAACCTGAAAAACCTGTCAAGGAGACAGGGTTTTCCTTATGCTCACAGTAAGATGATTGCCCCTTGCTCTGAGCTGTCTGTCCTCAAGACCAGATTCCACATCTGAGGGGAGGTAGCTTACACTGGGTAAAAGGGGTGTGGTTGGAAACTTTATCATTCAATTACTCTTGAACTACAACTCTGACAGTATTGAAATAACACTCTCTATGGCTCAAATACTATGAATATTAATTGGAGCTGCTGTTTTTGTGAAACGACACTATCCCTTTAAAGTGTAGATTATCAGATTTTTTCCCTTGAAACTCCCACTGCAATGGTATCCAAAGAACCACATATAATAATCCCCTGATTTGTACCCCTATAGAACAGAACATACTTACTCCCACACCTGGAACCTAGCTCTAGAGGACAACGATGATGCAGGTGTTACCTTCGTCATCAAACTCTCAGGCTAAATGGGCATTTGTACACTTGGGGTGTTAAACAGGCTTTTTTGGGGAATGGTTTCACATGTTTAGCATAAAAATTGGGGAGTTTATGTTGCATGTGCTTAATAAGGGTATGTGCCCCCTTTCCTGTTTTCTTTACCTTATCACATATAGTGCACAGTGAACTTGCTGATGATTGCAATGTGCCAACCGCGAAGGAAAAATAGTCCACAACCATGATTTTAGTGATAAGGGATATGGAGAAGAATGACCATCTTCTCCAGATGTACCAGCAATGGGTGGGTTGGTGCTGCTGCCACAGTATCAGCACTAGTGTTAGGACCAGGAATAGTAGCAAGTTGGACCACATCGTCCTGTCCTAGCACCATATCACTGCTGCTTGAACCCAATCCTGTAGTGGCCATGGTGGTCTGTGATACTCTAGTCTGTTTATCAGCTTGCTGCTGTGACAGATGAAAGTCTGTTTCTGATGACTCAGCAGCAGGAATTACAGTAGCAGCAAATGTCAGGATGTCTATGCTGGTGGTTGGGGATAATGCCCATTCCCATATGCATGTCTTTCTTCCATTCCTTATCACTTCCTGCCTAAAATACACCCATACTCTATTCGACAGCAGGTGTTCCAACACCCTCACCCTCATCACCACTACCAGTATCTAGTTACTCTCTAAGACTTCTTTTGGAAAGTAGGCAACTGGCCACATCAAATGAGAAGAAATGCACCTTATTATCCATAAGTTAGTGCACACAAATGTTTGCATAAATTGGCGATATAGGAAAATTAGGCATTTTTTTCTATTTTCCCCACTTCAAAGATACTAAAACCTTTAAAACAATGGCATTTCTGACTGTACTTAGTACCTACTGCCAATTTTAATAAAATAGTACTTCATTAATAACTGTCATACTGTAGGGGCTGTCAGGGATGCAAAACTACACCTACCACAATCTATAGTTTTTTTTGTATATGAAATACCTTGGTTAAATTTGTTTTTAATAACAGAGACATGATGAAATGGTAGGTAGTCAAGGAATACAATTTTTTAAAGAAGACAAGCCACCACATGAAATTAGGGGTAACTTGGCATTCTGTCCTTATGTTTGTGTGCACAAATATTTAGAAAAAGTGGCAATATAGAAAACATATGGATTTTTAAAATTCAAAGATACTGATATTTTTGAAACCATGGGTTTTCCTACTTTATTCTGTACATGCTGCCATCCTAAGAAAAATGGTACCCCATTAGTAGGCACTGACTTACTAGATCACCCTACATGCACAATATTAACCCTCTGAGTGCCAGTGGGGTAAGCAATAAATTGTTGGGCACTGAAAAGGTTAAAGTACTCACAAGTAACAGAGGAGGTCTAGAAGAGGTGGTCTGGAAGCCCCTCCATGCTCCATACGCTCATACTTTTAGGTCAGTTGAGCTTTAATTACCCAACATGTACATCCTTTTTATGAATGAAGAAACGTTCCTCTTTTATACAAGGGCAGTCCTAAATTCGTAGGTGCAAGGGACCACTTTTAGATCTACAGGCCCTCTTGCTACAGCTCTCCCACATGTGTGTGTAGGGGTGGGGGCATGAGTTGTGTATGTGTGTGTATATCAAACCCCAACATTCACATAGTTAACTTGGGAAACAATAAGTTGCACAGCACACTGATCCTTAAAGGGTTAATGGTGCCTCTCTCCCCTTGTTCAGTTGATTTCAAGCTGTTTTCTTGTTTCTACATCATTCTATGGAAAGGTTGTATCTGAAACACTTAGCTCTTCACAGGCGGTAAGAACAACAGCGCCAACTAGCTGCAAAACATTGTTGAACAAACTATCAAAAAATGCAAGTTGCTTTGTAATACAATTTCACTGACACATCTGTCATCAGCGGAAGTATTCTTTTTCTTAATCAGGATAACAAAAAGCCCTACAATATAAATATTTTCCTAATGAGGGTTTACTCCCATTTTACAATTAACATGGTATTAATAATCTAGTTTTTTGAGTTTGCATTGGATTCATATTTTCTATTTAATGTAAAATAATGTTCTGGTTTGGCAGCAACCTCTACGACAAGTGTCTCTGAGTATGAGCCATGAGACTGACATCTGACTCTGAGGAGTGACGATAAACTAAAATGGATACTATAATAAGGTAACCAGATATCCTTTTAAATGCTGGATGCTTAAGTAAAACACGCACTGCAGAATTACATTTTCATGTATCTTGGTTTAAGAAGGATATCTGGTCACTTTAGCAATATCTACAGCACTGTATGTTAGGATATATATATATATATATATATATATATATATATATATATATATATATATACATACATATCCACATAGTAAAATGACAGGTACAGTTTAAGTTACATAAAATTCAGCAAAAAAGCACATGTTATCCTACTCTGTAATCTTGACAGTACCACAATTTCATACTAAGGAAATTAATGTGAACCTTTCAGACTTTTGGAAGCTTTAAATCCTTTATATATGCTACAATTTTTCTTAGTAATGGACTAGTGAATGTATCATTAAGAAATGATGCATATTTTAAGAATATGCATTTAAAAGTAACTGTCTTGAAAAGGGCAAATCCTTTCAAAAGTCACTGAAGAATATTACTTTTTTGTATAACAAAGGAATGGAAAATCACTGTCTGAGATTCAGTACACTGATTTACATGAAAATAATGTTGAGTGCACTTTGTAATATGGTTGATTAGAGCAAAAATAAGCAAGAGTCAGTTAAAGTTGTTTTACTGTTGTAAAAATATATACAGTATGCAAAAACATTTGTCCTATAATAATATCTGTTAAAAATTTACTATTTAAATTTGCTGAATCACACCTTCTGTTTCAGGTATACGGCCGATTTCCTTGATCGTCACTGTTAAAATATTGACATGAGCTAAGTACAGTTGTACATAAAACTATTTGCAACAGATTATGCTATCAAACTTTGGATATGTCGATCTGTCTTTTGGTTTGTCTATTTGTGAGTGGTTTGGTCTGTGTGATGATCTCTTCAGTTGTTAGACTGTTGGTTGGTCTGTCTGTTGATCGATCTGTCAGATAGTCTTTCAGCTTTCAGCCTGTGTGCCAATATGTTTATCAGTTTGTCTGATGGCCTGTTGGACTTTCAGTCACTTTTCGTGTGGTTTCTGTGAGAACCCACCCCTTACTCCCAGTTACTGCTCCACATCGTGCCGACATCATTGGCCTTCACACACGGAGCTAGGTGTTTTCATGCCACACCATATCGTCCACTGAATAAGGAGGGATTCTACAACATCCATATAAGAGAAAGGTCCTTTCCAGCAAACAAAGACCTAGTCAAATACATGACACATCCTGTCATTTCATCATCATAACACAGAGTGACTTTCAAGTACCGGTTGAAGCAGCAGGACCGAGTGGGCAGAGCATACTGGCTATCGGGGTTGGGACCCCCTATATACATACAGCCCAAGATGGGCTTCATGTGAGTGCATTACTTTATTTTTGTTTTGTTTCCTTTTGAATAAATTATTATACTTAGCTGATTTTTCTAGATGATTGTTCTATTTCTGTTTTGCTGTCTCACTATACTAGATTACTGCCTGATGGTCTGTTGGACTGTCAGTTATTTTTTGTGTGGGTCTCTGTCAATCACTCTGTTGATCTTTCTGACTGTCTGTTGAATGGACTGTCGATCTTACCATTGGTTTGTAGTCCTGTCTGTTTTACTGTCAATATTTTGTACAGTCACTCTGTCAGTCTGACTGTCAGACTGTCTGTTGGTGTATGTATCAGTCTATCTGACCTATATTGACCTGTTGGTTGGTCTGACTCTGGGTCAGACTATAAGTCTGTTATCTGGTCCAAGTGTCTGAAAGTTGGGCTGTTAATCTGTCTGTTACACTGTCCGTTGGTTGGTCTGTCTGTGAGCTGATAGGTCTGTTAGTTGCTCAGTCTTTTTGTAGGACTCTCTATCAGTCTGACAGACTTATGATGACATTTTAAATGCATAATATGGGAAGGTTCTATTATCTAATTCAAATATGCTATTCACTCATTCAAGTGATAAGTTACACTTAGAGATAGAAGACCCTTAACCCCTTGAATGCTAGAGACATCTCCAGATCATTGTTTCACAATGGACCGGAGACATCACTAGCATTCTAGAGGTTAAAAGTATGTCAGCATGACAGTTCTTAGACAACTCATCCATCTCTTTGATAACTGACAGCTACTTGTATACAGTCAGATTCTCACTAGGCAAGTGCATCTGTCCACCACAGAGCTCCTCCCACCAAATGTTTTTCGTGATTTCTCTATCTCAAAGTTATAGGGATAAGGATCTACTGGAGCTTTCTGAAGGGGTTAAGCACCTTGCCACTATTAATTATACAATGAAATAAAAAAAATGATAGAAACTGCTACTGGTTTATACAATGAAAACTATAAAATACCCAGTTATAAATAACCCTATATAAAAGACAAAGGGGCCAATATATAAAAAAAATAAGAAAGAGAAAAATAATTATACAACTGTATAATCAAGCATTTCATCTAACCCTCATTTGTGACAACAAATCCAAGTTATATATGCAATATGTTTCTCTTGTATGTAATCTGTTGACCAATGAGGTTCTCCAGCATATGGATTCTCATAACAGTCAAATTATGCAATTTTCCCTCATGCATATTCCAAACTTCTTATTTTTTGTTTGGCGCTGCATAGATTAAATCTTCCATAAACCTTTTCATAAAGGGAACATTTTGTGCTTTCCATATATTGCAGGTTACCCATTGTGAATGATAATAAATACACCACATTAGTTTATCAATTAATATAGGATTCCATAATAAAAGATATACCATTGAATGATCTAAAATCCTTTTTTTACATAAAATAACATGTGACACATTTTCTGTTGCATTTATAATTTCCCCTCATGAGCAGTGCCTCGCTACCATTTGTTTTAATCAGGTTTTGTGTATGGCATTTCATGTTCTCATTTCTACCATGTAGAGTGCCACAAAATACATTGGCACTAAAATAAATAAAATGTTTTCTCTCTCTACCAAATTCTTTCCTCCCCAACGCTTCCCACGATGTTCATATTATTTTAGGTTTTTTAAAGTCTGATAAAGTTCCCACCTTAGGAGGATTTATAGAATACTAGTTGAAGAGCCCGTTACATGGGCCACAGTGCCATTGCCAGCCGGTCACGGTGCAGTTATGCTCAGTAGAGACTGCCCGTGCCGCAGCTGATACAGAGCTGGATGCTCCTTTGGAGCATCCAGCTCTGTATCAGCCGCAGCATGGGTAGTCTCTACTGCACATGACTGCAGCATGCGCAGCAGTCACTACTGCGCATGACTGCGTCGTTACACACGTTTTAGCGAATTATTATATAGGATTGGTAGCACACTGATAAGCTGGATTTTAATTAAATCATTTAAAAGAAGACAAATAAAATGTCACCCAAGATATCTGTGTTATTGTTATTGAATTTGAAAGTTTACATTCACAGGTTTCCTCAAAGACATATAATATTTCTGTATAGTATAAGTCAGATAGATACCAATGTTTTTTTAGCACTAGCACTAACAAATTAATTTAATTAAAGAAAATTAGTTTAATTAAAGAAAATTAACAAGTTGGAAAGTAACAAAAGGGGCTTTATTTCAGTGGAAATAAAAGTGTGGATTGGGTGGCACTGGCAGCTGTAAACTGTGGCAGGTTATAGAAAATGGCTGTTACAATAGCTATTGATTGTGGGATGCTAGAGCAAGACTCATATATTCGCAATTTAAATGAATCTCCCTCCAGTTTTCCTCCTCTCCTAGTCTACTTTAAACTCTGTTGATGTTTTTAATCATTACAGGTATAACAACTTCCACTCCCAGTTATCTTACCTATGCAATGCAGGAACCTAACCCAAATTACATATGTGGAATGGCTCAATCATATCATACTGGAATACTGTGATAGCTTTTCTTGCACTTTGATTGGCTAAGCAGAAAATGAAACAGAAATTAAACACCTTTTTATTGCTAATTTTCATATCTTATAAATAAGAAAGAACAAAACATCTGAGATTTGTTTTGTGGATAAGTTCAGATGATGTGAAAAAATCCAGGTCCATTTGGATTGATCCAGAACGAAGAATGAGGAGTGTGGTAAAGAAATGCAGGATGGCAGGGGTGGGAGTGAGAGATCACTGGTGGACAGTTGTAAGAAGAGATATTAAGAGTGGGCCAATTGGAGGAAAGGGGATTTGGCCAAGTAGAGCAGGCAGAAGAAGAGACTGTCTAGGCCCATTATAGATATTTACTGTCAATGTAGAGAGACTCCTATCAGACCTGCATGGAGAAGTTCCTTACATTGTTCAGACAGCTGCATTAGCTGTAATTGATATAAAATACATTTTGTTAATGGCAGTCACATAATTACTTTTCCGGCTTTCTGATTAGTTGAACTACAAAACGAAACATAAAAAATAAATAAATAACTGTTCATACAACAGTCTGTCTCATACAGTATCCAAATGTATTGAATTGTTTTGCTTATCCTTACTTAAAAAACAGCCTATTTCAATCAAAAAGTGAATTTACATAAATAGTTTTCCCATATATTTTTTCTAGCTGTAAAATGTGTTTATTTTCACCATAAAACCAGAAGACTGTCAGTCGATGTGTTGAATACCTGAAAGACCATACTGGAGAGTCATTCAAAGGCCTTAGAAGAGTGCTTACTACAAAAGGTATATGTCAAAATGTGAGTGCTGTAGTTGTGTGTATGTTTGTTTATCTGTATGCATGTGAGTGTGTTCATTTATGGATCTACTGAATAGGGCTGGAGTGGGGTCATGGATATGTGAGTACACCCAGGGCTTAGGGCACCAGATTCATTTCGTTTTTTTATATAGCTATTTAATATAGTGATGTTAGCGTGTGCTATACATCACTCCTTGAAGAAAGGACCATTTTAAAATATCAGACAAATCTAGGGATCGCTAACATCACTATATTAAATAGTTATACAAAAAAAATGAAATTAATCTGGTTCACTGTCAGGGGGTGTGGCTGGAAACCACTGCCACTCTAGGTCTGATTTTTAATACAAGTTAACCCTTTCAGTGCCACAGAGGTATCCAAAGCATTGCAACTCAATTCGTTGGATACCTCTATGGCACTCAAGGGGTTAAAAAAAATCTATGGTTTACCCCGTGGGTGGAGCTGTGCTAGTATTAAATAAATTATACACAATTTAGTGACTGCATTTTTATTGGTACTATACTTCAACCAGGGCTCAAAATTTCCACTCGCCACTAGCCAATGGGGAGTGAAAATTTAGCCCTGGCGAGTAGAAATTCAGCACTGGTGGGTATGTTATGGCTTGCAGTGGCGAGTAACTTTTCAGGTCTGGCTAGTAGCAAAGGACTTCACATTTTAAGCCCTGCTTCAACCACACGGAAAGCTGGATCAGGTTACTAAATGGACCCTCATTCATCTGTGAAAATTTGAAGGTTATATATTTCCTGGCCATCACCTAGAAAACTGTTGGGGTTATAGTTTGGGGAACTTACAATCAAAGAAGAGAGTACACTTTGGTGGGAAGTTTTTGGCAGAGAGTTCATTCAATTTGAATGGAAACTCTAATGGCAAAATAGTTGGAAAACGTTTTTTGTAGCCTTTTTCCTGCTATTCCACTCCAGCCATTATGTATTTGGAATTTTCCGATTCGGTATGCATACAAAAAAATGACCTAAAAGGGCAATGCAAAAGGCCATTCTGCTGTTACTAACAGGGTGGTCTTTGCAACGCTCCCTTGCCTTTTCTGACAGACCTTCCCAGAAATGCCAGCTCAGGGCTGCCTAATGTGAGAAAAATGCCTATTTAGCCTACTAAAGCCTGCAATAACCGCAGTCCCCATGTGCACCCAACCACCCTCGTCAACATAGTATCAGTCTAGGCTCCAGGAAAACACAAGTATGGTAAGCGGAGAATGCTTAGATAGCACATCATGCGCAGAGAGACTAAATCTTACAAAGGGATGAACCTTTTTAAGATTTAGTCTCTCTGCGCCTGACAAGCTATCTAAGTGTTCTCTGCTTACCATCCTTGTTTTCCTGGAGCCTAGACTGATACTATGTTGAGGACCTCAGCATATTCTGACCTTATTATTGCCTGCTGATTCTGTCCCTGTTTTATTCTATGTTGCTGACCGCAGCATACCCTGAACTGATTCATGCCTGCCGATTTGGTACCTGTCTGATTACTTGTTGCTAACATCTCTGACCCCGACTTTGTTACTGGCTACCATTTTACTACCTTTACTAATGAAGTATTACTATCCCTTGAATTGACTGTTCTCCAGTCTTGTGGCACTGAGTCTGTGAAAACTGAGTCTTTATACATTTTAAAGTGTGGTCTTGCTAACACTGCACTAAGTTCCCAAAGAACCCTTGGATGTATGCCATCAGGACCAGGTAATTTTTCAGTCTTAGTTTTGTCCAGTCTTCCCTTGACCTCTTCAAGTGCTGCCTTTTTCACATGGGCCTTCTGTCACAGTTTTGTCACCCTTGTATCTGCACTATGTATCTACATTTTCCTCTTTCCTGTGTTCCACTGCTGATTGGAACATAGGAGAGGTGTGTCTGATGGCTAGCGTATGTGGGTGCCAACTAATATTAATGGCTACATCCACGTGGGTCAGCCATTAATTGGAGGTTGCAATGTGGATTGCAAGTTCCAGTGCTGTAATATGAAAGATCTTCCAGTGGCCTCATAAGCTGCCATGAAGACCTTTCCTACTGCACTTTTACTACATTTCTGTGGGAATACAGTAAATTTACATCATGCTGCACATGTAAAAGGCACCATAGTCCAGCATGATACCTTTCACCACAGGTGACAGATCAAACATAGCATAACTATAGTGATGTTACCCATGTGAAAGTGGCCTTAACCACATAACTGATAATATTATGGTTGTACTTGTTATATATTGAGTCTCCTCTGGCATTGGCCTAGATTGCATTGCAGTTGATAAGGAGTTATCAGTTGTTTTATCTATTAGGTTCCCATTGGAGTTTATGGAGACATTTGAAAAAACAAACAAACAAAAAACAAAACAAAAAAAAATCTTGATAAACCTATCATCTGCAGAGGAAGCCAGGCCATTGTTTGTTTCTTGATATATACAGTTGAAAGTAGTTTGCTCGTAACATCAGCCTGTTCCTTATCCCCCATTTATCTACTTATGCATATCATTTTTGATACTCTAACTGCCTTTTTGTAGCCATTGTTGTTCTCCCTATATGTCAATAACTAATGCATAGGATGTACCTGAGATACTTTAAAGGGATAGTAATGTTTCAAAATAAAAGCATCTCTGATTAATCATCATAGTATTTGGGCCTTGGAAAGTGTTATTTCAATTCTGTCAGAGTTGTAGTTCAAGAGTAATTGAATGATAAAGTATCCCCCTCACGCCCCTTTTACTGATGTAACACTGCTCACCTCAGAACAGCTGGGAGGTGCCCAAGTAGATTGCAGAGAGGGACAATCTTCAGTTAAGATAAGGGAAAAAGCTGAAAAACTTGTCAATGGGGGCAGGGTTTTCATTGTTCTCAGAGTAGGAAGATTATCCCTTGCTGTTATCTGTCTGGTCTTACAACCAGATTCCACATCCGAGGAAAGCAGTGTTACACTAAGTAAAAGGGACGGGAGGGGGATACTTTATCATTCAATTACTCTTGAACTACAACTCTGACAGTATTGAAATAACACTCTCTATAGCCCAAATACTATGAAGATTAATTGGAGCTGCTGTTTTTGTGAAACAGTACTATCCCTTTACGATACAAATCAGCATTGTCTGAGATCCTTTGAGGATCAAAAGGTAGATGCCTGGAGTCAGTAATGTTCATAATAGAGAACTCCAACAAATGCTCATTGGAAGCATTTATACTATCCAATCCATTTTAACTGAGGGGTAGAATGAATTCTGTGATTTTTATTTTCTTGCTGGGTTTATTTATTTTAAACTCCCTAAAGACATTAAGTCTTCTTTATTTATCAACTGCCCCATAACCTGTAATTGAGATTGGAGGATTTATAGATATATTTATGCTAAGGAAAAATTAGTTGTGTATGATAGAATCAGAAAGAAGAGCCAAGATGGATTTGGGGGTGTGTCTATATTTCTATGGAATGTAGTTTCTAATTAGATATTTAACAAAGGTCTGTTTTGAAACTTGATCTTGCATTGATGTACTTATGTGGATCCACTTTACATTTGTAATTGTGATAAAGAAATATAATTGTTTTATTTTAACTTTATTATTTTAGGAGTATATATTAATATATTTTACCTGTCTGAACTCTTTCTTTTGGAGTTGTGGTCAAATAACAGCTTGAATGAGTAACATTGCCCATGCATACTCTGTGCAGTCTCTATTCCCTGTTGCGCTGCACAGCCACTGCACCCAAATAATCAATGTTATGATCCTTTGCAGATACAGCTGAGCCTCTGAGTGTTTTCATAGACTGCAGGCCAAATGCTCTCATGGCTTAATTGGAATAAGCAAAGAATTTAAGTAGCTGACAATTTAATTACACATTATAAAACATAGGGATATATAGCACATAAAACAGTGGTTATACACTGTTACATTAATTTTATACAGATCACATTAATCTGTTAGACATAGCATTTCTTTTTTGCCCTACCTCACATTATAACTACTTTGAATTGGTGAAGGATTTACATTTGTTTGGGAGGGAATTGTTACACAAGTTATTTCAAAATACAAGAAAGGGACAAAACACTGGAATCCTAGTTATAGAAATGTTACATCACTTTTGGAAGACAATAAAACCACATTGCAATCAATAAAAGGTCCCTTTACAGATTTGAAAAACAACAAGGAATTCATGCCACCAATGACCATATCTCCCGATGTAGGAGTTCGACCACCAGTGTTACAGAAAATTGACAGGTGATCCTTCTGATGTATTTAAAATAAAACTTAAATTGATTCTGATGACTGCAGCAGAAAAAGAACTAATCTCTAAATATGAATTCAATTTTGTTTGGGTGGTATATAGTTATAGACACTTTTTATATAATTCCCAAAATACATAAAGATTGAGAGAAACCTCCAGGAAGACCAATAATGTCCGGTATTAGCAATCTCACTGAAATAATCAGCATCTATGTGGACATGGTTCTTTCAAGATTTGTAACCAATCATTACTTATAAAAGACTCCCAGAATGCTTTGAGACAATTTACCTTGATATAGATCACTACGAAGATATCCATACTAGGCCATTCACGTATCTGTAGAGAGTGCTCTACAATTACTGTGACTACTTTAGTGTTGATTAAATTGGAACCTTGACATACAGACCGGTAACTGGCAGCTTACACACACTGCATACTTTTTCACTTTATATCTATGTTTAGATTTACTTGTTTCCTTTACTCTATTGGATATCTTTACTATACAGCCCAGATGTTATGCTTAAAGAAGATTCCATTAGCTTGTCAGGCACGTGCATCTCAGGACACTGCTATTTTGCTGGCAGTCAGACCAGGGATTCATGACTGATTCATGGAAGATAAGGTCACAAATAACTATTCAGGTGTCACTACAAGTCATATTAGGTTTAATACATCATACTTTACTTTAGCTTAGTGCATTTATTCATCTGTACCTCTATTCGGCCGTCAGATTGTATCTGCAAAGGTTGTCATAGATACATGTTGGCAACCATAGTTACTACATGCTTAAGTATCTACAGTACACAGATATAGCCCTGGCCATTGTAGTCTTTAAATCATTTATTCATCTTATGATTAGTATTTTTGATACATGTGTCTAGCAGTATGGTAGGCCAAAGGAAGTCACAGACAGCCTGTTTAGATACATACAAGCCCTATTGTACTACTGGTTACCTGTGGGCTTTGTGTAACATTCTCATATATGATATAGCCAATTCCCAATATCCCTTCATCACTATATCTTGATTTTATTCATGACTCTTTGCTCATTTTTAACTGTCCCTTTTTTTCTACATGTATTTGATTACTTATGGACCCTAGTAGTTTTCCTTTTTAAAGATCATAACAAAAGTTAATTTTTACCCAGCACACCAAGAGTTACCCTAATCACTAGTTGTCTAGGGCTCTCCAGTGCAGAAATTCTGTCTGTGCTGCAGTGACGGTGGCTCTTCAATATATTCTGTGAGACCTTACTATTCACTGTGGCTTTTTCTTTTGATGTTTATATTGCCTTTTTGAGACCTGCTTACACATTTATTATTTGGTACCATTCTTATGTACAAGCATTAATAAATGTTGCAAAAAACATTACTATTCCTTGAATTTCCTCTATGCACACATTTTATTGTCCTAATTATACCACCTAAACAGTTGTGGTAAGACTTGGTGCCTATATATTGTTGATTTAGTACATCTTACATCCTCCACTAAATATGATACCCTCTTTGAACAACATATCAGTTATGTTTCCAAAATGCTTCCTACTCAAGTTCACTGTTGTGCCTATAAATGTGTATTCTTCCTATTTAGACAAATGTGAAAAAACTAAAAATCCACTGCTTTATAACAGTTCAACAATATAACATCTTGCTTTATATTGGGAGAGAATACATTTTTGAATAATGTCTTTTTGTTTAAAACAAATATTACAGTGGTTGCCTTGGATAAAGAATACTTGTATAGCAGTGGATCCCAGCATTTTTTAATTGTAACCCAGGTATTTTAGCTGGAAAGTTAATGTCTGTGATATAAGTGCTGGAAAAAGTTATATAGCCTATTGAATTTATTTGGTAAAATGTGAGACACTTATCTTGGAGCCCTGACAAACCTCAGTATGATGCACTATGGCTATTGAGAATCAGTTTTTTTTAGTCTTCAGTCATATTAAGCCTATTAATGCACCACAAATGGAGGAAATTCATTTTAATGACTCAAACCTAGTTAATGTGACCTTAATTTATGCATTGGAGCTTTCTACATTGGTAATTTAATTAAAATTTGTATTGTGTATATAAATTATAAGCAAAACTATTGTTTAGTATTGTTTGGTAAATAATAGCAGGTGAGAAATTTGAATCACCTGGTATTTTGAACATTTTAAATTGCAAAATGTAATTCTTTTTTTTAAACTGCCATTCATTTGGGCTAAATGGGATATATTTGCTGCACATTAAGTAAAGTCTATTAATTGCTCAATCAATGACTTAATTGAACATTACTAGGAAAAGAAGAAATCATTAATTCAGTTAACAGAAACATAGCTAAATCCAGGATACTACAGAGCATATTAATTATAATATAAAGGATGTTGATGTGTTAAAGGGATACTAATGTTTCATAATAAAAGCAGCTCTAATTAATCATCATAGTATTTGGACCTTGGAGAGTGTTATTTCAATTCTGTCAGAGTTGTAGTTCAGGAGTAATTCAATGACATAATATCCCCCTCCCACCGCTTTTACTGATGTAACACTGTTCAGCCAGGTCAGAAGGGTGGTGCCCAGGTAGACTGCAGAGAGGGACAATCTTTAATTAAGATAAGGGAAAAACCTGAAAAACTTGTCAAGGGGGGCAGGGCTTTCATTGTTCTCATAGGAAGAAGATTGTCCCCTTCTGTTATCTTTCTGGTCTTACAACCAGATTCCACATCTGAAAATAGATGGCTTACACTAGGTAAAAGGGGCGGGAGGGGGAAGCTTTGCTTGTGAATATCTCTCAAACCATAAAGGTTTGAGAGATAAGACTTATATCGTTCTTCGTGTTTTTTTAATGCCTACAAAATAAAATAAAGATAAAATGAAGTATTACTATCCCTTTCAATAAAAACTGGGGGAGCCAGCCCTGGTTCTCAAGAACTACTACCAGCTCTTTCTTTCAAGAAATAGGTACAGGTAGACCAATCAAAGTGACTGAGCCACTAATTAGTCCACCTTTTCTACAGCTTGGATATCCTTAAAACATGCACTGTTGATATCTCTTGAGGACCAGAGCTGGCTACCTCTGATTTAAAGGTTTAGAGATTATGAAATCCAATATTTTAAATAATATTTATATTTATTTAACTTTCATTTTTAGCTCAAAATAATTGGGAATGATGTTTTATTAAGTAAATGTAACGAATAGGCTACCCAAATGGCCAAAGGGGTAGGCTGCTAGAGTACGCTGCTAGAGAATTAGGCTTGAGAGCGCTACCTTCCAGATAACAAAACCCACGTCTGAGGTATGTTTCTGGGGTTCGTCGCTAGGGTACGGAGCTTGGGAGCGTTTCCAGCTCCCTTACTCACCTCGCTGTGGCCGAAGCCGGAAGTAAAGATGCTGGCCGCGAAGCCAGATGTCCGACCCCAGTTGAGCCGGGGCCCAGACCCGGATGGTAAGTAAGGGAAGCTGGTAGACCTCAGACACTGAAATAGACAGGACCCCAGATGCAGAACTATAGATAAAGTGGACACAATGAGGCCAGGCAGAAGGGACACAGGGACACCCTACAACAAAATAAACGAGTAGAGAGGAAAAGGCTGAAAACAGGAGCCACAAGGACCCCTAAGAATCGGACACCACAAGGGGATCTCAAGCAGGACTACCCCTTCCCCTACGGCCAAAATCCTCTCCCAGGATCACAACCGACACCCCCAGTAGCTGACCGGGAAGGGGCTGGCCTCCTACCAGAGCTCAATAAGAGGGCCTCAACCCAGAAAGAAGGAGGACAGGCAAAGAGGAGAGAGAGACCCAAAAGAACAGACAGCACAAGCCACAATTACCTGCAGCAGTGGAAGGACCAGCTGGCGAGGAAAAGCTCACCAATGGAGCCAGCAGTTCCTCTCAATCTCCACCGGAGGGCAGCATAAAACCACTCTCTAGGTCTGCCCGTCAAAACGGGAAGGAAGCCCGACCCCTGGGAGCTCACAGATAGGCAGCCCCAGCAACCCAGAGCAAGCCCCAACAACCCCTGAGAGGATCCCTTGGATCTGAGCCCCCAGGCCACAAAGCAAAGGGTCCCACGGGCAACGCAACCCTACCCTCGGTGGAAGAGAGGAGAGGGAGAGGCTAGGAGACAGCCAAGCACCACCGAGCTCCCCGCTGACCCTTCCGATAGCGACGGGCAGTGCAGCGGGGACGGGAGAAGGGAAGCAGCCAGAGGAGGGAGAGGCAACAGCTCACCCGAGTCCACCACAAGGAGAACTCGGACGAGAATTGGAAGGGAAGCCAGCCGGCTGACGGGAAGCCAGGAGTAGCGGAGAGCAGGCACAGGAAAGGCAGCAGCTAAGTACACGAAGCGGGAGACCGAAACAGACTACCAGCCCGATAACGGAACTAAGGGAACCCAACGGACACACGCCAAAATAATCGGGCAAAAAATGAGCGCCCGGGAAAACTCTAAATACTCCCACTGACCAATGAAGAGAGCAGATAACTACGGGTGCCTAACGGATCCAAACCCTGACAATAAATCACAAGAATGCAATATAATAATATAGTTAAAAAAACATATTTTGGGAGATTTTAATGGTTTCAAATTTAATTAAAGCAATGGCAATTTTTTACTATGATAAACATAAATTGCAATTATTTTTCTATAGAGTCCAACAAGGGTACCTCTATTGCTACAAGACATTTAATTAGAAAGTTATTACAGGTCAAATATTTAAAAATTAATAAAATTACATTTTATGAAATTATACCACGTGCTTTGTGCTTTATATTTCTATGGAGAAATACAATTGGGACTAAAGGTTAAGTGACTCCAGGTGTGTGGGTACCTAACATAAGAGCATCTGGGTCTGAAAAGTAGTTTAGGTGGGGACCAATTAGTCATATCTGGTATGGTGAAATACATATATATTTGGTTCAGATATTTAAGGGGGCTTCTCATGCACCTGTGAACACTGAACAAAGCCTAAAAAGTCTTGCACACTGAACATAAATACGCAAGAGAAAATCAAAAAACATTTCTTGACACTGTCTGAAACCAGACAATAATATCATATAGTGTAGGTCTCATGAGATGAGTTAAGCAAATCTAACACATTTCATATAATTTGTTGACCTTTACGAAGATCCTTGAGATTTTGTAATGTTTCTGCTGTGATTCTGATAAGAATTTGATATACACTTTTATACGGTCATATTCATATTATGTATTTTAGTTTACTGGCACATCAGCAATGCTGATATCCATATTTCTACTATGAACACTATATAGAGTCAATATATGGGTTACCTAGAGTGTAAAGCCAGCACAGATTACTTTGATGACACCTGCAGTTTTGACATGGAATTCACCCATTGGCTGACAAGTTTTGAAATATAGATTGACATTGAAGCTCACCTTGCCATCATGATTAAGTATGGTTCACCCAACACACGTAGATGAGTTTGGAAGAGTGTCTCCAGTCTTCTGATGTTGTGAGTGAATTGAGAGTTTGTAACCAGGGATAATGCTTTTAATCAAGTTCTAATAAATACTATTGTTTTTACAAGATTGGATCAATATATATTTTCATGTTGTGCAGCCTAATTGCAACAATTTATTTGTATCTAAGGAAATATCCATAAACCAATGATCTCTTTTGAAAGTGCAAGTTTTACTGAAAAAACACTTTATGACATGTAGATTGTCCACAGAAATGCACCAAAAATTGTCATTTGACTTTAACCCACAGAAAAAGTTTGAAAACATGCTAAACATTTAGGTGTGAAATGGCTTAGCAGCTAAGTTGAATGGCTGTGCAGCTAAGTTGAAACCACAGCCAGTTATTTCCATTCACTGTTTTTATTTGCATGTGACCTAAATTTGAGCCTGCTGTTAGTTGTTTCACTATAAAGTTTGATAGCAACTTGTGTCACTTAGGAGCTTTTCATGTTTATTGAAATCCATTGAATGCTGTGGTGAGGTGTGACCTAGAGACAGACCAGTAAAGATCACTATATATGGGAAAGTGCAGATATAATGCAAAAAAATAGGCAGGATAATTAAGTAAGGTAACATGTTAAGCAAATTAAGAGCCACTCTATCTCTTGCCTGTGGGCTCAATCCAATTGATACTGGTAAAAAAAAGTACAAGTACCGTTGGTAGTTTCAAGTCACAGTCAGGTTTTCTATTACTAAGACACCGTAAAAATACACAATGGGTGCTAAATTTGCACCCATTGAAATCAATGACAAAGGCAATGAATTTACATTTAATTTACATGCATTGGCTAGTAACACGCGTTAAGGGACTCACTTTTATCACCCAAAATTTGCGCCTAACAAAATCGGAGCTGAGTCATCAATGCATGTTCCTAACCTCAGATGTGTAAGTGAAATGTGTAGAAAACCCCCCAAAAAACATTGCATGCGTAACTAGAGATCCCTACACTAGTGACCTGTGGATGTATTGATATGGGGCCCTAAGCCTCATAGCAATACATCCAAGGAACCAAAAACATGAGTGAAAATCAAAAGAATGTAACCCTCTGAGTGCCCGTGAGGTATGCAACTTATTGCACAGCGTTGCATACCCCACTGACACTCAAAGGGTTAATCCCCCTAAAGCTAACACCATCACATTAACATTACATGCTTTCCTCTCTGTAAGTCTGATGTCTAACGGGGTCTTCTGCACCCTGGTCATCCTCTATAATTCTTCTTCTATAAGCTTCTATCTTCTTCTTCATCTGTGCTCTTCTTCCTTCTTCATCATTAACATAAATGTTGACCTCAAAAATAAATATAGGTGTTAAAATGAATATCTCTATTAATGTTACGCTGCCGGTGGTGGCAGAAAAAAAAGATAAAAAATCCTCCTTCTTGCACCTTTCGAGCTATTGCCTGGTCCACACTAAGGGAAATTTGAATAAGGACTGCTTTTTATATGACCAGTCCCTGTTCAAAATTGTTTCCATGTTCCCATTGGCTGGGATGTGTGGTTACACAGCGCTCTACACCCTCAGCCAATCAGCGTCTTGCTTGTTTCGCCATCCCTACTGCTAGAAGCTTATTATCTGGGAGGTGTAATTAGTGCAGGGCACATTCCTGTAACGGTTTGTTTGACACTCAGACACAGTAGATTAGATAAAACACAGTTTTATTGAACAAATTCAGAAAACAATAACCCTCCCGGATCCAGTAATATATAACACAATATAGTACTGACACAGGACAGGTTACCGCAATATATACCCACAAGGGTCCAGTATATGTATAATACAGCAACACAATATACTGACACAGGTCAGGTAACTTTCTTGTGATACTCAAACGAGGCAGCACTGAATGGGTTACTATTAGGCCAGGAAGACTGACAGGCCCTAATAGCGCGAGGCCCTTTAAGACTCTCACTCTGCAGAGAGTGCACAAATATCGAGTAATGCCACAATAGTCAACGGAGGCCCAGAACAAGCTTGTAAACTGCCGTAGCAGTAGCGGAGGACTGACTGTAAGCCCGGAAAGGCACCCAATGGAGACTGCACGGATAGATAGCTGGTGGAATTGGCACCTTCCTCGAAGGGGTTAACAACGCTCAGACCAATGTTAACTGCCTGGTCAAGTGAACAGCCTGAGGCACCCAGAGAAAGACCAACCTCAGCGTATATGGCAGGAAGAAGGGTCAAGCGTACCGTGGTGCACAGATGGAAGGCACTCACCAGCAATGTCGCCTGTGCGACACCGACAGATAACGGAGACTAGACTGCAAGCGTATAGTGAGGCCACAGTGACACTGTCCGGAGACAGAGAGGAGCCTGGGTAACAACCCCAACCGAGGACCAGATGGGGCCGTAGGCAGGACAGATACACAGCCAATGGAGCCCAACCGGGCCAGTACACAGAGCAGGAATGTCAGCCAATCTGAGTCGGTACACAGAGCAGGAACATCAGCCAGGCCGGGTCGGTACACAGAGCAGGAACGTCAGCCAATCCGAGTCGGTACACGGAGCAGGAACGTCAGCCAGGCCAGGTCTGTACACAGAGCAGGAACGTCAGCCAATCCAAGTCGGTACACGGAGCAGGAACGTCAGCCAGGCCGGGTAGGTACACAGAGCAGGAACGTCAGCCAATCCGAGTCGGTACACAGAGCAGGAACGAGATGCAGAGTAGTCAGATAGTCTGGGTCGGTACACAGAGATCACATGAAAACAGGAATAAGCGCTGGTAACGGAAACAGTACAAAAGGGCACAGGTGAAGTGACAAGACCCAGTATTTAAGGACAAATACTGGGCGGGACAAAGTAACTTCAACCAATAGGCGTAAGCAGGAGTGGAAACTGACAGAATGTCGCCAACATAGCACGGGCAACATGATAATTCCATACCGTGTGTAACCTCACATTCCAGCCAATTGGAGCGTGGGGACCATTTTGATCAAGTACTGGCCATATAAAAGACAGTCCCTATTCAAATTTTCCTTAGTGTGGATCGGGAAACGGCATGAAAGGCACAAGAAGGGGCATGTTTGGTCTTTTTTCTGCTGACACGGCTTTTATAGGGGCAACACTAAGTTTAATGATGAAGATGGAAGAAGAGCACAGATGAAGATGACAGATGAAGAAGATGATTGAAGCTTACAGAAGAAGTAAGAGGAAGACCAGGATGCAGAAGACCCTGCTGGATGTCAGACTTACAGGTAAGTGTTACAGCTATGGGGTACGGGTGACAGGATAGTGTATTTGTAAAAATTATTGTTAATATTAGGTGTAGTGTAGAGCCAAGGGTAGTCTTAGTGTTTGGGAGGGTCACTGTGTTTTTTAGCTCAGGCTTGATGTTTACACTGTGTCAAACAACAAGCTTTAGCTAGCTTCCTTTGATGTTCCCATTTTAACGTTATTTAGCATCCGTTATGGGAATAAAAAAAAACACTGTGAACGTTGGCCCACAAGTTAAGT
This sequence comes from Rhinophrynus dorsalis, assembly GCA_037306005.1. Taxonomy (NCBI): domain Eukaryota; kingdom Metazoa; phylum Chordata; class Amphibia; order Anura; family Rhinophrynidae; genus Rhinophrynus; species Rhinophrynus dorsalis. Next base: position 128,459,629 of record CM074720.1, on the reverse strand, counting down.
TCTGTTGGCCAAAACTCATTGTGGTTCATGTTAGTAGGGCAATTGAAGTCCGACGGTACCACTGTGTGTGTAGCTTTTGGTATTCATTTTTGCCCTTTGTATTTTAATGATGCAATTGGATGGAGCCCTGGATCTTTAGGTTTTCATAGGTTTCTAGAAACTTGCTTCTTGGAAATCCATTTAAACAGAGCAATGTTTTTAATAAAGTTATTTGAATTGTTTGGTAATGGCTTGTCTTTGTTTGGGAGGACAGTGCACAAAGAACATTGCTTTCATTAACTTGTCACATCAGTTCCCCTGCTTGATAATGAGAGATAACAGAACAGGGGAGTATAAGGCAATACTGGGTAAGGTAAGAGATATAATTTTTTAAAACCATCTATGCTAATGCCGAACATTAACAGAATATATAGAGAACTGTGAAAGCTTGGAATAATGTTTCTTAAGAGAATAATATCTTCTGCCAGTTTATAGTCTCTAAAATATGTTATTTTTATTTAAAAATGGAACTGTATATAAATACTAATTTGCTGTTTACATTTTTTTTGTGTCTCTGTGTAAATATGCAACTTTATATTGTAATGCTGTCCGGGACATAATGAAAAAGAGATACATCTCAATGTATTCTTCCTGTTCAACACTTAATTATTAAATAATCCATCAATCAACTAAATAAATAAAATCCCCAAAATATTAAATACATCCAGAACCCCTCTTTTCATTTCAACTTGGCCTACAACTTCTTTATGAAATATTGGCATGAATGCAAAGAAAATAAATTAGAAATGAAAGATATACCTAGGAAACATAAACTTTTGCCTTTTCAAATCACCCAGAATATTGACATTTGAATGAAATGTCCTTGTATGCTGTAATTTTAAAAGGGCAAAAGTAAGTAGAATGTACTTTTTAGTAGGTAATCTTTATGGTTGGAAAGATGGTGGGGAATGATATCCTCCTTAAGATCTCAGTTTGGGCTCTAATGTGTGTTTTTCAGCAACTTCTGTTAATAATCCCATCAAGGTATCACAGTGTGCACTCTTCATATTGAAGACTTATCATATGAAGTATCATACTAGTGCAGGAGAAAATCTTTACTGGGCTTAATGAACTGATAAATACCTGTTATGGTGAGCCTGAGCAAACAGCAGAGATTTAAAATGTTTGATGAAAAAGTCAAGTGAATACAGTGTACCAAAATAGTTCAAATGGAAAAGCAGAAGACAGTTAAATTGATTTACCTATCCATACTTTTTTTGTCCCAGATACTGAAAAGATAGTGCTCATAAGTAAATTATGATTTTCCTTAAAAAATATATCAGAGTTTTATGGTTGATGTGTTTACAAAAAGAATATTCATTTGAACTTTTTATGTACTGTATAGCTTAATTAGTAGATAAGACTTGATATGCTTGTTCTTATACTGAAAAATACAAAATGAAACAGAACCTGCTGGCCATGACTTCTCTAACTGACAAACTAGTAACCAATAAAAAAATATTTTCTCTAAAACAAGTAGAAGAAAATATACTAAAAAGGGGAATATGCAATTTTAATGAAGAGCAGAGCAGATTTGGCAAATGAGCTGTATATTTATCAAACTCCAATCGCCAGATTTACATTAAAAGGAAATTACCCTTTTTTTTACAATCTGCTCCAGTGGAAGCAGACTAAAAAGAAAATCTGGGTCTGTTCTGTACTGGTGAGTGTTAAAAAATTGACCCCACTCAAATGGATTTTAAACTGCAAGTTGGAGACTCTCAGCGTACACATTCTCCATAGACGTGTCAACTCAGAACATCATCATGCAGGACAGTAAGCTGTCCTGTGCAATGCATCAGAAATAAACAGCGGGAGCTTCAAGGATATCTTTTCAGACACTGAGGACCAGATCTTTCAAATGGGCAACTATAACTTGATTTTTTTCGCTTTAACAGTATAAGTAACAGAATGCAGTGAAGTTCTTTGCACTGAACAGCACACCGGCAGTTACATAGTTACATAGTTAAATAGGTTGAAAAAGACGCAAGTCCATCAAGTGTAACCTTTTCCTAATTACAACACTGAAAAATGATAATTATATAACCCTTCCTGACTCTTAGGTAAAGTAAATAAGCGAAGTTTGTCTAGAAATTCTTCATACTTCAAATCCTCCATTGTGCTTCTCTCTAATCTATTCAATTCTAGCATATCCATTTTCAGAACCACTGCTAAAAATTCACTGCATATTTGAGGTGATGTCTTACCAATTATTTGTACAATGGCAAAATTATGTTATCCACACTTGCTTCAATAACCCTTTTTATGCAAGACAGTACTTAGTTTGCTTTTGCTACTGATTTATAGAACATATATCCTACTCTGAATGTATTACTCTGCATAATTTAGTGCTCTTTGCATTTATAAACATATTAAAAAGCAGTGGACCAAGTACTAAACCCTGATGTACTCTGCTCTCAACCTTAATTGTATTGGAGAATTTCCCATTTACAGTGATATACTATTCCCTGTTCATCAACCAATTTTCTATCCAGTTGCAGATTTGTTTGGCAAGGTCTGTTCCTCATAAAACCATGCTGATTCCTACTAGTAATGCTTCTGAGTGTAATCCTGAATATAATCATTGATGATTGCATCAAGCAGTTTTCCCACTACTGAGGTCAAACTCACAGACCTATAATTCCCAGGCTCTGTTTTAGTCACCTTCTTAAGTAATGACTAGTGTTGAGCGAGCATGCTCGGCCGATGCTCGGATCGGCTCGAGCATCGCTCTGCTCGGCACATGGCGGTACTCGTCGAGTACCGCCATGTGCTCTCCCGCCATGTTCGGGTGGCGGGGATCTGTGCCGGAAGAGGCACAGATCAGAAGACACTCCGCTGGACCACCAGGGACTGGAGGTACGGGGGCATTGCGGAGATGAAGGGGGCATTGCGGAGATGAAGGGGGACATTGTGGAAGAGGGGCATAGACTCTATGGCATAGAGGAGATGAAGGGGGACATTGTGGAAGAGGGGCATAGCGGAGATGAAGGGGGACATTGTGGAAGAGGGGCATAGCGGAGATGAAGGGGGACATTGTGGAAGAGGGGCATAGCGGAGATGAAGGGGGACATTGCGGAGATGAAGGGGGCATTCAGAGATGAAGGGGGCATAGCGGAGATGAAGGGGGGCATTGACCAGGCACCCTCCCCTCATCAGAGCAGGGGGTGCCTGGTGTAATGCTCGTGTCGCCCCATTCATTTCAATGGGGCTCGGGTGCTCGGCCGAGCACTCGAGCCTCAGGGGGTGCTCGGTCAGAGCACCCGAGCACCCGAGCATCGGGGTGCTCGCTCAACACTAGTAATGACACTACATTGGTATTCTCTATCTTGTGTCACTGAGCCGGTCTTAAAATATTAAAAGAAGTGGTTTTGCTAACACCACACTTAGTTCCAGAAGAACCCTTGGATGTGTTCCATCAGGCCCAGATGTTTTGTTAGATGTAATTTTGTCAAGTTTTCCCTTGACCTCCTCTTGTGTTAACTCTTTATCTGATAATGGTGTTGTAATTGTTATTTGTTGAGGCTCTTCTACCATTTCTCATTCTCTGGTATATACAGAAACAAAGAATACACTGTCTCTCTTAATTTTTTGGTCTTATGTATTTTAAAACCTTATTTGGACTAATCTTGCTCACCCTACAATTCCTGTTTCATTTTCTGTTTTTGCTAACCTAACTGCCTTTTTCCAATTTTTGTTGCACTCCTTGTTTTTCAAGAATTTTCTTTTCCTCCTACTTAAATAGGTTTTATTTTTTTAAGATTTTATTGAAAATAAAAAGATACATACACCGTGCAAAAAGACTTCAAACAGGAAGTAAAACAATTTGCTATCACAGTGTATAGTCACATTATACAAGCAAAAAAAAGAGATGGCATAAAATAAAATGCATACATGTTACAGGCTTTCATCCCCATGAGTATGCTCCAACCCAGCCTCGCCAATGCGGCGAATGTAACCCACACCATCAACAGTATGTTACCCTGCAACCAAAGCAAGAATGAGCCAAATGATAAAGACCCGGGTGCCTCTACACTTCAGTGTAGGAAAATCAACCATCCAGGGACCCTCAATGCTGAAGTGTCACACACCCTCAGGGGGAATCGCACATCAGTAGCAAGAGTTATAAGAATTTACACTGCAAAGGACATGACCAATGAGAAAAGAGAAAGGAAGAAAAAAAGTTGAGTGTGAAAATAGGTGAGGTATAGGGAAAATAAACCAGCTGTTAATGTACATCTATAACCGGCAGGCACCGATCCCACAAAAAGGATGCAATATTTGAGGGCTTTACCATGTATGGCCCTAGGGGCTATGTGGGTAACAAGTGTCCCCAAAAAGCTCTATAGGTATCCAATGTACCAGATGTTAAAGCTACCAGCTAAAGACCCATCACAGTCTGTACCCAGGACCTCCACTGCTCCAAGTTCGGCAGTGAGCTGGACTTCAAATTTAATGGTATCAGAGCTCTGGCTGTGTTAAGTAATATGTGAATAAGGCCATGCTAATGTATCCCAGCCTTCCCAGGCCCAATCACCCCCAAATGCAACAGGGAGAACAGGAAGGTAAACAGAGATAAAGTGAGAGCCAGACCCACTGACTTTTCAATATCTGCTCATACCCCAGTCCAAAACGGAACTATACCTGGACAACTTCACCATATATGGAGGAAAGTTCCCTGTGCGGCCTGACACCTCCAACACTTGTTAGACGCCTGAGGGTAAATTAAGGATAGGAAGACCGGCGTTCTACACCACCTAGAAAGAATCTTATATTTTGCCTCTATAGAAGAGGTATCGCGAGGAAAGAGCACATTGATTCTGAATACCCGCCTCCATGTGTCTAGGCTCCATTCTACTTGAATATTAGCCTCCCACTGTAACATGAAAGACAGTTTAGTCTTTCAAAAAAGGACTAAATTTACAAAAAACGGACAAAGGCTTGGGATATGGATCACATGAGATCAGCATAGATTCGAAGGCAGTGAGAGCTCTAGAAGTATATCCCCTTGAAACTAGCTCCAACAATTAGTGACATTCCTGAATATATTCCAAGTCAAACTGGCTTCCAAAGCAATAGTTCCTATCCACAGATTCCCTTTTACCAATTCCAGTGTCTAAGATCAATATGTCGAATGTATGTAAGTTAGCCGCTGCCCAAGAAACAAAGCTTTGTGACTTGAGGCCTGGGGTGAAATCAGCATTACCCCCGAATCGAGAGGCATGGGGCGGGGTAAGGCAAAAGCCATAGTCGTTTATTCACCATATCCCAAGCTACCAAAAGACAGTGATGAACCGGCTGAGATTTGAGCACCACAGGAATAGAGCCGCAATGGAATACAATAAGTTGCTCTAAGTTAATTTTAGGGTGCAAACGAAAGCATGAGTATACCAATTTTTTAGTGGTGTCCCATTGAAGGTATAAACAGTGAAAAAGCATAGCCACTTCCCAATATAGTTGGATATTAATAAAGCCTATGCCCCATGAAAGAGGATTGTTAGATAAAACATCAATGAAATGCCGTGGTTTTTCATAATGCCATACAACATTGTTCAGCAAAGTTTGCAGTTGACGAAGAAAGGAAACTGGGAGGGTAACCAGTCTGAAATAAATACAAAATTCTAGGGAGAACCATCATTTTAAGCAAATCAGTTCTCCCTAACCATGAAACATAGAGATTTGCCCATAATTTAATATCTTCAGTTACAGACCCCAGCAAAGGAAGATAATTAGCTCCAAACGGCGTTTCCAGTGTTCATGTCAGTCATACTCCGAGTTATTTAAGAGAATCAGGCTGCCAGGGAAATTAATACAAGGATTGTAGAACCCATACTCTATGACTTGGAAAACCCAGACTTAGTGATTGCCTGTGACTGTCATTGCCCTGGAGCGACATTGTTTACTATCTAAATGTCGCTCTTGCTGAGTTGCTATTCTTATAGGGCACCACGCTGATGAGGTCATTGCTCCACCTACCCATCAGTGTTTTTAAACCTCAGCCTGTGTCACTTCCAATGCCCTTTCGTGGTGTACCTGAGCTTAGTTCCTGTGTATTACCTGGCTCGTCTGACTACCTGTTCTGGTTCTGACTCCTGGCTCGTCTGACTACCCGTTCCGGTTCTGACTCCTGGCTCGTCTGACTACCCGTTCCGGCTCTGACTTCCTACCTTCCTGTTGTACGGGTTGATTGTTGTTCTGCCTTTGCCTTCTGCTTGCACTTGCTTCCGTTAGAAGCTGTGCTTGTCGGTCACTCAGTGTGTCTGACCTCCCGTGGCTGTGCCAGCCCGTGTTGCCAAAGCCTATCTCCATCGGCTACATTATTGTGTATCCCCTGTGGGGATACTGGTCTGCTCCGTTTATTGCCGATCCAGTGCTTACGAGTGCTCTGCACTGCCTCACACTTACTGTGTAGTCTGGGCCATTCCGCTGTTATCCACCTGTCCTGTGAAGGGTGAGGAAAGTGCCTACACTGTTCCTCTCTGGTCTCGTGAAGGTGTGCCATCCTATCAGGGTACTGAGTGCTCTGCACTATACCCACCTACTGTGTAGTCAAGGGCCATTCTGCTGTTATCCACCTGTCCTGTTAAGGGTGAGGAAAGTGCCTACACTGTTCCTCTCTGGTCTCGTGAAGGTGTGCCACTGTCAACTGCCACTTGCTTCATTATCATTCTACTGTGTCATTTATTTGCCTGTTGGCCTGCACCCTGCCTTTTCATTAGTTAATAAAGTTTTACTTTAAGTTCAGTTTTACTTGTCAGTGTGTTATTCCTAGTCACTCAGTGACAGCGCCACCTCAGGACTGGGCAGTATGGCACTACCAATCACTAGGCTGAGGCCCGGAAAACACCCCTTCCAAAACAAGTACTGTCAGAGTTGTAGTTCAAGAGTAATTGAATGATAAAATATCCCCCTCCCACCCCTTTTACTGATGTAACACTGCTCACCTCAGAACACAAAGGTGGTATCCAAGTGAATTGCAGAGAGGCACAATCTTCAATTAAGATAAGGAAAATACCTGAAAAACCTGTCAATGGGGCAGGGCTTTCATTGCTCTCACTATAAGAAGATTGTCCCTTGCTGTGAGCTGTCTGGTCTGTAGACCAGATTCCACATCTGAGGGGAGGCAACTTACACTAGGTAAAAGGGGCAGGAGGGTGAAACTTTATCATTCAATTAGTCTTGAACTATAACTCTGACAGTATTGAAATAACACTCTCTATGGCTCAAATACTATGAAGATTAATTGGATGCTGCTGTTTTTGTGAAACATTACTATCCTTTTAAAGTGGGTCTTTATAAAGTCCTTATAAAATACACATAAAGTAAGAAAAACTAGTGCTGATGCAGCAAGCAACCACAGCTAAAATTATGCAATTTGAACAATATTCATGTTTGCTGAAGTAGAATATGCATTTCTGCTACATCAGTTTAGAAAAAAATGACACTAAGTAAAAATTGTGGAGACAAAGAATTGTGAGGAGCACCCATCAAGCATGAACAAGATAAAGTGTCTTGTTCTAGGCATGGTAACCTCCCAGTGGTACTCCCAGTGTGGGTGGGACCAGTTGGATATGGATATGGAGATTTCCTCTCTGCAATGGCACATGGGAGTGAAAAACGTGAGTTGTAGTACCACTGGGAGGCTACCATGCCTAGAACAAGACACTTTATCTTGTTCGTGCTTGATGGGAGCTCCTCACAATTCTTTGTCTCCACAGTTTTTACTTAGTGTCATTTTTTTCTAAACTGATGTACCAGAAATGCATATTCTACTTCAACAAACATGAATATTGTTCAAATTGCATAATTGTAGCTGTGGTTGCTTGCTGCATCAGCACTAGTTTTTCTTACTTTATGTGTATTTTATAAGGACTTTACTGATCTAAGACCCACTTTAAAGTAATAGTAATGTTTCACAAAAACAGCAGCAGCCAATTAATAGAGTGTGTTATTTCAATACTGTCAGAGTTATAGTTCAAGAGTAATTGAATGATAAAGTTTCCCCCTCCTGCTCCTTTTACCTAGTGTAAGCCGCCTCCCCTCAGATGTGAAATCTGGTCCAAAGACCAGACAGCTCACAGCAAGGGACAATCTTCTTACTGTGAAAACAATGAAAATCCTGCCCCCATTGACAGGTTTTTCAGGTATTTCCCTTATCTTAACTGAAGATTGTGCCTCTCTGCAATCCACTTGGATACCACCTTTGTGTTCTGAGGTAAGCAGTGTTACATCAGTGCATTAACCCCCAACTGACCGTGAGGAGAACACCAAAAACCATTCCTTACAATCAGTAAAAGGGGTGGGAGGGGGATACTTTATCATTCAATTACTCTTGAACTACAACTCTGACATTACTAAAATAACACTCTCCATGGCACAAATACTATGAAGATTAATTGGAGCTGCTTTTATTACAAAGCATTACTATCCCTTTAACAATTAAGTGAATTGCACAGGTTAGTTATATGTAATGCATACCTTTTTGTATTAGGATAACTAAACAGTTGTCTGTTCTTGATAAAGATTTTATTATGGAATGGTTTTATTTTATTTATTTTTTAATTTTCTGACTTTATATTTTATCTTTTAAGTTGTAAGGATTTTTCTTCTTTATACAATAAAACAGGGCATGTATTTAAGTACATTTTTCAGTATTGTGTACAGATTTGTGTCAATGCTGGGATATTGCAGATTGCAAATGGTCTTTGTTATACACCAATGATACGCTAACATAATCCACTGTATCTTAAGCCAAACTTTTAGTAGAGCTCTCGGGCACTTGTGGGGTTAAAGTGAGGATTGTGGTGAATGAAATTCAGTGGGATGCAGGCACTGAAAGGATTAATTGATTAAAAAAAGGTTTAATAAACATGCCACCTATTTGTTTTTCTGCTTATATTGCTGTATACATCAACTGCCCGCCAAAGTGCATTGAGCCAAGCAATGCATAATTAGAGTCATTTCTAGAGCAGTACTATCAGCTTGGTTACAAAGAACTTTGTCCATAGAGGGGCACTGGTTCCCCCTCCACCCCACTAAAATAATAATAATAATAATAATAATAATAATAATAATGATATGGTAAAAAGTTAGTTCCAAACTGCACACTGACACTTATCTAGCACTCAAAGGGATAATATAATTTATGTGATCACAGCAATTAATAACATGCTGTTTAATTCAGTATTCAAAGGATGTCTGAACTAATCTCACCACCACTGCTTTGATGCCTCCATGAATCACTAAGGCACAGTGGCTGACCTAATAATTGAGTTACTAAAGTTGTCTGGGCCCCAGTGCTTTTCACCCACTGCACCAATAGTAGTTTATCCTCTGCTGAAGCATTAAAACAAGACATCAGAGGGGCAATTGATTCAAAGGTACTTGGAATACTGAAATAAACACTATGTCATTAATAGCATAAATGAAACAGACAACTGCTCCATGTGATGGATGCCTACTGGCACTCAGAGGGTTAACAAATGCAATGAGATGATGGCTCCCTCCTTCATTAGCATTATACTTTTAAAGACCTGGTGGGGGCGCATTGTAAAGTACACAACTGGTCTTCGAAAAAAACAACTGGTCTTCACACACAGTATGAATGAGGCATTTACCAATCTCAAAATCACATTCAAATTTAAATAGTTCAGCATGAATATAGCCTACACATCATCTCCAATCAGTCTTTCTATGTGTCTGGTAAAAAAGAAACCCAGACTCAATCCATCAGTACTTATGCTGCTTTGAGAAGTGGTTATTTTGATGATAAGTTGGTTCCTACTGACTGGCATTTCAGACTCTGCATGCAAGAGGCCAACCAATCAGGAAATAAAGGGTATGTGATACCTACTCACTGGACCCAAATATAGTCCAGGACTGGCCACTTCATCAGGTGTTCATCTGTGCTCATTATCAGGGAAAATTACAGAAATTCAGCAACACGGGGTCTGGGACAAGAAGGACAATTAACAAACTGATACTAACAATAAACACTAACAATATGGATTCCCCAGTTGTGAGGCATTCCTTGCAAATGACCTAAGAGCCATGGGATTGAAAACATTATGTATATATATATATATATATATATATATATATATACCAAAAGAAGAATAAAATACCAAAGACAAGATGGGTAGATGAAATTATCAATTTTGTTGGTACATAGTGGCAACAAAAGGCACAGGGCATACATTGTTGGAGGCTTGCTGAGGAGGTCTTCATCCTGCAGTGGATCAACAAAGGCTGAAGATGATAATGATATATATAGCTATATTAAAAGTCAGAGATGCTGAACTAGGAACGAACTTTGCTCACAGTGCGTAGAGAGATCAGCTACACCTCACTGATGGGGCTCAACAAGGCCAAAACGTACGTCTGGAGTGGGCTGCTTCCCTTGTTCAGAAAGGAATTGCCTGGAATTTTGTGGTTGGACTGCTGTTATGGCAGGACCAATATGATATGCTTTAGGATATTTCCTCTATGTGAAAGGTGCTAGTGGGATAAAAGAGACTGCACCCTGGGTAGGACACATTTCTATTGAGCCTGCAAATTTGTATTGCAGGCTCGTTCCTAGTTGAGCGTCTCTGACTTCCACTTTACAAATGATATATATAGCAACATGGAATTGCTGGCACATAAGAACCATTGAACCATTTGGCCCATCTTGCCTGCTCAGTTTTCCAACTGTAAAAACCTCAAACCTTATTTAGTTCTTGGTCTTGTCTTATGTTCAGTATAATCTTATGCCTATCCCATGTGTGCTTAAATTCTGTTTCTGTATAAACTTCTGCCACGTCTGTTGGCAGGCTTTTCCACTTATCTATCATCCTCTCAGTGAAGTAAAACTTTCTTTCATTGCATCTAAGCCTCTGTCCTCTCTTCCTAACATTTCTACTACTATACTTTTTTAATGTTTCTATCATATTCCCTCTCTCTCTTCTCTCCTCTAAGCTATACATGTTTAGATCTTTTAGTCTATCCTGATATTTCTTATCCTGTAAACCATTTACCATTTCAGTAGTCATTCTCTGAATTCTCTCCAGAATATCTGTCTCCAGTTCTGTGCTCAGTACTCTAGGTGAGGTCTAACCAGCGATCTGTAGAGTGACATGGACACTTCCCTCTTTCTGCTACTAATGTCCCTGTCTATACAACTCAGCATCCTGCTTGCATTCCCAGAGGCTTTGTTACATTGTCTGCCAAACTTTAAGTCATCATCATTAATTCCAGATCCATTTCCTCTGTTGTCTTGGACAGCAGAGTACTGTTAATACTATATTCTGCCTTTGGATTTTTATGTCCCAAATGTATTATTTTACATTAAACTGCAGCTGCCATGCTCTTGTCCATTCTTCTTGCAATATCACTAATAAAAATATTAAAAAGAATGTGCCCCAGTTCTGAGGTACACCACTAGTAACACAACCTTCCTCTGAATACTCTCTATTCACTATAATGCTCTATCTCGTGTTAATCATTGCCTTAACCATTCAACTATTTTCACATCCAGACCCAGACACTGCAATTCATTAATGCTTCTACTATGACGGACAGTATCAACTGCATTAATGAAATCTAGGTAAGATATATCTACTGCTTTCCCTGGTCTATTATTTTATTTAACCAGTCAAAAAAAAAAATCTATGAGGTTAGTTTAACAAGATCTCCCTTATTTAAACCTACAGGAGGCAAATATAGTTTTTGATACCTTTTATTGGCTAACTAAGCAGATTTAAATGCAAGCTTTCAAGACCTTAGGTCTCTTCCTCAGGCATGTTATACAGATAAATATTAAAACATCTCTCTTAAATACAAGTACACATCATATTGTTTAGCATGGAGATCAGATAACAGAATGCAGTCCAGATCCAGATATCTTTTATCAGTCAATGGTAAATTGCACTCTTCCTCTGAGGCTTTAGAGGTATTTACGATGCTCTTGGGTCTGTTGGAAAGGTCAATCAACTAAATTTTGATAGGAATTCCTTATCCCTATTCAAACCACTACAAATTGCATTAAATTTTAACATTAATTTTACATCCCATACCTTTCTGTCCCTCTGAGTGCGGAACAGTCCCATCAATACAGTTAACTTAATATCCTTGACACTTTGCCCATTTTTCAAAAATGTTCTCCCACTGGTGTCTCTGTCTTTTTGTTATTAACATTGGATCTGTGGGAATTAAATCTCCTATGTAGTGCTTGTCCAGTTTCTCCCACATACAGAGCTGTTGGGCATTTTGCACACATGATAAGGTATATTACATTGGATGATTTACAGGTGAAGGTACCATTGATCTTATGGTGTAACTGGGTGTTTCAAATTGGTATGTTGTCCGTAGTGTAAATGTGTGCACAAGTTTCACATCTCTTTTGTGGGCAGGGAGATGTGCCATTTTTTTTTCTTTTTATTCAGGGCACTCCTCACCATCAGTTGTTTCAAATTGGGAGGCTGTCTGAAGGAGAGTAAGGGAGGCTGTGGGAATATGTTTTTAAGTCTTTCATCCGTATGTCATTTCTTTTGAAGTTCTCTTGATATTTTGCGTAGCACTTCAACCTGGGGGTGGTAAGTGACCACCAGTGGCACCCGGTTTGTTCTTTGTAGTGCAACAGATTTTTTCTTGGTATTTGGGTAGCCTTCTGTATCTGACTGTCAATAATAGTTGCACTGTAACCGTGTTTTATAAAGTCAAAGCAGTTTGGGATATGCAGGCCATTTAAGTTCAGATATTTAATAATTATTTCCTTTAGCATGGTTTCCATTAATTTCCCCACTACTGACACAAGACTTACTGATCTGTAGCTGTCAGACTATTCCTTGCTACCTTTTTTGCGAAGGTATATATATATATATATATATATATATATATATATATATATAGGTTTCATATGTGAGGTTCTGGCTATACCAGTGGCGTAGGAAAAAACTAGAGGTCACGATATGTGGGTCTATGGCTACCAGTGCTTTGGGACAAGACGGAGGTCAGTATGTCTGGTTCTGTGGCTACCATGGGACAAACCAGGGGTGTTTAGTATGTCTGAATTTATGGCTGTGGGACAAGACTGGAGGCTCGGTATGTGAGGTTCTATGGTTACAGTGGGAGAAGGCTGGAGAGGGTTAGCATGTGTGAGACTATGGCTACTCTGGGACAAGGCTGGAGTTCAATATACATGGAACTATGGCTTCTATGAGACAAGGCTGTGAGGAAAGTTCTTTTCTATAACCCCACAGAACTTTCCCGGGTCCCATGAGGTTTGGAGATGGTATGTGAAGCTCTGGGTTTACCAGTGCAGTAGAATATGGCTGGAGATTAGGATGTGTGGTTCTATAGCTACCAGTAGAGAAGGACAAAGCTGGAGGCCAGTATGTCTGAGTCTAGGCTACCATTGGGGTTGGGGGGGGGCAGGGAAGATTGGCACATGGTGCTGAAGTCCCAATACAAGTGCTACTTTATGGTCACATACAGGCAAATGGGAAAGTAGTAGTATGAATAAGGATCTTTTTACCTTCAAGCTAAAAAATGAACATATGTATTTATTACTACTTAAATAATGCTTTGAATTCACACCTACCGTCATAAAAAAATAAGAAAGAGGCTTCTAATGGCAGTTTCAAATCTTGCATAAGGTGGGATAAGAAGCTTTGGATTTGCCTGCATAAATAAGTCTTTAGGTTTATATTGGCTCTATTTACAATGGTGAGAGCATCGCTATTAACTAGTAAAAGAAACAGCTTAAGCAGTTTTTTCTTGTTGGTTGCCTTTAAACAAAATAAGTCACCATTGGCTGGCAAAGAATGATGGGAGTTGTAGTCTGATAGCTTCTGGAGGGCCTCAAGTTGCCAATCTCACTATCAGACAGGGCAGTGGGGCAAAGTTGGGTGTTCAATATGAGTTGCTGAATGGCTACCATAAGTATGTGTGGTTCTCTGGCTACCAGTGAATTGGGTCAGGGCTGAGGTTCAGTATGTGGGGTCAGTATACAGGGTTCTGTGACTACCATTTCAGTGCAACAAGGCTGGGCGTTACAGTTCACTTGTCATGGGAATTCCCACTGAAGGTAAAACGTTCTGTTTTTGCTCTTATCCCCTTTTTATGTGAAAGTTTTCACCTATCCCTACTGGCAAGGTTCACCTAACGTAATTTTTATGGGAAACATATGATTATTATGCTTTTTTGTCCTCTACAAAAATAGAAGTTGATATTGCTCTGTATCTGAATACTTTAGTTGACTGAGAAGCAATGACATGTAGAAATGCAGTAACTGCACTTATTTTGTTTCATTAGCACAGATTAAACCAGCGTCCAATGCTTTGTTACGCAACTGTATGTGAAAAATGATGACAGTGTCATTAGTAAATTGCACTTAACAAATGCAAAACAATTTTCTAGCTAATTACAAACTTTTTGCTTGTGACAGCTTTGTGATTTAAAACAATATTGGTTAAAAGGTCAAAGGTCCTAAACAAGATAAACAGTAATTCTTCTTGGACACAAAAAATAAAAAAAAACAAAAAACACGTTGTATATTAACCCTTTGGGTGGCAGAGAGGTACTCAAAATATTGCAGTGGAATGCATTGGATACCACTCTGAAACTCACAGGCTATTAGTACAATTAATTGCCACTCAAAATGTACTGAATTATTATTCATGTTCCAAATATTAACACCTACTGGTCAGTATCAGACTTTGTAACAGTTTTTCTTTGCCGTAAAGAAGCTCAAATAGCTGTGATTAATACATGCCCCTGGGGAAGTCTTACCGCTTTGCTTTATGCTTTGTCACTTTCTTGCAGATTAACCCCTACTGGACACTACTTATTTTTTTATATGGGTATTGGATATGCCAAAGCTCTGAGTTTACAACAGATCATGAGGATACTTTGATGGATTTTGTGGTTGTATTTTTACACTTTGGAATCTTCACAGTATTTAAGGGATGCTATCCTGTTGTTATTATTATTTTTATCCATTGCTTTGGCATGCTTTATTAACACTATATATATATTTATATAAAGAGGCCCAACAAGGCCAAAACGTACATCTTGGGTTGGCTGCTTCTCTTGTTCAGAGAGGAATTGCCTGTCACTTCGTGGCTGGACTGCCTTTTGGTAGCATCAGTATGATGTGCTTTAGGATATTTCTTCTTTGTGAAAGGCACTAGTGAGCTAAAAGAGATTGCACCTTGGGTAGGATAACACACTAGCAGTAGGTTCAGCACTGGTGGCAGCAGGTTCAGCAAAGGTGGCAGAAGGTTCAGCACTAGAAAAGAAAAAATAGTGTGCACTATCTCCAAAACTCATATATATACTACTTAGGGTACATAGGCAATACGAAATAGAACAGCAAAAAAAGAAGAAAAAAGAATGCCCATAGAATTGCACCCCTAAATAGTATATCTAAAATACTATCATTAAAATATTAATGTTTTATTAGTATTACTTTAAAAATAATGTAAAACAGAATAATTAGAGCACTAAATAAATAATAAATCGTATAGGTGCTTCCAAAAATACCCCGGATATGCCTCATATAAAGATATTCAGTGCCTATTAACAACATACGCCACTGATGATTACACATAAATTCTCAAAGATAAAAAAGAATGAATATGTGTAAACTCTCAACGTCGCAACATCACCACTGAAATCCTTTAAGATAATAACGTATTTAAAATATTACATAGTGAATGGAGATGAGATCTTAACATTTATGTTGTTCCCAACAACTCCGGTGATCAAAAAGACGATCGCTGAGTGTAGGGAAAAACAAGGGTTAAGGTAAAGCTGTATAAACAATAACGCACCACTCTGGTAAATAATAGCCCTTGAATATTCAGGGACGGCAGTATGAGACCTGAATAACAAAAAAAAAAACAGTGCAAATACATATTCGCTGGTCCTAAACATCTAATCACTGAATACTCACAGAGTTCCCATTCTAAATAAACGTTATAAACCCATGATAAACCAAAGGACAATTGGGAAACTCACGTGAAAGTCAGAGCGATAAAGACTAAATTCTCAATGTGAATAAAGTCAATAAAATACTAGGGCGACTAATAAACAAACCATATATAAGGGTCTGTAACTACAAATAAATTGCACCAGATTCCTGAGATCACAAAAAGGCTATAAAGAAAGTGCCAAAATCGAGCCGTCTATGATTGACAGCGGATCTGCTGCAAATACAAATAAATAACTTAAGGTTCAGCACTGGCAGCAGGCACAGCACTGGTTGCAGCAGGGGCAGTACATCTGACAGCAGGTACAGTATTGGTGGCAGCAGGTTCAGCACTGACAGCAGACACAGCACTGTTGGCAGCAGGGGCAGCACGTCTGACAGCAGGCACAGCACTAGTAGCATCAGGGGCAGCGTGTGTGACAGAAGGTACAATATTGGTGGCAGCAGGTTCAGCACTGGCAGCAGGCACAGCCGTCAGGTATCAATCATCGATGCTTGGTCCTTTCCTTCTCTTCAACCCTGGGAGCTAGTGTTGAGCGAGCATGCTCGGCCGATGCTCGGATCGGCTCGAGCATCGCTCTGCTCGGCACATGGCGGTACTCGTACGAGTACCGCATGTGCTCGCCCGCCATGTTCGGGTCTCCTCCCCGCACGTTTTGCGGCTGCTGCGCAGCCAATAAACGTGCAGGTAGGCTCTGACATCGGTGTAATGCCAGCAGCCATGTTGGCTGCTGGCATTACACTGATTGGCTGGCCAGAACCCGTGGTCAGGTGCTGTATAGCACCTGACCATCGAGTTCGGCTCAGTCTGAGCCAGGGAGAGCTGAGGATAGGAAGGGAAAGGCAGTGTAGGGAGGAAAAAACAAAAATTGTGACAAAAAAGAACCAAAAGTCCTTTTTAGGACTACTGTGTGTGGGGGCAGCAGGTTATATTGTGTGTGGGGGGAAAAAAACAAAAAAAAAAAAAAAAAAATATTCTGTTTAGTGTGAAAAGTTGCAGATTAGAGCACATTCTGTTTAGTGTGCACAGTTGCAGATTAGAGCACATTCTGTTTAGTGTGCAAAGTTGCAGATTAGAGCACATTCTGTTTAGTGTGCAAAGTTGCAGATTAGAGCACATTCTGTTTAGTGTGCAAAGTTGCAGATTAGAGCACATTCTGTTAAGTCTTCAAACTAAAATATCAAAGTCACGTATTCCATTCAGTGTGCGTTGCCGCAGTTTAGCAGCACATTCTGAGTACTGTGCAGAGTTGCAGAATAGGAAGAAATACTGTTAAGTCTTCAAACTAAAATATCAAAGTCACATATTCCATTCAGTGTGCTTCGCCGCAGTTTAGCAGCACATTCTGTGTACTGTGCAGAGTTGCAGAATAGGAAGAAATACTGTTAAGTCTTCAAACTAAAATATCAAAGTCACATATTCCATTCAGTGTGCTTCGCCGCAGTTTAGCAGCCTATTCTGTGTACTGTGCAGAGTTGCAGAATAGGAAGAAATACTGTTAAGTCTTCAAACTAAAATATCAAAGTCACATATTCCATTCAGTGTGCTTCGCCGCAGTTTAGCAGCACATTCTTGTACTGTGCAGAGTTGCAGAATAGGAAGAAATACTGTTAAGTCTTCAAACTAAAATATCAAAGTCACATATTCCATTCAGTGTGTTTCACCGCCGTTTAGCAGCCTATTCTGTGTACTGTGCAGAGTTGCAGAATAATAAGAAATACTGTTAAGTTTTCAAACTCAAATATTAAAGTCACATATTCCATTCAGTGTGTTTCACCGCAGTTTAGCAGCCTTTTCTGTGTACTCTGCAGAGTTGCAGAATAATAAGAAATACTGTTAAGTTTTCAAACTCAAATATTAAAGTCACATATTCCATTCAGTGTGTTTCACCGCCGTTTAACAGCCTATTCTGTGTACTCTGTACAGTTGCAGAATAATAAGAAATACTGTTAAGTTTTCAAACTCAAATATTAAAGTCACATATTCCATTCAGTGTGTTTCACCGCAGTTTAGCAGCCTATTCTGTGTACTCTGTACAGTTGCAGAATAATAAGAAATACTGTTAAGTTTTCAAACTCAAATATTAAACTCACATATTCCATTCAGTGTGTTTCACCGCCGTTTAACAGCCTATTCTGTGTACTCTGTACAGTTGCAGAATAATAAGAAATACTGTTAAGTTTTCAAACTCAAATATTAAAGTCACATATTCCATTCAGTGTGTTTCACCGCCGTTTAACAGCCTATTCTGTGTACTCTGTACAGTTGCAGAATAATAAGAAATACTGTTAAGTTTTCAAACTCAAATATTAAAGTCACATATTCCATTCAGTGTGTTTCACCGCCGTTTAACAGCCTATTCTGTGTACTCTGTACAGTTGCAGAATAATAAGAAATACTGTTAAGTTTTCAAACTCAAATATTAAAGTCACATATTCCATTCAGTGTGTTTCACCGCAGTTTAGCAGCCTATTCTGTGTACTCTGTACAGTTGCAGAATAATAAGAAATACTGTTAAGTTTTCAAACTCAAATATTAAACTCACATATTCCATTCAGTGTGTTTCACCGCCGTTTAACAGCCTATTCTGTGTACTCTGTACAGTTGCAGAATAATAAGAAATACTGTTAAGTTTTCAAACTCAAATATTAAAGTCACATATTCCATTCAGTGTGTTTCACCGCCGTTTAACAGCCTATTCTGTGTACTCTGTACAGTTGCAGAATAATAAGAAATACTGTTAAGTTTTCAAACTCAAATATTAAACTCACATATTCCATTCAGTGTGTTTCACCGCAGTTTAGCAGCCTATTCTGTGTACTCTGCAGAGTTGCAGAATAATAAGAAATACTGTTAAGTTTTCAAACTCAAATATTAAAGTCACATATTCTGTGTAAGATGAAGAAGGCGGGTAAAAAGGGACGGGGAAGTGGACGTGATCCTGAAAGTTCAGGGCGCGGGTCAGGACGCGGAGAAACTGTGCCTGGTGCCAGAGCACAAGAAAGAAAGACATCCACCATACCTAGCTTCATGTGTAATTTTACAGGGCGTCGCAGGACATCACTCTCGAGGTCCGACCACTGCGAACAGGTGGTCGGTTGGATGACAGCTGATACTGCTTCCAGTCGGTTAAGCACCACCCTGTCTTCCACCAAGTCCACTCTCAGTAGCCAAGAGTCTGGTCAACATAATCCTCACTCTGATCATCCTTCCTCCCACCATACACGGTCTGGTCAAAGAAGTGATCCCACACTGGGATATAGTGAGGAGCTCGTCTCATCACCAATCCTTCATTTGACCCTCTCTCCAAGCACGCTTGCAGAGGAACATGACATCTTGTGCCCTGATTCACAACCTCTAGAGGCTACCCAATCTCAAGAAGATGACAGATGTGAACGGCATTTAAGGTCAAAGGAAGTAGTGGATGATGATGATGATGATGAGACACAGTTGCCATTAAATCAACCACTATTTCCGTCTCAAGACCTTGTTGAGGAGAATGTTATACAGTTGTCAATGACTGAGTATGTGGTGGGATCAAGACTTGAGGAGGATGATCAGAGTGAGGAAGTGGAGGAGGACTTGGTGGACGATGAGGTGACTGACCCCACCTGGGAAGGTGTAGAGCCGAGCGATGACAGCAGTCCTGAGGGTGAGCCATCTGCAGCACCGCAACAGGCTGGAAGAGGCAGTGGTGTGGCTACAGAAAGAAGGCGGACCGCACCAAACCGGCCCGCAAATGTTCCACGGAGCACCCCCTTGCGTAAATCTACCTTGCCAAGGGGTAGGTGTTCCGCGGTATGGCGTTTTTTTAAGGAAAGTGCGGACGACAAAAGAATTGTAGTTTGCAACCTGTGCCACACCAGAATGAGCCGAGGCATGAACACTAGAAACCTCACCACCACCAGCATGATCCGACACATGGCATCCAAGCACCGTAGTAAGTGGGAGGAACGCCTGGATCGCCCATCTGTGTCTGCAGGCCACACCACTGCCTCCTCTTCCCCTGTTTTCGGTGCCGGCCAATCGCCTGTCGAAGGCGCAGGCCCGCATACCTCCCGCCCTGCACCTGTAGCATCTGAAGCACCATCAGCGACCACATCCACTTCCCTGTCCCAGCACAGCGTCCAAATGTCGTTACCCCAGGCATTTGAGCGCAAGAGAAAGTACCCAGCCACCCACCCACAGGCCATAGCACTAACCTCACACCTTTCCAAATTACTGGCCATCGAAATGCTGCCATTTAGGCTTGTGGACACTGAGTCCTTCCGCAGCCTGATGGCAGCAGCTGTCCCTCGGTACGCGGTCCCCAGCCGCCACTACTTTTCCCGGTGTGCCATCCCCGCATTACACCACCATGTGTCCCGTAACATCACCCGTGCCCTGACCAACGCAGTTACTGGGAAGGTCCACTTAACGACTGACACATGGACAAGTGCTTGTGGCCAGGGACGCTACATTTCCCTGACGGCACACTGGGTGAATGTCGTGGAGGCTGGGAGCGACTCGGACCCTGGGATGGCACGGGTGCTACCCACGCCGAGGATTGCGGGCCCTACCTCCATCAGGGTTTCCACCAGCACCTACGTTATTGGCTCCTCCTCCTCCGTTTCCACCTCCGAATTCTCTACACACACCGCCACTCCCCCATCAGCCAGTAGCTGGAAGCAGTGTAGCACTGCAGTGGGGAAGCGTCAACAGGCCGTGCTGAAGCTGATCTGCCTTGGGGACAAACAGCACACGGCCTCAGAGCTGTTGCAGGGGATTAGTCACCAGACCGAGCAGTGGCTCTCGCCACTCAACCTGCAACCAGGCATGGTTGTGTGTGATAATGGGCGTAACTTGGTGGCGGCTTTGGAGCTCGGCAAGCTCACACACGTACCATGCCTAGCGCATGTATTTAATTTAGTGGTGCAGCGATTTCTAAAAACCTACCCCAATGTGCATGATCTCTTGACCAAGGTGCGCCGCGTGTGTGCACATTTCCGTAAGTCATCAACAGCTTCAGCCGGCCTGTTGAAGCTGCAGCAGCGCTTACAATTGCCAGCTCACCGGCTGCTGTGTGACGTGAGCACGCGCTGGAACTCCACCTTCCACATGTTGGCCCGGCTTTGTGAGCAGCAGAGGGCAGTAGTGGAGTACCAGCTGTTACACGGTCGTCGCCTCTCCGTTCAACTTCCTGTAATCAGAAGTGAGGAGTGGGAATGGATGTCAGACCTCTGTGAGGTTTTACGCAATTTTGAGGAATCGACACAGATGGTGAGCGGCGATAACGCTATTATCAGTGTAACCATCCCACTTCTGTGTCTACTGAAACGCTCGCTGCTCACAATTAAAACCGACGCTTTGCATGTGGAAGAGGTGGAAATGGGGGAGGAAGAGCTTACACAAGGTGATAGCCAGAGCACCCTCACTTCGTCTTCTCAGCGACAATTGGAGGAGGCGGAGGAGGAGGAGGAGGAGGAGGAGGAAGACACGGTTGTCTCCGCTACAGAGGGTAGCCATGGAACTTTAGTTCCATCTCTTCAGCGTGGGTGGGCAGAAGAGGAGGAAGAGGATGAGGAGATTGAGAGTCATCCTCCTGGTGAGGACAGCGAAATCTTGCCTGTTGGTACTCTGGCACACATGGCTGACTTTATGTTAGGCTGCCTTTCCCGTGACCCACGCGTTACACGCATTTTAGACAACACGGATTACTGGGTGTTCACCCTTCTGGACCCCCGCTACAAAGAGAATTTCTCATCTCTCATTCCTCCGGTGGAGAGGACAAGCAAAATGGTGCAATACCAGAAGGTTCTTGTTGAAAAATTGCTCCAAAATTTTCCATCTGACAACGCTGGCGGCAGAGTACGTGCTACCTTGGCCAACCGAGAAGGGGAGAAAAGGGGAGCACACAGCAGTTCCGAGAAAGGCAGGGCAACACTCTCCAAGGCGTGGGACACCTTCATGACACCCCGCCAGCACCCTCACCCTGATGCGCAGCCTAGTGTCACAAGGAGGGAAAAGTTTTGGAAGATGGTGAAGGAGTACGTAGCAGACCGTGTCAGCGTCCTCAATGATCCCTCTGTGCCTTACAACTACTGGGTGTCCAAGCTGGACACGTGGTATGAACTGGCACTCTATGCCTTGGAGGTGCTGGCCTGCCCTGCCGCCAGCGTTCTGTCTGAGCGGGTATTTAGTGCTGCTGGTGGCATCATAACAGATAAGCGTATCCGCCTTTCCACCGACAATGCTGATAGGTTGACACTTATAAAAATGAACAAGGCCTGGATTTCCCCTGACTTCTCCACTCCACTGGAGGAAAGCCCCGGGGGAACATAAACTCACTTTATATATGTTATTTACAATGATGGGAATACTCTGTATTCCCATTCACCCCTTCCACCCAAAAAACGGGTATATGGTTGACTCTTAATCTTCTCATCCTCCTCCTCCTCTTCCATATGCCCTGGGATATAATTTTTATATAGGGCCAGCTCACCAGCGGGCCCTGTGATATAATTTTTATATAGGGCCAGCTCACCAGCGGGCCCTGTTTGACAATTTTTATATAGGTCAGCTCACCAGCGGGCCTTCTCATATAATGTTTTATTGGGTCAGCTCTCTAGCGGGCCCTCTCATATAATGTTTTATAGCGTCAGCTCACTAGCGGGCCTTCGCATATAATGTTTAGGATGGTCAGCTCTGCAGCAGACCCTCACCCATAATGTTTTAGATGGTCGGCTCAGCGCACGTTTCCCTCTTAATCATGGCCTCAGTTCAATAAAATCAAGGAAATTTTTGGGAGAATTTGCCTCTGTGCACGTTTCCCTCTTAATCATGGCCTCAGTTCTGAAAATCAAGGAAATTTTTGGGAGAATTTGCCTCTGCGCACGTTTCCCTCTTAATCATGGCCTCACTTCCGAAAACCAAGGAAATTTTTGGGAGAATTTGCAGATGATATACAAGTAAATATACAGCAAATATTGTTTGGTAACAATTTTTCGCCTAAAGTCGTTTTTATTTTCCTTTTTGTGTGTTTTATGGTCAGTCTGTAAAAATGGCGTACTACGGGCGAAAGATCGTTCCCAGCAGCGATGTTGGAGTCCAAGATGCATCCAGACATCCTCCCTATGCTGTTCCTGAACCATTTCTGTGGTGTTTCCATCCTTTTCTGCCCTTTTCCTATGGACCAGGCACCCTCCCCTCATCAGAGCAGGGGGTGCCTGGTGTAATGCTCGAGTCCTCCCATTGACTTCAATGGGGCTCGGGTGTTCGGCCGAGCACTCGAGCCTCAGGGGGTGCTCGGTTAGAGCACCCGAACACCCGAGCATTGGGGTGCTCGCTCATCACTACTGGGAGCTTGATGTTGGTATATCCCCATGGTACCTGTATGTCATATTGGACAACAGAGAAAAGAGTATTTCAGTCTTACCTGTTAAATCCTTTTCTCTTAGTCCATATGACATACAGGTCTCCCAGCCAATATAAGGGACCAAGCTTAGTCTCAGTTGGCTGTATGTGGTAGTCCGCTTGGGTCTGCTGCTCACAGGAGATTTCCTTTGTTCTTTCTTGCTGTCCTACTTAGTAGGCTTGTCTCAAGTCTAACTGGGGCAGGGCTAGTGGGATAGCCTAATAAGGAGGAGGGAAGGCTACACCCACATCATATTTCTAGAAATGTTCCAGCCTACAGGGAGGAGCTGTTGCCTCCCCATGGTACTTATATGTCATATGGACTAAGAGAAAAGGGACCTTGACAAACTGCCTCCTCCCAGGTATGAGAGAGATCATCATCATTTATTGCACACACAATGCACCAACCATGGCTGCAGTCAGTTTTTGAATTACCACTTTACATCCCACACTGCTCCTACTCCTTTACCTGCTCCCCTGCCCCTTGTGCATTTGCTGGACATTACTCAGGTACTGTGTGTATTTTTACTGTAAAGTACACAACAGAAGTGATAGAGTGTGATGCATTGCCTTGGCCCTAAACAAAATACTCAGTCTTATTTACAAAATAGAGATACAAAAGCACTCTGCCCAATAATTAGTATACTAATGCATATCAAAAGTATAAATTTATTAAACATCTTTGCATACCATTTAAGTCTCAAAATATGTACCTGTCTTCCCACCGTGTATATGACCACTAATAATAATGAGCTTGGCACTGACCATCGGATTAACCCTTGCTATGCTATACTAAACATGCATGAATGCTCTCCTATGTGAGTAATTAACAGTGTCCTAACCTACCTGCTCACTATACCATCTGTTGCGAATGAATGAAGTATAGGATTATAATCTATTGCTCTCTTACCTTCGAGGCATACACAAAAAAATTGCTATATATGTAGTAATAGAAGGCGAAAGTGAAGCTCTATAATACAGATTTGGACACTTTGTATATATTTTTTTTGCTGGTACCAGCTTGCCAATTAGTCTTTTTGGACTGTAGCATATTTTCTTCCTTGTGATTTTATTGGGATCCCCCTTTTTTGATTTTTCATGTGAAGTTGTTTATAGGATAGTATTGGCCTTATGGGTGGTGTTTTGGGGGGGGTGATGTGGTGCTATTGTGTCGTTTCCTATAGATGATTTAAGTATGGATATATGTATTATTTGTTATTCTAAAGATGTTTATACTTTGGATATGCAATAGTATTCTAATTATTGGGCAGAGTGCTTTTGTATAAACTTTATGTCTTTGTATCTCTATTTTGTGAATAGTATGTCTTTGATAAGGTAAGAGCATCCCTTGTATGTTATTACAAGGTATAGCCTGCTTAGGTAGATATATTGGTGTTCTCCGAGATCTAACTTTAAATTAAAATACTCAATCTTGTTTGCTATCAGTCATGTCTGCCTCAGTCCAATGGCTCATGCCAAGGTCCCAGTCAGCTGTCACTTTATTTTCTAATATTTTTTGTTTGTTTTTTAAACTGTTATCCAGTCTATCCTATCACTGTCAAAAAATAAATAACAAAAAAAGTTCAACAACCTCTTTCACCAGACTCCACCAGCACAGATATAATAACAGCAAGATCAAACCTCCATTGTTCCCTTCTCGCATCCCCAGACACCTATAACACACATATAATAACAGCAAGATCAGCAAGGAACTTGGACCACAGCTGCTTGTGTCTTTCAGACCAAACTGGTCAGACAGAATGTTGGAGTATTTGGGGTAAACTTCCTTTGCTTCCTTCTCACTCACAACCCCTGACTTCTCCAACACAGATATATTAACAGCAAGATCAGCAAGGAACATAGACCGCAGCACCTAGTGTCTTTCATATCAAATCAGTCAGAAATAATGTTGGGATATTTGGGATCAACTTCCTTTCTCCCTTTCTGTCCTTCAGACTCCCCTAATAGAGAGAACAAATGTCCTGCCTACAAGACCCTAAATTGAGCTTCAATTCTACTGTCTTCTCTAGCTCAAAAATTAGTTGCTCTCTCTTCCCCTAACAAACACTGAATGGCATGCTGTGCCACCCCAATTATAGTATGCCTGTGGAATATAAGGGAAACTTACCATGTGCTTGGTAGAAATTCAGTAGAAATTCAGTCTTCCCATTAATTTTAATGCAATGAGCTAGTAGAAAAAAGAAGGGAAATTGCACTTTTTAAGAAAACGTTTCTGCTTGCCAACAAGTGCAATTTTCTCCTGTTTCGGTTTTGAGGTGAAAACTTTCATCCATCCCCATCTGGGAACAGTTTTCACTTCTTCAAGGTGTCAAGAGTACAATAAAACTTGTCAGCTTTAAATATTTTACATTATTCTCATTGAGTGCTTCTCTCCAACCTGGCCACCTGTCCATTTTTTACTTTAGGCTGTGTGTATTACAGCCTTGGATACTTTGATTTCCAGCAACCTCTTGTTGTATGACCAGAAGTTATTCTAAGCTCATGCAAAAACCCATGCCTTCCATATAGTCATTCCATAAAAACAGAAGATGGCTACTGTACTAATCCAGAACATGCTAACAGATCAAAAGACTATCCCTAAACTATCCACTGAATTGTGCTGCAGGTCAGAAACAGATAAATATCACAACAAAAGAGAATAAATGTTGTAACTATACGCTGACAGGAGAAATTATCCCGACCATGTAAGTCCAGTTCAGCTCTTTTGGGGAGTCCATAATAATTTTCAACTGCGCTGGTTAAAAGTAACCTTTAATATATAATTAAAACCTCAATGTAATATATCATAAAATCACACTGGCTATGTGGACATACTTAGTCCATCTCACAACCAACAAATGTATTAGTATAGAGGGTGTGATCCTTCTACTGGCATTAGTTAAGTATGAGGACAGAACTGTTCACACAGGTCTCTTCGGGGTTTTTTTTCAGCAATTCAGTAAAGTAAGAAAAGTACAGAAAAGACAAAGACCCTAGAGCTTGTATGTAAAAAACGAGCACTGCTTTTACGTCCCGGATGGCAATGAACCATACCAATAACCATTCCTTAAGTCACATCATAAGGAGATAGATTGAGCCAAGATGCTCAGGTAAAGCCAGTAATAAGGAAAAGTTGAATCAAGAGACTTTATCACTTAGAGCATAAATAAGGAACTGCTTCATCAAGTACATGCCGTGGAGCACGCTTTAACCCTTAGATTCCCTATGTTTTTTCCTCACTCCATGTTGAAATTTAATAAGAATAATAAAAGAGAAGTTAATAACATTCTTAAGGTTTAGATTGTTAGGTATTTAGTGGTGAGATATCCAATATACATATAACAGCAGAAGACTTAGGATGAAAAGTAGACAAGTTCTAGACATATAATGTATTTATTATATATAATTCCAAACCTGTCTCTGCTTCAGTTGCCTACTTTCTTTTTAGTACTCACATCACCTTCATTACCCTCCTCTCTTTCATACACATCTCTTTGCTTATATTTCTCAGCCTGTTCCCTGCAAAAAGTCATATCCACGATAAATTCAGTACTGCTGTACCGGTAGTTTAGTCCACCTTTCTATTCAGTCATAGTGGTCAACTTGTAAACTCTGCTACTTCAAAAACATCTGCATGTATTTTGCCCCTGTAAATCTCACAAGTCTTTGTCCCACACCACACCACCACCATCACCAGCCTGCACTGTTACCACCTGGCATACTGAGTCCATGCAGTCACCATATCCTGCCAGCAGCATGAAATAACAGGTATCTGGGTTCTTCAGACCAGGAACAATAAAAATCACTTGGATGCTTGAGAGCAGGTCAATTGAGAGCACAGATAAGTTTATGGGCTTATTCAGTGGCAGATGAGAAATGTATTCCTGCCTACCCATCGACTAATTTAGATATAAAATCCAGTGTTACCTATTTCCCCAGGTAAGAAAACTGTGATGTCATTTATGTCTTTCTTTATCTGTCAGGATTTTGGATGGCAAAACTGCCAGCTGCTGCAACTCTGTAATATCACATCTCAAACAATCCCATATATAAAACCATCATCTCTACCTGTGCTTTCTCCCAGAGAACAAAAGTAAATCCATGGCTAGTTCTGAATCATCTTGACACACAAAAATAGACTTATTGGTGGTGAAGTAACCTTTCACACACCAAACTTAAAGGAGCAGTAAACTTTTTTTATGAGACAATATATATTGTAGGTATTTTCCTATTGAGTAAGATAAGGGTGCTCTCACTGCTGAGAGATTTATATTTCTAGAGTTATTACAGTTTAAACCCATGTTTTTTTTACATTAGCAGTGCCCTCTAGTGGTCAAATTCTAATTAGTTTTCCTGTTAAATTCTAATGGAGAGGAAAGTCAGAAAAGTCAGAGACATACATTTCTCCATAGAATGTGATAGAAACTGCCTGTCACTTCCTGTCAGAACTATCAGGAAGTAAACATAGTAAATTCACTTCCTGATTATTTGAACTGTTATAAATGTTGAATAAAACATCTGACAGCAGTGGGAGTGACCTTGTTTTATTCAGCAGGAAATTCTCTATAAAATTTGTGTTTTCCTAAATAAAAGTTTACTGCTCCCTTAAAATATGCAAGGTATTTATTCAACATTTTGTCACATTTAAAGAAACATCATAAGGAGGACAAAGTTGATGTTGCACTGATAAAGTTGATATAATCACAGCAAAAGATGAATACATTAATTGCACGTTTAGTCCTATGTGTGAACTGTTATTTAACCCTTTTAGTGCCAGAGAGGTGTGTAATACATTGCTCCTCAATTTATTGCACATCTCTCTGGCATTCAAAGGGTTAATGCATTTGAACCTTTCCAGCTGTGACAGTATAGCCCTGCTCCCAGTACTACTGTTACTTTAATTATACAAGTTGTACTTGTGTTCTACTAACAGATTAAATAAAGACAAATTCCAGTGCCATAGATCTGTCTTTTTCAAAGTTTCTGCTAGTTGTTTTTTTTTGTCATCAGATAATAGGTTATATTCAAATGGGTCAGCCATGAAGCATCATCTTATGTGAGTGTTACAGAATTGCATTTGTTTTAGTGAATACCCACTTTTTTCCTTCTTGAGCCTTCATTCACAAGCCCTCCTAATACCTCTGCTAAGTGTGCACAGTTTGTGAGAATTCAAATTCTGTTAAACTAGGTCAAAGGGTATTCAGCTAAACCACCATTTTGTCACCATGCTTT
The DNA here is from genome assembly GCA_037306005.1 of Rhinophrynus dorsalis. Classification (NCBI taxonomy): domain Eukaryota; kingdom Metazoa; phylum Chordata; class Amphibia; order Anura; family Rhinophrynidae; genus Rhinophrynus; species Rhinophrynus dorsalis. Next base: position 128,430,995 of record CM074720.1, on the reverse strand, counting down.
TGCTTCTGCACCTGTTCTTCCATCCTTCTCTTCATGAATTGCTCCCTGGCCTTCTTATTCTGCCTTCTCAGCCTCACCTGTGCCTGATCTTCCATCTACAGAGAGTATTCTCTATGTCTCCTGCTTTTGATTCCAGTCAGATCCTGACTTTGGCTTTGCATTCAGACTACACTTTTGTCCTACGAATTTGGCTCAGACTCTCTCTGAATGGCTTCCTGAACCTGGCTTGAACTCTGACATTAAACTCCTGTCTATGGGTGGGCGAAAAGTGAGAAAAATTTCCCACGTGACTTTTCACGAAAAACGGACAATTTTTCCTCTTTTTTCGCGAAAAATTTCTCCTTTTCTCCAATGCAAAATTGTCCTCCTTTTCGCCTATTCCAGCAAAATTTTCACCTATTCCAACACATTTTTCTCCTATTCTAACACATTTTTTCCTATTCAACACATTTTCTCCTATTCTAAAACATTTTTCTCCTATTCAAACACATTTTTCTCCTATGTTTAATATGGTGCAACATTTCTCAGAACAATATTACTTCTTCTCAGGGCTGTAGTGAAGAATTAAGTAGCTGGAAGTCAAAGTTGTGAGTCCTACAGCAACATATAAAGGTTTGAGAGATAAGACTTAAATCGTTCTTCATGTTTTTTTAATGCCTACAAAATAAAATAAAGATAAAACGAAGTATTACTATGCCTTTAACTGCTATTGCTCTATTGAACAATTCCTTTTACCACCCGCCATCTAGAAACACTTTTGAGGAACTGCATCTGCTCTGCTTTTAGGGTTTACTGAGAACTACCTTACTCTTCTCTTTGCTGGATTAGCTTTCCGTAAACTATTAGTTTTTTATACTTATTCCGTCACTCCTGGGCTACCCAGTCCACCCCAATCTTCACTGCACACTAAGCAGTTTTTGGTCACCCATCCAGGTCAGCTTCCCAGCTCCTCTGGGGGGATATCTGGCCTTTGTGGCCAGCACCTTTACACACTTTCGACAGCAGCAATGGTTGACCAGTAACTATCACTGTACTCGAGTGTCGCTCCCCGTCAATGCACTCAAACTTCTATTGTGCAGTGATGTTCCTTACACATTTGACCAGAAAGATATAAAAAGAATATAACATTTTTAAAAACATAAATAAATAAATTAATTAATTAAGTAAGTAAATTAAGTATACAGAACTTCAAATAAACATACATCCTTCCCTTACTTAATTTTTCTAATTTCTATTTTTATTACAGAATTTGATATGACTGTAATGCACCACAAAGCCAAATTGTGTTAAGCTGAATGAGTTGATTAATATCATTCAATCAAATAAAGAATTCCTCAGATATGGGCCAATCAGGAGTGGAAACGTGTTTTGTTCATAATGGTATTGGAAATTTGTTTATTATGGAAAAATATTTTTTCAGAAGGACAATTAATGCCATATTACATATCTTAAGCAAGTTTTATCCTGAACTGCAATTTAGCCCAAAGCACAGCAGGAACTAGTGACACCCCCACAAAATTACTTTCTGTTCTGAATCCTTGTTATATTTGACTATGTCTTTGTCTCTCTCCCTCTCATATGTGCACATTAAAAGCTTTCCAATTATGCATTTTCAATACACACTGAAAAGAAAAACACTCTGATTGTAGATGAAATGCACAACATGGTCATGCAAAAAAGGTTTTGAAATGGAACTATATGTTTTAGCAAGATTGTTCCCATTGTGTTAAGGAAAGTACATTTATTAAAATAAACCTAGCACTTAGGAAGTGGGAATGAGAGAGACAAAGAGAAAAAGTGACACTGTGGGGTTCAGCCAATTTACACCATGGCACAACACAAAAGCAATTTCAATTAGCACTTCATCAAATATATAATGTTCCCTACATGAACTGAGGATGGCAAAAATTACTAACTACTGCATGTATTTCATTGACGTGACAGTCTCAAAATGAAATCAGTTTATGTTGCCCAACAAGTGCATAAGTTCTTAAAATTTCTTAACATTTTTGAGGCACATATGAAAGATATGTGAAGATTGCCAAAGTGCAAAACAGGCTGCACCACACCTCAGGTATGGTTCAAACATCCATACTTCATTTTCTGTATAAGTGACTCACCAATGCTACATAATTCTTAGAGTAGTCAGAATTCATGGAGAGAATGGATGATTTTCCTCATCCAGGGCACCCTAGGAGAACTATCTGAAATGTATCCCTTACTTTTAACAATTAAAAAAATCAGTACTTATATATGAAGCAAGGCAAGACAAACTTTTTTTTTATACCTATTACAGTTGAAATATATAGGAAGAACAAACCTATCTCAGACTATATATATAGTAGTAGGTTTATTTTCATTATATGAACTGTTATCACTTTACAGTGTGGAGACACCTAGGCCTCGATTCAGTTGAGGCCGGTAAAACAGCCAGTAGGCCAATATTGCTAGTGCTAGAAGAGCAATTCAATTGCCCTACCAGCTGAAACTAGAACAGACGTTAGGCCACAGAAATGGACTTGGGGCCAAATATCCATTGCCTGTGTTAAGTTACCAAAACATAAGCTAAATGGCATGAATAATGGAAACATCAAAGGAAAAGAGCTAATTATCGGTGCCTGACACAGTCAAGCACTGGAGGGCCCTGAGTGAAGCTGGTACCCAGATAAAGGGATACACAATCCTGGGTGTCAAAATAGCACCTGTGGTCAGCATTGCAAGGGTCACTAATGCCAGGGGTCTTGGAATGCGAAGTAAGCTTGGTCAGGGTCACAGAAACAATGGTCAGGAATGGAGAGGTTAGAATGGTTGAGGTCACAATGCCAGAGGTCAGGAAGGGAGATATCAGCATAGGTAGGAGGTCACAGAAGCCAAGGTCACAATCACTGACTGGTAACACACAGTAAATGTATGGGGCTAATACAAACAAGCCCTGAGCAGAGGTATGCCCTGGGTTTATATAGAGGTGCTGTGGCTTCAAAGCATCTCTTCTGATTGGCTCCTGTCTGGCAGTCCCTGCCCCCACACACGTCAAGCTTGTGTATAATCACACCCACACCTCAGCACGTCCCCAGCAATATCCTACCCAGCCTGAATGGCAGAAACACATGCTGGAGCAGCTGAGCCAGACAGGATCCAATCAGAAGAGGTGCTGTGAAGCCACAGCACCTCTTCTGATTGGATCCTGTCTGGCAGTCCCTGCCCACACACATGTCAAGTTTGTGTATAATCACAACCTCGCTGCAGGGTGTCCCCAGCCATATTCTCCCCGGACCTGCACTGCAGACACACATGCCAGAACAGCTGAGCTCCCAGGATGAGGTGCACATACAACAGCAGGACTGGGGAGGGACACCACAGGAGACGCGCAGCAACCTTGGGTGCACAAGATGGATACCCTGGAACCAGCAGCATCAGGAGGTATGAGCCTCAGAGTACCTTCTCCCTCAAGGTGCACGGTCCGAGGGCGAAAAAGACCAGGATGGAGCGGATGGAGGCAGAAAAATGCCCGGATCCTGGCCGGAGCGTGCACAGCTGTGGAAGGCTCCCAGGACCGTTCCTCAGAACTGTAGCCCTTCCAATGGATGAGGTATTCCAGGAGGCCCTTGCGGGTGCGTGAGTCCAGGATTTCTTGGACCTCATTCTCCTCCTGTCCCTCCACCAACACAGCACCGGGAGTATCAGGTTGCCTACCAGGAAACGGGTCAGAGACCTGGGGTTTAAGAAGGGACACATGAAACACGGGATGGACATGCATCGTGTCAGGTAGACGTAGTTTCACTGCCAAAGGGTTGATGACCTTCAAGACCATGAAGGGGCCCACAAACTGGGGAGGAAAGATGGAAGTGTGTGGTGGACAGCCAGACCTTATCCCCTATTTCATTATGGGGAGAAGGGGAACTGTGCTTGGTAGAATAGAACTTGTACCATCTTTGTGCCATAAGGCATGAAGGACGTAGGAGTTGGTGCAGACCATAGTATGGAGTCTGTGGGATGTCTCCTGGACAGAACAAATGGACAGGGAGGTTACTTCGGGATCGTAGAGGCCTTTCCTTACAATCCTGTAGGTGGTGGTCTTTGCTAGCACAGTATAGACAGAGGTTGTGGGTTTCTCTCATTTGCCGAGATGGGCCCTCTGAACTGGCCTATTTGCAAGCGCTCCTCAGTCGCTATCGGCTCAACCAACACTGGTAATGGAGTAGGGGGATGATGTCGTTGTGGAGGACTGTTGGCTAGAGCCCTCTCCTGGTGTCTCTCCCTCAACCTACGGTCAATCAGTATGACTGACTGAATCAGTGTCTCCAGCAATGAGGACAGGTCAGTGCATGCCAGTTCATCTTTGACGGGATCGGACAAACTGATCTGGAACTGGTCTAAAAAGGCTGGTTCATTCCAGACTGAGTCTATGGCATACCACCTGAACTCCATGATGTTCTCCTTAATGGGGCGTTGACCTTGTTTTAGGGCCCGTAAGGTGGCTTGTGCAATTGTGGTTTTGTAGGGATCATCATATAACTACTCCATAGCATGGCTGAAGGCTGTACAGAAGTCCAATACAGGACTGTTGGTCTGGAGGAGGTGATGGGCCCACGACTGGGGCTCTCCAGACAATAGAGATATAACTGTATGGATTCTCACAAAGTCTGTAGAATACGCACAAGGTTTGAGTGAAAACAGCACATGGCATGCTGTAATAAATGCTCGGTAATCGGTTCTGTCCCCGCGTACCTTTCAGGAGCCACCACAGACCCATCCACCACAGACCCATCCTGTAGTTCAGGAGCCACCACAGACCCATCCTGGGAGGAGGTACCGCAGAAAATGAAGGACCAGGGTCTTCCTCCTGTGTAGGGAGAGTGGTACGTATCTGTTGGAGCTGATGCTGGAGTTTAGCCTGCCCAGCCTGTAGCTCCTTAACGGTATGCCCTGGGTTTATATAGAGGTGCTGTGGCTTCAAAGCACCTCTTCTGATTGGCTCCTGTCTGGCAGTTCCTGCCCCCACACATGTCAAGCTTGTGTATAATCACACCTGCAGCTCAGCATGTTCCCAGCCATATCCTACCCAGCCTGAATGGCAGAAACACATGCTGGAGCAGCTGAGCTCCAAGTGTGTGGCACACATACAACAGCAGGACCTGGGAGGGACACCACCGGATGGAACCCTGTGCTTGGTAAGCATAGTACACTCTCGTTGTTATATGGAGATGTGCCTTCCCGCTGTGTGATATTAGAAATAAAATACTCAATGATTTACACCATCCTCTTGAATGCTGTCGAGGTCTTTAGCATGTAAATGGTAAATGCCCCAGATAAACCAATTGGAATTCTTTGGATTCATTGTGTAACAATAGCATATAGACCTCTCTAGCATTTAAAGGAAAATGAACCAAATAAACTAAAGGAATTATTTGAATTTTTATACCCTATGATGCAGTTGATTTACTTCAGAATTATTCTATTCCATTTAGAAAGGATTGTGAAACATTCCACTTCAGTAGTGAATTCCCATGAAAAGTGCAGTTTTTCACTTCTTTGATGTTTTTTCCTTCATTGAATTGAAATCAGTGATAATAATATATTACACACACACACATGGAGGTTGCCCCCATGAATTCCTGACATGCTGATTACACAATGGTGTTAGTTCCATGCATGTTGCCAGTCAGGGGATGGAAGAGAGATATAGAAGGTGAATGCTTGATGCAGCTACTAGTGTAGGTTGACAGGCAAAAAGATGGAACTGGAGTTATTCATAGATTGTTTTATATATTTTTATACTTATGTATATACATTTGAATTGTTTGATAATAATGCAATGGTTAACCAGACCTTTAAAGAATGTAGTGTTCCTATGGTTGTATTCGTATTGCGAAATGCAAAACATTTAAATATATTCACATCCAAATCTCTGAGTTTTTTGTTATACAATGTATTATGTCATGGGCACTGTTTAACGTTGTAGTAAAAAAGAAAGTGAACATAGCTGCAATATATTGTTAAATGTAATTCCCAAGAAAAGCTGATCCAACAGTAATCCATTATTTTTCAAGAGTGCAAGAAGATTAAAGTCAGACAATCTGTTACCATTATACCTTAGTTGTTTTCTAATAGATCAATAAAGCAAAACAAAGTAGACTATACTATTTGTTATTTATTGAGTACTGTAATTCACTCTGAATGACACAACTGAACACTAATAATAATGACTAAGTTTAAGTAATAGTCTCTATCAGCCATAGTAAATTAAAATAAAGTAGTTTGTTTCTAAGTCAAGAAAATGACTGTTTTTTTAGGCTATTAGTTTATATAACACTAAAATACTATTATATTAGAAGAGGACCCAGAATGTTAAAGGGGGACAGAATAACTGCCTTGATTTGTTTAACCGATTACCTCATCTAGGTAAGTGTCCTTCATATAGCAACAAGGAGGTACATTTATTTTTTGTCTCATACTTCAGCTTCCTGAATATAGTGACCTCTGTTGATGTGTACAACTAGACTACACCTCCTAAAAACAAGCACTGGGCTTCAATAGAGCTGTCTGACTCTTAATGGGCACTAGATCAAATAAGATAATCTACAATTAACAGTAGACTAGAACTGAGATCAACAGATTAGTTCTGGAAGCCATTAAAATAATATATAGATGTACTATATTACAGCTGGAAGAATACTTTCTTATGTAAATCTTTCTGTTAAATAAAGTAAGAGTCACTTACTCGTAGTGTATAGTTAACATTAAAGGGATAGTAATGTTTCACAAAAGCAGCAGCTCCAATTCATCTTCATAGTATTTGGGCCATGGAGAGTGTTATTTCAATACAGTCAGAGTTGTAGTTCAAGAGTAATTGAATGATAAAGTATCCCCCCTCCTGCCTCTTTTACCTAGTGTAACACTGCTCACCTCAGATGTGGAATCTGGTTGCTTGACTAGAAAGATAACAGCAAGATACAATCTTCTTACTGTGAGAACAATGAAAACCATGCCCCCTTAAAAAGGTTTTTCAGCTTTTTCCCTTATCTTAATTGAAGATTGTCCCTCTCTGCAATCTACCTGGGCACTTCCCTGCGGCTCTGAGCTGAGCAGTGTTACATCAGTAAAAGGGGCGGGAGAGGGATATTTTATCAGTCAATTACTCTTGAACTACAACTCTGACAGAATTGAAATAACACTCTCCAAGGCCCAAATACTATGATGATTAATTAGAGCTGCTTTTATAATGAAAGATTACTATCCCTTTAAAGTCTGTAAGTTAGTTATATTTGCAGGTATTAATATGTATTACATACCATAAATATAGAATTCGTAAGAAAAAACACAGACTGGATATTTTGGCATTTTCTTTTATGGCACAGATTAATGCAGCCATTTCAAATATGTAGCCTTTTCATTCCCTCTGTCCAGGGTTCCTTTACAAATTAATAGCCTTTACCTTCCTCCCAGATAAAATTAGAATTCACATCTTCTCTCCCATTCCTCCTCCCAACCAAAATAAGCAGTCCTGCTTTCTTGATAAAAAACCTGTGACTTACTACTGATAAAATGAGGTTTACTGGCATGTTTATGGCCAAAAGCATTTGTAGCTTGCCCACCACATCAAGATAGTTCAGATTGGACAAGTTACCTCAATTGTGCATTGCAGACTACTTGTACATTAGGGGGGCTGAAGTGTTTCCTTTTACATAAATCCTCCTCCCTATTTTAAGCTGGTCTGAGTGATATCTGGTTTGAATTGAGAACACCAAGGATTAATGCATGCAAGAGAGATTGGATAAATGCTTCCTTCAGTTCGTGACACTCTGCCCACTGACTTGGGAAATTGATGTACTTATATATCAATGGCATCAATGCTGGTCAACACCTAGCTAATGGACCTTAAAAAGATGGTTTACTCATGCACGTGATGACTGCAGAGAACAACCAAAAGAACCCTGTGGAAATAAAATGCAATACAGCTAGCAACAAGAGGTAAGCAAAATGATTCTATAAATTAATTTTTCATCCAAAACAGACTGTTTTGCAATCATCCAAATTAGTCTGTTTTGCTTCTAGGTTTTGAAAAAAGAGGTTAACTTTAGTTGTCATTTACAGGATGTTCCTTCTGGTCTCTGTCAGGAGAATGTTGCCTCTATGTACAGACAGTTGCATCTGAAATAGGAATTGGAGTGGTCTTGAGCCAAAGGGATGACCGGGGTCAAGATGGGCCTAGTGTATACCTTGCCATAAAGCTATATCCCAGACAGAATAAGTAGTCAGTGTCTGAAAGGGAGTGCTGGGCAGTTGACTGTGCTTTTAAGATTTCCAACCATACTTTTATGAGGCACACTTCATAGTCCAAACTTGACCACAATCCCCTGACCTTTCTACACTCATTGGGGGATGCCCTTGGACGGTAACTTCCAGTAAAATGTCAAGTTGTCCTAATGTCTGAACCTTGAGGTAGCTAAATAGAAGTGCTGGGAGGTGTAGTTCAGAAACGATGCTGGTCACACCTGTCTCTTGCTGCAGCTAAAGGTGCCGGCTGCAAAGCCAGCTGTGTAATCCCTGTTGAGCTGGGACCCTGACTAGGATGGGAATAGGTTCACACCAGTATAGGTTTCGGACTGAGAACCCAGTGGGGACCCCAGATGCAGATCTTCTAAGCTCCAAACAACCAGGAATAGTCCACAAAGGACAGTAGGCTGGAGCTGTTTACTACAGGACCAAAGAACAATAAGGAATTGCCCTTTACTGATAGCAGGATGGGACTGTTTTGCGTTTGACAGTAGGTTGATAGAGAATAGCCCTTTACAGGTAGCAGGCTGGGACTGCTCAGAGTTCGACCAGAACACAATAGAAATACCCTTCACCAATAGCTGGTTAAGGTAGCTCAGAGTCGGAAGGTCATATATAAACCCCTGATATAGATTCAGATAGAACTTAGTCCATAAAGCGAGTATTTATGAATCTACTACCAGAAGTCAAAGAATATCCAACTAGGATACAAGGGAAGAATCTATGACAAAGAATCAAAAGAAATCCAACAAGTATGATGGAAATCCAACCACGGCTCCAACTGGATACGACTAGGATTGTAAGAGCTTGAACCACATACACCAGAGAAAGGAAAGCACAGAATACAGCGGGACACCACTGTGATCAGCGATCAACCCGCACTTGTTCGACACCACACCACTCATACAGAGGATAAGAGACGGCAAACAGAACCAGGGTATATAATCAACTAGGGAGATGAACGTTCTCACCCAGGCCTACCCAGACTAGGCCAGGACAACAGATACTAGTTGAACGCCACAGAAAACAAGTATATAAGACCACTGAGAAACACTGCACAGCTAGCTTTGACTTGTCCAGCACTGGGGAACTCACTGTCGGGATGATCAGGCTGGGGATGGAACAAGCATAAGCGGAGGCCCAAATCAAAGGTAAATAGTGTGGTATATGTCAACAACACTTTACCAAGAAAGTAGCACCTGTTGCCTGGGTCAGAGGAAAAGCAGAGATGATGTGAATGGAATCAAGTTGAAGAAAGCTGTAGTCAGAACAAGCTGAGATCAAGATCAATCAGGTTGCACCACGGTACGCTTGATCTGTTCATAGCTATTACCTGAGGTTGGTTTGTTCCCTGGGCTCTTCGGTTGTCCCCACAGCCTTGCATCTAATTCAGGTCTGAGCATTCGTTTAACCCCCTTGGGGGTTGGTGCGGTTGCACTTTGGGTCACATTGTACTGCAGGTTATATTGGCATTACTCAGTGCTATATGGTATCAGTCACCCTTGACTGTTCTGGCAGTCTGTCACTGCTAGGGCCTTCGTTTACCTCCGTGTCGCCTCTGTCGCTTTATGTCACTCTCTGCATAGAGAGTGTCCTGTGGGCCTTAGTCCTATTAGGGCCTGTCCATACCTCCTGGCCTAATAGCACCCGTCTCTCCACGGTCTCTTCTAGGATTCACACGAACTGTAACCTGACCTGTGGCAGTGTTGTACCTTTGTGTTTCACTGGAACCGTGTGGGTTACTAAATGTATTTGTAACCTGACCTGTGTCTGTATTATTTCTGTCTGTATATACTGGACCTGTGTGGGTTACTCTGATTTCTGTGTTTTCAATAAAACTGTTTTTACCCAAACCTTCTGTGTGTGAGTGTCCTAAAAAAACGTTACACTCCCATTTTTCACTTTCACATTGTCTCCCATTGTCCAACTCCCCATTGTCCACCTCCACATTGTCAACCTTTGACCACCTCCACATTGGCCCCCATTGTCTACCTCTGTGTTGGCCCCAATTTTCCACTTTCACATTGTCCCCATTGTCCAACTCCACATTGTCCACCTCCACATTGTCTCCCATTTTCTAGCTCCACATTGTCCCCCATTGTCTGCCATCACATTGTTTCCATTGTCCATGTCAACATTGTTCCACATCGTCCACCTCCACATTGTCCCCATTGTCCACCTCCACATTGTTTCCATTGTCCATTCCACATTGTCCACCTCCACATTTTCCCCATTGTCCACCTCCACATTGTCCCTCATTGTCCAACTCCACATTGTCCACTATTGTCCACCTCCACATTGGCCCCCTTTGTCCACCTCCATTTTGGCTCCTATTTTCCACCTCCACATTGTCACCCATTGTCCACCTCCACATTGGCCCCATTTTCCACCTCCAAATTGTCCACCATTGTCCACCTCCACATGTCCAACTCCACATTGTCCCCCAATGTCCACCTCCACATTGTGTCCCATTGTTCACCTCCCCATTGTCCACCTCCACATTGTCCCCATTATCTACTACCACATTGTCTCCCATTGTCAACCTCTCCATTGTCTATCTCCACATTGTCCCCCATTGTCCACCTTCACATTGTCCCCATTGTCCATTTCCACATTGTTCCCATTGTCCATCTCCACATTGTCACCCATTGTCCACTTCCACATTGTCTTCCATTGTCCATCTCTACACTGTCAACCATTGTCCACCTCTGCATTGGCCCCCATTGACCACCTACATGTTGGTCCCATTTTCCACCCCCACATTGTCCCTCATTATCCACTTACAATTTGTTCACCTCAACATTGTCCCCATTGTCCACCACCACATTGTCCCCATTGCCCACCTCCACATTTTCCACCTTCACATTGTCCCCCATTGTCTACCTCCACATTGTCCCCAATGTCCACCTCAACATTGTCCCCCATTGTCCATATCCATATTGTCTCCCATTGTCCACCTCCATATTGTTCCCCACTGGTCACCTCTACATTATCCCTATTGTCCACCTCCACATTGTCCACCTCTACATTGCCCCCCATTGTCCATTTCCACATTGTCTCCCATTGTTTACCTCCCCATTGCCCACCTCCACATTGTCACCCATTGTCCACCTCCACTTTGGCCCCATTGTCCACCTCCACATTGTTCACCTCAACATTGCCTCCCATTGTCCACCTCCACATTGTCCACATTCACATTGTCCCAGATTGTCCACCTCTATATTGTTAACCATTGTTCACCTCCGCATTGGCCCCCATAGTCCACCTGCGCATTGGTCCACATTTTCCACCTCCACATTGGCTCCCATTGTCCAACTCCACATTGGCCCCATTGTCCACCTCCACATTGTCCACCTCCACATTGTCTCCCATTGTCCACCTCCCCATTGTCCACCTCCACATTTCCCCCATTGTCCACCTCCATATTCTCCTGATTGTCCATCTCCACATCATTTCCATTGTCCACTTCCACATTTTACCCCATTGATCACCTCCCCATTTTCCTCTAATGTCTGCCTTCACATAGTCCCCAATTGTCCACTTCCGTATTGTCCCCCATTTTCCACCTTCACAATGTCCCCCTTTGTCCATCTCCACATTGTTCACTCCCATGCTGTCCCCCCACGCACATTCTGCCTCACATTGTTCACCGAAGAGACCATATTGTCCTTAGCTCTGTGGTGTGGTGGGCCATGTAAGATGGCAGCAGGATGATTGGTGTGCTCTACATCTGACGCGATTTACTTCTGTTACCCCAATGGTTTCGTCATCACACAATGTCATCCTGCTCATGGTGCGCAGAACAGAAGGGCGCACACACATTTACAGTCAGGAACTAGCTTCCCTTCATTGAGTCTCAACAGACTCAATGAAGAGAAGCTTACTGTCAGTGCTAGACACTGACAGTGGGAGTCGTGTGAGTGGAGTGTGCAAGGGGGGCAAGACATTCTATTACCCCAATGGTTTCATCATCTCACACCCCTGCGGGCCATGATAACATCCTGCACATGGTGTGCAGGCCAGAAGGTTTTGTGCGCATGCAATGTCAGAAAATAACTTCTCTTCACTGAGTCTCAATAGACTCAATGAAGAGAAGCTTAGTGTCAGTGCCAGACGCATGAGCGAGAGGGGGCATGTGAGGGGGCACATGAGGGGAACAAGCATTCTGGAGGGGGGCCCGTGCCCCCCTGGTGACACTGCTATATATATATATATATATATATATATATATATATATATATACACACAGCCATTTTAGTACAGGAAGGTCATCTTTGAGGAATGTAAGGAAAACCAGCAGATTTTGTGCTTCAGGCACCCCCTGTGCTATGTAAGCTCTTACCAATAGGGAGTCATTTCTCTAAAGGGAGACAGTGATAATGAATACAGTAGGAAACTGCATATTTTTCAAAGATTTCAGTACCTTTCAAACCAAGAGTCAGATAACATGCCAAAAACAATAAAAATCCCTCTGTAGATATAGAGAACCAGAGAAATGTTTAGTTCATCAGTGGCCAAACACTTAATAGATTGCTACCAAGTAAATCCAAAGGGGGTTAAAAGCTTACAAAAGAATTGTTTTAGGAAACAGGTATGTGACACTGAAAAAGAATTGCTTCCCGAGAAGAATAAATTGATAATTGTATGCAGTGTACTATTAATTTTATTTTACAAAATTGTGACCCCAACCTCATTGCCAAAATGCCAGGCTGTAAAAATGATTGCAAATAGCTGTTCTTTTTTTAAACCATTGTAAAAAAATATATATAATTAATAACATGGGAAAAATATCTCATTGAGTTCTCATATTACATTAATGAGTTCTACTTGTCTTTTACAACAGGTTATTATGTGGAAAGACCGTAGATAAAGTCTGGAATATTAACATAACCAACAAAAAACAAGTTTAAACCTGTTACTATTTCCCTTCCTGGCCATTACATGCTATAGACAGACAGCGCTGCTGAACATTTATAGACTTTTTTTCCCATTGTTCTTTAAAACACCTCTTCATTAAGCCACAATCAATCTACATAGCTTAAATGATAAACTATGGTCAGCAGCAATATAAAACCACTTTAAGATTTTATAGCAGCAAGACTACCTGCAATTTATAATTACAGTCAATAGTTGCTTGGGAGGAGATTACCTTAATATTCTTAATGTTTCATGCATGGAAAAACAATCAAGACTTTTCCTTATTTGTAATTATGCTGAATGGCTATAGATGGGTACATTTTTTCAAATTATAGTTCAACCAAGGATGTTAAAATGAAAACTTTTCACAGTTAAGTGATTTTCCTTGTGGCAGTCTAATAGCACAAAGATAAACTTTATAATTTGGACCAGCAATCAGCAATTTTGTATTCAGGAACCTTAAATCTTGATTAATGTCTGGCTGGGTTAGGTGGAAACTAATAGAAAAGCTGATGACAGTGGAAACATATAATAGACCATTACTAATGAAATATTTGTTCCTGGAAAAAAAAAAAAAAAAAAAAGTTTGTTCTTTCTCCTGTGAGGCACCACACAAAGCTGTCATGTAGTGTATAATTGCACACACTGTAAGCATAATCTATTGAAATGTTGCACTTAAGAATTATCCTTCCAGTGTTTACAGCTTATAATATGCCAAACATATTTGTAGAATTAACTAACTATCTTATCCATATTCTTAATATTTTTTCTTAATATTTTTGCCCCCCTAATAAATAAATCAATAAATAAATGCCAACAGTTTTCTCCTAAGCATGTATTATAGGAATTAATCATTTACTTTATCTAAAATAACAAGAATATCTTAATTAATTTGTGAAAATTTAAAGTCCCCACCCTACAGGAACAGTCCTATTCCTGTGAGGTTCAGGCCACAGAGGTCACAAACAGGCCAAGATTTATGGAATTCCCTTCTTGAGAACAAGTGTGTGACCAAAATGATTGTCACTGAGTAAGGGTTCTTGTTATATCTGGCCCAATTTGCAGCCATTGAACTTTGACATACCCTTCATAGAATTAATTTAATTTTACAGCCAGAATACAAGAATTTCTATGTTTCACAAAGGGATACTCAGTGGTAACACCCACTTAGAGGGATAGTAATACTTCATTTTATCTTTATTTTATTTTGTAGGCATTAAAAAAACATGAACGATATAAGTCTTATCTCTCAAACCTTTATGGTTTGAGAGATATTGACAAGCAAAGTTTCCCCTCCCACCCCTTTTACCTAGTGTAAGCCATCTCTTCTCAGATGTGGAATGCAGTCCATAGACCAGACAGATAACAGCAGGGGACAATCTTCTTCCTATGAGAACAATGAAAGCCCTGCCCCCCTTGACAAGTTTTTCAGGTTTTTCCCTTATCTTAATTGAAGATTATCCCTCTTTGCAGTCTACCTGGGCACCTCCCTTCTGATCTGGCTGAACAGTGTTACATCAGTAAAAGGGGCGGGAGGGGGATACTTTGTCATTGAATTACTCTTGAACTACAACTCTGACAGAATTGAAACAACACTCTCCAAAGTCCAAATACTATGAAGATTAATTAGAGCTGCTTTTATTATGAAACATTGCTATCCTTTTAAGGCTGTAATTATTACCAATGTGTATAGCGTAATTCAGAAGCCACCTTCAGTATTACAATGGTTAGATATACCAAAAAAATATATGTTTTTGGCATAACCATACCTGGGAACTTTCAGTTGAGGGCTACCCAGAGGGTAGTCCTCTGTTCAGCAGGGGGTAACAAAATTGACGCTAATCGCGTCAAAAAGGGGCGGGGCTTAACTCGAGTGTTGGGGGGATTTAACCCTTTGAGTGCCAGAGTGGTACGGAATGCATTGCATTCCGTACCACTCTGGCACTCAGAGGGTTAAATGTGTCACACAGAAGGCTGGGGACGGAGGCACAACGGGAGAAAAAACAGATGTGGCAGAGTTTCAATAGAAACTCTCCACATCCGGAGGCATCAGCCTCTGCCCCGGAGACCCGGTAAAGCTCTGTCAGAACCGGAGTCTCCGGGGCAAATCCGGAGAGTTCCCAGGTATGGGCATAACCCTATTGCCCAAAACAATGGAACCTTCGAAATAGCAATTAGCATACTATGCAATCTGCAAAACAGCTTTGTCTGCTTGCTAATATCCTTTCTGTTGCTCCCCATATGTAAAAAGTGGCAATGCCTTTGATATCGTGGTACTTAATCAGAGCAAATCACACAAGTATGCAGTGCAAAACTCAGTCTGCAGCTAGACTTCTGCAGTCCTTGCTACTGTAAATTGACCATATCTTCCCTCAAATAGAAGACATTTTTGAAAAAAATCTTCAGGGCTTCCCTTGAATCTAAGCCATCCTGCAGTATGTATTTCTTAATACATCCTGCAATAAAGGACCATCTGCTCACATTATGCTATTTGCACCAGAAATACTGAGCAGACATTAATAAATAAGATGCTGGCATATCAAGGGTCTGGAAAGGTAATGCCTTGCAATGCCAGAAAAATGTTGATAGATATTGTGCCTATGCATTCTTTAAGATATTTTCTGTGTCTCCCTGACATTAAAGTCAAGAGTTGCACACTTGTTTTTCATTAAATATATATTATAACACTTTTCCTGGTACCCCCACTGCTTGGAGTTTTTTCATTAAAAACTTATTATAGCAACAGCTGATCCCTAGAAGACTTTTGCTAATAATGTACTTTGTGGGAGGGCTTGAGTCAATGACTATGTCTCTACATAGTGATAGGAATTGCACCATCTGTTGACAGTAATAGAATACTGCAGTTTAATTAAAAATGGAGCTGTTATAACTTTTAATTAAGAATATCCCAGCAATGGGAGTATCCGTGTTTTGTTCAGAAGGATAAGAATTACCTGATATATTTTCTTTAAAAAGTTTACTGTTCCTACACTATAATGTACTAGCAACATGTGATGTCAGTATATCCAAGCCAAATACTTGGAAACAATAGGAGGCAGTGAAAGACATGAGAGAAATACACAATTACATAAAGCAATGGAGCTAAGAATATTTCTGTGACAGGATCAGGTGATTTGCATCAATTCCTATTCCTGGGAAAGTAGGTTGCCATAGTGTTTCAAAAGAATACACCTTGGGAATTCAGATATTTGTTCCTGACGGTACTGTCTTTGGCATACTTTTAACCTAGTGAATCTATACTATATATTTCAGCTCACATTTCTTTTTTCAAATCCAGGCTTCATACTTTTGAATCTTTTAGTTCTGGACTGTTGGTAGTGGTGGTGGTGGTGGGGATGACTTAATCTGATTTCCCATCCAGAACTGCATTACTCCTCCCCATTGAAGCAAGCTAGGAGGATCTCTGGGCTATTTAGAGAGTGTCAAGCTATTGAGGTATGGAGGGTTCTTCACCCCATGTATAGAGATTACACTTTCTATTTCTACACATAACACCTATTCGAGAATCAATCATTTGTTCGATAGTCAATACGATCTGGAGATGATGGCTCAAGCTGAAAATGATCACATTACTCTGTCTGAACTCCATTGAACTCACCCTTCCCCATCTTCAGATCAAATGAAATCTCAATAACTGATATTTCCATTGTTAGTCAAACTGAACTCTCTCTCTGGGGATACTTCTCCTCCATTTTAACATACCTCTGGGAAGCACACATGTTACATTTGCAGATATTTGTGTCTCTGGGCAGCTGCAAAAAAAGAGAAAGTGAAGCAAAGCTCTCAATGAGTTAATTGTAGACATTAACAGGTGTGAAACCCACCAGAAGTCTTCTCCTGATTCTAATCTTTTACACACATTGTCTGACACCTATATAGAGCTAGCAACACTTCTTTATAGCCAAACCATTAAATCCTTCAGGTGGCCTATGTTTGTTCTGCAAATACTTGCAGTTAACAAATGTGAAAATGCCTAGGCTGACTTAGACTGTCGTTCTGGGTCTCTCCCTCCTGGATGCTGCTACAAGCTGGTAGCCTGTCTGGTGAAACAGGATAACTGGCTGAATCTCTGGAACTGCATCAGCAATTGGAAACTGTTGGGCTCCTACTGTCAGCTACAAGTGGAGTAGCTGGAGAAAGCAGACTGGTAACGGTACTCCAAAGGGCTGGATCACTGCAGCTGGCTGGTATGCTGCAATGTTGGAACACTGGAAAAGCTGGAACACAAGCTAGAAACAGAGAGCTCTTAGCTGTCTTGGATGGGCGTCCTAAGAGACACTTTATCCCAGACTAATCCCATCACACAGAAGACATCTGAGGTGACGAGATTAGTCAAGCGCAACCTTAATCAATTCTGGACCAGAGGGGGTGACCCATCTACCATTTGGCTGGTTTTGTAGATATCCAATGGTTTAACCCCTTCAGGGTAAGGTTGTAGGCCCACAATGCAAACAGGGGTCCAGCCTGTATTACAGTTTTTAACCATGCCCCTAACTTAACATAGAATGGTAGGCAGCTGATCAGAATGCTGCCTACTTTTCCACATGGATGGTGTGGAATTTTAGCCTCTTTGGCAGAGATGTCTGTTAGCATAATGTCCCACAGTGCTCCATAGCCTGTGATAATGGGCTGCAAATTCATATGCCCAGAGAGGGCTTCCAGTAACAGACTGTGATCCGTTACATTTCTTCCCTTTTCAGTACTAAGCCAGCAGCAGCTTTAGTGAATGCTGGCATAGGGGAGTCTGATATTTCTTTGGCTGAATAACAGGCGCCCACTTGTTCTGGGCCTGAAATAAAATGGTAGCCCCTTGTCCTGGGCTAAGAAACAAAATGGGAGCCCCTTGTCCTGGGCTAAGAAACAAAATGGGAGCCCCTTGTCCTGGGCCAGAAAAATGGTAGCCCCTTCTCCTGGGCCGGGAACAAAGCAGTAGCCTTTTGTCCTGGGCCAGGGCAGTAGCAAAGGTACAATATTCGTCGAGTTTGCGGAGCTAACGCTTATGCACTGTCGTCATAAGTCAGTTCACCATCTTATCTGGCGGATTGGGTCACAGGAGGGGCATCAGCCTCCACATTCTCCTTGACACCAGGTCAGGGTCTCCCCCCATTCCTGTAAGTGTCCATCGCTTCTCCACCAGGAACTCTATATAGCTCCAGTCAGGTTGTATGTTTCACCAATGCAATTCATTTTGGTGTCACGGGGAGACTTGTGAAATAATGATACTTGACAAGTACAGATACAATAAAATAAAAATGTATTAAGATAAAAATAAAAAGGAACTAGACTACCTCTCCCTCCTTCACTAGACCAGGTATGGAGACAGTGCAATGACACTTCCCCAACCCTTCACTAGACAGGTGGTAAGAGAGTCTACAGACAATACCCCAGAACACTGGAGCACATACAGGGAGTGAAAGCACCTCTCCAACCTACACTAGTCTAGGTATAGGAACAGTGTAACAACACTTTTCCAACCCTTCACTAGACAGGTGTGAAGATAGTACACTGACACTACCCCAGAACTCTGGAGCACCTACAAGGAGCGAGAATCCCCAGAATGCTCTGGGGATAACCAGGCAACAGGACAGGCCCTAGAACGCTAGAAGCCTGACAGGCAAAGGTGACAACCCTAGAACGCTAGGGAGACAACAGGCTACCCAGACAATAGGCTGCAGGAGGCCAAGGACAAGACTGACAATACAGAATACTGCCCAGAGGCAGTAAGCGTGGCAGCGACAGTAGGCCCGGGCAGGCTGAGGATGGAACAGTCAGCCTGAGCTGGGTAAGCTGGAGCGGAAAGTCAACCAAAGCCAGGAGCGCAGAGGAGCGAGAGGCAACCAAAGCAGAAAGGAATGGTCATATTCAGTCAGGGGTCTCAGCTGAATCAGGTAGTCAGACGAAGCCAGAGGTCTCAGTCGGATCAGATAGTTAGATGAAGCCAGGGGTCTCAGCTGGATCGGGTAGTCAGACAAAGCCCGGAGTCAAGCCGGAATGGAAGTCAGATGAAGCCAGGAGTCATACACAGGAATCATCAATCTGAACACAGAAGCACAAAGCTCAATTACACCACAAAAGGCAAGGGTGTATGGTGAGGCTGAGGCCTATAAGGCCTAGCATGTGGGTGGAGACACCAGTGGCCTATAAGAATAGCGATTAGACCAGAGTGACAACCCAAAGCATAATAAGGTTGCCTGTACTACAGAGCACCACTGGAGGCAATGACGGGCACCGTGATATTTGGTGAGGGAGAAATCCCACCGCTTGCCACCAGTGTAAAGGGAGCCTAAGTCCTTGGGCTGACTTAGACCGTCGTTCTGGGTCTCTTCCTCCTGGATGCGGCTACAAGCTGGTAGCCTGCCCCGTGAAATAGGATAACTGGCTGGAACTCTGTAACACTGGAACCCAATCTGGAAACATCCACTGCAACTGCTGGAAACACATTTCCAACTCTCCAGGGCACTCCTAACTCAATCACCTTGCTTGAGACGCCTATTTCTGAGGATTAAGTTTTATTAGCATTAAAGACCTCCCTGAAAAGAAAGTATTCCTGGCCCAGATGGTCTTCCACTGCTGTATTACAGGCAATTTAAAACCATATTGCTACCCCAAATGCTAGACACTTTCAACCCTATTCTAATGGGTTACTCTTGGCCTCCTTACTCTTTGAAGGCTCACATCACTGTCATCGCCAAAAGAGATAAAGAATCAGCCCTTTGCAGCGGCCAACAACCCATTTCCTTTTTAAATATAGACCTTAAACTTATTGCAAATATTCAAGTGAACAGCTTATTGCTCTTTCTCCCTGACTAGATTGGTTTGGATCAGACTGGTTTCATGCCTAGACTGGAGACTAGGGACAGCACTACTAAATCTGTTTTTGGTCTCCATGGTGGCTTGCAGGGGACTTCCAACTCTGCTCTTGTCCTGAGATACCAAAATAGTCATTTGACAGGATGAGGTGGAACTATATGACCTAGCTGTTCAGGTTGAGGATAGGGTTGGGCCCTAGAGCCTTATACTCTATTCTTTCTCTGTTTTCCAGTCCCTCAGCCCATGTCTTTGCCAATGACATCCTTTTCCAGCCCTTTTCCATCTCCTGGATGGGTCACTCCAATTTAGTTAAGATGATAGTTCTTCCTAGGATCTAATACTTGCTGTATTCTCTTCCTATCCATATTCCTGTACACTCTCTCTGCTCTCTTCAACGGCTGACTCTTAATTTTATTTGGTGTTATAAGAAACCTTGTCTTAATCATAAGAGTCTCTTTTGCCCTTTCTTTAAAGGTAGTTTAGTTCTTACAAATTTTACAACTTATTATTATGCTATTGCTTTATCTATGCTACTAGACCTTTGTTTGGATGGCACTACTAAAAGTTGGGTCTTTCTTCTCAAATCCCTAGCCCATAATTTTGTCTTTCCTCTAGATCTGGGGTCTCTCCCTCTTCACATTCCAATCTTTCTTAGACGCCATGTGATATTGGGACATGTTTTATCTACTTGCATGAAACGTAACTCCTCTTACCATGTATCACCCTACCCTTCTCCCCTCTACTCAATTGTAGGTAATTCATGATTTCCTTCTGTACTCAATGGATGTGTCTTTTGGTCCTCTTTCCTTCTTGGAATACACAATCTGGAACAATTGCTGCCTGATGGGAACCTTCCACTTTTCCTGGTTCTTCATAGGAACTATGGCCTCTCTGAGTCTGAGATGTGGAGCTATAGACAGGATCAACATCTTCGGTTATCTCCCCAACCAAGACTGTTCTCATAGGCCCTCGCCCCTTTTGAAACTTTAGTCATCCACTCTGAAGCTCCCAAATGTGGTATCTATAACATATACACATTCCTGGGCTTTCTAGCAATTCTCCCTTCCTTATCTTATAGACGTGCATGGGAGTCTGACCTGGACCTAGATATCTCTGATCAACAATGGGATCAAACCCCATTGCAACTGTGCGCATTTATTGCCACATGCTCATGCTCTGGAGGTGTGGGGAATCTGATGGCTCCCTTCTGCTTATCTGGTGAACCAATCCCTCTATTGTTCCTTTATGGAGTGTTGTTAGAACTACTCTGCCTAGGCTTACTGGCCTCGATATTCACCTTTTCCCTCAAGAGTCAAGACTTCTTAATAAATGTATTACTGGCTGCTACAACTCCTGGCCACTCTTCCCTTTGAAAGTGGATGCTGTCAATTATGGCTGCAAGAGCTTATAGCCCTAAATTATGAAACTCCCAACCCCCCCAAACCAGGACTGACGGGAAGATTCTCTAAGACATATTTGATATGGAAATACTTTATTATCTCTCTTTGGACCAATTATCACATTTCATAACAGACTTTGACTCTCTGTCTCCATGTCCTCCTCTCTGATATCTTAGGGTAGCAAGTGCCATCTGGCCCCCTTCCCCTGTCTCACCATTGGGCTATCCTTTCCCTTCCCCCACCTTTTTTTCCTTTCTCTTTTTCTTTTACTGTCCTTCTCTCTTTTCTTCTCACTACCTGAACATTTTGATAGATTTCCACTGTAATATTTTCCACCATTAATATATTGGCAGAATGGGGTTTGAAAAGCCCCTCTAATTCTGTCTTTTGTGTTCCTGTTGTTATACTGCAAAGTCATCATTTACTATATGAGACAAAAAGAGTTGTGAGGCATGGTAGCCTCTCAACGGTGCTACAACTCACGTTTTTCACTCCCATGTGCCATTGCAGAGAGGAAATCTCCATATACATATCAGACTAGTCCCGCCCACAGAAAGTCCAGCTCCGAAATGTCAGGCAAATCATCTCCGCACAAGAGAAACGGCAAAACCACAGACGTACGTTTCGGCCTATGTGAGCCTCGTCAGTGTGGTGCAGCCGAATCCCTCTAGGCACATGGAAGCAAGGGCCCATGCCTGGGATGCCCTTAAACTTAGAGAGACAAAAAGAGTTGTGAGGAGCACACATCAAGCACGAACAAGATTAAGTGTCTTGTTCTAAGGCATGGTAGCCTCTCAATGGTGCTACAACTCACGTTTTTCACTCCCACGTGCCATTGCAGAGAGGAAATCTCCATATCCATATCCATATCCATATCAGACAGTCCAGCTCCGAAATGTCAGGCAAATCCTCTCCGCACGAGAGAAACGGCAAAACCACAGACGTACGTTTCGGCCTATGTGAGCCTCGTCAGTGTGGTGCAGCCGAATCCCTCTAGGCACATGGAAGCAAGGGCCCATGCCTGGGATGCCCTTAAACTTAGAGAGACAAAAAGAGTTGTGAGGAGCACACATCAAGCACGAACAAGATTAAGTGTCTTGTTCTAAGGCATGGTAGCCTCTCAATGGTGCTACAACTCACGTTTTTCACTCCCACGTGCCATTGCAGAGAGGAAATCTCCATATCCATATCAGACAGTCCAGCTCCGAAATGTCAGGCAAATCCTCTCCGCACGAGAGAAACGGCAAAACCACAGACGTACGTTTCGGCCTATGTGAGCCTCGTCAGTGTGGTGCAGCCGAATCCCTCTAGGCACATGGAAGCAAGGGCCCATGCCTGGGATGCCCTTAAACTTAGAGAGACAAAAAGAGTTGTGAGGAGCACACATAAAGCACGAACAAGATTAAGTGTCTTGTTCTAAGGCATGGTAGCCTCTCAATGGTGCTACAACTCACGTTTTTCACTCCCATGTGCCATTGCAGAGAGGAAATCTCCATATCCATATCAGACTGGTCCCACCCACAGAAAGTCCAGCTCCGAAATGTCAGGCAAATCCACAGATGTACGTTTCGGCCTATGTGAGCCTCGTCAGTGTGGTGCAGCCGAATCCCTCGAGGCACATGGAAGCAAGGGCCCATGCCTGGGATGCCCTTAAACTTAGAGAAACAAAAAGAGTTGTGAGGAGCACACATCAAGCACGAACAAGATTAAGTGTCTTGTTCTAAGGCATGGTAGCCTCTCAACGGTGCTACAACTCACGTTTTTCACTCCCATGTGCCATTGCAGAGAGGAAATCTCCATATACATATCAGACTAGTCCCGCCCACAGAAAGTCCAGCTCCGAAATGTCAGGCAAATCATCTCCGCACAAGAGAAACGACAAAACCACAGACGTACGTTTTGGCCTATGTGAGCCTCATCAGTGTGGTGCAGCCGAATCCCTCTAGGCACATGGAAGCAAGGGCCCATGCCTGGGATGCCCTTAAACTTAGAGAGACAAAAAGAGTTGTGAGGAGCACACATCAAGCACAAACAAGATTAAGTGTCTTGTTCTAAGGCATGGTAGCCTCCCATGTGCCATTGCAGAGAAGAAATCTCCATATCAGACTGGTCCCACCCACAGACAGTCCAGCTCCGAAATGTCAGGCAAATCCTCTCCGCACAAGAGAAACGTCAAAACCACAGACGTACGTTTCGGCCTATGTGAGCCTCGTCAGTGTGGTGGAGCCGGGGTGGCCGGGCCCTAGAGTTATGCCACTGCATGTGGAATCTAATAGCAGACACAACTGCATGAAAACAGGACTGTGACTCCTAAAAATGTGTTTTGCTAACCTCATGTTTTTACAGACAGACCCACATTTATAAATCATAGATAAATTCCACATTATGCAACCTCATGTTTAGAAATAGTACACAATTTCTATACACTAAATGCGTCATATACAATACTTTAGGCCAAATTTACAAAAGAACCAAAACATGTTTGATTCCACTTACTACTGGTGAGGTCTTCATTGCATTGCTTTGCAATGTGTTGGAGAACTTTATATCATTTAGGTAGTTAAAAGCCCCGTTTAAATAGGAATTATACCCATGAATAACATATTAATTTAGCTAGGTAGGTGTTCTTCATACTCAGATATACCTATGTATTTTTAGCCTTTAATCTGCAATGTCCCATGTATAATGATATCTATTAACCCTATGAGAATCAGATGGGTATGAAAAGCAATGTGATGCATACCCCTCTGGCACTCAAAGTGTGAGATGTTCGAAAAGTTGTCATAATGAAAAAGTTGTCGAATCGTGAGTTGGTGGTAAAAGAAGGACCATATTTTCAGAAGTAAATCTGTCACATTTGAAAATTAATCTAAAGAATTAAAAATGACGGTAAGAAGATCTCATTGAACATTGCTGTTAAAAATTCTGATCGTAAAAATTGTCTTTGATTTTGTCTTTGAAATGAAAATTTTCAAAGGACATTTTTTTGTCTTTGAAACAAATTTTTCTTCTCCAAGTTTAGACCATTTTTATTATGTCGGGAAAAAATGACGTTAATCAGACAAAAAAATGATATTCAAATGTATATTTTTTTCTGAAAATACCTTACATAATAACGGAAGATTAAACCACACCCACTTTTAAGATGTCTTTTTCCCTTTGACGGAGATGGCGGAATTGGATACAAAAAATGAAGGAAACATGTCTGAGAACTGACAGACCATGGTTTAAGAACTGATTACAGACAATTTCAGTTACCACCACTCTCTGAACATCTCGCCCAAGGAGTTTATATTCTGACTCTCACCAACTCACAACAAACTATAGCCTTCAACAGACCAAAATGGTCTGTTGTTTCACTTTAAAAACTGAAGCAACAGTGGACTACAGGCTCGATTCAATATTTACCACTAAAAAAATAAAAAAAATCACTCAACGGTAGTTTTTCAAGCACAGTAAGTCATCCAGTTACCTCTGTTGTGAAAAACTACAGCAGGAAAAAAAACACATTGGGCACTAAATTTTACTCCCATTGGAATCAGTAAAAAAGATGTTGAATGTCAGATTCAAGTCCATGCATTGAAAAAAAAGCTAAGTTATCAGTGGATGTATTGATATGGGGCCCTAAGCCCCATATCAATACATCCAAAGGACTGGAAAAATGTGTGTGATGTTATAAAAATTAACCCTATGAGTGCCAATGGGGTATGCAACTCACTGCATACCCCACTGGCAATCACAGTTTTAAACTGGCACCACCCCCTGAAAATAAACACTTACTTTCAAATCTGCTGCCCATTGGGGTCTTCAGCACCCTGGTCATTCACTGTAAGTCTTTTTCTTTAATCTTCTATCTTCCATTCTGTCTTTCATTCTTGTTATCTTCGCATTATCTTTCTTCTTAAAGAGATAGTAATGTTTCACAAAAGAAGCATCTCCAATTAATCTTCATAGTATTTGGGCCATACAGAGTGTTATTTCAATGCTGTCAGAGTTGTAGTACAAGATTAATTGAATGATAAAGTTTCCCCCTTCTGCCCCCTAATACTGAGTGTAAGCCACCTCCCCTCAGATGTCTAATCTGGTCCCTTGACCAGACAAATCACATCAGGAGACAATCTTTTTATAGTGAGCATAAGGAAAACCCTGCCCTCCTTGACAAGTTTTTCAGGTTTTTCCTTATGGTCGCTGAAGATTGTCCCTCTCTGCGATCCATCCGGACAGTCTTGCTGCTCTGAGTGAGTCATATTACATCAGTAAAAGGGGCGGGAAGAGAATGCTTTATCATTCAATTACTCTGACAGTATTGAAATACTATGAAGATTAATTGGAGCTGCTTTTTATTGTGAAACATTACTATCCCTTTATCCTCTTTCTTCTATTCTTCCGAAAAGTATACTACTATAAATAAAAAGAAAATCCATGTTGAAATAAGAAATACCCCCAAAGACATGACATAACTGACAGTGTTGGCAGGAGAGCAGAGCAAGAATCCCCCCTTAGATACCTCTTAGCCTGTTGCCCGAGCTATTCTGAGGAAGATATGAACAGAGACTGCTTTTATATGGCCAGTTTATGTTCAAAATGGTTCCTAGGTTACCATTGGCTGGAATGTGAGGTTACGCACCTCTCATCCAGTCAGCTTCTAGCTGAGGGACTGATTGGCTGGGAGGTGATTAACATCCCAGCCAGTGGTAGCCTGGGAACCATTTGGAACGGAGACTGGCCATGTAAAAGCCAGTGTATCACGGTGCCTGTGCTATCTGGCAACATTCTGTCAGTTTCCACTCCTGCCTACGCCTGTTTGGCTGCACTGTTATTGTCCCGCAGTATTTGTCTTTAAATACTGGGTTCTAGCACATCTCCAGTGCCC
This sequence comes from Rhinophrynus dorsalis, assembly GCA_037306005.1. Classification (NCBI taxonomy): domain Eukaryota; kingdom Metazoa; phylum Chordata; class Amphibia; order Anura; family Rhinophrynidae; genus Rhinophrynus; species Rhinophrynus dorsalis. Next base: position 128,404,697 of record CM074720.1, on the reverse strand, counting down.
TTTCGTGATGTTTCAGTACCAGCTCTTGTTCCTGTTATTCGTGTGATCTCAGTGTATCGACCCTGCCTGCCTGATGACTCTGCATCTTGTTCCTACCTGTGTACCGACCTGGACTGTCTGACTATTCTGCATCTCGTTCCTGCCTGTGTACCGACCCAGATTGGCTGACTTTCCTGCTCCATGTACCGACCCGGCCCGGCTGACGTTCCTTCTCTGTGTACCGACTCGGACTGGAGGACGTTCCTACTATTTGTACCGACTCGGATTGGCTGAAGTTCCTGCCCTATGTACCGACCCGGCCCGGCTGACATTCCTGCTTGGTGTACAGACTCGGACTGGCTTAAGTTCCTACTCTGTGTGTGGATCCTGCCCGGTTGGGCTACTGTGGTGGCATACCTCCCCTGCATGCCTTATCTGGTCTCTGGTTAGGGTGGTGTCGGTATCTTCGCTGTCTCCGGACAGCTTGCTGCAGTCTGGTCTCCGTTACATCAGTGTTACCCAGGCGACATTTCTGTGTGTCCTCACTCACGTGCAGTCCTCGGTTGGGTGCCTCTCAGGGCAAGTTGCTTAGTTCCGTTACTGCTACGGCAGTGCCCAAGTTGCTCAGTCTCCGTTACTGCTACGGCAGTTCACCAGTTGCTCAGTCTCCGTTACTGCTACGGCAGTTCACCAGTTGCTCAGTCTCCGTTACTGCTACCGCAGTGCCCAAGTTGCTCAGTGCCCGTTACTGCTACGGCAGTGCCCAAGTTGCTCAGTCTCCATTACTGCTACGGCAGTGCCCAAGTTGCTCAGTCTCTGTTATTGCTACGGCAGTCCACAAGTGGCTCAGTCTCCGTTACTGCTCCGGCAGTGCTCAAGTTGCTCAGTCTCCGTTACTGCTATGGCAGTCCACAAGTGACTCAGTCTCCGTTACTGCAATGGCAGTGCTCAAGTTGCTCAGTCTCCGTTACTGCTACGGCAGTTCACAAATCGATCAGTCTCCGTTACTGCTACGGCAGTCCACAAGTTGTTCTGCTCTCCATTACCTTTGGGCGTTACTCGATTTGGTGCTCTCTCCTTTTGTTTGAGTTCTTAAAGGGCCTTGCACTATTAGGGCCTGTCAGTACTCTCAGCCTAATAGTAACCCATTTAGTACTGTCCAACTGAGATTCACACAAGAACTGCCTGACCTGTGTTAGTATATTGAACTCTGGACTACCTGCATATACTGGACCCATGTGGGCCTACCTCCTTATAACCTGTCTTGTGTCTGTACTATATTGCATATATATTACAGGACCCGTGAGGGTTATTGTTGTTATCATTGTTCAATAAAATTGTGTTTTATCCAAACCTACTGTGTCTGTGTGTCAAACAAACCGTTACACAGTGTCTGTTCAAATCTTGCTCAGAATGGCTCAGACAACAGCCTGAGAAGTATCTAAGTGGGATAATATTTGCTCTGCTCTCCTGCCCCCACCAGCAGCGGCAGCGTACAGTTATGTCAAATCTTCAGGGGCATTTCTTATTTCAACATGGATTTTATTTTTATTTATAGTGGCATACTTTTCGGAAGATTAGAAGAAAGAGGTTAAGAAGAAAGAAAATAAGAAGAAAGAAGAACGTGGGAGATAGAAGATAGAAGGTTAATGTTTAAGAGGGTAATGGTGTGTCAAACATCAAGTGTTAGTTGTTATCCTTTGATGTTCCCATTTCTCACACTATTTAGCATGAGTTTTGGGAACAAAAAAACACATGACGACTATTAGGCCAGAAGCTGGGTTCTGTGGCCCAGCTCTCATTGTGGTTCCTGTTGATGGGGAAATTGAATTCCAACACTGTGTGTAATCATTTTTGGCCTACCGACAGTTTTACTGGGGACTATTAAATCAAGTTCTATAAAATATAAATAAAGATTGTATATAATGTTCTATTAAAGGGTTAGTAATGGCTTAAAAGAATAAAAAGTAATATTGTAGATAACACAAAAAGAAATTGTTCGGTGCCCGTCCTATCTCTCAAAACTTTATGGTTTGAGAGACAGAACGTTTTAAAGTTCTCCTCTTCCTTCCCTTTCCCTGACGTAAGCATCTAGATGACATGGAGATCCTGGTCTGGGGACCATCATGCGGCTCTTCAGCAGAGCCAAGATACTGAAATCTAAAAAGAACTACTTCATTGGAACGGTCTACAAAGTGTGCTTGCAAATCAGGTACACTTTGTAGACCGTTCCAATGAAGTATTTCTTTTTAGATTTCGGTATCTCGACTCTGCTGAAGAGCCTCTTCGAGTCGGCCGACTCGAATCTCCTGCTGTCAGCTTTACTTTAACTTTAGAACTTTAAAACGCTCTATCTCTCAAACCATAAAGGTTTGAGAGATAGGACTTGCTCTTATCGATTCATTTTTGCGTTTTCTACAATATTACTTTTTATTCTTTTAAGCCACTACTATCCCTTTAAAGACACCTACTTAGTTAAGTCTTTCTTTTAAACGAAGCAAGAGTCATTCATTTCTATAGTTGTAGCTGCCTATCTAAATAGGAATTTTAGGAAATTTTAATAGTGCAGCTGGTCTTCCCCAGCATTGATCCATGCATTTTGCATTTCTGTGCATCTGGCACTAGGGTTACATTTGTGAAAACACAGTGCTCAATTTACGAAAATGCCACTAGTAGTCGCTCCAGGGAAATAGTAGGGATAGGTGAAAATTTCCTCCTCAGACTGAAATCGGCGAAAAATGGTACTTTCCGTTTGGTAAAAAATTTCCTGCGAAAAGTGCTGATTTTCCTCTTTTTCACACTTTTTTCGCCTAACTCATTCCATTGAAATCAAAGGGAATATAGAAGGTACACACATCACATAGAAAATATTATTTTATTTCCCAAAGGCATAGTATGAAAGGGGCATGAGGGTGTCTGTGTTGGTGGAGTGTGGGGAAAGAATTAGTTGAACAGGTGATTATTTTTCTGGGGGGGTTGTTTACTGGGATTGGGGGAGGTGGTTAATATAAAATAAATCCTAAAGGGGAACTATCACCCCGCAATAAGGGCCTGCAAAAGGGACTGACAGCGCAGGCGCACGGACGTCACTGTGAAGAGACGTCCGTGCTTCCTGCTCCTGTCACCATCGGTAAAACGCTGATATCTGCTGAACCGGGTAATATTTCTGGCGACTAGCGCTACTAAGCAGCTAGTCGCCAGATGAGCAATCAGTGAAGCTTAAGTTATTGCGGGGTGATAGTTCCCCTTAAATACTAATAAAAACCCCCATAAGACATCGTATAAAAGGGGTCTGAGGAGGGTGCCTGTGTTGGTGAATGAATGAATCATTTAAACAGGGAATTTGTTTGTAGGGTTTCTTGACTGCTGTTAAGGGGACAGTTAATAAAAAAATAAATAAATAAAATAAGAAATTTGTATGTAAAGTGATAGAGACAGGGACCCCCTGACATAAGATGCCATGGAGGTGGACTGATACTTGACTTGATAGAGTATTTTGTAGAGGAAGATTTGTTAGATTTGTTGTTAGAGACCCAAGCCCTGAGAAAACATTAGACTTGTGCACGGGCAAAATTTTCGGTAAAATTCGAATTCGGACAATTTTTTTTTTTTCTAATTTGGATGATCCTAATTTTGGACCGGGCCTATTCGATTCGAACGAAATTCTGATCCATTCCGAATTATTCGGCCGGATATAACATGGGTTAAATTATAGCACTGCGCCTCCGTGCACGCTGCTATCATTCTTTGCAGACAGGGTGTGCATTTAGAAAAAGATCCATCCCAAAAACGGACATTGTCGTACATTGCCAGTCTGTGCATGTCACCTCTACTCCACCATGGGATGCCAGTCACAATGCAAACGTCGAACATCGAGAACCCATGCCTGTCATTCAATTTAGCATGTTCAAACATCGAAACCCCATGCCTGTCCTTCAATATAGCATATGCTCGAACATCGAAACCCCATGCCTGTCATTCAATTTAGCATATGCTCGAACATCGAAAACCCATGCCTGTCACATCCTACTCAACATAAGTGGTCGACTCGAACATGGACAAACTACATGTCACATTCTATGTTAGTACATGGATAAAGATTAAGGTTTCATTTTCTGGTACCAGCCTCCTACCCTACTGTCCCTCTTTAGTACCCAAATTCCTCTCTCTCGTTTTCCTATCCTGATTTCCCCTCATATCAGATAAGTTTATGTGTATATACATTGTAGTGTTTCATACTACATCAAGAATAAACATCAATGATTGTAATGTGATAGATGTAATGTGTTAAAAAGAAAAATTGAGACATTCTGTTGCGAACGAACTACAACACAGGAGAGAAATAAAAAAAAATGCTTGACATCTATACAGCATTGTCTTAGTATAGCAATATCACCGTTTTCCGTGAGTGTGCACTACAGGGCTCTACGGTAATTGCTAGGCATTTCCCAACGTCATAATCAGGGGATGATGGGAGTTGTATTCTAACTACTGTTAGGAAACACATAAGTGATGCACATTCATCTCCCACCTAGAAATTATTTACACACGAGGCAACTCCCCCAAGTAATACCTAGCCCCTTTCCAAGTGAAAGGACTTCCGGAAAGGCTTCAGATCTCTTAGTGACTCATCTGTTATTGCCAGTCAGCGGGACCCAGAGAGTAGGAGGGGGTGATGCTATGGCTGCAGATTAAGTCTGGCACGGTGCTCTTAGTTGGCCACTTGTCACAATGTTGAAGCTCAGCCCGGCCAGCACCTTCCGGGTGGAGACACCTCACAGCAATCCTGTTCAGGACACATCATGCACTGTTGTGCACTCATACTAGGGATCCCAAATGTTTAGACTCATTTCGTACAGGGGGCACCCTCCTGTATTTGTAAAACCTCTCTAGCAAATCTGGGACGGTAGACCTATTTACTCAAGTCTTGACTTTAGGTGGGCGATAAACAATACAAAATAGGCATAATGTTTGACTATCACATAATTCACATCATTGAGGCAGCCAACAGGCATTGCCACTGAGTGAGCATAGGGCTGCCCGGCTGCTGACAGTCACACTGATGGGACACCCTGCAACACAGAACTGGCGGAAGCGCATAAAATAAACATGCTATGGGACAGCAAATTGCCGCCCCTATCAAAGTGCTGCCTGGGACCATGGACCCACTGGGACCCATGTAAGGGCCGGCCCTGTATTCAAACAAATACCTAATATTTTTTTATATTTTGCACAGGAAAAAATATTACTCGCTCTTGCAGTGGCAATAACTGGAACTAATGCTGGCTGCCTACCTATGCCTAGCCTAATGCTACCTGCCTGCCTACACAACAACTGGACACTCTCTAATCTCTTCTTCTCTCTCTGAGCTCCAACAACGCAATAAGGAAATGCAGGCTGTCTGTCTGTGTGACTGTGTCATTAGTCCAACCCCCATCATGAAACGAAGAAGGCTATTCGAATACAGACAAAAGAGGGAAGTAGTGCATGAAATGGAGAATGGAATTGGACTAGAGACATGGAGGGAAAATTATGGAGGGAAAGTAATTGAGCGTGCACAGGAAGTACAAAAAAGTCCTGATCAAAAGTAGTCAAAACTTTTGGAAATGTGTCGATTGCCGAAACTTCCGAAAGTTTCGACGAATTTCGGCCCTGGGCTGTTCGGAGTCGGATCATTTTTTCCGAATGACCCTTGAGTTTCGGATTGGCCAAATGTCTCAGAATGACCCCATTTTCGACTAAATCCGAATGTCTCCGAATGAATTCGCATATAGTTATTAGAGGCAAAAACCCTGAAGAAACATATTCATTTGTAGGACTTAAGCTTATTTGGCACAAGCCCTAAAGAAACATTGATTTGTAGGACTTAGGCTTCTTAGAGGCACAAGCCCTGAGGAAACATTGATTTGTAGAAGTTAGGCTTGTTAGAAACAACCCTCCCAAAAACTGTTTATTTTTTTGTAGGATTATGTTTTCTTTTTTTTCTTCAAAGAACAAGCCCTGAGAAAAAAATAAAAATGCCCTACTTGCCTAATGCCAGCAGGACATGTTGGCCAGTGGCCACTGTCAAATGTCCTCCTGAGTCCTGAGTTGCAGTTGCTGTTCCTACTACTGCTGCTGAGTTGTTTAAGCAGCAGGATGCTTAGGCAGCTGAAAGAGAATGGGATCAACAATAGCAGTAGCATGGAAGATGAAGGTTCCACTTGCCACAACTGGCTCCAGTGATGCATATAGGCAGTAGCAGTACAATAAGTAGCCCCCAGTCTATGTGGAGAAAAGAATAAGTTGGCCATTAAATCTTCTCCACCTGCCCCTCCTCCAAAATCATCATGGGTGTGTTGTTATTAGAATCTATTTTTTCCCTTGAGAGCAGGAGCAATGGCTCTCATCAGCAACTGCAATGTGCACAGTGTGTGTGTGTGGTAAATAACATCTGGGGGCACAACTGTATCCAAACACCATGACACCCGAAACCAAGTACTGCCGCTGTCACTATACCCCTTGTCCAGACCCAGCTAAGGACACATGACAACTTGCTGACAGTTTAATAGTAATGATGAACCCTCCCTGCCACCATCTTAGCATATTCTGTGGGATGGAATCTTCTCAGATGCCGCTTGATGCACTGCTTGAGATTCTCCTCCACCACACTGACATGTGCGGCCAGTGCACCACACAGTGTGCAATGGGTAGAGACTAACTGCCACATCCTAACATCAACAGAGTGGCTATCATTTGGTAGGGGAGGTAAAGGATAACGAGGTGGATTGGCAGAAGATGTAGTTGTTACCCTAGAAGTTGATGGCGAGCTAGTTGTTTCACTCGTCATGGAACTTCCAGTCTCTGCCTGGGTTGCTTTATTCTTCCTCCTCTTTGATATCCGCCTCTCCTCTTGTTTCCTTTCTGGAGAGTCAGGGTGTACAGCAACAGCAGTGCTTGATTTCTGTGGTGGGTGTTTGTCTTTAACATGTTTGACGTAAATGTCATGGTGTCTGTGTTTCATGTGTGATATCTGGGTGCTTGTGCCAAGGTGTGTTCCCTGCTCCCTGTTCAATTGCTGATGACTGCACTGTGCCTGCCCCAACAGAAAAATAGTCCGACACCCATGATGACTTCAGGGGGAAGGGAACAGATGGAGAAGAATGGCCTCTTTCCTCTTGTCCTCCACATTCCCCTTCATTGTCTGTGGCAGCGAATAATGTTGCTGATACTGCCTCAGATTCAGCAATGCAACTAGGACCAGAAGTATTGCTGGCCCTGGCAAGTGGAGCCTGTCCTAGTCCTGCATCACTTGTTGACCTCATTCCCACTGTGTCCATGGTGGTCTGTGGAACACTAGCTTGATCCTCAGCATCCTGCTGCCCTTGCAACTCAGCATCAGAAAGAATTAGAGCAGTTGCAAATTCCTCTAATTCCAAAATCTCACTGCTAGTGGTGGTGGTAATGCCCATCCTCATTCCTGTCTCCCATTCCTTCTCAGTTTCTGCTAAAAAAGGCCATCAATGTCTCTTCCACCCCAGCTTCTCCAGCATCATCATAACCACCACCACTAGTCCCTACGTGCTGCTGCTCTATTCCAAACATCTCACTGCTGCTTGGAGGAGGTGACGAACAATGTGACATGGGGTCCTCTAATGTCACACTTGGCATTTCCTTTTGACCTGAAGAAGAAGGCAGACTAGCACTAGCAGCAGTAGCAGCAGGCACAGGCAACTCATCTGGTCTCCTGCTGGTGGTATTAATTCTGAGCCTGCTCTCCTCCCCCAACATCAGTTCTGACCTCTTCAGGATCATGTTCCACCTGGACACTGTGGTGAAAGGAATGGGAGGACTCCCAGTCCCAGGGTCAGAGGAATGGTGTGGGCTCCCTTGACCGCTAGTCTGGACACTGTCAAATGTTTCCCCTACCACTCCGGCTGTTTCACCATTACTGCTACTACTACTAACACCAAACACAATAAGTTCAGCCATAGAGTCTTCCTTCTCAGTCTCACAGTCACTAGTAATATGAGGATATTGTTGATTACCCCCTCCTTCACTCCTAACGCTAACAAGCTGCTGGACCTTAGTAGCAGTAGTACTAGCACTGGCAGGACTGCTTGGGAATGACAAGTGTGATTTAGGGTCCCTTGCTGTCACACTTGTCATTATTTTCTCCTTCTTCCCTCCTGAATACTAAAAGACACACTAGCAGCAGGCAAAGTATTGGGGGCATCAGGTTCAGCACTGGCAGCAGGTACAGCAATGGTGGTTGCAGGAACAGCAATGGTGGTTGCAGGTGCAGCACTGGTGGCAGCAGGGTCAGCATGTCTGGCAGCAGGTACAACACTAGTGGCTGCAGGTACAGCAATGGTGGCACTGGCAGCAGAGGCAGCATGTCTTGCAGCAGGCACAGGCAGCTGACCTGTCCTGTTCTCACTAGTACTACCCTTTTCTTCCTGTCTTCCCATTCCCTTTTCTCCCTCCCTTCCCATTAAATTCCCCAAGATCCTTTGGGGGGATTTAGGGGGACTGGACAGCACTGGTTCAGTACTGCTAGTCACTCCTCCTCCTCAGACTCAGTGGACACATAATAAGGGTCCTTCCAGTTCCTCCTTTTGCTGCTCATAGTGATAGCAGTCACTATGAGCCTCTCCTGCCTCAATTTTGCCAATATATCACAGCAGAACAGCACAGCATGTCTGTCTCACTCTGTAGCTGCTTCCATTGTGTCTGCCTTCCGCAAATACGTCACTTTTTCATAACGGAAATGCGAAAACAATGTAAATCAATGGGCGGAAACTTTATAGACATTGAAAAAATGGCAAAAAAGTTTGGCCAATGCTAAAGTTTTAATTGCTAGTTTTAAAGCTGATTTTCCTGGGAACAGGGGAGAACAAAGTGGTTTTTGTGAAATTTCTCGCTGGAACACGGTGACAACTTTCGCCCATCCCTAGACAATAATCTAATTTTTACTTGCATATTTATTAATCACTGGTGAATTGCGGAGATATTCCAATAGCATTTCAGAGTATGTGTACAAAGTTCTGAATCTATGTTTTACATACCTAAAGGGAACTTTCTGCATTGAAAGTCCCTTTTATGCGTTTTCTTGTCTTGTATTCTTTTAACATAGCTTAAAGGTATTTGTGTATGACTGTGAGCATATGGATACAGAGAACAGCAGATGTACATTCTGCTTTCCCACTAATCATAATAAAAGTGAAAGTAGTAAGTGTGGAAAGATTAAATTTTGAAGGAAAATGGAATTACTTTAGTAACAATGTGCTTATGTAGCTAAATTTAGGATAAAAATATCAGCATACACTTAACCAGTTAGATGCTAGATTTAGTTAGATATTGAGTATGTCTGTATTCAGAAAACATTGAAGGTGAATGGTGTTTTGATTCTATGCAATAGATCTTGGGAACATTTATTCAATACTGATTCACATTAGGTGTGAAATTCGGGAACCTCTAGAACAGTGTTTCTCAACTCCTGCCCTCAGGACCCACTAACAGGCCAGGACTTAGGGATTTCTCTGCTAGAGCACAGGTGTGGTGATCAGAGGCTCATTCACATTGATTAACTCACCTGTGCTCTAGCAAGGTAATCATCAAATCCTGGCCTGTTAGTGGGTCCTGAGGACAGGAGTTGAGAAACACTGCTCTAGAAACAATGTACGTCATAAATGAGATTGTAGTCTATGTAGTATAGATTTTAATTTGTGATCCAAAGTCTTGCAATGCAAGTCATACGAAAGCTGTTGTTTCTGGATCTTACTCAAATCACACCAAAAATCCTTTGCACTCTGTATAGTTTAGGAAATTGTTTGGTTCTTTCACTTCACTATTAGTCCATACTGGTTCTTCCTCTTTATAGGAGAATAAATCAGGTCTCTGTCCTTTGGCCATATCAAAATAGAAAGAAAGAAAAACTTCTGCTGGATGGCCCAGTCACCCTAAGAAGCCCCCCATCTAAACCCAACAGGCACAAGAGACCACTACAGTGTATAGCACACCTAATGTAACATGATGTTGTAGGATTTAAAACAGAACTACTACAATATTTGGAGTTCCATAAGATGTTGTGTGGGGAAAGAATCAGGAAGAGAGCAGAGACCCAGTCCTTAGAAGCAGAGTACTAACAATCAACCAGTTTCTGTAAGTTAGTGGTTTGATAGATCCAAAGGACTCTTAGTAGACCCAGGCCACCTTTCTTCACGGGGAGACATAGGGTATCAAATGTTAGCCTAGGGTGATGGTCAGACCACACAAAGGCATTTATGGCTCGTTGGAAGGATTTGATGACTGACATAGGAAAGCGTGAAGGACCACATTTAAACATGTATAATAATTTCAGGAGAACCACCATTTTCAAAAGGTTCAGTCTCCCAAACCAGGAGATGGGGAGAGGCTGACATGTTCGTAGGACAGACTCTAACGACTTCAAAATAAGTGAGGCATTAAGCCTGTCTATCTGTTGGATGTCGGGCACAATCAGGATATCAAGGTAGGTTATGTGGTCCTTAGCCCACAAAAAGAAAGTATAGATTGATAAAGTCCTAAAGGAAGAATCTCTGTATTTATGGCATTTTAATCATGGCATTTATAGCATCTTAATCATGGCACTTATAGCATTTTTAACAAATTGGACATATTTGATTAAAGAGAGGCATAGTCACAAGTGGCACAATAATACACATTTTAACACTTTTCAGCACCAGAGAGGTGCTTTGCAATGCATTGTGTACCCCGCTGGCACTCAAGGGGTTAAACTATATATTAGTGTTCCGGATATTTCTACATTGTACTTACACCTTTCTTTTCTTTTACAGCAAGAAGACTGAAGAGAAGAAAGATGAGAAGAGAATCCAGAATGGAGGCAGAAGGAGACAAATAGTGGATGACAGGTAAATTTAACACATAAAAGTTAACTATCGGTGCTTGGCCGTATGTCAGGCACCAATAGTTAACTTTTTTACTGTTAATTTCCCAATATCACTGCTATTTAGCAGCGTTTTGGGAATTTGACACACAAAACGGACATTTAGCCAGAAGACCATTTCTGTGGCCTAACGTCCTTTGTGCTTTTAGCTGGTAGGGCCTTTAAATACCGGGTTAGAAATATTGTTATGTTGGCAGGTATTTACTTTGGCTCTACTGGCTATTTTAACGCAAACCTTAAAATCTGGCCCTTAGAGGGAAAACACTGTTGAACAAAGACATAGTCAAAAAGGTCAAAATTGCTCCTCTCCTTAAGTGCAAACTGTACAAGATTTTCACGATCCTTAAGTGGTTAATAGCTGGGGGGCCTCAGGTGTGGTCCTTATGCTCCTAACAAGTTTTGGGGGCAAACATGTGGGAATTTTTTTTTTACATTACAGCCACTTCAAGCTGGAAATACTGGCTTATGTGATGGCAGCATGAAGCAGTATGTTGTACTGCCTTGACACTCTAAGTGTTAATTAACATACCCTAAAATATAAATGAATGGCCAATGTTTATTACTAAATGTAAGCTCCACATAGACCCAATTTAGTGAAAATGGTGGAGGATTCTCAGGCAGTCAAATAATTCCAGAATAAAAGGAAAAGGATACCGGTTCTTAATGCTGATCTCGTTGAGTTTCCTGTAGTCAATACAGGGTCTGAGAGCCATCTTTTTTTCTACACAAAGAAAATTTCTGCCCCAAATGGAGAAGTGGAAGGTAGAATTAACTCCTTAGCTATGCAATCATAAATCTCATGTTGGGGAAGTTTGTCGTCCTCTATTTTACTAAGGACATCAGCAATGTCCTTTTAAGCTTTTGGTATGGAAGAGGATTCCACAGTTCCTGATGCGATAAAGAGTTCACATCTGGAGATCCTAGCTGTTGAGACACACCTCTGATGTCAGGAGAGAGAGTGCAGAAGTGACTTGACATGGGGTTGTGAAGAGGTAGCCATGGCAGATCCAACACTATAGGGAATAAGGGAGACTGAATAACATTAAATGTCTGCCATTCACAGTGTCCATTGATAGTCAACTGTATGCAATTAAATTCATAAGTGACCAAGCCCAAATGCATAGGAGTCTCATCAAATACTTGTGGCTGTAGAGGATGATTCTTAGGTACCAACTGTATTTGGAGAGAGAGTATGAGAGATGTAAGTGAAGTAAATTGATGGCAGCTCTGGAGTCAGTAAATGCTCTAAATTGGATAACATTTGACCCTAACTGAAAGGACAAAAACAGGAAGCAGTGAGAAGTCAGAAAGGTAGGACTGCAAGTAGAATCATCCATTTCATTCACAATTGATTAACTCCAATTGGTGTTTTAATTACAGTTGTGTTATTTTAAGTACATCTTACATGTAGATACACTATCATCCTACATGACTAGCAATTCTCAAGTATTTATAATATTCTAGCATAGCAACTAATGAGTGTGAAGTGTTCCATACATCTAGGTCCATTCAGTATTATTTAGTACCCTTGTGTCAATGTCCAATTATTTTAGGGGGCAAGTATTATATTTGGGGTCCGTGTTTCATGTCTGTATCCAATATCAGCGTAGTCATAAGAACATACACATATATGCCTTAGGACATGTATGTATAGGTTTAAGATTGAAGCTGGCGTGGTTTTGTTTTTTCCTTTCATCTTTTATAAAAACACAGTTTATACTGGGTTGACTAAACTTGGTAGACCTTATAGATCCTGTTATCCTATTTGTTAATTGTATCACAATTTATCTGATATGCTACACTGTATATTTTGGTTGTACACATTTTTACTTTGTTAGTTATTATGTAGACATCAATCAATGCACTGAAAACTATTTAAGTAGAGAGGAAGGGGCGGTCCATCATGTACCCCTGATGAAGCGAGCCGTTGGGCTCGCGAAGACACATTGGGTGATCTTTGCACTCAGCTGGGTCCTGCCTCACGCCCTCTGTGGGTTTCCCCAATCCTGAACAGATTGAGCAGATTCACTGTCTCACTGCTCAGACTGTGTTTATAGCTTGAACGCTGACACGTCCATATTGGTCCCTGGACTTAATATGACTTGCCGCCAGTGGATAGCTTTGGCTAAACCAAAGAACATCCTTTTGTAAGGACACAGTACATGGCTAATAGGGGGCAAGGACCCTGATATGCATAACTCCAAGATGGGAAAAATGTGAGTGCATTTAGTATATGTTTTTTTTTAGTATATGTTTTTATTATTATGGTGTTAAATAAATACTACACTGAGCAAAATACCCCTACTTGTCTGCCTTGTGCGCTTTTCTCCTCTTCTGTTTGCTAGTATACTTGGTTGGTGATCAGCAGAATCACTTCTGGAATAACAGCACAGGTGATAGAGGAAGTGGGTATCCATTGACATTGATTGAGACATTATTATCATCATTGATTCATTTCATCCTTCCGTCTTGTCATTATCCATCTACATCATTTTCATCCATCTAACTTCCTTCTTTCCATTACTGTGTAGCTATTCTACACTCAGGTTGGACTAAAATATTTCGGTATATTTATTTCTAGTGACTGTACTAAGTGATCATCTAGTTTTTTAGACTTATTTTAGTATTTTCTAGTTCCATTCTTCCATAATAATTTTAGTTACACATTACTCTATCAGATTGGTTATCATCTGTGTCCACACATACCCCACACTTGTTGTATATTCAGTGTAGAGCTACCTGATATCTGTATTCTTTCTTCAGGAATGGTCTACTGGGAAACCCTGTGCACATCTTTCTGAGGATGAATTGAGTAGATTGTGATCTTTGCCACAGTATAAACAGAGGTTCAGACTGTGTCTCTAGGACCTCTCTTCAGCACTTAGTGCCATACTGATTTGCATCAGGTTCCCCTACAAAAGCTAGCTCATCCTTCAAGGAATTCTTCAAGGAATCAGATAAATATAAATGAAACTGATTCTTCAGAGCAAGTTTATTCCACTTAGTTTCAGCAGCTCAGTGGAGGAATTCACCAGCATATTCATCTGCTGGTCTCCTGCCCTGCCTAAGAGAAGTAATGGATGCAATGGATATTCTATGGGGATCATCATATATAGGCTAAAAAAAAGAGGACAGGGCAGTTAGGAGAGGGCTGTGTCCTTGTATGAGACATATGCCCAGAAGGTCATCTAACCGGACAGAAGGAGGTTCACTGTATGAACCTTGAACTCCTCAGAGAAGTAGGTATGGTGCTTCAAGTAGAAGAGTAGCTTGCATGTATTCTGAGAGCCACTGAACTGAGTTCTGTCCCCAGAAAACTTGTCAGGAAGGGGTACTTCTTGTTCAGGAAAAGATGCTGATGATACTGGATCAAGGGCAGCAGAGCCCATCAGAGCTGGGACAGAGGGCCATGGAAAAACAGATTCTGGACCTGAGCATACAATTCAGACATGCCATTTTGCAGGTAAACCACCTCCTAGGATACGGGTCCCACCCACTGGGTCAAGAAACTTAGGGCCTCAGCTAGCCTGGTGGGATCCATGCTGGTTCTGTTGTTTTGTTAGGGATACATGAGACTGGATCCCGATGGAGGGACAAAAGAGCTGATAAAAAGACTAAGACTCATGGTCTCTGCAGAGGAAGCTAGGGAGGAAAGCTAGAGTGTCAGGCTTGGGAGCAGAGCCGGAAACCAGTGTACTCTTGCTACTGTTGAAACTATATTAAAGATGCTGGCTGCAAAGCCAGATATCACACCCACAGTTGGGCCAGGGACTAGACCAGGATAGGTACTCTGGTAGTCTAGAGAAAGCAGAGATACTGGAGTGGGAAACTGAGGAGTAGTCGAGGCAAGCCAATAAGTTGAGGCCAGTGGAAATCAAGCAAAGACAAGGTACAAGCTGAGGCTGAGACAGGCGGTGGTCCAGAGATGTTAAGGTACAAGTCAAGGACAACCTGAGAATCAAATGAACAGGAAGCAGAAAACTAAATCCTTCCCCACCAGGGCTAACAACTGAGCACTGTGAGCTCAGGCAGTCTGGTTTAAATATTCTCTAAACAAGGTAGAGCTGGAGGCCATGAACCAATAGGAGCCAGGAAAGCCAGGAATAGAAAAATGACAATGTTGATATAGAACAGCCTACAGACGAAAGGTCCTGTGGTGGCAGTGATGAAATTTATGCACCTTATAACTATATGGACACTGGTTCAAGCTCAAGAACCAGCAAGTCCAGGGGACTGACTGTGATAGTTTTGCATTTGAATGACAGTGGCAGAAGCCATAGGTGTTATTTCAAATGACAGAAATATTGGCACATTCTCTGACACATCTACAACACTCCTATTAAGTGTCCCAGAACTCAGGAAACGTTTAGGAGTGTTTCTGCTACTGCTAGTAGTGGCAGCTCTGACATGTTGATAGTGTTTCTCCTAATTACTCAGACCTGTGGATAAGCCTCATGTGGGATCTCAATGAGTATGTGTCTACGTGTGGTCCTGATTTCCCCCTGCTCACATTCTTCTTAAATAATATACAGAATGTGAGAGGCTTCTGGGAATGAACAACATCACAATGGCCTACTCTATGGCTAGTCACCGCACAGAAGCATCACGTTTTAGCTCTCTAGTGCCATTACAGAGGAGAAATTTCCATATACATATTAGACTAATCCCATCCAAAATATGGTCCAGTTCCAAAATGATGGGCAAATCCCCCCTGCATGGGAACACCAGCTAACCCCCGACATACATTTCAGCCTAGTCAGGAGGGTACAGCTGGATTCCCTAGGCACTGAGAGCAAGGGGTCCACTTCTGGATTACCCTTCACTCTTAGGGAGACCCCTAAGAGTATTCAAAATAAATATACAGAATGTGAGAGGCTTGTGGGAATGAACAACAGCACAATGTCCTGTTCTACGGCTAGTCACCACCCAGAAGCATCACATTTTTAGCTCTCTAGTGCCATTACATAAAGGTTTGAGAGATGACACTGGGGGCAATACATTTATTTTTAATAGGACTTTACTATTGGGATTAGTAATACTTAAGTATTACTTAAAGAACACCTGCTACTACTTTCATGACAGGTGTTGTACTTATTACTCTCACTGTCATACACAGTAGCTGGTTGAACTGCTATACTTCATCCACTATGCCATCAACAATAGAATGTGCTCATTGTTATCTTCAGTGTGCTTAAATGTTTTTTTTTATACTACTGGAGGCAGTAGAATTTTGTATGTCACTTTCTCAAACAGCCTTCTCAGGAGGAGACGGATTAGCATAATTTATATGCTATAGCAACCATGGCTACAGTCAGTTTTTGTACTAACTCTATAGAAACATGTCCTGGCATTACCCCTATGCCTTTCCCCTTATCCCTCCCTGTAGTAAATTTGCTGAATATTATCAACATAGCGTGGATTTTAACAGTAAAGCACATGAAAGAACTGTGTGTATGTGATGACTTGCCCGTCACAAAATAGTGTATCCAATAAGTCTTTCTTACTTTTGACCTCAGTCACAGCTCACAACAGCGTGTCTGTTTCTAATACCTATCAGAAAAAAGTTTTAATTTTTAAAAAATGTTTTTATTACTTGTCCAGATCTGTCACTGTCTACAAAAATTAACAACCCCCCCACAAGAGCAACTGCTTCTCCCCCTTTTTACCTGTACATCTGCCTGTAGCTAGTGCCAAGACGATGTAGCTGCTTTCTCCCAACATCACTGCAGTCTTAATTTTCCCAGTACAGGATAAGCATATACCTCAGTCAATATGCTTTTCTTACTTCTTCTGAATGGTGTGGGAGTCACTGTCATTTGTACTCTTGGGTGTCAGTCAGCAAAGTATATCTGTCAGTTACAGAGGCTCAGCCATCTCAGGAACTTGGATCACCTGCTTTTCTCAGACAAATATGATTTATGCTTTTTTTTGGGGGGGTGGCACAACTTTTATCCATTCAACTCTGCCAGAGTACCCAAACTTCCCTAACATAGAGAACAAATTTCCTCTCCAAAAACTCACTAAACTATATTCCAACTCCACTTTCTTTTGCCTATCTTTTGTAGGTCCAAAAATATGCTGCTTTCTCTCTGACACTACTTTCATACTATCCTGGCAGGAAAAGAAGGGACACTTTCCATACAGGGGGAAATTCGCTCTTACCATTCATTTCAATTGACTCATCAAGGAAAGAAAATTTAGAAAACCAAAAATTTTCATGAAAATTGTTTCTCACACAGGAAAGTGCTATTTTCATTTCTTTTTGCTGTTTGAGGAGAAATGTTTTGTCTATCCCTAGAATTGACAGGTAAGACAATTCTGTATTTGTCCCCTATTATGAAGCTGGTTTGCTACAGAATTGCACTTCGTTAGCTTGATGAATATATAACACTAATGGAGTTAAAAAAGTTAATCAGTGGATTCTCGCTGATGATTATTAAACCTCCAGTTCAGGCATTTATACATAAAACATATATACAATTCTGTGTATATTGTGAACATTCATCAAATTAACAGAGTATTAATTTACTAACTTTACTTTGCTTCACTTGAATTAAGTTTTTCTAAAGCATTGCCAATAATATATACAATGATTAGTGAGTTATTACTATTGGGTGTTATACAAACAAAATATTAGCTGTTCAGAAAAAAGGTGGAAATCAAATGTTTAATTATTCTTCAGGTTTTCATATTATTTGCAGCTTGCGTTATTTGCATATCTGAATAAACAAATGAACACATATGGTAAATGAGAGGCACGTAAACAAGAAATGATTAAAAAAACATTAAAAGACTATCATAAATATCCATTATGCATGATTCAAACTGGGCTATTTGAATAAACAATAATGAAACACAAATTTAGGGAGTAAAGTAAAAAATCCCATCTGCAAAGAAATTATTTTTTTAATTGCCCTATTTCAGTATGAATAAGGACAATGTTAATTACATTTTTGTTGATTGTTTCTAATAGAAAAATATGTTAGTAAACTGTTTCTTGTTTAATGAACTGGTCAACAATCCATTACTACAACTATAAATGCAAACTGCCATCTTGTGTCCCAAGAGTAAAATATTCCATTAAGTATAGACGTTTGTAAAATCCATAATTTAATGCATATCGTGCTAAAGACTTGTTTACTATTTGACTTAATGTTATAAAAAATGTACACTAAATATGTTTCAACTTCATGCCTGAAGAACAAACCTAAGCGGACTTTAAAACTTGCATTCTAAAATTACTTTGCAGGTACCAGGTCATCTTATTTCTGGTGGATAAAGTAGAGATTCAATGAAAAAGAATAACGGTCATTAAGAAAAGGTATAGTGTCACTGATCTGGCACAACCTGGCTGAAAATAAGCTTGACTTTTACTGTACTAGTATCCACTGCTAAAACAGTACCACCCTTTACCAGTATAATTTATGGTAATGTCAACATCAATAAAATTGGTTTCTTTTTTTTTTTTTTTTTAATTTCAACAAGTTTATTGAAAATATTCAAAATATACAAACAATATACATTAGCACCCGCAATGGGCAAGAGGATATAAAAAAGTTTGCAGTACAAACAAATGACAGCGAAAGAAATACACATAAGTTGACATCCAAAAAGATAAAGACAGTTGTACAAAACACAAATCTTATAATGAGAATGAATGTTAAGCTGTCCAAGACAGATATATCCAACGCACATAACTTATCTAAGAAAGTACATCGATTTGAAAATAGAATAATAAGTTAGTATCTTTAATGAGATTGCATTAATTATCAATCTCAGAGAGAGAGAGAATCAAGGAAGAAGGGAAAGGATGGAGAAAAGGAGACGGAGAAAAAAAAAAAAAAAAAAAGGAAGGGGGGGGAAGGAGAAAGAGGGACGATTAAAGGGCATCCTAAGGTCTCCAGTAACTATATGACCACAGCATAACAAATAGGGGATATCCCCCACAAATGGATTCCCCAAACAGACTGCAATAGAAGTGGCCTAATAAGAAAAAACATGCACCTTGAAACATGGTTACAGAAGCACAAGATCCCGGCACGACGAAGCCAGGACATAAATAACAAGATCAAATCCCTTCAAGAAGACACATCTGCCCTTAGCCAAGGACTCCAGACCTGCATGAAAGCAGGAATAGAACATGTAGAGAAAGCATGAGCTTTTTCCAATAAGAGAAGCCGTCGAACCGATACCTTCCATTCCCCTAACGAGGGGGAGGCTATCTCCTTCCAATGTTTTGGGATTAAGGCCTTAGCAGCATTTAAAACAAACGTAAGTAGTACTACATGGGGATCTTTTGTGGTAAGTAGTGGATAAAAGAAGAAAACATTGATGGGATCCCAAGTCATTGGGCATTTCAGGTCATCCCGGATAAATGTATGAATCTCCTCCCAGTAGGTAGCGAGACCCGGACAGAACCACCATATATGGGCCATCGACCCCACTGCTTGTTTACACCTCCAACAACTAGAGGACGTTCCCACAAACATCTTAGCGAGTTTCTCTGGCGTATAGTACCAGTGAGTAAGAATCTTGAAATTGAGTTCCTGATGCGACGTATCCCTAGAGGAACGTAAAAGTTTATGAGCTACTGAAAACCACATATCTAGCTCCCATGTAAAACCTAGCTCCTTCTCCCATTTAACATAAGCCGTAGGCTTATCCCTGTGGATAGGGTTGCTAAGAATAGAATAAAGTTTCGATACTGTTCTGTTCTGTAGACTCCCAGACGTGAGGGCATTTTCAAATGGCGTCAGGGGGCGCGAATCATATCTGAGACCCCGTAATGATAGAACAAAATGCTGAAGCTGTAGATATTCCCAGGCAGAGGGACGGACTGGTTCCAGAAGTCGCTCTAGATCTGTGAACTTGAGCAGCTTCCCTTCAGGGAGTAACATTTGTAAAGTATGGTATCCCCTAGCTTTCCATCCATGAAAAGAAGAGGCATTCCAGCCCGGCGGAAAATCTGGAAGATCACAAACAGACAAACAAGGGGATGGGTAAGGGGCCAGCATAGTCGGGCCGTCAGAGCGGCACCACACTTCATAAAGATGATTGAGAATGGGGTGTGAGCGAAAAGAAGAGCATGGTGCATACTTAGAAGACCACATAATCCCTGAAAGTGATGAAAAAGGTGTATCCAGAAGAGTTGCCTGAACCCATTCAAGAGAACCTTGAAAAGAGCCATCAACCAATTTCTTTAAGTTCGTCGCCAAGTATGTTCTTAAGACGTACGGCATCCCCATGCCCCCCTTGTGTTTGGGATAACTCAAAGCAGGTACAGAAATTCGCGGGTGTTTCCCCGCCCACACGAAGCGAGTCAGAACCGCCTGAAAAGCTTTAAGACTGTCATTTGAGAAATGGAGGGGAATACATTTGAACATATACGATAATTTAGGTAGTATAATCATTTTCACTATATTAATTCTACCAAACCAAGAAAGCGGCAAAGATTGCCAAGCTCTCAGGTCATCGCTGATAGATTTCAGTAATCGAGATGAATTAATTTGGGGTAAGTCACGTAAGTCCGGCGAAACTAAAATCCCAAGGTAAGAAATACTAATGAAATTCCATGCAAACTGGAACTGCCGACGAAGTGAGTGTAGCGTCAACGGCGACACTCCCACCGGAAGAATCTCTGTTTTTGAAAAATTAACCTTAAACTGTGATATTGCACTAAACTCATCTAACACTCGAATTAAAGACGGCAGGGAGGCCGACGGATTAGAGATAGTGAAGATCATATCGTCGGCAAAACTGGCTATCTTAGATTCAGTAGAAAGCAGAGGTAAGCCAGAAATAGAGGGGGTGGCCCTGACCAGAGAGAGTAACGGCTCCAGTGCTAAAATGAAAATAATGGGGGATAAGGGGCACCCCTGTCTAGTACCGTTACTAATCATAAACGGCTGAGACAGAGAACCATTTACCATTACACGCGCCGAGGGGTCCCTGTAAAGACAGAGGAGAGAATGAAGACCCATCGGACCAATTCCCAAATATTCCAGCAAGACATGTAAGTACGGCCAACTAACCCTATCGAAAGCTTATCAGGATATCAGGATATCAGACTTCCACAGGTAGACCAAAGGGGGTCTCGGGAGGGATGTCACTCAGGTAAAAGAAAATGGAACAAATCACCAGCCAAGACACCCATATTGACCTGTATAGTAGTGTAAAGACTGCTTAAAACATGAAGCATAACGGGACAGACATGAATATACATACAGAATTAGCATAGTTACATAACAATACAAAATGTGCCTTAGCTCATGTGACATCCCTGACATCCTCCGAGCCGGCCAACAGCGACATAGCCTGTAGGCAGCCGCCAAAGGAATCACAAAACCAGCTCAGTCAACCAAGCCCAGAGGGAGCCAGAGATGTCCAAAATACTAAACCCCAGATGCATAGAAGCTCTGAGCAACCGGCCAGCGTCGACCCGGCAGCCAGAGCACCCGCCCATAATGATTCACAACATAATGCCTGGGAAATACCCTCATAAACATGATCTAAAAAACAGGTAACATTAATCTAATGATATATTAGAGTGAAATTCAAAAATTGCTAAAGGCATAAGCATCATACAGTTTGCTAAATGAGTTGGGGAAATGTTACCCAATCCTCGGTTGACCCGCTGTTGAGGCCGGAACAATCCAAGATAAAGGTAGTCCTCGGTAATCTCTGCAACTAACAGAGGGCAGTAAACTAAAAGTTCAGTCTGGAAAAACAGGATAAGTTCAACTCCGCAGCAACATGCAGCAAACGGCCAGATGAAGTAGGGATAGGTGCAACAACCCTAGTTGAGCAAAAGTGTCATCTACCTAGGCCCATATGCCTCTTATCTCTGAGGGGTTGCAGTAGGTATTGGGTCCCAAGAAGAAGCCTCCCACCTTAGCCGCTTCCGCTCTGGAGGAGTACCTGGTGACGCTTGTCCCTCGGTCAATGGTGCCGGAGAGCTCGGGGAGCTGGAGTGATCTTGGGGAGGTGATGGTGCAGGGCAATGGTCCAAAGACAGTGTAGAAGGGGTTGAGATACCCAATGCTTCACAGAAGGCAGGAATCTCTTCTACAGACCGCAACATGGCATTCTGGCCCATGTAGGTAGCTTGAAGGGAGAAGGGAAACCCTTTTGTATCGAATCTGAAGCACCCGCAGATGGTCTGTAAGAGGCTTCATGGCCCTTCTCTGTTGTAACGTACGCGGGGCCAGATCCTGAAAAATCTTAATCGTCACCCCCGCATAAATGATATCTCCATGGTCTCTGCTCTTCTGCAATACCAATTCCTTATCCAGGTACCTGGAAAAACAGCAGATAACATCCCTAGGAGGGTCTTTCTGACCACCCCGAGGTCTCAGTGCTCTATGAGCGCGATCCAGAGGCAGGGATCTATCTTCCGGTATACCCAGGGTTTCATGAAACAACGTACCCAATGCTGTTTTTAAATCCTTCCCCGGGACATTTTCAGGTAGGCCGCGTATACGCAGATTACTCCTTCTGTGCCTGTTATCTAGATCATCCATGCGATCCAACATACGCTCTAACGTATCATCCTGCTGGCATACAATCCGTTCTAAGGAGTCATGATTTTTTACCATGTCGTCCTTAGCTCTCTCCAGTGTCGAGACACGAAGGCCCATTTGGTTGATATCTGCTTTAATGCCCGCTAACTCATCTCGAACCGCTTCCTTTACCTCCTCCACCATGGCTCTAAGATCAGCTTTAGTCGTCAGGTGAGAGATATCTTCCCTGGTAATGGATCTTGAGTGCGTGGGAGGTGACGGAGAGCCATCGAACGACTCCAGTGTTTCCCCCTCCGAAGTCGGGTCTGCCAGTGAGGATGGAGCCGGGCTAAGATTGCCCGTCCGCGGAACAGGCTCAACTACTGAACCCGGCCCCGCCGCGTCCGCATCCGTCTGGCGCGACGGGATAAAGCTGGTAATTTTTGCTGCATATTTGAGCGGTTTTTGTTTCTTCTTAGAAGAGGCCATTAAGAATAAAAAGTCCCCGTTACAGATACCAGGAAAAGCAGTCGTTCTGCAAGAGTTTAGTGTCTTGGCCTAAGAGCAGCTCAAAACACGTCCATTCACTTAGGCAGTTAGATTCTGCCCCCAATAATAAAATTGGTTTCTGTATTTATTACCTCAATCCTAATAATAGTGTAACTGTAAGGCAGTGGAGACACACTCCACTTTAATACCATAATAGACTAAGAATATTTTAACTAGAGTAAACTTTTACCAATAAAAATAACGAAGGCTGCTCGGCAATTTAAATAAGGTATTTGTTAGATTTTCTTAAAGGGACCTTCAATTTCACCAGTGATTGCTAGTGATAGACAAGAGCAAAGACAGATGATAATCTTGCATGACTTCCTACAAATTACCTAAATGTGAACCCTATGTATAGCATATATTATAACAACATATTAATTGAGTTGTTTAAAAAAATGAAGGTTTCGTAGCATAGTTTGACCAAAAATATGTTTAAGCTTGCTTGCAAAACAAAGGCACCCCAATTTAAGTGATTCTTATCTATTACATATTACCATCTTTTATGGCATTTAAAAAATGCTTCATATTAAAAGTGGAATCTGCCTAATGCCCTCATAGATTAACTGAGTTGCTTTCAAACCGAGATCACCCACCCACTATTACATGAAGCCTGCAGGTGATCCCTGTTTGAAAGCAGGTGAGTTCAGCCAGGTGTTATTAGAGAAACCTGCACCAACAAATACGTGTTCTGGGATATTGTTAACTTACTCGGGATGGTGCCTACAGGAGAACAGAAGGTTTGTATGAAAGTTTAGGGAACAAAGAGCCCAAACTGAAGAAACCTGTATTGCTGGCACCCGTCAGGGCATATGAATATATCAATCTTTATTAAAAATGTATATCTTTATTAAATATAAATAAAATAAAAGAACCAAATGTGTGGGGGGATAAAAGCAAATTATTGTTTTAGTTTAATACAAGGAGGAAATCAATGTATCATGGTTCCCAATACTAGGAAGTATGTCGTGGGTCTAGCTTTCACTCCTATGCATCATGAAAACAAACAAATAAATAAATATGTATATGACAGTGAAGGGGTATGTGGAGGACAAGAAGAAAGAGGCCATTCTTCTCCACCTGTTCCCTATACCCTGAAGTCATAGGTGTGGGACTATTTTTCTCTTGGGGCAGGCACAGTGTAGTCATCACCAATGGCACTGTGCACAATTTGTGACAAGTCGGTGAGAAGGGGAAAGGAGGGAACGAGCATTGGCACAACCACCCTGACAATACACATGAAAAACCAGACACCATGACATTTATGTCAAACATGTCAAACACCCACCACAGAAATCAAGCACCGCTATTACTGTACCCCTGACTCTCCAGAAAGTCAACAAGAGGCAAGCTGATGATGAAAGAAGAGGAAGAATAGAGAAATCCAGCCAGAGACTGTGAAACAACTAGCTCGCCATCACCTTCTTCCTCTAAGGTAACTACATCTTCTGCCAATCCACCTTGTTTATTGTTACCTCCCACACCAAATGATAGCCACTCTGTTGATGTTGGGATGTGGCAGTTCGTGTCCACCCATTGCACACTGTGTGGTGCACTGATCACACATGGCAGTGTGGTGGAGGAGAATTTCAAGCAGGGTATCATGTGGCATCTGAGGAGATTCCATCCCATAAAATATGCTAAGCTGGTGGCAGGGAGGGTTCATCATTACTGTTAAACTGTCAGCAAGTTGTCATGGGTCCTTAGTGGTGTATGGACATGGGGTATAGTGACAGTGGCAGTAATTGGGTTCTGGTGTCATGGTGTTTGGATACAGTTGTGCCCCCAGATATTATTTACCACACACACTGTGCACACTGCAGTTGCTGATGAGATGCACAGTTCCTGCTCTCATGGAAAAAATGTATATTCTAATAACAACACACCCATGATTTTGGAGGACGGGCAGGTAGAGAAAAGTTATTGGCCAATTTCTTCTTTTCTCTACATATACTGGTGGCTACCTATTGTGCTACTACTGCCTCAGGAGCATCACTGGAGCTTGTTGTGGCAAGTGGAACTTGCATCATCCATCAACCATGTTACTGCTGTTGTTGATCCCTGATACCCTGCATTTGGTTGCTCGCCACCATATTGCCATGTGTGGTCAGTGCACCACACCCTGTGCAATGGGTAGACATGAACTGCCAGATCCTCACATCTATAGACTCTCTATCAGCTGGCAGGGGAGATAACAGAGGCAAATGTGGTATGTTTCTCCTCCTGCACCTCATCTAAAATCATGGGTGTGGTGGAATACTAATGTTTCCTTGAGTGCAGAAAGGAACTGTGCTTTTCATCAGCAACTGCAATGTGTACAACGTGCACAAGAAAACATTGTGAAATGGGGAAGAACTGGGAAATATCACAACAATTTACATATCTGAAGTCATATTAATCAATAGTGCATTCAGAGGGATAGAATGTCTGCAGATGCTCTCTGATACCTTACATTCAATTGCTCTCCACCACATTGCCATGTGTGGTCAGAGAGCCATACAATGTGCAATGGGTGAATGCGAACTGCCAGATCCTACAGACTTGGTATCAGCTGGTGGGGGAGGAAATGGAGGCAAATGTGTTATGCCATTTCCTGGCCCCATGCAGGTCCTTGTCATCAAACTTCCAGGTTGTCTTTATTTTGTCTTCCTCTGAGATTTCCTCCCCCATTCTTTGTGCTCTTGGGAAGGGACAGGTGACAGTGGCTCTTTATTTTTTGGGGACGTTTGGCTTTTACATGCGCAACATAAATTTTGTGGTGTCTATGTTGCATGTGCTTAATGAGGGTAGATGTGCCAAGGTGTGTCTCCTTATTTCCCCCTTTCATTACTTTATTACACTCATTGCAGTTGCTGAGTTCAGGGAGGGAAAAGGTGAGAAGAATGGCCTTCTTCTACTACAGAATCATTTGCACTGGCTTGGGCAGGTGATGCTGCTGCCTCAGCATCAGCACTAAAGCTAGGATCAGGACAATTGGTGGCAAGTGGAACCTGTACTAGTTCTATATCACTGCTTTCCGAACCCAGTCAGATGGTGGCCACAGTGGTCTGTGGCACACTAGCCTGCTCATCATCATCCTGCTGATGTAACAGATGAACATATTACTCTGACAGCTCAACAGCAGGAATTACGTCACACAGCAGCAGAAAACTTCTGAATATCACTGCTGGTAGTGGTAGTGATGCCAAACCCCATTTGCATCTATTACGCCTATTCTCTATCTGTTTCCTTTAAAAAACATTCTCACTCTCTTATCTCTGCCAGCTTCTCCACTCTCATACTTACTCTTATCACAAAATGGGACTGTTCACCCTTCCCTAGATATTAGGGGTAGGCAAAAGGTTCTGCTGTGTTCCCATGAAAAAAATCCATGAAAAATACATGGTTGTTCACTTTTTTTGTGGGAAAACGCTCCTTAAACAACCCCCTTAAAATCTTTGTCTTTTTCACATTTTTTTTTCAATGGCTACAAACTCCCCAGTTACCTGTGCCTGTTGCTAGTACTGCCAGATTTTCAGGAGGAGGAGATGATGGCAAGTGGGACAGCATAGGGACTCTAAGTCACCCTTGCCATTCCCAAGCAGTGCCAATACTACCACCAAGCAGCTATAGAGTGTTGGGGATGAGGGAGAGGTCTATGATGAAGATTATGATAGTGAAGCAGCTGGTGGGGAGACTAGTATGAACGCTGTAGATCCTCCTGCTGCAGTGGAAGGGGAAATGATGCAGAGCAGCCAGACTAGCTGTCAAGTGAGCCCATAACATCCCCCTGACCCTGTGATTCCATTTCTCCAGGCACTGTACCTCTGGGACCTGATGCTGAGGAAGGCAGAACTGGCTAGCAGTATTACCATCAGCCCAGATCAGCTGCCTGTGCCTGCTGTTAGTGCTGCCAGACTGCCTTCTTCACCTCATGAAATGGCAAGTGTGATAGTAGGGGACCCTCTGTCACATTTATCATGATTGCCAACCATTGCGACTCTCATAGAGCACTGGCAGCAGCAAGGAGGGACTGGTGGTGATGGTGATGAGGGTGATGGTCGAACAGCTGGGGTGGAAGTGGCATTAATGGCCTTTTTAGCCAAAAGTGAGAAGGACTGTGAGACAGATAAGCAAACTGGATGGGTATTGCATGTTCAGTGAGGTATTGCATGGCATACAAAATTAGTTCTTAGTGGAGCATACATGGCTGTTAATTCCGAGTTATAGGGGAAATTTAGACATGGTCTCCTTGCTCTCAGGTACCTACAGCGAACAGCTCTAACACATTGATGAGGCCCAAGAAGACAGAGACACTTGTCTGAGTTTAGCTGCTTCTGTCATTGAAAGAAGAAATACCTAGCATTTTGTGACTGGAGTGTCATTTCTGGAAGTATCAGTATGATGTGTTTCAGGATATTTTTTGTGAGTACGGTTCTGAATATGAGCCTAAAGTTCTTGCATCTTGCTTATCCTAAATTCCTTTTATCCTAATGTCCTATTTAGCCTGCTAAATGCCCTGGCACTCCAGTTGTGCATCTCTGACCATTACTTTACATATGAAAACTACCCTTTGGCTTGGTCTCCCTAAGTGTTATAGGGGAATACAATATCAGGATGTGAATCCGAAGGGCACAATGGCCTAAACAGAACAAGTGCACATTACTGAATGTTATTTTAAAGAGATGTGTTGGCTACTTCCCTGGCAACCAAATGGTTAAGAGTGTCAAATTAATTGAAACATTGACCCCCCCCCCCAAAAAAACCCTCAGAGATCTATAAAGGAAGATCATGAACATTTATAATATACTGTGCCCATCTCAAAAAGGAAAGGCCCTGTCAGCAATAGCATTGTTCTTGGCATAGTATTCTAATTTATAGCCAAATCTAATTGTTCTGGCCTCTTTTCAGTATAAAACATTATGTTGTTCATCTCTCTGAATTGATGAGACAATGATTATTTCCATTACAATAGATTCATAACAGAAAGGTAAGATAATTTTAGTGTTATAGAGTCTAAAGCATTTTACCTCCAAGGGACCTTACTATAAGTACAAATGCAGGTCAAAATGTTACCTAGAACTTGAATAGTATATAGAACTAAAGCGTCTTTAAATAAATCCTGAATAATTTGTACCTTGGCTTAAGTCGAATGGCACTACAGCTGAATAAGTGATACACAATATTATGACATGACATTTTTGTATCTGGAATTTTTAGAGAAAACACTCAGTTTTTTCCTTTTCAGAACAATCCCTGGGCTTTGAAAAGTCAGAGAATATTTGCATTTTCGTTACCATCATTTTACATTTTTTATGGCTGTGAAAACTCCCTCTCCAGTACAATAACATTTTACATTTTTTATGGCTGTGAAATCTCCCTCTCCAGTACAATAAAAAAATGGAACACACCAATATGCTGTGTGGTGTGATTTAGTAGCTAGAGTGATGGATAAAAGCAAAGAGGTAGGAGAGTTATAGGTTTAAAAAATAGGTTAATGAAGTGTGTGTTGCTGAAATTTCCTGTTTCACTGTGCAGTGTGTGTACTGATTCATTCATTGATCACAAATACTAGCTAGTACCGACAAGGAGGAATCCTTTAGCAGTAACACAAGCATCACTGGGGCTCAGAGCCAGTAGATCATACTCCCACACCTATCATCCCCACATTCCCAAGGCCTTGGTATCTGAAATTGAAAACTGAAATGTATTTTCCCCCAGGTTGCAAGCAGTTGTACCAGCACAGATTTGCAGCTTCCTCAATCTGATCCTCAGTCTGATGTTGTGATCATCACCACCAACAAGAGAGGAAGAAGAATTTGGTGGTAGTGATGGTGCTGATGATGAGGGTGGCACTGGTGGTGATGAGGATTCAGAGATTTTAGCAAGATTTTTCCTAGCTCAGAACAACCAAGACTAGGAAAGACAGATAATAGGAATCACTAGCAGTGATGACATTGTGTTGTTTGCTGATGTTATAGTTCCAGCTGTTGATGAATTGTCTGAATCCCTGTCCCAGCATCAGTAACTCTCACAGCAGGATCAGGGGATCAGGATGGTGTGTTCAGCATGCTGAGTCATATAATTAGTAGTAGTGGTGGGAGTGAAATCATCATCTCTGCCACAGTGATTCAGTAGATGTAAGAATTTGTCTCCACGAAATGCATATGGTGCCGTGTGTGTTCACTGTAATCTGGTGGTAGAAGTATCAGGCCCAGAAATGATATGGAACAGGTGGTAGTGGAACCTCCTAGTACTAGTACTCAGGAATTAGCAGCACCAGTAGCCACCTTTGTTGCATCCTGTGAGAAGGTGTGCCATCAAGAGGATTATTCTCTACCTCCTTCTTTGTACTTATATGTGCAATAATGCTTCTCATTGGGGGCATGGAGTGTTCAGCTGTCCCCAACTGTAATGCTCAATGCTCATACTGAAATAAGTTTATGCAGAGGGGAAGGAGGGGATAACACCTTGGCACATTCACCTTATTAAAGCACATACAGCATAGCCATCAAGAGGTGCATGTGGAACAAATGCAACTCTGCCCCAATAAAATATCAGGTGCTACTGGAACTGTGCCCCCTGTCCAATCCCTAATGACAAGAACAATGTGGCACAAAAATATTCTACAAATATATCATGAGGGAATGCTCCACTGACCCAGAACATCAACTGTGTAATCATCATCATCATTATCTAGTGCTAGTGTCAGGGTCCAGGCTGTTACTAATATCCCATATGTCTCCCTCAGTGCCTTCTCAGTAATCCTCTTCAGCACTGCCACTGACAAATTTGCCACCAGTACCACCGACAGACAGTAATTTAGTAGATGTAAGGATTTGTCTCCACGATATGCAATGTGTGGTCACTGTAATCTGGTGGAGACCAATAGAATGCAGGAGATAAGGGAGCATCTGCAGACTTCTCAACCTGTTGGATATGACAGTCTCATAATGTGAAGGGTAAATTATTTTATATGTACTAATGACCCATGGAGAGTGTAAGTCACCCACCAGTCCAACACCACCACCAGTCAGTTTTTTTTGGACACCCCCTTATTTCCTGAAGTCCTGAAAGAAGCCTCTAATATGTCAATTTACTGCAGACATTCTGAAATGTTTGGGTGTATATGATAGCTATTATTTTTTTTAATAAAAGCTACTTATAGGTCCAATTACTTGGTGCTTCTCTACAAACCTATATTAATATTTCTCAGAGTACTTCTGTTCATGCCTTGGCACATATTCATAAATTCTATGTTTAAAGGTGGAGCACAGCAATGTAACTAGAATGTATTCCTTTTTGCTGTAATAGAGAATATATGAGAAATCTGTCCAAAGCATGCTACAATGTCTTAATGTCATGTATAATTGGCCATGCTATTCATTTTTTTCTAAAATAAATATTTTAGTGGACCCATACCACTGATCCTTTCACAAACATAACTATCCAACAAGGTGGCTCCCTCAAAAGGCTTAAAGGAACAGTGAACTTTTTTTTATGAAAACACATATTTTATAGAACATTTCCTGCTGAATAAAACAAGGTCACTCCCACCGCTGCCAGATGTTTTATTCAAAATTTATAGCAGTATAAATAATCAGGAAGTGAATTTACTGTGTTTACTTCCTGCTAGTTCTGACAGGAAGTGACAGGCAGTTTCTATCACATTCTATGGAGAACTGTATGTCTCTGACTTTTCTGACTTTCCTCTCCATTAGAATCTAATAGGAAATCTAATTAGAATTTGACCACTAGAGGGCACTGCTAATGTAACAAAACATGGGTTTAAACTGTAATAACTCTGGAAATCTAAATCTCTCAGCAGTGGGAGTACCCTTATTTTACTCAATATGAAAATCCCTACAATATATATTTTTTCATAAAAAAAGTTTACTGCTCCTTTAAGAAACTAACATAAATAACACATTAGCTGAAACTGACCAGTTGGCAAAGAAGCCTTTACCAAAGATTTCCATTTAAGTAATGTATACTCCCCAGTGGTCTTGTTCTGATCATACAAATGATCCAGCATGTACAATGTGGAATTCCACATGGTAGGGATGTTTATTTTAAGATGGTGATGGGGCAGGTGCATAGGCACTAATACTAGTTGTGGGGGGGTGGAGGTGGTGGCACTCTTGTCACCTTCAGCTAACTCAGAGTAATTCTTCTATGTGCTTTTCATTTGCACAGCAGCAGGAGATGACATGAGTGTTAGTGTTTGAAAGGAAAATGTTGTCCCACTCTTTGAAACAGCACTACCATTATCTTCCCCTTTGCCCAATGAACATGTAGGAGTACTACTATTGCTTTTAATTGTGACTCCTCTGACATCTTGAAGGTCTATCTTCCAGTCAGACCTGTGGTTCTGCTTCATATGGGATCTCAAAGAGGATGTTTCTATATGTAGTCATGATTTCCCCCTCATATTTTTCTACAAAGACAACAGCGAGCAACATGACTAGTTTTCATATTGTGAGTGACTTATCTCCATACTGAAGATTTCATAGATAGAGGGTTTTCCTGAGGGACTACTACAGGGGCTAGATGTTGCAGTAGTACTAGCAGTAGGTATAAAATGGATGGGCAAAAAGGCACATTTTTCACCTGTAAACCACAAGGCTGGTATGTGGAATAAAGTTTTGTCCCTCTTTTGTATGATCTATGCTACTATTACAATTAGTCTCCATCACTGTTACTGTTGGTCATTGTAGATCACATAAAAATCCTGCTTGTCTCTGTCTATCAGTCATTTATTTCATATTATTATTGATTTTTAATTGTTCCCGTCTATCATTGTCACTGTAAACTCATACACACCTACACTCCCTACAACCACAAGAAACTTTCTCCCCTTTTTTGACTCTAGACTAATAGATAGTCACATTCTCTTTCTCTCCCAAGAACTACTACAGTGCTATTTTTACAGTACTGTGTAGGACAGATTTGGGGTGTCTTCAGAAAACACAATCTCTACAGCTTGTATCAAAATAATAAAGCACAAAGCAATTACTGGTGCACCAGTGTAGCACCACACCTCATTATTTCCTTCCTTGCCCCTCTTGGTCTTATGGATGTAGCAAAGCAGAAATGTGTAGGAATAGTCTTCCCAGATATAGCACGGTGTGTTAAGCTGAATCCTTTGTCTATATTTGTCTTGATTATCAGATGCATTGTTTGTTGGTATATGTCAGTGTCACTCAGTCTCAGGATGGATGGCTGCTGTTGTCACTAATTCTAACACCTCTTTTTGCAGGAGTGAACTCTCCATGCTTCTCACCCACACAAAGAAACCAACTGTTCCCCCAACACATATCTAACACCTCCATGAACAGCTCACTTTGTTTGGTCGGTTTTTTTTTTGGGGGGGTGGATGGGGGATAAAATCACTAGAAACAACAATATTCTGCTTACTCTTTCACTCCTCAATCACAAGCACAAATGTTTTGTCTGGTATCTATCAGATGGCTGGCTGCAGGTTACTCACTATAACACTTTTTTGATGGGGTTAGCTTCCTTCTTCACGGCAGAAGCACTCATCATAGCTAGGATTATGGATGTTAATGATTTGTGCTGCTGTTTGGTCAATAGAACTGATGATTATGACCAAAATGCTTAATGCGTATTTGCAAGCATGTTTATTGTACAGAGTCAGACTTTCATTTTATCTCTGTTTATAGACAGGCATATTGCTCCATTTTGGTGTTGGAAAACTGAGTCTTTCTTTTCAGCTAATTTTTGTAGCCAAATCACCACTCTCAGCTTCAACTCTATTAGAAACTGAGGAGAGTTGAGGGACATATTCCTAATTAACATCATCATCAATATATAGGTCAGCAGCAGCATCAGCAGTAGCATCAACGTCCACCCCACTACTTTTATATTCTCCTAGTTTTTTAAAGTCTGACATTTTTTTTTTATTTTATGCCTAGGGAGATTTATACAACACTTACTACTCAATATCTGACATAGCAGTTTATCTCATTATCTCTTCTTCCTCTATGACAACAATACTATGTTATCTTTATTGTTGTTACAATGGTTAATTACTACTGCTGGTGGTGGTAGAACTTTTCATATCACTTTTACAAATAGCCTCCTTTGGAGTAGATGAACCATCATCATTTATTGGATGAACAGCAGCATCCATGGCCATAGTCAATTTTCTTAATGCAGGTTTTACTACAACCAAAACTTTTATGCACTCCTTCTGCTCCATTTCCCTTAAAACCTGTTTCTATCCTATTTGGTGGCTTGAAGTGATGTTTTGAGCATCTGAAAATAATGTACAATATATGTATCTGGTATCTGTCACTGGCTGTCTCTTTTACAGTTCAGGTTAAGGATATCCTGTCTGTCGCTGACACCTATAAGCTAAAATGTTTCTATTTTAACTATTCCTATCTGCCTATAAAGAAATCACATCCACATACCTTCCAACTTCATGCAACTCCAACTCTGCCTTTTTGCATATCTAAAGGCAGCTAGTGTAAAAAATGTCTGCAGAAGCTTTCTCTCCTAATGTGATTGCAGTGTTAAGTTTTTACAGTAGAGTTCAGGATGAGGATAGCTTCAGAATCAGTATCTTTCAATAAAGGACAGAGCACACAGCACAGCAGCTACTGCAGGAATACAGTAAAACAACACCTCAGTTTATGCTTGTTCCTCTTGTTCTTGAAGATGTAGGAGTAAATGTGTATGAAAGTAACACAGTATGGCAAGTTGTACCTGTCTGTCTTGAATGGATGATGCATTAATGTCTGTCTGGGAAATATCTCACTTTGTCTCCGTATAGTCTCAGGCACATCCAGCTCCAGCATAAACTTTTATCACCTACCAGTTTTTTATAACTTGCCTTTCTCCTTTGACACCCAGACCCAGACTCAATACTCCTATCAAACAACTCCAGCTCTCTTTGTATACAATAACTAGCATAACATTCAGATGCCTTTTCTCTCTCTGCCAAGCACAGACTGACATAATGCAGGGAACTTACACCCCATTTATAGTTCAGAATGGTAGGAATAAATAGAGGAAATTCCAGGTGGGGAGGAAATAGATTATCTTTCATTTCAATGCAAAGAAATATAAAACTGTGAAATTGCACTTTTTATGCGAATTCCTGTGGATGATGGGAAGTACAGTTTTTCCATGTTTCACTTTTGAGATAAAACTTTTTACCCATCCTTAGTCCTTTCCTCAGAAGAATCTGGTTTCAAACACAATCAGCAAATACATAAGATATTTTGATTTCTCCCCCAACTTTCTGTGTTACTGGGAACATCGCCTGTATCCCCTACTAAATACAAAAGAATGGAGATTTTTGTACATACTATTAAACCTTTTTCTCTAAACCCACTGGGGGACACAGGGCATCCTCACTTGAGATAATCACTTCTAAGTTAATGTACCCTGACATTTTTTGGCTATAGCCTTTTGGTGACTTACTCTTCTTATATTTTCCTATATGTAAAATGACCTCTGCTGAAGGAAGGGCATTAAGAAAGGCAAAACCCTCTTTGCAGTATTAACATATACAAGCCCATTGATAAACATGAAAATGACTATCACATGGAGATACTAGCATATTTAACCATTCATCTCCTGAAACATATACTGAGTGGCTAGTTTATTAGGGGTATAGTCATAATAGCAGTAGAGTCCCCTTTGTTCATATGGATAGCCTCCACAGTTTTCACCAATATTGCAATGCCATGCAGATGTGATTTGATCCTGAAACTGCCTCAGACTGGTGGACCATGCTGGAAGCATATTCATTTGTTGATAAACCAGAATGAATATATTAATACTCCAGAACAAAATATGGAGACCCCATTTTAATGAAGAAGTGATCAGAAAATATCTTCTTCTGCTCTCCCCTCAGGAAGAGGAATAATAAAAATAAATTAGAATGTGGTCCAGAGAGACCCCATATTAAGAATTATTTTGCCCAAAGAAGGGGTCCAAAGAAACCTTCATCTACTCTTCCTACTTGATGATGAAAAATAATTAATATGTGGAGACCCCATATTACTTTACTCTGTACACAGGACCTTCCTCTCTTCCCATTAGGGACAGAAAGTTAAAAAAAAAATTAATTGAAAAGTGCCCGGCCCCTTCATCTAAAGACTGTGAAGTGAGGCTAAATTAAAATAAAATTAATGTTCTCATCTCTGTGGATAGATCCACTGTAAACAATTAGAAAAAAAAAATCCGTTTAAAAAATAAGCCAGTCAGCATTCAGATTATTTAGTGACTGGGAGTAAGGGGTCACACATAGTGTCATGAGTGCCCCAGGACAACCTTTTCCTCCTCGCCAAACATTACCAATGCATGAACCATTACTTTCAGTTACTTACAGTTATTGATCATCACCCAAGCCTGCAATTCATTCACATTTCTTAAAGGGATAGTAATGTTTCATAATAAAAGCAGCTCTAATTAATCATCATAGTATTTGGACTTTGGAGAGTGTTATTTCAGTTCTGTCAGAGTTGTAGTTCCAGAGTAACTCAATGACAAAGTGTCCCCCTCCCGCCCCTTTTACTGATGTTACACTGCTCAGCCAGAGCAGAAGGGAGGTGTCCAGGTAGACTGCAGAGAGGGATAATCTTCAATTAAGATAAGGGAAAAACTTGAAAATCTTGTCAAGGGGGGGGCAGGGATTTCATTGTTTTCATAGGAAGAAGATTGTCCCCTGCTGTTATCTGTTTGGTCTATGGACTGCATTCTACATCTGAGAAGAGATTGCTTACACTAGGTAAAAGGGGCGGGAGGGGGAAATTTTACTTGTGAATATCTCTCAAACCATAAAGGTTTGAGAGATAAGACTTATATCGTTCTTCATGTTTCTTTAATGCCTACAAAATAAAATAAAGTTAAAACGAAGTATTACTATCCCTTTAAAAAGAATTAATAGGCAAAAACATTCTGAATGAGCAAAACAATGTATTAAAGCCATACCCATTGTTCTTCAGATACTTGCCACTGCTCGCTTATATTCTATGAAAAGTAAAATAAATTTATTATGTAAAAACATATTTTAAACAAGCTAAAGTTAGTGTATGGCTTTAGCTGTGTTTTGGCAGTCTGAAGAATCCAATACATAACTTTCTGCTTCTGTTTTATTTCTTAGTCGCTACATATCACATAAACTAACTTCATAAACAAGTATAGTGCATGGAGGTTACTTCTATCAAGGTCTATGGTAATATATTTTCCTAGCCTATTTCTTTGTCTGGTGTCATGGAATGCTAAATATAGCAACTATTCTTATAAATATATAGTTATTTATATAAACAGACCTACATTCTCCTTGTCAGATTTGTTTCTGGATCTAAGTTAGCTGAGTTTGTAAGGATTTGTCAGGAAAATGATCCACAGTCACAATACATGCTTACTGAGGTAGACTACATTATTTAAAGAATAACATATTTTAGATCTCTTCCCTGTCTCAAAGTTAAGTTTTACAAATACAGAGAATAGTAATGAGTTAGTAGAGGGAGCTGATGAAGACATAGGGTCTGGACCAATCTAAATTAAGTATTAATGCACTTTGAAGTCTAATCCCATTAATACTAGTAGGGAGACTAGTACCATTTCAGTGCACTGGAAGTTAGTACTTCTTTTATATGAAGAAGAGCTTACACTATTGCAGTTCTGTTTACACCTGAAAACAAATTGTGATTTGTATTTTCATGCCTCATATATACAAGTAACAGCAGCGAACAATATATAATGGCATTAATCACTGCAGCAGGACACAATCTTGGACCAGAATAAGCTTAGGGATGACTAATATGAGGAAATATATTCAACACGAGAGAGATGTGGGAGAGCAATACAAGATACTCAATGAGACGCAGAATAGAGGCAAGTAGAGGCAGGAGAGATTAAAGCATTGCCATTAGAGTGGCTAAAATTTAAAATAGGGAGGAAAGATAAATTGTCATCAGGAAAGCATAGATACCAACAGGAAGCAGAAAAAGAAAATGAATCAATTATAAAAACTTCATAAGTGTAGTATATTGAATATGATTTTTTTCTGATAATTTTTCTGCAGATAGTTAGAAGATATAGTGATTGAATTGAATATTTGTCTCACCAGTTGTCTCTGTACAAGGTGACAAAATGGGAAACGTAATATCATTATAGTACAAGTGAAACTAAGTAGGAAAGAAATATTAATGAGACAGAGACTCAGTACATTTGTTGAGGCTCAGATTTTTTTTTATTACATTTTAATTTAGATTTGTATTGCTTTTAAATAGTTTCAGTAGTGTGATTGAAATAGTAAAATAGTGAGTTACTTCTATATGATAATACCATTTCCTTATTATGCTATAATTCGCTGTTCTAAAAATTAAGTATTCATCTTATAATAGTGATGTGACTGAAAAGACATTCTGGATGAACTTTTAATCTTACTTTCAGAGAACTGAAGCTGCATGTATTAATATTCTCTCTGTAACATTTTTTGGTTTATCTAGTGGTCTATTTGCTTGCAAAAGAGTAAGCTATTGCTTTCCAGCCATCTAACTTTCTTCATCATACGCCAGTGACACAAACATTATTTTTTTTTTAATTTGAAGTATCTGAGAGTATCGTTGTTGAAGAATTTGCAATCTTGTTTTGAGTGGTATGCAAGGAAGAAACATTGCTCTGTTCTTCTGTAAAAATAAACAGAGCAAGAAATGCAAAGGAGAAAACATCTACAATGTGGCTATAAATAGAGACTCAGGTGTCCACAAGAAAATGAAACTAGTATTATCCCTAAAACCACTGCTTTAAGGACAAGCAGAGCCAGGATTTGAAGAAAGGAAAAGCACAGTGCTCTACATTTAATGATGAAAGCACATGAAGAAGTGGGTAATAGTATGAGCAGGACAGGTCAGCTACCTGTGCCATCCCCAGCGTGCCTTCTGATAATCAGGAGGAGGAGATGATGGCAAGTGTGACAGCTGGAGACCCTAAGTCATACTTGCCATCCCCAAGCAGTCTCATTACTATCACTCAGCAGCTATAGAGTGTTGGAGGGTAAGAGAGGGGATGATGATGGTGGTGATGATAGTGAAGCAGCTGGGTGGAACTAGTGTGACTGATATACATCCTGCTGCTGAGGAGGCAGCGGAAGTGATGCCAGACTAGCAGTCAAGGGATCCCACAACATCCCCCTGACCCTGTAATTCCCTTTCCCCTTTGTTGTTCCTCTGAGACTTTATGCTGAGGAAGGCAGAACTAGCATTGTTAGCATCAGCATAGATCAGCTGCCTATGCCTGCTGCTAGTTCTGCCAGTCTGCCTTCTGCATCTCAAGAAGAGATGGAGCGACAGTAGGGGACTCTGTCAAATTTTCTTCTTTGACAGCCAGTGAGACACTCATAGAGAAACAGTAGTAGCAGAAGAAAGGAGGAGACTGGTGGTGGTGATGATGAGGGTGATGGTGAAGCACCTGGGATGGAAGAGGCATTAATGGCCTTTTTAGCAGAAAGTGAGAAGGAATGGGAGACAGATATGCAAATGGGGATGGTCATCACCACCAATACCAGCAGTGAAATTGCGGAGTTTGCACTGCTGTAATTCCTGCTGCTGCTGAGTTGCAAGAGCAGCAGGCTGATGAGGAGGCTAGTGTGCCACAGACTACCGAGGCATCTGTAGGAATGGGGTCCAGCAGTAGTTGTGATGTGGGACAAGGACAGTTTCCACTTGCCAGCAATTATCCTGGTCCTAAGTGTAGTACTGATTCTGAGGCAGCAGAAGCATCATTCTCTGCCCTAGCCAGTGAAGGAGATTGTGGAGAAGAACAAAGAGGCTATTTCCCCTCCACCTTGAGGTCATGAGTGTGGGACTATTTTTCTCTTGAAGCAGGCACAGTGCAGTCATCAGTGTTAGCACTGTGCACTATATTTGATAAATCAGTGACAAGGGGAAAGGAGGGAAACACGCCTTGGCACAACCTCCCTTATAACTCACATGAAATACAGACACCATGACATTTATGTGAAGCATGTTAAAGTCAAACCCCCACAAAGGAAATAGGGAGCTGCTGTTGCTCTATCCCCTGTCTCTCCTCAAGGGCACCAAGAGAGAAACCCAGCCTGAGCCTGAAAGTTTGATGGAGAGCGAAACACCTAGCTCACCATCAGCTTCTTGCAATAGGGTCTGGGCGAGGGAAGATGTATCAACGTCTTCTGGTGATCCACCTCTGTCATCATTACCTCCCCCACCAGCTGAAAATGATTCTGTTGATGCAATGATGTGGCAGTTCATGTCCACCCATTGCACATTGTTTGGTGCACTGACCACACATGGGAAAGTGGTAGAGTATAATCACAGGAATGGAATCAAGCAGCATCTGAAGAGATTCCATCCCACAGAATACTCTAAGCTAGTGACAGGGAGGATTCATCATCATTATTATTAAGACTGCAAGTTATCATGTGTCCTTAGTGGAGCAGACAAGGGGCATAGTGACAGCAGCAGTACTTGGCTTCTGGGGAGGATAATTGATTTGACATTGTGGACCTAAGCATCAGGCAATTTGCTTTCAATTGTGCTAGTTGTTTGATGTGAGTGCTATTGTGTCTATTGTTCCTAGTCCTTCCCCAATGTCCTACATGGACTGTGCACATTGCAATTTCTGATGAAAGGCACAGTTTCTTCCTGCTGTAGCGCCAATGGAAAAATTAGTATTCCCCATAATTATGGAGAAATTGCAGGAGGAGAAGCAATATTTGCCTGCTTCTTTTCTCCACACTACCTCAAGTGGTGGGGGCTAGTTATGGTGCTGATACTGCCTCCGGAGCATTGCTGGCATTGCATGGCAAGTGGAACTATGATCGTCATCATCCATATCACTGCTGTTGTTAAAGGGATAGTAATACTTAAAATGTAAAAAAAAATATGTTGTTGGGTTTATCCCCCTGAGTAAAACAAGAGTACTCCCATAGAATTTTTAGGTGCAATATCACAGTGGCCTGAAATTGTACAGTGGAGCTGTTGCTACACCATCCTATGGAGATTTATGGTCCCGGGACCAGAGATGTCCATAGGATCGTGTAGCAACAGCGCCACTGTACAATTTCAGGCCACTGTGATATTGCATCTAAAAAATTCAACTTTGAAAATTAATAACTTTTGAATGAAACACATTTCAGCAGTGGGAGTACTCTTGTTTTACTCAGGGGGATAAACCCAACAACATATTTTTTTTTACATTTTAAGTATTACTATCCCTTTAATCATATTCCCATGGATCTGTCTAATCAGCCTGCTGCTTAAACAACTCAGCAGCAACAACAAGAACAGCATTCGCAAATGCTGCAATGACACAGTGGAATTTCCAATGTCCAGTGGCCACCATAATATGACCTGCTGGCATTAGGCCAGTTGGGCATATTTTTTAAATCAGGGATTATTCTTTAAATATAGCACAGAGGCCTGTAAAAAAAACAATTATGGGGGCTTGTTTCTAACAAGCCTAAGTCCTACAAATCACTGTTTCCTCAGGGCTTGTGCCTCTAACAAACCTGAGTCCCCAAAATCATCACTGATTCCTCAGGACTTGTGCCTCTAACAACTCATATTCCCACAAATCAATGTTTCCTCAGGGCTTGTATCAAACAAGAGTAATTCCTACAAATCAATGTTTGCTCAGTGCCTGTGTCAAACAAATGTAAGCCCTACAAATCAAGTTTCCTCAGGGCTTGAGCCAAACAAATGAAAGTCCTACAAATCGATGTTTAGTCAGGGCTTGTGCCAAAACCAGTGTAAGTCCTACAAATCAATGTTTCATCAGGGCTTAAGCCTCTAACAACAAGTCTAAGTCCTACAAATCAATGTTTTGTCAGGGCTTGTGATTAACAAGACTAAGTCCTACAAATCAATGTTTCCTCAGAGCTTGTGCCAAACAAATGTAAGTCCTACAAATCAATGTTTCATCATGGCTTGGAACTCTAACAACAAGTCTAAGTCCTACATATCAATGTTTCTTCAGGACTTGTGCCTAACAAAATTTAGCCCTACAAATCAATGTTTACTCAGGGCTTGTGCCTAACACAAGTCTAAGTCCTGCAAATCAATGTTTTCTCAGGGCTTGGGTCTCTAAAAACAAGTCTAAGTCCTACAAATCTTCCTCTACAAAATACTCTATCACATCAAGTGTCCGTCTGCCCCAGTCACAGCTTATGTCAACGGGGTCCCTGTCACGTCACGTACCAATATTTTATTTTAATTTAATTATTTATTTATTATTTGTAATTCCTACAAATCAACATTTCCTCAGGGCTTGGGCCAAACAAGGTAAGTTCTACAAATCGATGTTTCTTCGGGGTTTGTGCCAGAAAATGTAAATTGTACAAATCAATGTTTAGTCAGGGCTTATACCAAACAAGTGTAAGTCCTACAAATCAATATTTCCTCAGGGCTTGTGACTAACAAGACTAAGTTGTTCAAATTAGTGTTTCCTCAGGGCTTGTGACTAACAAGGCTAAGTCCTACAAATCAATGTTTCATCAGGGCTTGAGCCTCTAACAACAAGTCTAAGATCTACAAATCAATGTTTCCTCATGGCTTGGGTCAAACAAGTTTAAGTCCTACAAATGTTCCTCTACAAAATACTCTATCTCGTCAAGTATCAGTCTGCCCCACTCACAGCTTACGTCAGGGGGGTCCCTGTCTCTGTCACATTATGTTCCAATTTGTTTTATTTTAAATTTAATTG
Source organism: Rhinophrynus dorsalis (assembly GCA_037306005.1). Lineage (NCBI taxonomy): Eukaryota > Metazoa > Chordata > Amphibia > Anura > Rhinophrynidae > Rhinophrynus > Rhinophrynus dorsalis. Next base: position 128,363,042 of record CM074720.1, on the reverse strand, counting down.
AATTTTATTTATTTATTCTTTGTAATTCCTACAAATCAATGTTTCCTCAGGGTTTGAGTCTCTAACAACAAGTTTAAGTCCTACAAATCATTGTTTCCTCGGGGCTTGTGCCAAAAAAATAAATCCTACAAATCAATGTTTAGTCAGGGTTTGTGCCAAAACATGTGTAAGTCCTACAAATCATCGTTTCCTCTGCTAACACAGACGTTTGAATTGATATTTATGGTGTATTTACAAATTCAATTTTTAGGTGTTAATGGAACTTTAAATAGATGGGAGAATGGCTAGAATAGACTGACTAATGTGTGAAATTATGTATTCCTGTGCTTTTTGTTAACTAATGTGTATTAGCATTCCACTAAAGATGCTCCTGAATCCAAATTTTGATTTGCTATTTACAGCCGATTAGGGGTGGGTGAAAGGTCCCGTTGTGTTATCGTGAAAAAATCAGGGAAAACTACATTGTTGTCCATTTATTCGTGGGAAAATCCACTTTAAAAACAGCAATTAAAATGTTTGCATTCTTATCCCATTTGCAAAAATTCTACGTCACTTTTTCAATGGCTAGAAAGTTTCCGCCCTTTGATTTACGTGTTTTTCGCCTTTTTGCTGTAAAACATTATGTATTCCAGGAAGGAAAACATGCTGCCAGTGTGTCTTGTAATACTCAGGAGGGGGAGGAAGGCGAAGATGATGCCAAATGTGACAGCAGGGGACCCTTAGTAACATTTGCCATCCCCAATCAGTCCCTCCAGCACTAGTACTACTGCTAAGAAGGTCCATCAGCTTGTTAGTGTTAGGAGAGAAGGAGGGGGTATTCATCATATTACTAGTGACTGTGAGGAGGTAGACTCAAGGGCTGAAGCTGATGTGGTTAGTAGTAACAGAAATGGTGAAGCAGCTGCTAGGAATAGTGTTAGGAGAGTGGTAGGGGAAGTAATGCAGAGCATCCAGACTAACGGTCAAGGGAGTCCCCTGACCCTGGGAGTCCTGTTCCCCCCACAGCATTGTCCAGGTGGAAAATGATCCTGAAGAAGGTAGAATGGTTACCTAGCAGCAATCATACTACCACCCCCAGGCGTACAGATCAGTTGCCTGTGTCTGCTGCTAGTGCTGCCAGTCTGCCATCTTCAGGTAACCAAGAAATGGCATTTCTCACCACCTCCTCCAACCAGCAGTTATATGACTGTAAAAGAGCAGCAGCAGCAGCAGCAGCATGGAGGGACTATTGGTGGTGGTGATGATGAAGATGGAGAAGCAGGGTGGAAGAGACCCTGTGTGGTGCATTGACAACACATGGCAGTGCGGTGATGGAGAATCGCAAGCAGGGCATCAAGCGGCATCTGAGGAGATTCCATCCTGCAGAATATGCTAAGCTAGTGGCAGGGAGGGTTCATCATTACTATTAAACTGTCAGCAAATTGTCATGTATCCTTAGAGGGGTGTGGACAAGGGGCATAGTGACAGCAGCAGTACTTGGCTTCTGGTGTCATGGTGTTTGGATAGAGATGTGCCAGGTGTTATTTAGCATACACACAATGTGCACATTGCAGTTGCTGATTAGAAGGACAGTTCCTGCTCTCAAGGGAAACATTTATATTCTAATAACAATACGCCCATGATTTTGGAGGAGGGCAGGTAAAGAAAAATTATTGGCCAACTTCTTCTTCTCTACATATACCTGAAGTGGTGGGGGCTAGTTATGGTGTTGCTACTGCCTCATGCGCATCACTGGAGCTAGTTGTGGCATGTGGAACATTCATCATCCATCACCCATGTTACTGCCATTGTGATTCCATTACCTTTGAGCTGCCTAATCATACTGCTGCTTAAACAACTGAACAGCAGCAGCAAGAACAGCAGTCACAAATTCCTCATCTTCATCAGGGCATTTGACAATTTCCGGTGGCCAGTGGCTAACACAACATGACCTGATGGCACTAGGCAGCAGGGCGTTTTTCCCCTCAGGGATTGTGCTTTAATGTGCTTTAAAAAAAACAAGACATAGGCCTACAAAACAATAAACAATTTTTGGGGGCTTGTTTTTAATAAGCCTAATCCTACAAATACATTTTTCTTCAGTTCTTTTGCCAAACCAGCCTAAGTCCTACAAATCAATGTTTCCTTAGGGCTTGTGCCAAACAAGTCTAAGTCCTACAAATCAATGTTTCCTCAGGGCTTGGGCCTCTAATAAGTCTAAGTCCTACAAATCAATGTTTCCTCAGGACTTGGCCCTCTAACACTAACAACAAATCTCACAAATCATCCTCTACAAAATACTCTGTCACGTCAAGCAGGGCTTATAATTTTAAGTCCTTTGCTACTAGTCAGACCTGAAAAGTTACTCACCACTGCAAGCCAAAACATACCCACCAGGGTTGAATTTCTACTCGCCAGGGCTAAATTTTCACTCGCCATTGGCTAGTGGCGAGTGGAAATTTTGAGCCCTGACGTCAAGTATCAGTCTACCCCAGTGGCAGCTTATACCAGGGGGTCTCTGCCTCTATTGCGTTACATACAAATTTCTTACTTTATTTTATTTATTTATTGTTTTATTAACTGCCCCTCAATATCAGGCAAGAACCCCCCCCAAACAAATTCCCTGTGCAACGTATTCTTTCCACAGACTCCACCCACCAACACAGGCACCCTCCACAGACCCCTTTTATATCATGTCTTATGGGGTTTTTTAATTGCATTCAGTTTTTGTTTTTTTATTTACTGTCCCCCAATCCTAGTAAACAACCACCTCCCAAACAACATTCTCTGTTCAACTGATTCTTTCCCCACACTCTACCAACACAGGCACCCTCATGCCCCTTTTATACTATGCCTTTGGAAAATAAAATAACATTTGCTATGTGTTGTGTGTAAATTCTATGTTCCCATTGATTTCAATGGAATGAGCTAGGCATAAAAAGCAGAAAAACGGTACTTTTCACCAAGAGGAAAGTGCCATTATTTGCCGATTTTGGTTTGAATTACAAAATTTCCACCCATCCCTACAGCTGATATTCAGTCCAGCATAACTTTAAATTCATCACTGATACTAAACAGAGCCATGTTCTATATTGCCAACTCTATGCTTTAAAGTATCACAAACACCGATTTTGACTACTGGAACAAAATAATGTATATGGAGAAGACTCTGACCTTCAAATACAAGCTGAAATGTACCTCAGATTGTGTCGTGTATACAATTATGGGTTGATATATAGAAAGGAGAACACTTACAGCTAAGTGCAATAGTGAATCAGCTATCGCTGAACGTTTATTGATGAGAAGAACATGTACAACGGGTGGGTTTAGGTATAACATACCAATTGCACAGGTTAAATAGAAACAGTTGAAATGTCCCAACCAAGCATCTTGCTCAGTCCTGATCACATAATTAATTGATAATTAACACTGAAACATTGTGTCAGGCACTAATAGCAGATCTTGCTAGTAGGAAGTATACATAATAAAAAGAATAGACAGAACAAACACTGTATATATGCACATCATATAAAAACAATACAGACTGTAGCATGATCAGAAACAGTTCTTCATAGTGTGACATCTAAAGAGAATGAGAAAGTACATTGTTTGTGGAAGTATTCCATATAGATAACCAAGTTCCCCTTCATCATAAAAACATTTCAAGCTAAAGTCTTCATTTAACAATTTGGAATATTTAGTCTCTGTCCTGTATATCCAATAACATTCTTGTTGCAATAATAGTCTTTGCCAATTGCCTCCCCTCATATGCAATTTCACTTGTTCCAAAACCAGCCAGCAGAATTGTGATACATTGAGATTGAGACAAAAATGTATATAATATAATGGTGATGTAAATTTGGATGTGCACCAATATTTTGTGTATTTGCTGTTAGCTACTTTGGTCAAAATTGGTTGCACTCCAGCAATTTTAAATGTGTTTTGTTCTTTGGGTGTGCTTACCAAAACCTGGACTGGAATTGTACATTCGGAAGTTTTGATCAGCTTCTATTGGTTCAAGCACCCCTCCCACCCCCAGGTGCAATGTTCATAGTCTCTAGGACACTATATAATGCCTGTCAGAGAGTCTCTCTTCATTAATGAGTAAAGTTGACAAAGTCTCAGCTCTCAGGATGAAGTGTATTAAGGTTAGTAAATGCCTAAAATAGGGGAGATTCAGCTCATAGGACAAAGCATATTAAGCTTAGGAACTTGCCAATATTGAGATACCTTGGCGTAGTGGCAAGCTAAGCATTTTATGGCCATATGATGTGACTAAATCCTCATCTTTAATATAGTAATGATATGCAGGCACAATGCAGCAGAGTAAAGGGTTAATGGTGATGTAAATTTGGATGTGCACCAATATTTTTGGTATTTGTTAATATTTCTAGTTTTTACTGGCTGTATTAATTTTCTAGTTTTTACTGGTTGTATTCATTTTCTATTGGCTTTCGTGGCTGTGGGGGGATCTTTCCATTTGCCCACAATAAGAGGGACTTGGTGCCATCATGCACTCAGTTATAGATTGCAACCACAGTACCAGTTTGCTGTACCAATTAAATATTGTACCATCACTTGTATCACTGCTTTGTATAACTGGATGATTCGTTTTGTGCCAGCGCACTGAAGCACCTCACATATTGTTTTTCCTGCAGTGAATGGATCGTATTATACATAATTTGTTAATTCTATTTTTATTACTTTCAGACACTATCTGTAAGTGTATCACACTTCATTCTTGATTGGTATATTGGGATTGTTGTGATTGGACAATACACAATAGATACATTAATATGCAATTAAGAGATGCAATTATATAATAGATGATTCTTTATTGGCAAATCTGAATTAAGTATGTATGGGGGGGTATTGCATCATTGTCCTGACAGAAATGTATATATTACATTGAAAAGCTGACATTTTTTCAGTAAACCTTATTGTGAATTTGAAGTCCTCTGAGTCTTATCATTTTGTTTTTTGTAAATTATTTATAGCTATAGCTAATTTTGCACTTTTCTAGTAAAGTCTGCACAGCAGATGCATTTGCTGCCATAGTATGCTGCTATTTTGATATTTAAATATAGTTTCTAACATCATAAACACAACCAATTTAATATGGAGTTATTATGTGCTCAGGTCAGTTTGTTCCTGTATGGTAATCTAGTTTTCTTTCTATTCTGGTATATATTAAAAGTCTGCAATGTAACTTAGTCTTAGACAATCCATTTAGTTGGATTTTAGCAGGCATATATTAAGATAAGATGGATTGTAATATTTGCTATAAATAGAATATGCTGTCATAAAACCAAAGTACTATTCTAAATGCCAAGATTTGATTCCATTAAATTCAATTTTGAAAACACACAAATGTATCTTCTCCAAGTCAACAAACAACTGCATTTCAGATAGACATAAAATTAAGAACTTGCACCTGAGTAGAAGCTAATAAGAATATACACATGTTCACAGAGCTGTAAAATAGTACAAACCTTTACTGTAAGCAACAAATGAGAAGATAACACAAGAAGAATTATTCAACATACAATAAGGAAAACAATCCTTCCTACTATTAAGTTTTCCACAAAAGAGTCCTCTGTGTGTCCTCCCAAATGTTGGTGCACAAGGGGGGCCCTTGCTGAGGTGAAGGTAGTACTACCACTTAGTGTGGTAAGTCCAAATTGTATCTGTTGCTGGTGGTGAGGACTTGATATTTTCCTTGTTTCTATCATCATTTATTGCACATGCTACCTGAACCATGACTGCAGTCAGTTTTTGGACTACCACTTTAATCACCCATCCCTAAACTGCTCCTAATCCTTTCACTCTCTCCCTTCCCCTTGTGTGTTTGCTGGACATTACTTTAAAGTACACAATAGAACTGAGTGTGTGTGATGTCTTGGATCCTTTGATAATAGCCAGATCAGGAAGAAACTTGGATCCTGGTTGCCTGTGTCTTCCCAGTTAGTCACTCAGAATTTTTTGGGTATTTGAGGTAATTCTCCTTTGGTCTCTTTGCACACCCCTAGACTCCCTTGAAAGAGATAACAGCAGATAAAAAAGGAACTTGGATAACAGCTGTCTGTGTCTACTCATTCACACCAAATTTTGGGGTATTTGGGGTTAAACATATATTGTTCCCTTCTCACACCCCCAGACTACAGTAGGAAAGAGATAACAGCCAGATCAGGAAGAAACTTGGAACACAGCTTCCTATGTCTTTCTTTGCAGTCTCACACTGAATTTTGGGGTATTTGAGATCAAACTCCTTTCTCCCTTCTTGTCCCCCAGATTCCCCTCATAGAGAGAACAGATTTCCTGCTTACAAGACTCCCTAAACTAAGCTTCAACTCCACTTTATTCACTTACCTTCTCTATCTCAAAAATGTGCTGCTTTCTATTCCTCTCACAAATACAGAATGGCATTCTTGTCAAGGTTTGGCTAAGCTGCTCTATCTCTGCTGCTTGATTCTGCTGTTTGAACTAATCTAGAGCTCTGCTATCAATTGCTGCTGCCTTCCATTTCCTGGATTAAGCTGAATCAGACAACAATATATATATCATCATCTTCAGACATTGTCAATTCACTGCAGGATGAAGGCCTCCTCAGCAAGCCTCCAACGACTTTGGTCCTGTGCCTTTCTTGCCACTGTATACAGAACATATTTGGTAATTTCATCTACCCATCTTGTCTTTCATCTTCTTCTTGGGCATTTAATATCAAGTTAAATCCATTCCAAAATTTTTTTGGTCAATCTGCCAAAGGTCATAGACCTTCGTTTCCTGACGAATCCATGCACAAGTTTTTCTGTCTCTTTTTGTTATTTTTAGAATACTCCATCACCACTCCATACTTCACCGTGTAATCTTAAGTTTTCGTATGGCTTTGGCATTCAGTGGCTATGTTTCACAGCCATACGTAAGGACTAGGGGTGGGCGAAAAGTATGAAAAATTTCCCACTTGACTTTTTGCGAAAACTTGTCGACTTGTCGCTTTTGCCGCAAAAGATTTTGCCTTTCTGCCTATGCAAAAATGTCCTCCTTTTCACCTATTTTAACACATTGTTTGCCTATTCTAATACATTTTTCACCTATATTTCGTAGGTACTATATTTTTCACTGTAATATTACTTCTTCTGAGGGACGAAGTTTAGAAATATGTGGCTGAAAATCAAAGTTGTGAGTCCTACAGCAACATATGCCTTGAAAAATGTGTTAGCATGCAGAATGCATTTGTCCATTGCCCACAACACTTACTTCCTGCTTAAGTGACACTGGCATATATTCATGATGATGTCAATTAATAAAAAAAAATAAAGTACAATCTACAATCTGGCAGATGTGTATTGTAGTGGTGGTAGTGTGGGACTGGCATGGTGTGATTTGTGTATATAATTTTACCATTGTCACACTCTATCCTTCTTCTCAGATTATTGACACACACATCCCAAGTGGGGTAGATGGTGGCAACCCTTCTTCATATCCCTCATCCACCTCCTCATCTGTCCTACTGTTAATATATGTGTCCTGGCTTTGTCTGTCATACTCCTCTGCAGCAGGAGCCATAGGTGTTCTTTGGACTGAGCTAATTGTTGCCACTTACAGTACCACACTCTCTGACACATTAATAACTTCAGCACTTCTTTTTTCTGCCCTAGAGCCCTGGGAAATTTTTAAAGTACATCTGCTGCTAATAGGTGTGGCACCTTTGGCCAGCTGATAGTGTGTCTCCCAGTCAGACCTGTGGTTGTGCTTCCAGTGGGATCTCTTATAGGAGGTACCTAGGTATGAGCCTGCTTTCCCCCTGCAACAACAGATAGCAACATGCTTAGCTTGAGGATCCTGAGTGAAGTATCTCCATACTGTGGACTTCATGGAATGAGGGGTTCCTGAGGTGGTGCTGCTGCTTTTACTACTACTGGGGCTAGATGTTGATGCAATTCTACTGCCACTACTAGGTGTCAAAGGTGCAGCATTCATCATATCTAACATTGTGTGTGGCTGAGTGGGACTTGAACTTTGAAGAGGCAATGATGCTGATGATGACTGATAGGGTGACTATGTGCTTTTTGACATATGTGCTTGACCAGGGTCAGACTTTACAATGGCTTTCTAAAGCAGTTTATATATAGGCACAGTGCTCCTTAAAGTGGTGGAACATTCAGCCTTTGAATTTCTGCTAATCTTATAGCCCTGTCATCATACTTACTCTCAACTTCATCTGTATCTGAACAAGAGAAGGATACTGGAGGTGTATATTAAAGATCTGCATCACCATCAGTCATCATTAGGTAATCCTCAGCAGCATCAGCATCACCTGACAATTCTTGCCCACAACCCTTATATTCTTCTAAGCTTTTAGAGGTCTCAAACAATTTATTTTTACATTTACTGTAACAAAGTTCCCTACTACTTTAAGGATGGGCGTTTTGGTGCTTGTTTGTCTCACTATCTGATGCAGCAGGCTGTTCAGCTTCCTCTGTTATGCTATTGCCAGCATCATCAACAGTTGAATGTGACTTGTTGTCATCTTCAGTGTTCTTCTTATATGGTTCTTTATTTCTACTGGCACTGGTGGTGCTGGAACTAGTTTTGCTGGGACAAACTGCATCCTCTCTTGAAGTAGAGAGATCATCATCATTGATTGCTGTCAGAGACATTGCCATGATGGGGAGGAAATGGTTAATTTTTCTTTTAAACCAAATTCTTAAAGTCTGTTTTTAAGATGTATGTAATGATCTCAAGTTATAACAATGACTCCATTTTAGAAACAAAAGGGGCCTCTCTTTACCTAGACAGAAGTAAAAATAGTTGAGTGAATTTTACAATTAAATTTGACTATCCTGGAGACAGCAAGCCTGATGAGGGATTCTACCATGTGGGAAAGTCTATTAGGGTGAGATCCTAAGAAACACTTGGACTGGTAACTATATCTTTCCTTATTTTAATTCTGCAAAATTCAGAATCAAATATATATTTCTTCTATATTTGAAGAAACATAATTTTTCTTATAATTTATCTTAATCGGACTGGCCACCCAATTGTGACCAATTATAATAAGCTATATTGGCTCTAGTAATTTTGAATTAAGCAGAATTAATTAATTAATTAATTGGTAAATTGTTATATTTTGCCAGATAAATATAAAATAGGATAACAGTGAGATCTATTTATCCTTGTTTAAAAATTAGTTAATATAATCGTCAATATTTCTATAATATTGTTACAGTTTTCTGACACTCAGACCAGGGTATGAAGTAAAAACACAGTTTTATTGAATCAGGATGATAAACAGTGCCCCTAGGGGCCAGCACAGGTAAAAACAGTATTGACAAATACAGAAAAAGTAAGTGCAATACAAGCTAGGAATATATATACAAATATAGACTCGGAATAACCCCAAAGGGTTAACAGGAGCAACTGGAGTAACTCAGTCTTAGATTGGCCAACACCCAGGATATGATAACAGTCTCTGGATAACAGTCTCTGAATGTAGAGAAAGGAGTAAAGTGTCTACACTGAATCACTCTCTAGGTAGAAACAGGGAGGACCCCTATTGCACTGAGCTGAGCCAATACCACCACCGTGGGCTAGGAGGAATGCTACTGCCAAAGCTGAAGTAACCAGAATAGGAATTGCCCTTAACGAGACTAGGTAGTAACCCTGCGTATGCCAACTGGATTGTGCCAAGACACCCTTAGGATGCCAAGATAGACAGTTGCTGCACAAGCTACTATGAGCCGAAGCACTGAGAAGTGCAGGAGATAACGTACACCCTGAGCGTATGTGAGCCAGAGCCAGGACACCCTTCCGGTGTCGCACGGAATCCTTACTGCAAGAGCGGACAGACTACCGGCGCCAGCCGGCGTGGTCACGGTGCACCCCGAACACCGGACAGGCAGAGCTTTGCAAGGAATAGTATGGCGTGTATTGAAGGCTCAGAGAGTAGAGGCTCAAAGGGTAAACAGAGGCTTGGCAAGCAATATAAGAGGCAAGTAACCGGAGACTACTGGCATTGCACGGGTTAATCTGGTACATACAGGAGAGCACAGCTCAGCAGATAGCGGATGGCAAAGCAACCTCAGGCTACAGCTAGAAGAGCGAGAGAGGATCAGCGAGATACTAAACAGTTCAGAATGTTGCCGGAGCGACCGGAGTAACACTGGAACACTGGAACAGCACACCGGACAGGAGCGACAACCGGAACCGGATAGATACAGCAGCAGGAACATCAGCTGGAGAACAGAGCAATCATGGAGCAGGATCGTCAGCCAGAACCGGGTCAAACACGGAGCAGGGTCGTCAGCCAGAACCGGGTCAATTACAGAGCAGGGTCGTCAGCCAGAACTGGGTCAATCACGGAGCAGGGTCGTCAGCCAGAACCGGGTCAAACACGGAGCAGGATCAGAAGAGGAGTCAGACAAGCCGGGTCGGTACACAGGAGACACCGGAACTCAGCAACGAGGCGCAGGATCAGGAACACCAGGAAAGGGCAACTGACAAGTGCCCAAGAGCCAGTATAAAAAGGAACATCCTGGGCGGGCCAATCAGCCTCCTCCAATGCAAAGGTAACACAGTCACAGATTGACAGGGAATCACGGGGACCATGATAAATATATTGTGTTTCTAGAAAGGTTATTATAGCTAATATTTGATCTGGGGGAATTTTTTGAATTCGTTTATTAACCCTTCAACTGCTATTTGTCTATTTAATTTGAGGTGTTTCTTTTGATTTCTTTGTGCGTGTTTTGGGTATAAATTTTTGTACAGTGAGAAGTTTATTTAAACCTAACACTAGACAAAAGAAGTCGCCATCTTGAGTGAGGCATCATATATTTCTAAGTGGATTAACCCTTAAAGTACCATACAGGTTTTAAATAGGATTGTATGGTCATGTGTATGATCTATGTTGCATAAAGTTTGGTATGCTGTCTATACATATATTATTAGATTGATTCTGAGTATATTCTTGGTATAATCTATTATTGACTATATTAAATGCAATTTATATATTTTATTCAGAAGGTATGCAACATTTGAAATCGGTAGATAATTAAATTATAGTGATCTAAAACTGGGATTTTATTCCAGTTAGCTTCTCTAAATTTGTTTATTATATATGGTATAAGGAAATTGTCAGATGACCTGGCTTAATATTAAAGCTGACTCACCTGACAATATACCTTAAAATCTATTACTTTATTTATAGTATAATTTACTTAAATAAATTATATATATTTTTGCACAAATATGAGGGATTGATTATTTTAATCAATTCGTTACTGTGAAATAGCGTGTTAATACCTAAAATAGTGTAAAGTTCTCAAATTTAATTTTCTCTATTTATGTCAGGATATCGAACCTAATTGGTTCTCCTGTTAACCCTTGAGTATCTTCTACATTGCACACACTGAAGCAACCATTGCTGCAGTCAGTTTTTGAACTACTGCTTTACTCTCATGTCCCTGCAATGCTCCATCCCTCCCCCTTCCCCTTATGCGTTTGCTGGACATTTCTCAACTACACTGTGTTTTTTAACTCTACTGTACACAACACATCTGATGGAGCTGTATGATGCCTTGCCTAAGCCCATTCAGCTGTATGTCACTGTCATCTACTATATTTAGTTATTTATTCTTTTTAATTTCTTTTTATTTATTTATTTTTTAAGTTGTTCACCCTGTTGTCTTATCACAATCTGTCCAAAAAAATTATAACTGAAAAACAAAATCAACAACTTCTTTCCCTAAACTTTCCCACCTAACGCAGAGACAATGACAACAAGATCAGCAAGCAAATAGGTCCCTAGCTGTCTGTGTCTTGCCAGTCAGTCACATGGAATTTTGGAGTATTTGAGGTCAACCTCCTTCCTCCCTTCTCCCCAGAGTGCCCCACTGATTCTTACACAGAACTACTAACAGATTCCCTAAACTAAACTTCATTTCCCCACTCTGTCTTCTCTAGCTCAAAAAAGGTGTTGCTCTCTCCTCTCACAAACACAGAATAGCATGCTTTGAGAGGCGGACAGCCTTTTATATGGCTGTAGAAAACTTTCGTGTGGTGGAGAAAAATTTTTCTTTCCATTGATTTCAATGGGCCAAAAAGGCGTGAAAAAGAGTAGAAAATGTGCACTTTTCGTGGGAAATTATTTGCCAAGCGGAAAGTGCTATTATTCACTGATTTCAGTTTGAGGGCTAAATTTTCACCCATCCCTAGTAAGGACTGGGAGGACACACTGGTCTAAAACCTTTCACTTGAGGCAGAGTGGTAAATTTGTCTTAAAGACAGTACTGCTAAGTTTGCCAAATGCTTGCCATCCCAATTTTATTCAATTTTATTCAAAGCTCAATTTCCATCATGGTATTTCCATCTGTTGACATTTTTTTTGTTGATAATCATCTTCAGACCGACACTTTTACTTTCCTGTTTTGGCTTTTCAATAAGTTCTTGAAGTTTCTCAGGACTACCGGCAAAGAGTATGGTATCTTGTGCAAAATGTAAGTGATGTAGGTAGTCTCTATCGATCTTAAGTCCTTTTTTGTCCCAATTTAGTTTGTGAAAAAGTCTTCTAAACAACTGTAAAATAGCTTTGGGGAGATTGTGTCTTCTTCTCAGACCTCTTTTTCTGTGTTGAACTGTATTTTATCTTTCTTGACCAATACTGATGCAGTTAAATTTTCATATATTGATTGGAAGATATTGATGTAAGAGCTATCTATTCCTCGGTTGATCAGGGTATCAACTATTGCTTGCTTTTCCATTGAGTCAATGTCACGGTTCCCAGGAATAAACCAGGAGTCAGTATGGTAAAGTAAAACAATCTTTTATTAGAATAATCACAGTAATGACCGTAAGCAGATAACTCACAGAAGGTGATCAAAGAGGCAAGCACTGTATCAGAAATAGCAGTCCACCAATAGATTCACCACACTGTCCGAGACTAGGCCTCAGCCCACTGGAGCTTCTAGGTAATTCTGAATGCCCAAAGGACTAGCACTGATTCAGCCTGCAGTCAGTCTAGGAGTCTGATAGAGCCCCAGGTCCGCAACTAGGATGGGTGTCTGTGGAGCAGGGACCCACACACAGAGGAAACAGACAAAGCCCCCTAGTCAGCACCAGAAAGGACAAGCCGGGTCATACACAGAGCGGGTAGTCAGCCAGAACCACAGGTTTGCACCAGATAGGATATCCACTGAAGCGTTGGTATGCTGGATGAGCAGTGGACAGAGCCCCAGGTCAACACCAGAGTGGGTAGTCAGACAAGCCAGGTCATACATGGAGCGGTAAGTCAGCCAGAGCCACAGGTTTGCACCAGAAAGGATGTCTAAGCCAAATTGGAATGCACAAGGAGAATGGTCAGAAAGTATCACAGTGCCTGTGATTCCTGTCACTCTCAGTTGTGGCTGTCACTGATTTGCTGACTGAGTTTGACCCGCCTCCTGATGACCTTTTTATACCTGGCTATCACATCTGTCAGATGCCCTTTCGTGGTGCTCCTGAGCCAGTAGTGCTGTTGCTGTGTTCCTGTATTCTGAGTTCCTGTGTACCGATTCGGCTTGTCCTGACCATTCTCCAGTGTACCTGCTTGTGTATGACCCGGCTCGTCTGCGTACCACCCTTGGATCCTGACCCGGCTAGACTGACGTTCCTGCTTGTGTATGACCCGGCTTGTATGACTGCCTCCTACGTGCTCCGACCCGGCCCACTTCCTGCTCCGAAGATCGACTTCCAGCGTGTTCCAGTGACCTGCGTTCCAGTTGTCGCCGCCGCGACATTTCCAGTCTCTGCTGCCCGCGTCAGTGTGACTGCCTTGCCTGGTGCTTCCCTCGATTAAGTGCTGTGCCTTGTTACTTGTGCAGAGTTGTGTGTATTCTGTGGGCCTTCCTCTCCGTGCAGGGCCTTGCAGTAGCGCTGAAGCCTCGAGTAAACGTGCATTTTAACTCCTGCAGTGCTGCCTCGAATTCACTCTTTCTATCTCCTGTACGAGCCTCGTTACCCGTGATACTGCTGCTGAGTTGGCCGCTCTCCGTTGGCAACTCTAGTCTACCATTGCAGAGTGTTCACATGTTTGGGCCATTTGGGCACTTTAGGCTCTCCGGTATTGGTTACCGACGATATCATTGACACAGAGTGTTGGCAGAAAGGCTTCAGTGTTGGCCTATCCGATACTACGCCCGAGGGGGCTAGTGGCTCTTGCTCTATTATTACTGCATTCGATTACACCTGAGGAGGCTGTTAGCTCTTGCATTGCCGGCCGGTTTCCGTTACGCCCGGGGGGGCTATTTGCACTTGCACAAACGAAAGCAGTTCCTGTAACTACGCCCGTGGGGGCTAAGTTGTTTCCCATTCTGCTTACTATCCAACACCTTGGCAAGGCAGCTCGATCCTCAGCACTTGATGAACATTGTCTATACAGCACAGCCTTTTTAACATCCAGGGCGTGTCAAACCTCCACATCTGAGACAGACTGTTATTTGGACATTAACCCCGTGGGGGCCAATATCATCCTAGTGCATACTGTTTTGCATTTATGTCTATTGTGCTATTACCCTTGTAATATCTCAGTTTACTTTAGCTGTGTATTACCTACCGCCTCTAGAGGGCGTACTTGTGCATTATTCACTTTAATAAAGTGTGTTTTATTTTCACTTATTGGTCTGAGAGTCCTAAAAAAACGTAACAGAAAGAGCCACAGGTCAACACCAGAATGCATGGTCAGAAAAGCCAGGTGATACACAGAGCCCAAGGGAAACAGAACTGTATTGTACAACAACGCAAGGGCAACTGAGTCAGGACTAAGTCGGCCCTTTAAACCCCTCCTCAGGAAGTAGGTAGGAGGAGCAGCTTAGAGGGAGGAAGTAGGTAGGAGGAGACTACAGGAAGCAAACACATAAAACAGAGGCCTGCTGCATGCTTGAAGCCAGATGACGCTGAAACCAAGGTAAGCTGTAACAGTCAAGGGCCTTTGTGTAGTCAATAAAGGCTATGCATAATGGAAGGCTGTATTCATTATGTTGCTCTATAACTTGTTGCACTGTCTGGATGTGGTCCATTATATAAAACCTGCTTGTTTTTTAGGTTGTGCCTTGTATTGTGTCCATTCTTCTGAATAGTACCTTTATGAAAATCTTGCAGACCACTGGCAATAGACTTCTTGGTTGGTAGTTTTTTTTTAGATCCACCTTATAACCTTTTTTTGTACAGTAGAATGACTTCTGAATGTTTCAGACACTTTGCTGAGTAGTAGGCATTTTGAAAATAGTTTACCTATGGTTTTGAATGTGAGTTGATCTCCAGCTTTCAACATTTCAATATTAATTTTATCAGATCCAGCTGCTTTGTCATTTTTGATTGATTTTATTTCTGCTTCTACTTCTTCTAGCAAAACCTCTGGCACTGTAGTCATCCTTATAAAGATTTGAAAAAAATTATTCAACTCGTTTAAGTATATGTTGTTGAGTTTTTGCTGATGTACGATCTTCATGCTTTAATGCAAACATTTGGCTCCTATGTGTGGCCATCTTTTGTTTTGCTTTCTTTAGCCATTGATTTTCTTCCAGTGTCCTTTTGATGAGCTCAGCATTGAACTTTCTCATTACTTTTTTAATACTCTTCATTATGGGTTTGCACATTTCTACATATTGTACCCTATTTCTAATATTATAATTTTGCTTCATTTTTTATCACTTTTTCATCACGGCAACTGTTTCTTTTGATGGAGCATATGCCAATGTTCAGCTCTTCTGTCAGCCTCCTGATCATTGTAGCAACATCTGGATATAACATGTTGCCAGGTAAAGCATCACTGTTTTCCTAGAAGCCCTTAATTTTTTAGATCAGGTGGGTGAATAAGGGATGACCTGGTCTGGGCTGGCACTGACTTGACTTAAATTTTCATTTGTCCCTGAATGAATTGAGGACTGCCTGTCCCATTAGTGCCCATTCTTCTCCTCCCAGTGGCATTCCACTGGGTGACAACATCTTGGCTTGGCTGGTGCTGAGCTAGACCCACCTTCTCCTGTATCTCCTTTAGCTGCTTGTTTGCCTTGACACTACAGTTGAAGTGCCCAACAATTTTACAACAGCGTTCAATGAGAATTAATAGCTTGTAATGTCCTTCAGCTGGAAGAACTGTCCTGACCATTAGATGCAATATATGGGCTGCAGACTCTTGGCGTGTATTTCCAACCACTTCTACCTGATTGCTGTTTGCCTTGTCTAAAGATTGTTAAACAACCATTCTCCTGTTTGACGCCTGCCTGAATCAAGCCTGGCAAATGGCCATTCTTCTGTTTGCTGCTAACATCAAACCAGGCATGTTAAATGTTCATTCTTCTTTCTGCTGCCTGCCTTGATCAAAGGCTGTTAAGTAATTACTTTCCTGTTCACTAGTCTGTGCTACACTTCTCCGGTCCCAGCTCAACCACTGTCTGGGAATTGAACCATTTGCAGTTGATGATGATCCCCAGCCTCATTTTCTAATAACCCACCTTTAAGTTACAAATTACATTGCTCCATGTGTGATCCATATCAGGTAGCTCTCCAGTCCTAGGCCAAACTTAATATTATCAGGTCCAGTAAGTGTCTAACCTATTCTTTTGTTTTCATAATACAGACCCAATCCTGTTCTGCGCCAAATAAATTGTACAAGTGCCATTACCTGCATTACTATCTACCGGTCCAGAGAACTGATCCCATTATTAACCCACGTCAGTTTTCTGCATCCCTACTCTGCGCTACAGGTCTGTGTCCTGTAAATCAATCATGATAGCACCCCAGTGATTAAGGCTTAAGAGGTATATGTTATTATGTTTATACTCTTTACTCCCAAACTCTACAACGATAAGGAGAATGATGTTGCTTAAAATATAAGCAATAATTATATTAATAATAATTGTACATTTCATTATCTACTAACTAGTTTAAAAACCTGTGTACATATGCCACAGTGCCACCCAGCAGCCTCGGCTGGTGCCCAGAGCCTCTCTGCTCACTGCCCGCACTGCAGTCATGGTCAATACAGACTGCCTGAGCGCGCTGTGACTGATACAGAGTGGGGCCCTCGGAATTTGGACCGGAGTCCTCTCTGCACACCTTCGTGGGACCAAGCGGTACCGAATTCAGAGCTCCCCTCTCCGTATCAGCCACGGCGCATTTGGGAAGTCTGTACTGCGCATGACTGCAGTGCGGAAAACGGCACATGATGGCTTCTGACAAACATCCTAGCAAATTATTAAATAGGATCAGTGTTATTTATGCTGGTATTCCAAGATCATTCTTTTCCTCTATTTTCTGGTTAAAGTTTATGGACCTGTAAAGGTAAGTACTTTTGTACTATATATGTCAGGCCACTAGTGAGGATGTACATAAACCCTTTGTTTGACAGAGGGGAGACCAACTCATTGCTTTGGAATGTGTTCAGTACCCCTCTGGCACTCAAAGGGTTAAACATCCCTCTGTGATTTATTTCCAGAGAATGTTATATTTTGCACTTCATTACTGCGTTCATCATTTTATAGCGTTAGAGATACTGTACAATATGCATTTAGATTTGCAAATAACTGTACAGGTCCTTGAGTGTTATAATAATTCCAAATGTGTCCTGAATTTTGTTGAACATAACTGCATTATGAATTTACCACTGAACTGAGGCAATTAGCGGATTGTGTTCATCTGTATCCAAGGCAACAAATGCATCAAATAGAATATGAACAAAAACATTATTTCTATACAAAATAGAAAAGGCAGAATTAATGATATGAAACATTACATTTTATGAACTGGTAGGCTGGCAGATAAAGTATTTTAGAATTCTGTGAATATTCATATTTTTTGTTTCATTGCATCTTCACAAGTTGTTTTACCAGTTGCTTGATAATAAAAAAAAACAGTACTAAACACAATATTATATGAAATGCAATGCATTTGTAATTATGCTTTTTCACAAGATGCATATGAAAATATTTAAATATAAACTCAAATAGGCTCATGTATTTAACAACTGGAGTAATTCTGAGGCAAACCAAATACATCATAGAGGACTATTGGTTTAAATGGTCCTTTTGTCATACCTCCCGCTGTTCTCCACTCCTGGCTCCTGTTGTGTGCTACTCGCTCCGGTCCTTCTTCTTCCTTTTAGGCAGAGTGGAGTTGACGTGTCATTCTTTTGTACCTTCTCCTTGGGCGCATGCGCAGTATGCTTCGCTCTTTCTCCTCTGCAGGGTGCATGCGCGGCCGGCGTTGTCCGGTTCTGGACTTCCAGCCTTCCGCTTTCTCCCTCTACTTAAGGGGGTAAGTTCTTCACTGGGATGTGTTTGTATAGCGTCTCCAGTGTAGCTGTTGTTCTGCATCCTGTGTTTGACCTTGCTAGCCTGACTCTTCTTGATCTACTATCCTGTGCATGACCCTGGCCTTGTCTGACTCAGTAAACTCTCATGTGTCCCTTGTTTCCTGAAGATCTCCATGTATGACCCGGCCTGGCATCCTGACTATGCTCTAGCCTGCCACTCTTGTCTTATTCCTGATTCTCCTGTGTATGACCCAGCTTGGCTGACCATTCTACATTATCCAAGGAAGGACCTCCAGCGTGCTCGCCTGACCATCTGAGTGAGTATTGGTTCCTGTTGGAGTATGTTTTCTCCCTGGGGATAGTGGTAGTATAGCTTGTTTGGAGGGGGTTATCGAGGGACCCCTTTGGCTCAACTTGAAGGGGGCCAATCTAGTTCACGGCTAGCAACTTTATATGGCCTAGGCCGCAGCACGACTCCCTTCAGACAACTACCGTTCACTAGCTTCGTACCCTAGCTTCGCTCCCTAGCTCCTTGCTCCTCTATCTCTTGTTGGAGGAGTCTGACCTTCCTCCACTCCTCGGGTTGGTTGGAGTGCTCTGTGTGGGTCCCATCCCCTAACTGGGGTTCATCACACCTTTTTAACCTCTTTAACACAAGAGATGACTCCAATGTAGAACTGGATTTACATCCCATGCTCCCCTAGGCCATGCACACTACGTACCATTAGCTTCATCTATGGCCATACACCACACTTCTCACAAGACCCCGACCCTTGTCCCATTCACTGTTCCCTAGAACAGAAAATACTCTTGGACTATAACAAGCAAGTCCCTGGTTGCCAGATAGATCTTCAACATATTGTTCACAATGTGTTAGAGATGTTTCTAGCACCCAAGGGGTTAAATAGCCTTTTTGGGAGTATAAAACTGGTGCTCTCTGGAGATCTCCTTAGAAGTTAAGGCAATAAAAGCCCATCAAAACCAATGGGGATTTGAGAAATGTGTATTTGTGCCCAATGGAGCAGTTTGTTTACTCTAGAATGACTTCAGTTCTTTTAAGAATATCAGCCTCAGAGTGTAATCCAATAATAACATATTCTGACAAATGTTCAACTTTTGAAAAGAGCAAAACTCTATTTTCCTATTGTATGCAAATATTTTAATATGCGATTTACATGTGTAATATTCCCAACCTGCTTGACACTATTGCTTAGTTTATATTATTTGCCACATTTAACTAATTGTTGAATACATTTTCAGATGTAGAGCTCAATTCAATAACCCCCCAAAAAAACACACGGTAGAGCAAAAATGAAGACCGGACGCTACATACACAGTGGTACTGTAGGAATTCAATTGCCCTACCAACATGAACTATGATGAGCGTTGGCCCCAGAACCTAACTTGTGGCCCGACATTCATGGGTTTTTTATTCCCATAACTCAAGATATCGCATGGTGTTTGACACAGCTGCAAAACACAGTCATGCTCCCAAACACTAACCCTCCCCTTGGCCCTACACTACACCTAACATTAACAATAAAATGTACCAATACTAGCCCTGACACTATCCTATCACCTCTAGCTGTAACACTTACCTGGCAGTCTGATGTCCAGTGGGGTGTTCTGCACATTGGTCTTCCTCCTTATTTCTTCTTCTGTAAGCTTCTATCTTATTCATCTGTTATCTTCTTCTTCATTTGCCATCTCCTTCGTCTGTCATCTTCTTCTTCATCTGTCATCTTCTTTTCTTCATCTGTGCTCTTCTTTGGTCTTCTTCTTTGAACGTAGTTTTGCATATGAAAATTAAAATTGTCATAAAAGTTACGCTGCCCCCTCCTTGTACCTTTTGGGCCATTGCCCCATCCCAACTGAGGGATATTTGAATAGGGATTGGCTTTTATATGGCCAGTTCCTCTTCAAAATGGGTCCCACACTGTCACTGTTCCATACCTGTTGGCCCGGCCGTGGAGGGCTGGTGCTTCTGGGTTGTGGTGGCCGGTGGGTCACACATGAGCAGAGCGCCACTGTCTTTCTGCTGTATCCGGCCCCGTTGGGCATTGGACCAAACTTCCACGAATCCAACGAGGCTCCCAGGTGAGCCCCTCTCCTCTGGCCTTCCTATTGGCTACAGCCTACTATTTGAACGTGCTACCCCAGGCTTAGGGTACATGTTCCACAAGCTTGTCTAGCGTTGCTTCTTTGTTCTACTGTGTGATTCCCTGGCTTTGACCTCTGGTTTGTCTACTGACCACTCTGATCCCCAGTTCCTGGTTCTGATCCTGGCCTCTGCTCCTGACTTGCCCCCTGCCTTTTTCCAGCTTGTCTAGCTGGCGTAGTTTTGCATGGTTCACAGCATACTCCTATCCTGGTTGCATCCCAGCTCAACTGGGGTGGAACAATCTGGTTTCGCGACCAGGATCTTTACTCCAGCTTTGGCTGCAGCACAGGAGTACCTGGCACACCGTCACCGATCTCTAGCTCCGCTCCCTAGCATCACACTCTAGCTTCTGTACCAGTGCCGACACCACATGTGTCCTTACCCCCCAAGTGCTGACACACACTTCCATTGTCTGAGATGTGGAGTTATGCAGGGCACAGAAAGTACCCTGCAATAACCACACCTACCAGTCAATCAGCTTCTAGCGCATTTAGTCATCCTCCAACTAGAAGCTGATTGGTTGGAAGGTGTGGTTGCTGCAGGGCATGATCCATGCCCTGTATAACTCCCACATCCCTGCCAATGGGAGCGTGGGAAATATTTTGAACAGGGTCTGGCCATATAAAAACCAGTCCCAATATAAAATGTCCCTCACATGGGATCGAGCAACGTCCTGAAAGTCACAAGGAGGGGGCAACGGCTGTGGTGGCAGCGTAATGTTTATGACAATATTAATTTTAATAACTATTTTATTTTTCAGGTGCAAGTTCAAAGAAGAAGCCCAAAGAAGAGTACAGATGAATAAAAGAAGAGAGAAAAAGATGACAGATGAAGAAGAAGATAGAAGTTGCTCCTTAGAAGTTACAATCTAATATTGGTATCCAATAGGCACTGGAACATAAAGAGATTTACATCTCATACCCAGGAATCAAACTAATATTACCTGCATATGAAATGTCATAGTACTGTGATTCTAAAACTGTGCTCTGAGGAACTCCAAGGATCCCTGGAAATACAAGAGGTTCCACAAAAATGTTTTTAGCATTGAAAGACTGCAGAAAACGTTTAGGGTGGTATATATTATGTTGGTTTTGAGATCAGTGGAATGGAGTAGATTTAAACATTTCCAAAAGGGTAATTTTGTAAGGTTTACTCTAATACAGTACACTAATACAATACACTGTTTTGTTTCATGTGTCAAATAAAGCATCATAGATTATAACCTACTTAATACAAATGTAAAGTGATTCTCCCACAGGTTCGATCACCTGTATGAACGATCATGTGATCTCATGGATGGAGTTATTTTCAAAATAATTTCTGGTATTCTAATGAACTGGATATTCAACCCAATCACAGAGTATACAGTACTGATTTAAGTGTAAAGTGACAAATGTTACATTTACAAGAACTATTTTGTGTTTTCATCGATAGCATGGTATGATTTATGGACTTTTTTCAAACTGCTAAAATTTTATCATTAACAAATAGTAAATCAAATACAGTATGATAGGTTACACAATATTTAATCTTAGTATAAACTGCATCTCTAGCAGATGTAGACAAATCTTATTAAAATAGCCTTTTTATCACGTGGTAGGATCAATGGATTGCTCAGGGCTGGATTTACATCCCAGGAGCCACTACGCAAGGCACTTTAGGTGCCCTTACCTGCTCCATGGTCACACCGTCGTTCCTCACATGGTTGCACCTCCAGTTCCATCCACTATTTCCTGCCACAGAAAATACCCTCAAAATTTAACAAGCCAAGGCAAAAAAAAAAAGAATTTGACCCATTGGTTACTAGAGAGATCTCAATTGCATTGCTTTTCAATGTGTTGGAGATCTCTTTAGCATCCAAGGGGTTATATAATAGTCTGTAAAGGGGTATCAAACTGGTGCAGGGACATTGGAATTGCTATGTCCAAATCCACTCTTCAGAATGTGGGTGTAGCCAGTACACCTGAGGCTTCTCTCAAAATTTGGTGCTCTAGGCACTTGCCTACTCTTCCTATCAGGAAATCCAGCCCTTTTATAATTAATTAAGTTCTCTCAATCAAAAATGGGAGCTTGAATGCAATATTATATATTACACCATGAGACTGATAAAATAAAGGAAACAAATCTAGTGCAAACTAATTGCACTATACAGAAAAAATAAAAACTCCTACTGATCTTCATGGTGCTTTTGTCCCCTTGAATCCAACTCATTGTGTTGTAGTGCTTTAGAGATGGCGCTATCATTGAAAGGTTTAAAAAAGTTGGCTGGACCGGAAGTGAAGGTGGAAGTATGTTTGGAAAGCTCTCCGATCGAGGATTTAAATCCTTCATCATCCACCGCAAGGGTTGGACTTTTTAGTCTTTACTGGGTATATTTGTGATCTCTGGTCCTTACCCTTCTGGCCTGTGCTAAAATATTTTTCAGTCAGTGAATTTCAGCATCGATGCCTACGGTAGCCTACTGCAGCCTTCCCCTCTGTTGAAATCTGGAACTTGGCTTGGACCTTGTTCCCAAGAGCCTGCTCACTTAGTATCTGGTACCAGGCCATTGGACACACTTTGTTCCTGTGATTACTCCCCACTCCTGTTTACCCCGCTAATGTATCTCCTCACTTGCCATACACATTCAATCCGGAGGTGACTGGAACCTGAGTACACTGTGCCTGAAAGTGTGGGAGGCATCGGGCCCTGATCTGGTCCTCCAAGACCTCATAAGAGCTGCACACAGTTTCACATACAGTGGCACTGGACAACACACATTCCTGAGACAAGGGGTAATCAGAAAGTTGACAGTGAAAGAAGCAAAGAGGGGGCAGAGAAGACCAATCCAAGTTGGTGCCCTATATTCTTGAGTCACAGCCCCACAGTCTTGTCCCCTTCCCTGTCCATTAAATGCAGAGGAAGATACTTCAGCAGTGGGTACTGATAAGGAAAAATCAAGGTCACGGAAAGGTAGGGAGAAGAAAGGGGGAGTGGTAGAGTGATGTGGTAGTGAAGATAATAGAGGATGGAAGTTTGTGGAGGTTTGGAGAAAGGTGTTGGACATAATCTAAAATAAAAAGAACCTACAGGTTTCACTGATGCCCCATTTACCTGGGGCCCTCTCTGACCCGCTATATAGTTCTCACTAATTTTTTTTTACTTATTTGATCCTGAGCCTGGTGGAAAGGATGTGACCCGCTAACCTCACTCAAAATGGCCCATAGCCACAGTTAGGGCACATTGGGTTCAGTTGCTGTACTGAATTAAGGAGGGGAAGAAAGGGAGGAGTGAGGAAAAAATGGAAGATAAAAACACCACTGTATTGTTTTCTGTTTTTTTGGCATGACATGCCATGAAAAGAAGCAGATTTCGAAAATCTCCATCCAAAATAAACCAATAGACGCAGCGATACGTGTCCCTCCACTCGCAGCTCTTCACTTATGTACACTTACTGACAATAATAACAGAATAACAAAATTGACACAAATAGATAGCACAGTAAGGGAGATCTAAAATCTCTACCAACCAAAAGATGATCTTCACTCTCTATTGTCACACATTAATAAAAAAACATCAAAAAAGATATTGTAGAATTCAAGTCGGACCTGAGAAGTCTTGGTAACTGAGTAGTGATTCTGGAAGAAACACAAGAAACTTTACTGTCAGCAACAAAATCTTAATCAACAGATATTAACTCAAGACTGGACAACAAACCAGTTGAAGCTACAAATAGACAACCTTGAAAATAGAAGCCACATAAGCAACATCAGAGTGACAGGCTTACCTGAAACTATCACTCCCAGAGACATACTCCCCACTCTGCAGAATCTCTGTGCAAAGATTATACAATTGCCAGAGGAGACTCCAATAAATTAGAGGACGCATAGAGTGTTGCATCCTAAATCCCTCCAGGGTGACAGGGACATCATATGGCGCCTCCACTCACACAGCACTAAATAAGATATCATGCAGAAGGCTAGACAATATCCATCATTATCATTTGACAGTCATGAAATTCAACTTTTCAGCAATCTCTCGGCACACACATTACAACTTAGTAGGCAGTTTAAACCACTGACTGATTAATTGAGGGAACACCAAATTTTATTCATATGGGGTTACCCTTTTTCTTTCATTGTGACACATGAAAGTCATATGACTACAATATTCCAAGCTTCTGAAATAAAGTCACTTTGCAAGGCCATTAACCTAGCCAACATATTTCTTAAGGATTATGAAGAACCTAACTCAACACCCTGCAAGATCCATGCTACCTCAGAGACAGATGGACTCCTGTAACAACTAGGAAATGTCTGCAAATCACTCCAGCTATGCAAAGACAATCATGACTCCTGTTCTGAAAAGCATAGTTATCTACTTCAAGATATTTTGCTTGACACTGCTGCTTGATTCCCCCTCTCCCTTATCAATGGGGGGGGTTAGGAGGAGTGACGTAGAAGAAAAGATGAAAGAAATGAGGGACTCCCCCCCCTTTTTAAAGATAGTCAGAGTCCCCTGGCAGAAAATCTCCCTCAAGCAGCTGGTGACCCCCACACGCATTATTCTTTGATATAAGGACATAGGGAGGGGATCTATTTCATTTTAATGCTCAACTCTTTCTTATTCTACACACTGGGTTTCTATTTGATATAAGACTCCAAGTGGGGCTCTGGCAGATTATCATGGGGATAAGAACAATGGCTACATGCTACAGTGATATGGGTATTCCCCTTTTTTTCTCTCTTCCTTCTTCTATATCTGATGATGTTTTGGGCCAGTTGGCTGGGACTCGCCCTGATAGGCTTATTAATAGCTATCTGGCAACCCAGATGCATCTCTTTTTGTATCAAAATTTAGAAGGTGGGAAAGATGTGTTTATGAACCTTTTCAAAATTCTCTGGTACCTCCACACCTAGTAGTCTCTTGTACTCTGGGATTCTCACCTTTACTTCAAAACTTTTGCCAAACTTTACTCTCAATCAAAGAGGGAGAATATTCTCACCATACTGACCTGCACCCAATCAATGTTTGGCTGCTGGTTCTCTCTGGTTGCTTTGTGAGCTGCTCCCTTTTCTTCACTGTACAATGGCAGATCATTATAATCTAAGTGTTATTTCAAACAATGATAAGGGGTTGAATATACCCCAGGAAAGAGCATTACATTATAGAGAATGTAAACAGATTCACTACAATAAAAATAAACTACCCAATCTAAAAAATAAACATTTCACACAGCAATTCCTTGTCTCCTCAGGTCAAAAGAAAAGGGATTTTTTTATTATTATGTGTAAACATCTCCCCTTTGTTAAGTCACATGTCAAGGAAAATCAAGATGTCAGATATATATCTTTGTCAAAGGCAGGGTAGGGGCCATGAATATTACATTGGCCAATGTTTATGCACCGAATACTAACCAAGTTTCATTCATATCCCAAATACTAGAACAACTTAAACTGTTTAATGAGGGACTGGTCATCTTGGGAGGTGAAGAATTCCCCATTAGATTGGAATCTAGACTGTTCAACTGGCCAATCATGACTTATGCCCTCACATTTCATAAAACTAAAAAGACTTCTCATGAAACAGGAACTGCTAGACCCTTGGAGACTGACACACGTCACAGATAAGGACGTCACTTCACTCTCCCACCTACACCGGAATTGAATTTCTCTTAATCAATCAAGCATCCATTCAATATATAGACTCTACTAAAATACACCCCATCACGAGGTCAGACCTTGCACGAATAAAAATGGTGATAGCCCTTCCCCCAAAGATTACCCAGACATATACTTGGAGATTAAATCCACATTTATTAAATTATTCTCCTGTTCTAAAGCAGGTTGAAAAATGCATTAACAATTTTCTATTAGTAAATGATAATTCTGAAACCTCAGTTATTAATTTATGGGGGACATCGACATGTGATAAGAGGGGAATTTATCAAGATAGCGGGATATAAAAAGAAAAAGGCTAGAAAGGAACTAGACAATATTTTAAATTCTATTTCTAGACTAGAGACCAGTCATAAAAACACAAACAACCTTATGTTCATAAAGATTTATACAAGCTCAGACAAGCTAAAAACCTTCTCCAGTCTAATGTTAAAAAAGCCTTCCTCTTTATCCAAAGTAAATTTTATGAACATGGAAACAAATGTAGCAGATTATTGACTCAGTTGTCTAAGCTGAGTGTCAACACTTCTCCTGTTAAATTGATACAAAAACAGATGGCCAACTTACCATAGAATACCCTGAAATCTCTGAAACTTTCAACCAATACTACGAAGAACTAACAATATTAAACCCCCATCCTCTCAACACCTACAAGAGAGATTAGACTCTTATAGCCAAACTAGAGACCTGCAAACAAGCATCAGACCTAGAAAAATACATAACTGACATACAAAACCAATACAGCTGATATTCTGTATGATTATCAGCAGTAAGGTTATGTTTCATTTTTTTTATTTAGTTTTTCATAATTTTTTATTATTATTTATTATGGGATGTGTTTCTACATTGTGTCAGACACTCTGGGTCCCTTGGGAGCATCAGACATCCTGTTTACTCAGTACGTTCTAATGCCCATTTGGCACCCATAGGGGTCAGTTAAATATCACATTATATCCTATCTCTTCAAGCCCACTTATGTCATTTTATTCATTTGGATATACACATGTGCTGGGCATTCAGGGCCCTTTGGAGATTATTGGTGGGTCGTTTCCACACAGGATGTGTGTTGTCTCAAGGGAACCTTTGGGGTTAATGGGCCCTTTCTTCTTCTTTTTTTTTTGTTATTTTTTATTATCGTTTATTACTTTTTACACCTTTTTTATTATTTGTATTTGAAGCTATTAGATATTTATGCAACCACCCAATTTATTTCCTTTAGGTATCTTGGTTTCATTAATATTTATGCTTATGTGTGGGGTAGCTGTGGCATTCTTCTGTCAGTATGTGTCGTTACAGTGACACAACATATTGGTGACAATCACGCATATAGATTTTGGGGTCTCACGACTTTTTAATCTTCTATCCACCATTTATGGTCCCTTCTGACACATACAAACATATCCATACATTTTGGTATTATCAAGTTGTTTTAGTTTATGTCATCCAATTTATTTAATTTCATTGATCAATTCATCTCATATTGATTATATGTATTCATTTTTATATATTTTGTGTTTGCAATCTCTTGTGACCTTTATGATGTTGTCTGTTGCTATTTTAAGTTTTATTTCATAATTGCATATCAGATACAATATATATATATATATATATATATATATATATATATATATATAGCCCCATATGGGACTACCTGCCTCTTGCATCCCTGAAGAAGTGCAGTTGTATCTCCACAATGCTATCTATCTATGTATCTATCCATTGGTCCCTCTTACACCATGTGTGCTTCTGGAACTTCCAGTGGGTGGTGGAATAGGCTGGGGTGGTGTGGCAACCTGTGGGACAATTAAAAAAGCCTAGGGTGTCAGACAGTTTACATGTGGTTCTATGGCTATTTGTCGGTGGAACAAGCGTGGGCTGACAGGCAATGCAATTTGGCTGTCAGTACAAAAACTGCAAGCTAAAATCAGTGTAGTGTGGTTCTGTGGCTACAAGTGGAACAAGGCTAGGCTGACAGACAGTGTATTATTGTTCTGTATCTACCTGTGAAACCAGGCTTGGCTGGTAGACAGTGTATTATGGTTCTGCAGCTACCAGTAGAACAATGCTGGGCCTTGCACACATGTAGTATTGCTTTGTGACTTCCAATAGAATAATAATTAGCTGGCATACATTGTAGTCACTCAGAGGATTAACATTTTACAAAGAGACAGTTTTATGAGTGTTGTGTGTTACAATTATCATTTAATATTGCTTAACCTACATCCAATGACATAACATTTTATTTTACAAATAACAGATTTTATCTAATTTTTGCTATAACTTTAAAATTCCATTGCTGATATTTGATGATTAAATGAAAAATCAATTCCAAAATAGTATGAGGTTGTCTAGACAACAATATGAGTCATATTGTAAACTGAAATGAATACAAATTCATTTTTGTGCCCTGTGAGTCACCTGCCTGACAATACTTACATTAACTCTGCCAAATGATCTCTTAGCCACCATCTCTTTCCACCTTGGATATACACATATGCTTGTGTGTATACATTTGTCAGGAAAAAGGAAAAGAACCCATATAGCCAAAATGCCTTAATAAACATATACAAAAAGGAAACATAAATGAACAAAATATTGAGTATAGCAAGGAAACAGAAGACTACGGAAGAGCCCTGGGGCCAACAAAAAAAAATTCTAATTTTGACTTTTAAAAGTCAGAATTCTGACTTTTAAAGTCAGAATTTCGAGTTTTAAAGTCAAAATTTTGAATTTAAAATACAAAATTATGACTTTCAGATTTTGACTTTAAAAGTCAAAATTCTGACTTTAAAAGTCGAAGTTTTTACTTTAAAGTGATAGTAATGCTTAAGTATTACTAATCCCTATAGTAAAGCCCTACTAAAAAAAACGTATTGCTCCCAGTGTCATCTCTCGGGGAAGGGGGAGGGCAACTTTAGAAGTGTTCATCTCTCAAACCATAAAAGTTTGAGAGATGACACTGGGGGCAATAGGTTTTTTTTTAGCAGGGCTTTACTATAGGGATTAGTAATACTTAAGTATTACTATCCCTTTAAAAGTCAAAATTCTGAGTTTAAAAGTCAGAATTCTGAGTTTAAAAGTCGAAATTATGACTTTAAAAGTCAAAATTCTGACTTTAAAACACAAAATTATGACTTTCAGATTTTGACTTTAAAAGTCAAAATTCTGACTTTAAAGTCAGAATTCTGACTTTTAAAGTCAAAATTTTGACTTAAGAAGTCAAAATTAGAATTTTTTTTTTGTTGGCCCCAGGGCTCTTCCTTAAAAGACAATCTTCCACTACTGCTTTCAAATAATTTAAATGTGAACCCTTGCATATTTCAAAAGGAAGATTATATCACATAGTTTTGACAAAACATACCTAAGCTTGCCTGCCACAGGAAGGCATCCCATTCTAGGGAAGTTATTTGTTAAATCTCAAAAGGACAGTCTGAATAGAAAATCCTGACTTTTACACATAAATAACCTTTGCTTTACTATAAATTAAACAGTGGGGTTTTAGTTGCATGTATTTGGTGAAAGACATGGGAAGCCAGCTTGTCCTGTCAAGGCTCCCCACTTTCAGGCAAGTCCCTATCTGCCTACAATCTGTGAACATATATTTAGTATAATGCATTTAAAAAACAACTTTACCTCTACTGTGAACAAAGCTCTTGTGAGAGAAATGATGGAGGTATTTATACTTTTCATAGGGGATTTCCTTTAGTGAGTGTGTGGTGTTAATACAATTTTTTTAATATACGCTAAGTCTTTAATTTAAATCGTATAGAGCAGTGCAGGATCGTCTTCTGTTTTGTTGTAGCACTACGAGTTTTACTTTTTCCTGACACATTTTTTTCTCGGCATTCTAGCTGATTTTTCTCCATACCTCAGTAAATTTTCCTTTATAAATGGCAATGAATGACAATGAATTAAAACAAAGGCAGGGATTCTAAAACAAAGACATGGACTCTTTACAGTAAGGGCGGTAAGGCTATGGAATTCTTTGCCTCGGGATGTTGTGCTTGCAGATAATGCAACTGCATTCAAACAAGCAATGTTTGCCTATCTAGCACAGAACAATATTGACAATTATGACAGATGGCTTCAAAGCAGATAGGATATTGATCCGGGGAACTATTTGACTACCAATTGGAGTCAGGAAGGAATAATTCCCCCCCCCCCAACACACTTGGGACTAGATTGGAAATAGCTCCAGAGGGCTTTTTTTTGCCTTCTTCCGGATCAACAGGGGTGTTTTTGGCATGGGCTGGACTTGATGGACGCATGTCTTTTTTCAGCCTTATCTACTATGTTATTATGTTACTATGAAATGATGGTATATAATGGAGTGAATTAAATTATTTTTAAAGGGAAACTAACACCAGAAATCAAAATGGATTATACAATTTTAAATATTATCTACTTCCAGCTAGTATCTGTAAAATGTAGTTATTTTGTGTTTGAACACTAAAATCTAATTCTAAACTTGCATTTCCAATGCATTTGTAGACTATCCTATATTGTTATTATTTGTGCATAGCTAAAACTATTAAGTCTTGAAATGAGTACTTGCTGCTCTTCTATTCAGAAAAACTGAACGCAAGCCCCCACATAGCATATTTAAGACTAAAGTCTAAGGGCCATATATTCAAAGAAGTAGCAAAATAGCTTTTGTCATTTGTAACAACTTTTCAAAGTACAGTGCCGTTGGGATCATTAATATTTTCAGAGAGTATTTGTTGTGATCAGAAATATGTAGTTTGTCCTGACTGAAATTGTCGTATGTAACGACAAAAATGTCTTAATTAAAGACAAAAATTCTCACATTCAGAACTTCACATTCCCTCCATTTTTTTCTTAACGTACAAATTTTTTCTTTTGCAAGACATTTTTTTGTAGTTAGTTACGACAAATTTTCTTTTCCTCTATACGACACTGGAGAATAGTTTAGCCACGCCCCTTTGTCCATGAGTTATGGAGTTGTGTCGTACACAACGGGCATTACTAGTTTTTTGTCGTACACTCTATAGAAAATATGTCGTTCATGCATACAATTAATTTTTTGTCTTTCATATGACTTTTTTTGTCATTATCCCTTTGAACATACGCCCCTTAGTCTCAGAGGACAATAGAATATTTTATTGAGGCTAACATGGAGTATAAGGTATTTAAGTGAATATAACCCGAAATCATTTTTTAGTTGTTAGTTAGTTAGTTGATGATCACTGCACTGGAAAAGGTTACAGTAGCACTCAGTTTCTGTTTCTTGTGGGATGGTTATACATGCTGTCCATAAACATCAGGGTGGATAAATTGCATGTCCTTGGAATGGCTGGTATAGGTGCTGCTGCTGTGATAGTAGGAAGAATAGTAGTAAATGGAACCAAATCTACAACTACCTATCTTATATCACTGCTGCTACCCAATCCCATAACTACATTGAACAATGACACACTAGCCTTGTCATCAGCCTGTTGCTGATGCACACCTGTCTCAGATGATTCAACATCAGGAAGTACCATGGAAGCAAACACCATAAGTTCACCAGTGCTGAATTTCTCAATATGTAGAGTAGGCAAATACCTAGAGCTCCAAATTTTGAGGGGCACCTCAGCTATGCTGGCCACACCCACATTCAGAATTGCAGATGTAATCAGATTATTCTCCATGCCCCTGAACTAGTTTTTACAGGCTTTTCTTTAACCCCTTGGATGCTATAGAGATTTCCAATGCATTGCGGAACACTGCATTGGAAATCTTTCTAGCAACCAATGGGTTAAAGTTTTTTTTTGTTCTTGCTTGTTATAGGCCAAGGGTATTTTCTGTGCCAGGAAACAGTGGGTGTTACTGGGTGTAGGGTCATGTGAGGGTTGGTTGTGTGCTCCATGGATGGAGCTAACGGAGTGCCTTGCCTAGGGGTACCTGAGATATAAATCCAGTCCTGTTGGTGGTGGTGGTGATACCCATTCCCAACTGCATTTCTTGCTCACATTCTAAATGGATTTCAGCCAAGAAGGCTCTGATGTTGTCTTCCATATCACTAGCTCCTCATCACCACCACCTGTCTCTTTCACCTCTCTACTTGGTAATAACAAATATGACAGAGGGGCCTCTGCCATCACACTTGTTATCACATCTGGCAAAGTGATAGTAGCATCAGACACAAGTAGCTGCTACTGCAGTCAGCTATAGGATCCAGTAACCTCCTTCTAAAAGGGATAGTAAAACTTAAAATGTAAAAAGAAAATATCTTGTAAGGTTTATCACCCTGAGTAAAACACTCCCACTGTTGAGAAGTGTTTTATTCAAAAGTTATTACATTTTGGCCTGTGGCCTGTAATTGTACAATGGCACTGTTGCTACACCATCCTATGGAGATTTATGGTCAACTGACCAGAGCTGTCCATATGATTGTGTAACAACAGCACCACTATACAATTTCAGGCCACTGGGAACTGCACCTACAAAATTCAAGTTTGAGCTGTAATAACTTTTTTAATAAAACACATTTCAGCAGTGGGAGTACCGTCTTTCTTATTCAGGGGATAAACCCTACAACATATATTTTAACATTTTAAGTATTTCTATTCCTTTAATATATTTCCCCAGATCCATGAGGCAGGATGTTGGGGGCCTAGGGCTGACATCTGTTGGAGTATGTCAGCTCCTTCCTTCACTACTGCTGTTGCTGGATTCGTCACACCACCAGCAATAGCAGCCTCAGTATCAGCACCCCTCCAGCTCCCCTTTTTCAGTCTCCACTCCTCAAGAACGTCAGCAGATTTGTTTTATTATTTTTTTTTAAACTATATAACCTCAAGCTTCCATTTTCACTTTTGCCTAATTGACACCATGCTGCATGATGGGAAATAAAATATTTTATGTAATGAAGGTATGAATTATTTCTGCCATGGAAAAATTTTTTTTTGATCATTTGTAAATCATAATGACATGTATCAGAGTAACTATGTAGTCAGTGTATTACTAATTGCTACACAACCATATTATACAATGCAATGTGCGTAGTAAAAATGGAACAAAAAATAAATCTAGATATAGATACTATATACAGTATATATTAATTAACATAATTAGTCTTAATTAATCTTTTGTGAATTTCTACCAAATAATTCATGCAAGAACTGGAATAATTTTAAATTGAGTCTTCTTGAGTCTACTTTTTCAATTTTGCAAAGTAATCATATATTATCAATTTCTGTGCATATAAGATGAAATAAAAAACGGCATGTTTCATGTTGTTTATTAATTCAAGAATTTGTTATTTGATTATGAGCTTAATTTTGCATGTATTAATTTGCTTTAAGTCTAATGGTGATATCAATATTAATGAATAGATGCTGATACATAATTATTCTACCTTATTTAATTGGTAATGGAATATAATTGGAAAGGTTCTTCTGCATTTATGCACTGATCAATTAATAAGTATTTTGAGAGATAAAGGAATAATTTTAATGGGCTGTCATGTTTGATTAGATGCATTTAATTTAATTATCTTTTTTGAGACATTTTATTTAACTAATAGCACTAAACATTCTAGAATTTAAATCAAGAATATACATTGTAATGAAGCTATTAGGAAAATAAAATACATTATTTTCCATTTAACCTTTTCAGTTCCAGAAAGGCATCCAATGCATTGAGCTGCAATGCACTAGATACCTCTCTGGCACTCAAAGGTTTAATGAGGTAAGCTGAAATCTGCTCTCTTGTATAAGTGAAGATTAACCCTTGAACAGATTTGCTTCACCTTAACAGCCAAAAAATATACCCAAGTAGTAAAGCGGTCTTGATTTATTTTGATTGAGTCTCTCTCCAGGGCCTCCAGGTAGCAAACAGAGAGAATGGCCAGGAAAAGCATTACATGGGCACCTCCCACACCAGTATCCCCTGTGCTTTTCTTTAATTCCCCAGACTGGCCATGTGACAGTAGTTTGCTTTTACCTTCATCCTATTTGTTAATTTAGGGCACCCCTTGTGCCATCTGGATGCATTTCCCATTGAGGGCTTTGTCCAGGGAAAGGCTTTACTGTTTGTCATACCCCTATTTTTTTACTTTTCTGGGGCTCTTCTTGATATCTCTGTGTTTGCAATATGTGATATTGGTCTGTGACCATCTGGGATTCCAGTTTTGTTTGCAGCAGGAAGTGAAGGGAGCAACTTCTGGTGTGTGGAATGCATCCTTGTGTTCCACCTAGCAGAAGTCCATTACACATGACTTATAGAGCTGTTTACTTGCTTATGTGTGTCTTTTCTGACGCCACAGGGGGTAGGCTCCATTCTAAAGAGACCCTTTATAAGCTACTCTTGCTGGAGGCACTATCATCCACAGCATCCAGACCACAGATACCACAGTTCAGCAGGATGTTTGTCACTCCAGCCTGGTTTGACTCAGCAGTACTATGTGTAATGGTGAGTCAGATTTTGAAGGATTGGGTACTCCTTTTTTCTATGCTCTTTTCTGTATGTGTCTTTCTGTTTAAATATTTAGTATTCCACCACACCCATGATTGTAGAAAAAAAAAATTGAAAATGCCACTTTTTGCTAAAAATTTCCCACATTAAATGGCAGGAAGTGCCATTTTCTGTCTGTTTCACTTCTGAAGAGAAACAGTTCACCCGTCCCTACTTAATTTCTGGAAAATAATGGAGTATTACTTTTGTAATGTTAAACTACATTAAACATATTTAGCCAAGGAAAGAAACTGCCTTTAACTTTGTAAAAAAAAATAAAATAAATAATAATGTCACTAATGAAAATGTTGCCTTAACATCCTAGTGTAACATTTTAAATTTTTTTAGGGTTGCATTTTCATTTCTCTTTTCATAAGATTCCACCTCCTTATTGCATATTTTATAAGAAGAAAATAGTTTTTTTCTTCATTTTTTCAGAAAGGTTTTCAAAATTATAACAGCAAATCCCTATCAGTTTTATGATATTTTAATTCTACTTGCACCTTTTTTAAAGGCAATACATTAGATATTCAGTTGAGCCCTTAAAAAAAGCCAGTAGGGCAAAGTGGATACCGACCGACAAAAGACAATGTCTAAGTCAGTATTCAATTGTCCTATTGGCTAAGTGCACAAAGGATGTGAGGCCACAGAAAATGTCTTGTGGCCAAATGCTTTGGGTTTGATTTAAAGGACTGCACTAAATCTATTAATATAAAAAGGCCCAACGATCGCTAATAATAAATGATGTCGGTCGTATTTAAGAGGTAGTCTACAGGAATAGCTAACGAGTGTAGGACCAACAAATACACATAACACGAAAACCTGTCTCACACCTTTTTACACATCACCGTGCGTCCCAATCAGCCAATAAAACACATCTAAAGTCAAGTTAAAACATAAAGGTCTCTGTTGGCTAGCAACCCTGATTGCTGGCCAAGCAAATGCAAACCCACAGCCAATCACAAGACCCCAAAGTAGTAAATATGTTGAAACACCTATATATACCCCAAAATAATGGACACACCTTGTCTGTGTTTCGAGTTTTGGCAAGCTAGAGCACAGTACCCAGTTGTGGAGGCTAGCGATAGAGTGAGAGAGATAGAGGAGAATACACTTGAGGTAGAAGGAGTTTGGAGAGGAGACAGCTGGAGAAAGTTGGCACACCATAGCGACACATAATACACCTTGGCACATATTCCATACACGCATACAAACACAAACACACCTACACACATAGCCTTTTTGTTTATAACATTACACATTTTATACCCTTTAAATTGACAGTGTGAATCAGTGAGTGACAGAGTGAGTGGTATCGAGTGTGTCTGTGAGGGCCTGTGTGAGTGTCTGGTTGTGAGTGGGAGCATGATGACAAGAAGAGGAGGGCAGGAGAGAGGGATGGGGAGAATAGCAGGAGAGGAGGAAGGAGAGCAGGGCATCTCCTTTTAGCTACACCAAACGACAGCTTCCATGTTCACTCCAATGGCCCTTTAACCCCTGATGTGACAGAGTGTTGTCCGTTGCATTGCATCGGAAAACGTTCTTTCTCTACAAGGGTTCCATGGCTGCTATGGCTATGATATGGCAATTCATGTTAGTTGCTGTCAGTTGAACCCTGGAATATGATGAACATGGGTATTGTGTTGTACCTTGGGTCGCATGGGGGCTGCATGATATCCTAGAAGTATCAATGTCAACATGGACGAAAGATTGGCAGATGTTATCAGAATCCCCAGCCACAATATGACACGTCCATGAAATGGATGATGCATGGGTTCCATACTGCTGCAAGTGTCAGGGCTGTGAGTGTCATTGATCCTGCGGGGTGAAATAGAACATCATGTGTGATGTGGTTAGTGTGTTTGCACAAATTCACAGGGCTGATCATGGATATACATGGATTGTGTTAATGCCTGTGTTATGCTCACAGGCTGAAGTGGTCCCTGATCAGCCTGTTTCGTATCTGCTCCCCTCTTAGGGTATCCTCATCATGGACTCTATCCACAGGTAAATCATCCATTGGTGGGGGCTGTATATCATCCAATAGTCGTGTGTCCACAGCGATGTTATGTAGTATTGCTCATGCCAGAATGATGTCACAAGCCTTGTCTGGGGCATATTGTAGTGCTCCCTATGAGTGATCCAGGCATCTAAATCTTGGTTTTAGGAGGCCGAAAGTGCGCTTATTGGATTCCTCATTCTCGCATGAGCTCATTGTAGCTCTGCTGGGCATCTTTGTGTAGATTTCCAACCGGTGTGAGGAGTCAAGATTTACACCCATAGCCTGAATCACCTGTGAAAATGAGTGACATGGTGAGACTGGGAACACTTGTTGGGTGGATGATGTTGTATGAAGTGGACGTAGTACCTGTGAGTCATGAGCATGTTGAGCAGTGTTGCGTGTACACCTGAGGATGTGGTGTGATTTTTGTATTGTTAACTCATCCACAAGCCATCCCCATGTATACATTCCATTCTTGAAGCCTCTGTGTACAGATGAGTGTTGGAGGATGTAGGAATCATGACAGCTCCCAGGATATTTTACACATCTGCACGTTCATGGGGTGGAAGTTCTTCCTGTTGATAAAGAGATGTCCCTCACATGTTGGAGCTTTGATACATAGATGTGTGCAATCTATACCACCCATGACCCTGGGCATGCCTCCCCTTGTGTAAAAGTCCTGTTTTACATGTGTCCACTCCATGTCGGTGGTGGGAAAGTGGATGTACTTGCTGGCCTTGCTTTTGAGGGCTGGCAACATCTGAGCAACTTTTAAAATGGGGGCTGTGACATGCCTGATGTGCAACCTTCTGTTGACTGGAAGGCTCCACTTTCCATAAAATGTATTGCACACCTTGATCAAGATTAGGTGTTTTACATGAGAAATGCATTGATCAGAACATTAGTGATAATTGCACATCTGATATGTTGCCCTGCCATACAGCTCAACACCTGGAATCACCTATGTTTTAAAGAGAAGAAATAAAGGTATTGTGTTATGATTTTACTTTAACCATTTTGAACTGTGCTTATTATAATGGTGCGGTCATGAAGTTGCAGTTTTCCCTCCTTTCCCCTTCTCACTGACTTGTCAAAAATTGTGCACAGTGCCATTGGGGATGACTGCACTGTGCCTGCCCCAACAGAAAAATAGTCCCACACCCATGACTTCAGGGGGGAGGGAACAGGTGGAGAAGAATGGCCTCTTTCTTCTTGTCCTCCACATTCCCCTTCACTGTATGTGCTGGCAGTGAATGTTGTTGATGCTGTTGCTGCTACTACCTCAAAATCAGCACTGCAACTAGGACCAGGAATATTTCTGGCACTGGCAAGTGGAACCCGTCCTAGACCCTCATCACTTGTTGACCCCATTCCCACTGTGCCCACGGTGGTCTGTTTCACACTATCCTGCTCCTCAGCATCCTTCTGCCCTTGCAACTCAGCAACAGAAGTTAGAGCAGTTGCATATTCCAAAAGCTCATTGCTAGTGGTGGTGGTGGTGATGCCCATCGTCATCCCTCTCTCCCATTCCTTCTCAGTTTCTGGTAAAAAGGCCATCAATGTCTCGTCCACCCCAGTTTCTCTGTCATCATTATCACCACAACTACTATTCCCGCTCCCTATGTGCTGCTGCTGCTGCTCTATTACAGACATCTCACTGCTGCTTGGAGGAGGTGACAAGCAATGTGACAGAGGGTTCCCTTATGTCAGACTTTGCATTTCCTTTTGAACTGAAGAAGAAGGCAGACTAGTGGCAGTAGCAGCAGCCACAGGCAGCTGATCTGTGCTCCTGCTGGTGGTAGTGGTATTAATTCTGAGCCTGCTCTTCCCCAACACCAGTTCTGGCCTCTACAGGATCATGTTCCACTTGGACACTGTAGTAAAGGGGAAGAGGACTCCCAGAGCCAGAGGAATGTTGTGGGCTCCCTTGACCACTAGTTTGGATGCTCTCAAATGCTTCCTCTACCACTCCGCTAACACTAGTCCCACTGGCTGCTTCACCATTATTGTTACTACTACTAACACCACACACATCAAGTTCAGCCCCAGGGTCTCCCTCCTCACAGTCACTAGTGATATGAGGATATTGATTACCCCCTACTTCATTCCTAACACTAACAAGCTGCTGGACCTTCTTAGTAGTAGTAGTACTAGCACTGGCGTGACTGCTTGCGGATAGCAAGTGTGACTTAAGGTCCCCTGCGGTCACACTCGGCATCATCTTCTCCCCCCCCCCCCTCCTGAGTATTACAAGACACACTAGCAGCTTCAGCACTGGTGGCAGCAGCTTCAGCACTGACAGGAGGCACAGCACTGGTGGCACTGGCAACAGCGGCAGCACGTCTGACAGCAGGCACAGTATTGGTGGCATCAGGTTCAGTACTCGCAGCAGGCACAGCACTGGTTTCAACAGGGGCAGCAATCTGACAGCAGGCACAGCACAAGTGGCAGCAGGGGCAGCAATGGTGGCAGCAGAGGCAGCACGTCTAGCAGCAGGCACAGGCAGCTGACCTGTCCTGCTCTCACTAGTACTACCTTTTTCTCCCTTCTCATTCCCTTTTATTCCTCCCTTCCCATTAAATTCCCCAAGATTCCTTGGGGTGATATAAGGGGACTGGATAGCATTGGTTCAGTAGTGCTCACTTCCTCCTCCTCCTCAGACTCAGTGGACACATAAGGATCCTTCCAGTCCCTCCATTTATTCTTTTTAAACCTGTTCATAGTGAGAGCAGTCACTATGAGCCTCTCCTGCCTCAATTTTGGAAAACGATCACAGCAGAATAGCACAGCACGTCTACCTCGCTCTGTAGCTGCTTCTATTGTGTTTGATTTCCATAAATACATCACGTTTTTATAGCGGAAAGGGAAAAACAACGTAAATCCATGGGCGGAAACTTTCTAGCCATTGAAAAAAATGGCAAAAAATGTTGGCCAATGGGCGGAAAATAAGAACATTTAATCGCTGGTTTTAAAGCGGACAACAACGTGGTTTTAGCTGAATTTCTTGCGGGAACAAGGTGAGAGATTTCGCCCACCCCACTAAAGGGGACGATTGAATCAAGCCCTTAGTATATTTGTTTTATTATTACTTTTTCTGGAAAAACTAAATCAAATAAACCAGTTAGTGACTGACTATAATTCAGAATTAGAAAGTGTCGTTATGATTGGTTGCTTTTATAATAAAAGCTAGTCTTTAACAATCACTATGACAACTTGCATTGTAATGTTGCATGACATAGCAGAGGTTTTACAGGTTACAGCAGTCAGTAGCCTGATGTTATTTTTTTATAGACAAACAGAAAATAATTCTATCATTTTTTAGCTTCTATTGGTAAAAACAAACAAACTGTACTTTAGATTCAGCAAATTATGTCTACTATAAGAGAGAGAGAGAGAGAAAATAACAATGTATGGAGGAACCTGGTGATTGGGGTTGTTAATTGTTTTACAATTCCTAATAGCATGTGTTACAGTTTTCCTCATGATAGGTCACCAATATTTTTGTTTGAAGGTGGAGAGTGTATTGACTTTCCCTAAATGAGGGTGTCCAATACTGTTATGGACCTCTGAGACCAACCTGATTCTGATAGAGTAAAAGTGATGCCTTTATTGGTTAACTGAGTAGCTACTCAGTAGCTACTTCTGACTGTGTATCATAGTCTCCCACGGTGGCGTGAGCCTGTGCTTCCTTCCCTGGTGGTGTGTCGGGTAGCATGGTGGCGGCTGCTTCCTCTTTACTCGGCATGGACAGGCACTGGCCTGGATGCCTGTTTATGGGCCTATTCTATTTTCCCTAATTGGTTTCTGCCTCCTTTATATACCTTCTTATGTCTGGGAGCCATTGCCCTTATATGGCGTTTCTGACAGTATCTGCTTGCTCCGTTGTGATCTGTGCCTGTCTGAGTATTCACTCTGTGTATGACCCCGTCTTGTCTGACAACCCACTACCGTGCTGACCTCTGGTTCTGTCAGAGGATTCGGTCTGTGTATGACCCTGGCTTGTATACTACCTGCACCAGTTCTGTGGGTTCGCTCAGTGTGTCCCTGGTGTGCCTTCCTTGGCCTCTGGCCTCTGACTCACTCCGTGTAGTCCTCGGTGTCTGTCTTACTCTGTGTAGTCTCCAGTGTGCTTCCTATTGCCTCCAGCCACTGTCTGGATCTGTGTGTCCTCAATGCCCTTACCCTTTGGCTCCAGCCGCTACCCGATTGTGTATTCTGGTGCGTCTCCTCTGGCTCTGGCCTCTATCGCTCCGTGTAGTCTCTGTTTGTCAGGTCAGTGGCTCTGGCCACAACCTGTGCCTGTGTAATCCCGATGTGCCTGACCTGTGGCTGTAACACCTACTCGCT
Source organism: Rhinophrynus dorsalis (assembly GCA_037306005.1). NCBI lineage: Eukaryota > Metazoa > Chordata > Amphibia > Anura > Rhinophrynidae > Rhinophrynus > Rhinophrynus dorsalis. Next base: position 128,322,150 of record CM074720.1, on the reverse strand, counting down.
CCCAGTTGCCTACTACCTCGATACCTACAGTAGTCCTAAGCTCTATCTCACACTATTGTTCTCCTCAAGTCTCTGTCTGAGGTCCCTCCACAGTACAGTGCACAGCACAGTGTGCAGCTCCCGGTGGAGTTTGGGGCCGAGCTTGTCTGGGTCTGGGATTGTATGGGTTTTTATCTATCTTGCTGCATTTTCAATAAAGGTGGTTACATTTTATACTGTGTCTGTCTTCTTTGCCTGATTACCGTGACACTGTGTTAGAGAATCAGCAAGCTGGTTACCCAAAGTACGAACAGATGAATCGAGCTTTCTATGAGCAAGCTCATGTACAATCTCTTCAGGCTTCTGAATTAAATAAGCAACTATGGCTTTGCATTTTGCAATTTGCTCTAGAGCAGGGGAAGCCAACCCTAGTCCTCAGGAGTTACCAACAGTGTATGTTTTCAGGATTTCCAAGAATGACCACAAGTGTACTAGTTAAGGTGACTGAGCCGCTAATTAGTCCACCTGTGCTCCAACTGGGATATCCTGAAAACATGTACTGTTGATTGCTCTTGAGGACCAGGGCTGGCTATCCCTGCTCTAGAAGTTTCTTTTTGGTAATAAGGAAACTATTGAACTTCTATACTGGAAGGTCCTCTACAGCACAATGTGCTAAATAAGCTGAGTCTGTAATGATAAGTATTGGCCTTTTGCAATTCAAAGATTCATTCATCGCAAAGCTTGTATTTTAATATATTGAGCTGAGTGGTCACCTATTGGTAACTGCCATGTAAGCAGCAATTTCATGATGTTTGAATATTTATCTATTTTTGATTCTGCTGATTTACTGATCCCTTCTTTAGTAACAACTGATTCATCAATATAAGTGTTTGCAGAAGTTTTGCCAAAAGGTTTGATAGAATAAGTAGAAGCTTCAATCAATGAAAAATGGCAAAGCAGCTGGACCTGAAAGCCACAGATCAACCTTTATTCAAAGCCCTAGGTAAACTATTTTCAAAAACCCTACTACTCAGAAAAGTGCCTGAAACATGGAAAAACGCAGAAGTCATCCTATTGCACAAAAAGGATGATACAACAGATCTATAAAACTCCTGGCCAATAAGCATATTGCCAGTGTTCTGCAAGGTTTTCACAAAGGTACTATTATGAAGAAGAATGGACACAATACTTAACACAATCTAAAGAGCAAGCAGACTTCAGGAGTGGTTTCAGTACAATGAACTATACAAGACAGTGCAACAAGTTATAGAGAGACATAATGAATATAATCTTCCATTAGGCATAGCCTTCATTGACTATGCAAAGGTCTTTGACTCCATGAAAGAACAAGCTATAATCAAAGCCCAGAACAAACAAGAAATAGACAGAGTTTACATCAATATCATAGTAACATAGTAAATTAGGTTGAAAAAAGATGCAAGTCCATCAGGTTCAACCCTTGCCTCATAAACCAGAGAAATAATTATTATACAGATTTCCTGCTGCCAAATAATGTAGCCTTTATCAAAACTTCCTGTTTTGCCTTCTAATATACAGTATAACCCTGCATATTCCCTTTTGAAAGAAATGTATCTAATCTTCTCTTAATTGTTGCATTTCTTATGAAAATGCAATGCCATTAATGCAGGTCAACAATGATAAAGTTTTGATCAACATCAGACAAGCAGACACAATCTTCCCAAAACTATTTCTGCTTGTTTAGAAGACATTTTCCACAAACTAAATTGGGACCAAAATTATGGAGACTACCTACATCACATTTTGCAGATGAGATCATACTCTTTTTCCATTAGTCCCAAAGAACGCATTGAAGAGCTACAACAGGAAAGCAACAATTTTTGGTCTGAAGATCAATATCAACAAAATGTAAGTCATGTTTAACAAATTTAACATACCAAGGAAAATAACAGTAGATGGACAATATCTAGAAGAAGTTGACAAATATGTTTACCTTTGTCAGGAAATGTCAACACATGGAAACACCATGATGGAAATTGAGTCATTAATAAAATTTGGATGTCAAACACTTGGAAAACTTAGTAGTGCAATCTTTAAGACAAATTTACCACTCTGCCTCAAGTGAAAGGTTTTTTACCAATGTGCCTTCCCAGTCCTTAGGTATTATGTCTGTCAAATATGGACACTGAATGCCAAAACCATACAAAAATGCAAGGTTTCTCAGAGAAGTGTGGAGCAGTAAATTATAAACATAACAAAATGAGACCAAAAAACATGTGCATGGATTTGTCAGCAAACAAAAGTCTATGACATCATTGAAAGATTAAAGAGCCTGAAATTGAAATGGGCAGGCCACATAGCAAGAAGACCCTATGGTAGTTGGATTCCACTCAATACTAAAAACCCAAGAAAAAGACCAAACCAAGATGGGTAGATAAAATTACCAAAGTAGCTATAAAGAATTTCTTCATAAAGCTTCACTTAAATCTCTTGTGCGCTGTTTCTTATTTTTTTCTCTTTCATGTGTTATCATATCACTGTCTGAGTGGACTCTGGGCTTACTACAGCATTACAGAGACATAGCAGGGAACATACATCCAATCTATATACTTGCTGTGCATCTACCCTTACTTGACTACCTAAGACCGATTACATCTACTAACAGACTGTCAATCAATTTCATTATGATCTCATAATTTTTGGCTTCCATTCATCATTTTGACCATAATATCATCTCCATTTATCATTTGAACCGTATGTACTAGACTATTTTACTAACCATTGTGTACATCCTTAATGCACTGACATCTATTCATATTCTACATTTCCTGCCATTACGGGGACAATCTCATGAACTGTTGTATCCATTTAGCATTAAGGATCATACATCACTTTCATTGACCGTTGGAACTATATGTACTGGACTAATTTATTCATTACTGTCTATACATACTGGTAATATATTTTACACATTTGGGGTAGTGATTTTATCATTATTTGATTGCTTCTGACCACAACTGTACCTAAATTCTTATTGACGAAATTAGTCTAGGATTGTGTGTGCGCACTACCAGTTGTCTAGTTTTGTCTATCAATTCTGACTCAGTCACACAGCTCACGTCAGGCTCACAGTTTAGCTGTCTGTCACTATACATACATATATATATATATATATATATATATATATATATATATATACAGGGCTTATAATTTTAAGTCCTTTGCTACTAGCCAGACCTGAAAAGTTACTCACCACTGCAAGCCAAAACATACCCACCAGGGCTGAATTTCTACTCACCAGGGCTAAATTTTCACTTGCCATTGGCTAGTGGAGAGTGGAAATTTTGAGCCCTGTATATATATATATATATATATATATATATATATATATAAATATATAATATGTAATATATGATATGTAATATATATAGAGACAATAACAGCAAGATCAGTAAGGAAGCTGCTTGGAAAGCAGCTACCTGTGCCTTTTAAATCAAATCAGTCAGACAGAAGGTTGGGGTATTTGGGGTCAATCTCCTTCGCTCAAAGATAACAGCTATCCATCCGTGCGCATGGTGGATCCTCTGTACAGTTCCAAGTGTGCTACTAATTGCCTTTAAATTTAAAGAATCTCCATATCATGGCAAAGTGTAAGTCTCAGTTCACCAGTCTTTAGATATTTCAAAGGTCTCAGGTCCTTCTTTGTTGAGCTGCCGCTGGGCTCTGTCACCTGGTCACGTGACTTTAACAGACCTCATTATCTGTATTGGAAAATAGAAAGAAAAAAAGTGACCCAGCTCAACAGTACCTCTAAGAGCAATCTCTCTCAATAGGTAGAGCCCTTAGACTTTTGCTCCACCCCCTAAGGATGTGCACTTACTAGAGACTGAGACTTAACCTGGCTTCTCGGTATAACTGCATGTAGTTTATGTATTGGTCTCCGTCCTCGGTCCCCCTTTTCCTTCAGTGTGTACTCCAAAACAGTTGTAAGAAAGGTCGCCCGGACTTTTATCATTAAATACATTTATTTAAAAGTATATAGTACAATACATGTACTTAAAAAGATTAAAACACCTTACGCATTTCGTCACACTCTACCGAGTGAAGTCTTTACTCCACCACCAGCACAGACATCATTGGGCAGCTCTGAGTCCCTAGATGTGGTGGGCACACATACATCACACGCAGCAGTCACTCCACCAGCAGACACAGGACCGCCAACAGCCTCAGCAGCAGCCACAGACTCAACAGCAGCCACCGCAGCAGCAGCCACAGACTCAGCAGCAGACTCAGCAACAACCCCACCAGCAGAGTTACCAGGCACATCCACCTCCAGCTTTGTACACATCACAGGGATGGAGGCGGAGTGCCTGGTGCTATAGAGGAGGATACTCCAGGAATGCCACAGGACCTACCAAAACATATCAAGGAGCAGCAGGGAATCCTGGAGGAACACCTCAAGGATAGAGGCTAGGATACATGCCTTGGAGTTGGAGCAGACAAGACTCAACACACAACTCCATCAGTACCACACAGGAATGATGGACATGATTTGGCAGGTGCTGGTGGAGTTGAGAGACCACAACCGCAGGGAGAATCTGCATGTGGAGAGAGAGCTGCGGTCGACAGAGTGGTCAACTGCACCCACCAGTGTGACCCCTGAGGCTACACCTAGGGTGCAAAGGGTGACCAGACAGTCAGCCAGGGCATCAACATCTGGCACCCAAAGCCCCCCCCCCAAGAAAAAGAAATAAATAGCCAAGTTGTTCTTTTCCCCCTAAATAAAATAACTGTGCTTTGGAATCCTGTCTGATATGCTTTGTGTTTAGTGATAGATTGGGTGGCAGAGTTGTCTCCAATGCATTGCCAAGCAATGCAGTGAACACTACTTCTGACTAGGTAACATGTTTGTGGGATGTTACAACATGGGTTCACACACACACACCATTGTAAAAATTCAACTGGCAATCCATCGATGGAGCCATATAACATGACAGTGTTATATGGTCATGATGTGGTTTGAATTTGAAGAAAACATACCAGCTATTTGGGGTTAACAACCAGCTATTTGACTTAGCAGAGAGCTAATAAGCAGGACAGATGGAACATGCAGCAAAATAGTCTTTGATTCAAACTCTTACTGTGAAACTGACTTACTGGGGAACCCAATGTTCACCCTAGGATTTCAAAGTGTAGCACACACATTGAAGTCCTGGGGTGAGCATTGGGTTCTTCAGTAAGTAAGTTTCACAATAAGAGTTTGAATCACACCTTACCTTACTGGAGAACCCAATGTTCACCCTAGGATTCTCCAGTAAGTAAGTTTCAAAGTAAGAGTTTGAATCACACCTTAACTTACTGGAGAACCCAATGTTCACGCTAGGATTTCAATTTGTAGCACACACATTGAAACCTTAGGTTGAGCATTGGGTTATCTAGTAAGTTGTGTTGTTGTTTTACTAAGGTTGTAACAGACTTCACCAGTGATAACACTTGTCCACTTAGTGTGGATGTTTGTTGATGTAGCCCATGTACTGAGATATGTCAAACTAAAGTAATCTCAGAACATTGATTACATTGAGCAACACAGAAACCATGGACATGATATCATTGTGGAGGTGTGTCACCTCTTCATCGCTCACAACACACATTAGTGTATCACCACCATCATCTATTTGCATGAATACATCATAGAGTCCACTCGTGGCCAAACTGTCATGATTATCAAAATTCACCAGGAGTCAGTACTGTATTTGTAAAACCACCTTTATTGAAAAGTAATAAATACAGATAATAGTAGCAATCACAGAGCGTACAGAAGAAGCCAACAACTCCTACCAGAAATAGGATGCCGCTTAGAGTGACCTCTTCTCTAGAGACTAGGCAGATGCCATTGGTAGTCTCAGAATGGTGATCACGGAAACCAGATGGAAAGTCTGCCAGAGCCACAGGTCCACACCAGATTGGCTGTCTACTATGTAGAAGGGTAGGGCAATAAGAATAGTCAGACAGAGACACAGGTCAGCACCAGGATGGATGGTCAGACAAGCCTAGGTCATACACGGAGCGGGTAGTCAGCCAGAGACACAGGTCTGCACCAGATTGGGTGTCTGCTAAGCCAAAGGGTAATGCAGGAAGAGTTGTCAGACAGGGCCACAGGTCAGCACCAGGATGGATGGTCAGACAAGCCTAGGTCATACACGGAGTGCTACAAAGATAATAAACGACTGCAACAACACCAACATAAACCTCTACAGGAAGTAGCAAGGAGGAGTCTCAAGTCGCCCAAGGTCTTAAAAGTACTTGAGTCATCCATACAAATGCGTGCCTGTAAGTGACGGCGCTGGCTGAGGAGTTGTGTCACCTCCAGCAACATATAGTACTAGCGCATCTATTAGGTTAAGGACACGGCCAGCCGCGGGAGTTAAAAGACACAGCCAGGCCGCAGGCACAGAGAGATGCGGGTAATGATGCTAGGGCACCACTCCCGCCGCTAGTACCCCAGCAACGTTCCGCCAGATGATACTGTACCTAGGGTAGCTGCTGTTACACAAACTAGTCGACTCCTGTGATGTAGGTGATGCCTTCCCATGTATGATAGATACTCTAGCCTTCAGTGTGGTTCCACATTGAGACATTTCTAATCCAACATTTATTCATACAGACACAGATAGAATAGTGATTGTTCTCCTTTATTGTGTCTCAAACTACAGTAAGACATACATGTGTTTTCTGGGTATTTTACCTATATATGCATTGAACACTTGTATGAGCACACAAAAGGGGCATTTGAACTAAATATGAATAATTTAGAAACAATACTGTACAGCCCATGTGTTGTCCACAAGGTTTGTTAGCTCTGTAGATGAGCATTCTTACTGTACAGTACTGTTTGATGCCTGGATGTTAGCACACACATTAATTTGTGTCTTGTGTAGATGTGTGAATGTTCCAGTAGAAGTTGCTTTGAACATCAGGTCAAGCATTGCATCACCAACACAATCACTTGAAACATTAAGAAGTGAGCTTCATGGAAGTGTTGTCAAGGCTTCAGTCCAGTCACATGGAAACTCGTCTGCTCCAGGATGGATCATGCTATGGATGCCTGTGAGACAAGAGGACAGGATTTGGAGCAGCACCGTTCAGCTGATTGTTATGCAACAGCTTCAACATCATTATCCCCTTAATCTTTTCCGTTACAGGGGAGTACATAAACCATTGGTTTGTAATGTGTTGTCTACTCGTCTCCATTATGGAGAGAACTAAGGGGATGTCAACCAGCCCTAGGGATATGTGCCCCTGACATAAATACACACATCAACAAATATGTCCTTCTAGCTCCATGAAACAGATACATTTGAACTGCCACTGTGAGAATGACAGTGCCAGGCCAAATGTATTTGTTTCATGGAGCTATTAGGACATATTTTTTGATGTGTGTATTTATGTCAGGGACAAACAACACTGCACACACACACAGGTCAGCATGGCGTGCCTTGAGATCTGTCCACATTTCATGAGCTCTATGTTGTGTACCAATACCACTGTAGATACATCCCTCTGCTGCTGTTTTCAGCTCTAGCAAACTACAGGTCCCATGTTGACTCCATTGGCCTTTTAACTCCTGATGTGACAGAGTGTATCCAATGCATTGCATTGGATAACACTCTTTCGCTACAAGAGTACCATGGTTGCTATGAGACAAATCACGTTAAATGCTGTCAGTCAAGCCCTGGGCGATGCTGAACATGGGTTATGTGTTGTACCTTGGTTCTCCTGGGGGTATGCATGATATCCTTGAGGTAGCAATGTCAACGTGGAGAAGGAATGGAAGATGGTTTTGGAATCCACACACACAATATGCCACATCCATGGTATGGATGATGTTTGGGGCCATACTGCTGCCAGTGTCTGGGCTGTGTCATTGATCCTAAGGAGTAAAACAGAAGATTTGTGCGGTGTGGTTAGTGTGTTGGCACCAATTCAGAGGACTGATGATGGACATGCATGGATTGTGTGAATGCCTGTCTCATACTCACAACTGAAGTGGTCCCTGATGACCCTGTCTCTCATCTGTGCCCCTCTCCTCACCATGGCCAATGTTCATGGGCACTTCAGGTATGGGGGGGCCTGGATATCATCCACCAGCCTAGTGTCCACTGCGATGTTGTGCAGTATTGCACACGCCATTATGATGTCACACACTTTTCCTGGGACATACTGCAGTGCTCCCCCCGAGTGGTCCAGACATCTGAAGCGGGACTTGAGGAGCCCGAAGGTCTGCTCAGTGGCATTCCTTGTTCTGCCAAGAGCCTGGTTGCACCCATGACCCTTGGCATTCCTCCCCTTGCATAAAAGCCCTGCTTCAGATGTGTCCACTCTATGTCGGTGGTAGGAAAATGTATATACCTACAGGGACAAAGAATTGTGAGGAGCACCCATTGAGCACGAACAAGATAAAGTGTCTTGTTCTTAGGCATGGTAGCCTCTCAATGGTGCTACAACTCACGTTTTTCACTCCCATGTGCCATTGCAGAGAGGAAATCTCCATATCCATATCAGACTGGTCCCGCCCACAGACAGTCCAGCTCCGAAATGTCAGGCAAATCCTCTCCGCACTAGAGAAACAGCATAACCACAGATGTACGTTTCGGTCTGTGTGGGCCTCGTCGGAGTGGTGCAGCTAAATCCCTCTAGGCACATGGAAGCAAGGGCCTACCTACTGGCCTTGCTTTTGCAGGCTGGCAAGACCTGGGCCAGAACCCTGGAGAATGTGGCCTGTGACATGCCAGATGTGTAACCTTCAATTGACTGGAAGGCACCACTTGCAATGAAGTGTATGGCACACAGGAGTTTTTACAACCAGATAGGGCATGGTTGTGGAAGTAAATCGGATCCACCTGATCCTTGATGACCTCATACAGGGCAATGATTCTGGATGGCCTCAACCTGTAGCGATCAATCACCTTGTTATTAGTTATTCCAAAGAGAGTGATCCTTGGGCGGTATACACTGAGCCTTGGTGGTCGTCTATACATCCTACGCTGCTCCAGGGGTCCCTGTGGCAGCTGGGGAGCATCCTGTTGCTGCAGCTGTGCATCTGCAGGCAGATGCTGTCCTCCAGGTGGGGATGGGCTCCTGTGTGGCTCTTGAGCCAGAGCCTCCTCACTTGCAACAGGTGAAGGCTGTTGATCAGGTGTGCCTGGGGCTTGCTGGTGTTCCCTAGCTCTCACCCTTGCACGCCTTCTCTGCAGTCTTCGCATCAATAAGTAACCCAACATACTTATTGTTCTCTCTACCTCTCTCTCTATCTCTCTCTCTCTCCCTGAGTGGAAAACAAGCCACAAGTGAGTGTGCTGAGCTGTCCCTTTAAGTATGTGGTAGGGTGTTGTCTAGGTGTGGTGATGAGGTGAGTGATGACCAATGGGAAGGTGTTTGTTGTCCAGGTAAGTGTTTGCAGGTGTGTCTGTGTTTTAAAAAGTGGTGTGTCTGTGTCAGTTGCGGCTGTGAAGTTGTGGGGTGCAGGTTACATCTGGATCGTCTGGTGATGTTGCACAGGTGAGCTTGATTTGTATTGGCGGGTGTCCATGTTGCAAGATAACCCCCATTGTTCTGTGTTATGTTATGTTGGTGGTTTTTTGGAAGTCCTTGTCCCTGTGGTGTTGCTTGGTTTTGTGTTGTGTGTGACAGCGTTTTGTGGTGTATGGCCATGTTTTTTGTGTTATTTTGGCATTGCACGGGTTAATTTTCCCATTTGTATGCTTGTGAGGTAAGCAGTTTGTCTGTTTGACTATGTAACAGTTTTTACCGTTATGTGTTTAATGGCTAACAGACCTGGGTCTTAACTTTTGCCCGTTAACTGTATCTTTTTTCAGCCATTAGCAGTACCGCAATCCTTTAAATGGCTCTGGGGAATCTCGTTCCATGAGTCTCAATGCACGTCAGTCTATCGGCCATATGGATTTGTGAAATGCCGTTAGCTGTTCTTAAGACGGACTTTTAAATGGCTAACACACACATTAGTGTTTTTTTTTTAATAACACCTACCTTTAATTCAAGCCCTAGAAGACTACATTTGTTCAAAATACAGGAGCTCTATTAAGGGACTGTGTGAATTCCTTTATCACTTTGCTTGAAAACGGAGAAATGTTTGCCTGCTGACCACCAAGACGATACCACAAACATCCCTCCGCTATACTTTGTATCAATGTCAGATCATTGTTGACGCAAAGAGGAAACAAAACAGATACCCTATTGACGTTCCAATGGAGTGGGTAAGAACCAAGCTATACACAGAGGGCAATCAGTTTGTCACAGACCTACACCAGGCTGGTGGTAAGGTCATATTATACGGACACTCTAACAGCAAGCCCCATAGCAAAACAACAGCTGAGGTTCCCCACTGTCAGCAGCACACATATGTTAGCGGAGGAAGAGTTAAAACCATCTGTGGAATGAAGCCATCCATTGGTCAGGAAAGATACATTGTTGCTGGTATTTCCCACATTGGGAAGTATATTTGATACAATCAAAGTCCCTTTATTTGGAAAGATAATACATCATGTGTTCCTTGCTATATGGACCAGTGATAGTTCTTGATTGATATATGATTGTTAATGTATTTTTAGAGAAAGTGTACACATTGTATATTTTAATCAATGTCTGTAATTTGTAATAAATTATAGAGCTTTCATTATTTGGTTAAAACATTTTTGGGTTGTTTGCCTTATTGCCTCCACTTTAATCGTTTAGACATTATAGCTTTTTTTGGTGGGGGGGTTATCCATTGACAGAATATCAGTTATTATTGTCAGTTGGGTTCTTCGTATACATAACGGTTTGTTATGACTCTCAGACACAAGTTTTAGGTAAAAAACTCAATTTTATTGAAATAATAAAATGATCACTTAGAATGGCAATCACATACATATATATCAAGAGTAAATAGCAAAGACAGTATGCAGACTCTACCGGTCCTGTCAATATACCAGACAGGACAGTCTGAGATGATGGAATAATAGGCTCTACCGGCCTTGCCAATACCGGGTAAGGCAACCTGCAGATGGAATAGCGTCAAGGTTCTACCGGCCTTACCTAAATACCGGGCAAGGCAGCCCCAATAAGTACACGGTGTAGGCTCTACCGGCCTTGCCAATACCGGGTAAGGCAACCTCAGATGGAATGTGGCAAAAGGTTCTACCGGCCTTACCAATACCGGGCAAGGCAGCCCAACAACCCTCGATATAGGCTCTACCGGCCTTGCCAATACCGGGTAAGGCAACCTCAAGGGGAATGCGAAGCAAGGTTCTACCGGCCTTACCAATACCGGGCAAGGCAGCCCAGAGGTATCAATAGCTGTCGGATGATAATGACAGAGTGACAGGATCGTAAGCAACCCAGTGTCCGCACACTGAGACCAACAGAGGAATCGTATAGCCGCAAGGCTTAGGAGAAAACCAGCGTACTCACACTGGACTAACAATTGAATCGGATAGCCGCAAGGCTTTGGAGCAAACCAGCGTCCTCACACTGGACTAACAATTGAATCGGATAGCCGCAAGGCTTTGGAGCAAACCAGCGTCCGCACGCTGGGACCAGCGACTGAATCGTATAGCCGATAGGCTTTGGAGCAAACCAGTGTCCGCACACTGGACTAACAAGTGAATCGTATAGCCGCAAGGCTTTGGAGCAAACCAGCGTCCGCACGCTGGGACCAACCACTGAGTAGTGTAGCCGATAGGCTTTGGAGCAAACCAGTGTCCGTACACTGGACCAACAGGGAATCGTGTAGCCGCAAGGCTTAGGAGCAAACCAGCGTCCTCACACTGGACTAACAATTGAATCGGATAGCCGCAAGGCTTTGGAGCAAACCAGCATCCTCACACTGGACTAACAATTGAATCGGATAGCCGCAAGGCTTTGGAGCAAACCAGCGTCCGCACGCTGGGACCAGCGACTGAATCGTATAGCCAATAGGCTTTGGAGCAAACCAGCGTCCGCACGCTGGGACTAACAAACAATGTCGCCGACGCGACCAAGCAGAAGGTCGCCAGGATCACAGGAGACAGGCGAGGAGATGGCAGCAACCAGCAGAGCGATCAGTCAGGGCAGGAAACAGCAGAGAAGAAGGTCAGCAGGAACTGCAACCCCAGAGGACTAGGCCGGAACCAGGACTGGAACAACTCAGCATACAGGAGGCACTGGAACAGCTGCAATCAGGAACTCAGGAACACAGGAACACAGGAACAGAGGCCCAACAATCACTGGACATAGTGATAGCGAAAAATGTCAGAAACAACACGAAAGGGCACTCAAAGGGTGCCCAATCCAGGTTTAAATAGGCAATATGAGGCGGGCTAAATGCAGACAGCCAATAGAAGCCCCCTACTGGTGACAGACAAGAAAATGCAGCAATCACAGGCACTGTGATAACATGTCTGTTTGGTGTACCGGGAATACTTGACAGTGGATTATTTAGGGTGTCTTTGGGTATACCCCTCTTTTTATTTATATTTTCATTTTATTTTATTTATACTTCATTTCAGCACTCTTCTTGGTTTTCCTGTGTATACATTATTTGTAAGTTTTGTCTCACACGTATAGGGATAGTAGCAGCTTTATTTGTATTCTTGCTGTATTATGTTTATTTTTAGCCACCTGTATCTATCTTTGGTATTTGGGGTGGAGAAGCATTATTGGCAAATGTCTTCCATTCTCCACATATACCTGAAGTGGAGGGGGGCTAGTTATGGTGCTGCTACTGCCTCAGGAGCATCACTGGAGCAAGTAGTGTCAAATGGAACCTTCATCATCCATCACCCATGTTACTGATGCTTTTGATCCCATTCCCTTTGAGCTGTTTTATCATCCTGCTGTTTATACAACTCAGCAGCAGGAGCAACAACAGCAGTTGAAAATCCTCAATTACACCGGTACATTTGACAATGGCCAGTGACACTGGCCAACACAACATGACCTGTTGGCACTAAGCCAGTAGGGCATTTTTTTCTCAGGGCTTTAAACTAGAGGCCTACAAAACAAGTAAAAATTGGGGGTGGGTGCCTGTTTCTAACAAAGAAACAAAAAAAGGGGACAGCATAGAGAAGTCCTCTAAGTGTTATCCGGCATAAGACACCATATATCCAAAAACTTATATTGTCGACTCCACCTCTCGCTCTATCTTCTCCTTGCCCAATCAAAGAAGATAGATTGAGAGGTGGAGTCGACATGGACGTGTTGAGCCAGAGACCGTGACTGGAGGTCAGATCCAGTCAGAGTGATTACCCCTGGAGGCGGTGGGAGCCTCCTTGTTTTGTGAGTACCCAGCTTGGAGGGTGTGGGAAGGCAATATAAGTTTTTGGATATATGGTGACTTATGCCGGATAACACTTAGTGGACTTCTCTGCGCTGTCCCCTTTTTTTGTTTCTTTATTTTGTATATACACGGAGGGCAGATCAGACGGCCCATATGGAAGAGCTGCAGGTCCGGAACAGAAGTGTAAGAAGATATAACGACAGCATATATCTTTGGACGAGCATTTTGGACATTCCTTTAAGGTTTTTGATATATACGGTTTGCTATGGTTTTAATTGGTGGAAGATTTAAATAGCACTTTATTACAATTTGCAATTGGGTAGGATTGAGATTTTATATGTTTTTTGCACTATAGATATATGTGCACAAGTATTTATATATAGGTGCTATTAGTAATATTGTGATGTTTCTCTAGTGGATGGACTACAGAAGAACCTAAGTAGCTCTGGGAGTATAAATTGTGTGCCTGTTTCTAACAAGCCTAAGTACTACAAATCAATGTTTCCTCAGGGCTTGTTCCTCTAATAAGTATAAGTCTTACAAATCAATGTTTCCTCAGGGCTTGGGCCTAACATAAGTCTAATTTCCCACAACTAATTAATGTTTCCTCAGGGTTTGGGCCTCTAATAACAAGTGCTACAAATCATCCTCTACAAAATACTCCATCCTATGAAGTACCAGTCGCAGCTTACATCTGTCCCTGTCTCTGTCACGTTACATAACAATTTATTATTTTATTTTAGTTTGAATTTTATTTTTTTATTTTCTATTAACTGTCTCCCCAGTCAACAATCCCCCCCAAAAAATCTATGTTCAACAGATTAATTTCTCTATACTCCACCCACCAACACAGGTACTGTCATCAGACCTCTTTTATACCATGTCTTATGTTTTTTTATTTTATTTAATTTCTCCCCAATCCCAGTCAACAAACAATCCCCATAAAAATGTTCTGTTCAACTGATTGTTTCCCCACACTCCACAACACAGGCACCCCTATACCCCTTTTATACTATGCCTTTGGGAAATAAATAACATTTGCTATGTAGTATGTGTAAATTCAATGTTCCTATTGATTTCAATGGAATGATCTAGGCGAAAAAAATCGGAAAAACAGCACTTTTTGTGGGAAATTATTCGGCAAGTGGGAAGGGCCATTATTCACCGATTTTGGTTTCAGGCAAAAATGTTCACCCATCCCTACTCTTTAACGCTAGAAAGGTCTACAGTGCATTGCTTTTAATGCCTCATTTAAAACAGTATTGCTTTGAGGAATTTGTATTTGTCATGATGCAGCTAGTATGCTCCAGATTTGGTCATGTTATTCTTTCTGCATAAGGCCCAGAGGGTAAAGTAGTGTCAGAAGTCATCTTTCATCTACGAAACAAAAACCTTTTAAAGTAAAATGTCACTTATGTTATTATATTGCATTCATTTTTGGTCAATAAAGAAAATAAAAATGTAAGTCTAGTACATTTTCTGTTTGCCATAAATGTGGTCTATATCCCCATGAAATTATGTGGTGATTAGGATTCATAAATCATTTTAATAGATTTAAGGAAGTTTATTTTCATTCATATATTACTGTTTTTAATAGAAAACTCATTTAAATTAACAAATGTTCGGTGATACTTTCTGAGCTTTTATGTTTAAATTGACAGTGATGCTAAATGCACTAAATAGTGTAAAGAAAACATTTTACTGACTTCCAGCTTACACTAGGCCAATGACTACCTCCTACAATTGCAATAAGAGATTAAAAAGAGGTTAAATTGACACTAAATGGTTGCAATAAGTATGTTTTCATAATAAAGAGAAGGTTAAAGTCATAGAAACCCTTTTATTTTGACTTTATATATTCTATGTTTAATTTGTAAAGCCAAATTGCTTATATTCTTTATCTTTTTCATTCTCATGTTTGTTACATTTTTAGAATCCTGACAGTAAGCTCCCTGGATCTATTTTTTCAGAGAGTTTTCTGGTCATTTAACCATCAATGTAGGACAGCCAGGGCCGGATTTGTCATAAGGCAGAGTAGGCATCTGCCTACAGGCGCAACCCACAGAGGGGCGCCTGTCATTGGAATCGATTTTTTTTAAATTTATTTTTATATATTTTTTTAAGTGGCGAAACCCGCCGCCCGCATGGTAAGGTCTGTGCTGAGAGACCTGTAGCTGCTGAGCTCCTCCGGCTCTTTAGTTATGCAGAGCGCTGGGAGATGACATCATCTCCCAGTGCTCTGCATTACTAAAGAGAAGACCGCGCGGGAGCTCCAGCAGCTACAGGCCTGTGCAGAAGCACAGACCTCTCCTTCCGCTGGACCACCAGGGAGGTAGGAAACGGGTACGGTGGGCAATGTGAGGTTAAGTTGGAGCTGATGGGGGCAATGTGGAGCTGATGGAGGCAAGTTAGAGCTGATGGGGCATTGTGAGGGTAAGTTGAAGCTGATGGGGGCAATGTGAGGGCAAGTTGGAGCTGATTTGGGAAATATGGAGCTGATGGGGCAAGTTGGAGCTGATGGGGGCAAGTTGGAGCTGATGGGGGCAATGTGGAGATGATGGAGGCAATGTGTGGGCAAGTTGGAGCTGATGGGGGCAATGTGAGGGCAAGTTGGAGCTAATGGGGGCAATATGGAGCTGATGGGGGGCAGTGTGAGGACAATATGAAGATGGGGGGTAATGTGGAGATTAGGAGCAATGTGGAGGTGTCCAGTGGAGATGGCCAATGGGGGGGGGGGCGCTTCAGATTTCTGTGCCTACAGGCTCCTGAGATGTAAATCCAGCCCTGAGGACAGCGGAACAATGTAACTCGAACCCTGCAGCACTGAGTGCTCTGTATATTGCAGGGGTGTCCATGTTAGGTTCTCAAGGGCTACCCACAGTGCAGGATTTAAAGGGATAGTAATACTTCAGTATTACAAATCCCAATATTAAAGTCCTTGTAAAAAGAAACGTTTTGCCCCCAGTGTCATCTCTCAAACCTTTATGGTTTGAGAGATGAACGCTTCTAAAGTTGCCCTCTCCCTCCCCCTTCCCCGTAGTCAGCATTTTAGCTGACTCAGTAAAATCCGGTCAGAGATCATCAGACGGCTCTGCAGCAGAGCTGCGATCTCGTTAACTAAAAAAAAAAACTTTCACTAAAACAGTCTTCTACGTGTGCTTGCAAGCCAAGCACATGTAGAAGACCATTTCAGTGAAAGTTTTTTTTTTTAGTTAACGTGATCAGGCTGTGCTGGAGAGCTGCCTGAAAGTCGTACTAGCTAAAATGCTGACTACGGGGAAGGGGGAGGGAGAGGGCAACTTTAGAAGCGTTCATCTCTCAAACCATAAAGGTTTGAGAGATGACACTGGGGGCAAAACGTTTCTTTTTATAAGGGCTTTAATATAGGGATTTGTGCTACTGAAGTATTACTATCCCTTTAAGGATTTCCCTGTTTGAACACAGGTGGGCCAATCAAAATGAATGAGCCACTGCTTAACTTGCCTGTGCTTAATCAGGGAAATCCTTCAATCCTGGCCTGTTAGTGGCCCCTGAGGACTGAACTTGCACAACCAAGGTATATTGTATGCTCTCCTTTTTATATCATATCATTACCTTACATATTTCATTGTAATTTGTAAGAGACATAAAATGCAATAAAAAAGTTGCCCATAGATAATTAGTAATGTGAAGTATATTTAAAACAATGTTAAGCATTTAATCAAAAACGTTGTGCATGTATGTTTTTTTACTAGCTCTGAAATTATACAACATTATTCAGACAAAGTGGTTTGTCAGCAGTATATGCCAGGATATCAGATTTAATAATGTAATATAGAAAACAGATATGCTAATGAGTTTCATGAAAAGGACTATGTGCCAAGAATCTTCCTTGTGTAAATTGTGTTGGGTTGTATAAAAAAACCTCTATAAATCTGTATAAATCATAGTGTACTTTTAACCAATGGCCCTAACATCCTTTCAACATACTGAACAATGAGAAGGTAAAAGTCAATATCTCATTAAAAATAATGAAAGATTTACTAACAGATCAGATTAAATCTATTTAAAATGTTAGTCCTATTTTTCTTCTGAAGCAGAATATAAGAAAATAAACTATTCGTTTTTCTCAAGTGAAATGTATAACTGTCAATTTCATATATACATTAACGAGCAAAACTGGGAAAAGTCTAAAGAAAAATATATCACAAAAAGATAAAATGAAACCATAGCATGAGATTAATTACTATTATTATTATTTTTTTTTTATCACCTTTAATATATTTCTCTGTATTCTTTTTGGTAACATGACTAAGAAAAGAAAATTACAGCTTTAACCAAAGTCATTCTGTCTGTTTAATTGTTAGCTACACTCCTGGATACTTCCCATTATGGTATAATGCCACAAAGTTTTTGTAACTTTGCAGCTATTTCAGTATCAGGCAACCTGCCCCTCTACTGTGGTTGGTGAACTTCAGTTCTCTTGTTCTCTGTTGTCTATTGCCTAGTTCCTATACTTGCTCTACAGAGGCACTCTCTCTGCCATTATAGCATTTTGTCATCATGTTCTGTTAACCCAATATTTTTTACAGTATCCAAACTTCTTATTATGCTTACAAGCTCCCTGAGACTGCCAGTCAGGGTCTGTATACAGATTCATTTTTTGGTATTATGAATATTCCCTCTTCTTCTAATATCCTATCAAGACTATTTGGCTGTGACAAAGTATTATCAAACCTCAATTTTCTTCATGCATAGGGAACAACATATATACTAACCCTTTCCTAGAGGATCACTATCTACCATTCTACCCTCCAGCTTGTCCTTTAAGGGTAAGGGTGGTTTGATATGACCCTTTGCTTAGATCAGTTTTAAAAGAAAACCTGTAAGTGTGGAAAATAAATGTACCTAATCCCTACTCCAATATTGCCAACCAAGCATTTTTGATTATTCAGTTTGGCATATCAAAATAGAACAAAATAAAAAAAAATCTTGCTGAAAATCATATGAGTTTGTTTATTATAGGAAATACAATCCTAAAATGGTAACTAATACCTTGCACAATTATGTTCAAGGTAAGTAAAATATATCCCAATTGAATTTTCCGTTTCAAGACACAAGTAAAAAATGAGGAAGGTCTACTAAATTAATACTGTGCTGTAAAATGCATGTTTGTGGCCTTTCAGGTGGTAAAACAAAGTTGTTCTTTTTTATTACCATGGCATATAGAGCAATTTTATTTGACAATCTATAAAGCTGGCCAGTTTCTTTAGTTTTCATGAATTGCTTCAGAGATCAGGGAGATTTGCTGGTTGTCTTCAGTATGAGTGATCTTGCAATTGCTTGCTCAGATGGTTGAAAAAGATGTCAGTTTACTTAAATCAAATCATCAATAACATCTTACAAGATAATACAGCAGAAAACTGTCAAAACGAATGTTTCAGGGACAAGACTTTCCCATTCCTTCGTGTGACATGAAGTACACCAATTTGCAGCAGACTTACCTATATGTAGAGAAAATTATATTAACAATACAGTATTCCATGACCACTTAAGAAAATCCTACAAGATATGTGTATTGGCTGCAAAGAACAGACAATCAAGAGAATACAGTTATGTGTGAGTGTGTGTGTATCTAAGGTCTACAACATTTAAAGGTACACTGAACATTTTTAAATATAAATTGTAATTGCTTACCTACTGCGTAAAACAGCTCAATATTTTTAGTACTGTTGCCAACACTATGTATCTATGACTCCCTTAGATTTTTTACATATGACATAAAAAATACCTTATAGATAACACTTTGTGGTTTTGCTAACAATTTGATTAAAAAAACATAATTTTGAGCTATTAATTACCTCTGTAGTGATATGTTTTATATACTTTGGTAATTTTTCTACATAACCTTGGAGGAACTAGCCCATATACTTTGCCTTGCATAACCCCACCTCCTAGCTGATGGGAGCTTGGGAATTAGATTAGATGTCAGTGAAACCATACCAAGTACAAATGGCTTCTGAGTAGACTACTCAGGTAACTAACTTTCTAAAAGTGATACAATAGCAGTCATTTTATTTTTGGTTATATTAGACAGATCTTCTCTGTGTACAATCATTGACTACAAGAAAGGACATGTAGCTATAGAATATGTATTTAAAAGGAACAAGAGCTTAAGGATATACAAAAGGATTTTATTATAAAATCAATTACATTTATAATATGTTATATATTTTTTTTTGAGTACAATTGTCAATAAATGCCACCAAATACTCAGTAGTACTAAAGCAAAGAAGTTTGTCCCAAACTATAAAATTTATATATGGGGGTTTGGGGGAGACAACATATTGGAAGAATAACTCCTCTGGCACAAACCTGGTTCTCTGGAAAAAAACATATTGGTGATGCACTAATTTGCATGGAGGACAAGCTACATTAGAGAAGTTTTTAAATTACGAAACGTCAAATAAGTTTACCTTAGTATTTGCTGTCCAATATGATCAAAAACAGCTATTTTATTTTAAATGTAGACATTTTTGAAGATAATAAATTGTTCACTAAGCATCATTTTAAAAAGACAGATGAGAAAAGCAATACATTTGCAAATAGCTGTCATTATGAAAATGGCTGTCAAACATCCCAATTGGCCAATTAATAAGATTTAAAAGACATTGCTCTCAAGAGCATGATTTTAATAAAGAGGCAATAATAATATGTAAGCAATTTACTGAAAAATCCATATGAACATAACAGAAACATTTCTAATTAAAATAACTAATCAAAATAGGTCACAACTCTTACAAAAGTAAGAGTAAAAAAGTAAAACAAAAAGTATAAATATGTTAGAAATATTTAGCTTCTCTTTTAGAGAACCTTTAAGAGTATAAACAATCACTGGTGGGAGATCCTTAAAGAGGATAAAACTATTCATGAAATTATACCAGAAAAACTAAATACATTTTATATACACAAAAGCAAAGGGGAATATTATAGCTCATCGTGTACAACATAAGAGATTTAATTCAAATCAAGGTAATAACTGGTTGAACGATAAAAAGGGACGAATCCTATAGCTGTAGGAGAAGTGCAGATACCAGAAATAAAACATATTTTATGTGTTCAAGTAATAATAAATGTTATCAGATAACATTTTAATTACATGTGCCACTAAAGTTGTAGTATATATCATACAATGCATGTGTAATAAATAAAATGTAGGAGGTACAAAAAAGCTCATTAGGACATATAAAAAGCTTAGAAAAGGGTTTTACTCATCATTCTCAAGTAATTGTGAGCCAAGGATATGACGTTTGTGGAATAGATATTGTTAAGAAAAATTGGAGTGATAATCCAATGATAAGCCCGGCGGTTCAGGTACCTGACAGTACCCCCTCCCCAAGGTGCGTCCTCTGAGGGTGAGCAAAACCAGGATAGAGAGGGTGAAGGTGGTGAAATGCAGAAGCATGCACCTTGGCGGGTCAGTACACAGAGCAAGAATGTCAGCCAGGCCGGGTCGGTACACAGAGCAGGAATGTCAGCCAATCCAGGTCGGTACACAGAGCAGGAACGAATACAGGCAGAGTAGTCAGGCAGTCCGGGTCATACACAGGAAACACACGAATACTGGAGCAAGCGATTAGCAACAGGAACACCACGAAAGGGCAACATAGAAGTGACAGGGCTCAGTATTTAAGGGCTGGCCCTGGGTGGAGCAAGGCTATGTTAACCAATAAAATGGCATCAGGAAGTAGCACTGTCAAAATGTCGCCAGCAATAGCACGGGCACCGTGATAGATATAGAACCACGAATGAGGAAAGCATATCCTGGAACACATTGTTTATGAGGGCTTGGAACACTGCAGGGGCATTGCGTAAGCCATGCCGACGAGGTACTCATACTGCCCTGATTGTTTATTAAACGCGGTCTTCCATTCATCACCTTTGCACATACGGACCAGGTTGTATGCTCCCCGGAGATCCAATTTGGTGAAGACATTAGCTTCACAGTGTTGGTTCAGTAGCTCAGAATGAGTGGGAGAGGGTAGCAATTATGGCATGTAATGCTGTTTAGTCTGCTGTAATCGACACAGGGGTGAAGGGAACTGTTCTTCTTGGCTACAAAAAAAAGAAGAGTAGGATGGATGGATGAAGCCTTGTGCATGGTTGTCCTTAATGTAGGCCTCCATGGTGGCTGTTTCACTGATGGACAGCCAGTACATTCTCCCTCAAGGGGGAGTGGTCCCAGGAAGCAGCTCCACAGGACAATCATAAGGGCAATGAGGTTGAAATGTTTCAACCCATTGTTTATTGAACACCTCAGAAAGCTCTTGGTATGGTTCAAACACTAGAAGAGAAGGACCAGCAAAGAAAGATGACAAATCAGTGGCAAGAGACTCTGCATCCACAGGAGGGACGTCAGAAAAAGTAAGAGACCCAGGAGACCAGCTGATGATGGTGTTGTTGGAGCACAACCATGGGTATCCTAGGGATGATGGATTCAACATGGTTTCTACCCTTACTCATAGTCAGAGAATGGGTAGAAAAGGTGACCAAACCAGTAGCCAGTAGTGATTCATCAACAGCCTCCACCCAGGATATGAGGGATGCCATGATCTGTGGAAAAGATAATGTTGATGAACAGACCGATGGCCCCAGAGTCATTGAAAGCCTGTGTATCAATGGTACGCCCATGCCAGGACAAGGTGACAGGAACACATTGAGTAGGAGTAATGAGGATATCCACTCAACTTAGGGGGGCTCACCTACTGCCTAAATCCTTGCATTTCCCAACTTGTTCAGGCACTTACGAGCCATATGGCCGGGAGCAGCACAATAGAGGCATAAGCCTGACGTACAGCATCTAGTCTTTTCTTTGTTGGAGAGATGAAAGACACAACCAATTTCCATGGGTTCTGGGTTTTTGTCCGTAGAAGGAAAGGGATGCTGGAATCTGGCGGCTAAATGGATAGAAGAATGCGGTAGAGAACTACAAGCACAATCCTGATCTCTCTCCACCCGTCTTTTTGATAAATGCTGTTCAAGAGAGGAACAGAGTGCCATGAGGCGTTCCAGAGTGTCAGGCATTACCTGAGTGGTCAGTTCATCCTTAAGGCGGTCATTCAATCCTCTATGGAAAGTGGCCTTGAGGGCATTGGCACCCCAGTCCGCTTTGTGCAGAATTTCACCCCTTACTGGGACAAAGGCCACTGAACTTGTGTTATTTCTAACAGGCCTGTTTCGGCCCTGGACTGATGACCTGGGAAGTCGAACATCACTCTGAAGGTGGCCAAGAAGGCATTGAAGTCATCTAAGACTGGAGACTGATGGTCCAGCATGTGCTTGACCCTTGAGGAGGGACAAAATGGTGATCCCGGGTTGAGGTGATTGAAAGGAGTTGGGATGTCAGAAAAAATTTAGCAAGCACTGTTTCAAAAACCCTCGTACATCAGAGGATGAAGCATAAAATCTTTCCAGCAAGGGAAGACGAGGAGGAGATGGAAAGGAAGATCCTGGAGAGGGCACTGCATGTGACAAGGTAGGAGCCACTGCCCTGGGCATTTCAAGCTTTTGTTGCATATGTTTTGATCAAGGAGCACTATCTATATGCTGGTCCAAGACAGATCCTTGCTGTAAGAGAGCTTTGGACAGCTCAATGGGGTCTGTAGTCATCACAAGAGTGTGGTGCGATTATAATGTCACTGCCACCCGGGAAATTGTAGAACCACAAGGGTAGAAATACAAAAAATGAAGTCCTAGATGATGTGACTTTTCCAACAAGGGTTGGTAGGATAAAGGCTAGGGAGCAACGCTAGAGTTCATTGCTGATATACGCAGCCCCCCTGTGGTATGTTGTGCTGCGGGCAAGGCCGTATAAACGCGGTGGCCGCAAAACCAGATAACCCCCTTCAGCTGAACTGAAGACAGCTCAGGATAACACACCACAGTGAGGAGTAAATCTACCCACCCCAGGGAGAGTCTATAAGATATGGTAAATAGAACTCACAAACAGCAGCACAAGGCAGGATAGTAATGAACTCCTAGGAGCAGACTGGAAACACAATAGATGCTGCAGAGAGGATCCAGAGGCAGGCAAGGTCAGGTACTAGTATACTTGGCAGGTACAAAATGGCAGGCAGAAAGATGGTCAAGGAGCAGGCAGGGTCAGCAACAAACAGGTAGAATCAGCAGGCAGAATAACAAAGTCAGTAGACCAGGAAGTATCAAATTGGCAGGCTGGAATTGGAAGTCAAGGACTAGCAGGGTCAGAAACAATGTCAGGCAAGTATGCTAATTGGCAGGCAAATAGAGAATCCAAAGGGATCTTGGCAAGGTCAGACACAGAAACAGAAACAACACATGGCACTGAACAATATAATCGAGCGATGCTTCCTCTGGCTCATGGCTATATAAAGGCCCAAACCAGAAGTTCGGGCCAATGTGACATCACCGCAGCTTGTGGTGACGCAGAGAGGCAAGAAGCACAAGTGCCTGCCCATAGCGGAAGTAGGAACCGCTACACTTGGGACCATTGCTAAGACTATTGACGAGTGTTTATCTATAAGACAGTAATAATGGAAGGTTAAAGAGGAAGTTTATCCACAGGGAAATATCCAACTGCCATTTGAAGTCAGTGGATGAATTTTTTGCCCCACTTGGGGCTTCATTGGAGAGTTTTTTCCCCTTCTTCTGACTCAACAGGGGTGATATGGCATATGGATATATGTGCTATCTCTAAACAATGTTTTTTATTTATCTCATCTTACAATTTTTAATTTTCAAAAATGGTATCCTTTCTTAAATCCAGCAGATATATAGCTTATCTTATGTCATGCCTTATGTAATTGAAAATCACTTCAATGATATGGACATGTACCTGCTTTGTTATATTTTTTGTTGATAGGGACAGGAGGGTACAAGAAGAGAAATATTTTGTTGTTTTATAGCTATGATAGACTGAGATTTATAAACTTTATCATTTTCCTGCCTGACTCGTAGTATCCCCAAAAAATGCCATACTAAAATTAAGGCTAAAACTATGTATTGTTTATATAATAGCTTACACAATGCTAAGACAAAAAACATTGGGGGTGGAAAACTTAAAGCAAAATATATTTATAAACTGAAAATAAAAAAATGCAGCAGCAGAAGCAACATTCAAACAAATTAAAAAAATATATATATAAAAACAGAAAAGAAAAAAGAAACAAACAAAAAATCTTAATAAAAATAATTCACCCACCCCACTAACAGACACTCATATTCTACAGGATGCAAAGTTCTTAGATGTTCTGTAATGCTCTGTATCTTTTCCACAACAGTTATTGCACCACATCAGTTGCAATTTATGGACAAAAATTGCCATATACGTGTCTGTACGGATTTGCTGTCTGCTGGGGGTAATGGCATTGGTGGAATGGTTTGGGACTGAGTGGGAACACTTTGTATGCGTGTTGAAGTTGGGACTGGGAGGGGAGCCACTGATGGTGGTGACTAAAAAGGCTGATGGTGGATTGCTTCTGGCCAAGTTGGTTGTCTTACTAGTAGAGACTTTCTGTCCAGGTTTTTGAAGAGAGATAGTCGAATTACCAGCAGGATCAGCACCAGCAGCAGTGGCATGGGAGTGGGACTTTATATTTATGCTGAATATGGTTTATTAATGCAGATGTGCCAAGGTGGGATCTCTCCTTTTTCCCTCTTCACTCTGCGTTCACACAGGATGCATATAGTATTTGTAGTATTCTACACTGTTCTAGACCACAGGAAGAAATATTTCCACACCCTGGACCCAGCATCCTGCCACTCTTCTGGCCCTCTTCCTTCTCCCCACTCACAGGATCCTGCCCTCAACACAATGCATTTGAGACATCTTGAGCATTCAGGGGACTTAAAAAGCCTCTTAAATCGATGGGAATTTAGAGAATGTTAATTTGTCTCCTATAATGTAGTTGGTCTGCTTCAAAATTGCTCCTGTTCTTCCTAATTTTTAATAAAATGCTAATTTGTAAGATATATATATATATATATATATATATATATATATATATATATATATATTCCAAATATGTTAGAATTCCTTTTTGTCGCTGTAGATCTTTCAGTACAAAATACAAATTTAGCATGTGATAGTTCTAGAAAGTCTACAAGTCTCTCAAAAGAGATTGTTACATTGAATGATTATGTAAAAAAGATGTCTGGACATGACAAGACATTTAACTAAAATACAATCATGTGTGTGTGTAAAAGACATCAAGTACCATTCAGGAAACACTTATAGCTTAAAGTGCAAAAGGTACATGCGGTTAAGTACATCTGTTTGATACATGTTGAAAAGAATATCTGAATAGGGATGTGAATAGTGAACTACAACTCAAGTAGCCATCTGGAAGGGAAACTTATTTTAAACATTAAACAGATTTTATAAAATGGTAGAAATACATTAAATACAGTAATTAATTCAAGGGACTTGATATCTGATAAATATTAAAATAGGAGATATCAGTATGAACCTTTCAGTAGTTCACAAATAAGCAAATGCATACACCTATGAACTATGTAGGCAATTTGAAGTCTCCATTATTAAATTATTAAATTATCTGTTTTTTGGGCCCAGTTATGATTCATGCAGGAGTTCAAGATATGCCATTATGTAAACTATCTGTATAAGTTAAAAATCAATTTGAAGTGTGTCAGCTAAACAACAACAAAAAAATGAATGTGGACCTGTCATTTCACAGCAAGTTTATTTTATTTTTCAGAGGATTAAAACGTGCCCGTAAGTTATATTAGCCATTCTGTAATATAAATTGTTTCTAAGAAAGTAGCTTTGTATTTTTATGGCAGTATGTCACTTTAGGCACATTTTCGGCACAGTATGCTAATTAACTCTGCTGAAGGTAAAACTTATTTCTCACTGTTCCATTACAAATGGACCAGTGTCTCTGTCTAGATTCACTCAAAGCACAGTGTGTGGTAATATTGGCCCACGACATATATAAATTATCATAAAGTGTCACACTGGTCCACCAACAGATAAAGGTTAACATAACATAGAGGGCTATGTATGTTAGTATTGGGATTAATATTTAGTTAGGGCTTGTTGATCCAGGAAGAAATCTGATTGCCATTTGGAGTCAAGAAGGAATTTTCCCCCCATTCAGGGTAGAATTTGAAATAGCTATATTGTGTTTTTTTTTGTTTGTTTTGCCTTCTTTTGGATCAACGATGGTAAACAGGAATAGGAAAAGGGTTGAACTAGATGGACGCAAGTCTTTTTTCAACCTAAATTACTCTGTTACTATGTTAGTTTTTCAAAAGTTATTTATATTACAAACAAAATTTAGTCTACCCATTGATTTCAATGCAATGAGCTAGGTGAAAAAGTGGGAAAACTGAGCATTTTCTGGACATTATTCAACTACTGTGTTTTTACAGCAAAGAACACAATAGAGCTCATTGTGTGTGATTTCTTGCCCTTTACAAAATACTGTTTCTCTTCTAGTGTCAGTATGCTTCAATCATAGCTCATGAAAGGGTCCCTGTCTCTGTCACCTATCAACATTTTTTATTAACTGTCCCCCTGTCCCTAGCACTGTCAACGAAAAACAAAAACAACATATTCTCTTTTCAGTTGCTTCTTTCACTAGACAGCCCTAACACGGAGATAACAGCCAGATCAGGAAGGAACTTGGATCACGGTTGTCGGCGTCTTCCCAATCAGTCACACAGAGTTTTGGGGTATTTTGGGTAAATCTCCTTTGCTCCCTTCTCATGCCCCAGAAAACCTTAGCACAAAGATAACAACCAGATCAGAAAGGAACGTATATTCTGCCTGCCGGTGTCTTGCAGATAGTCACACAAAATTTTGGGGTATTTGGGATCAACCTCCTTTCCTCTCCCCCAGAGTGTCCCCAGACTCCCGAAATGAAGGGAACACATTTCCTGCTTACAAGACTCCCTAAGCTACACTCCAATTTTAATTTATTTGCCATCCTAACTAGCTCAAAAATATGGTAGCTAAATTGAGTGGAAAGGTGGAAACTCCACAGATGGGGTTTATTATGGATAAATACAAGACTGCACTCGTAATTTGAAGAAACAAACACGTTATATATACACTAGCAGTGTGGGACAGCGTTGTTCGTCTTTTTTTTAATCTTGTATTTAGTTATATTAAGTGTATTTTTGTTTATAGTATAGCTAACAGTGTGGACAGGATTGGGCGTCTTTTATTTTTTTATGTAAATGATTAAGACATTTACATACATGCACACAAATATACATACATATTATTATACATACCGACATACATAGATATTATTAAACATGCATGCAGATGGACACACACATACACACACACACACACACATATACACATAACTAGCTACTTACCTCTGTCTCATGAGTGATGATATGAAGGGAGAATGTGGGAGGAGACAAAGAAGACATGTGTGTGACACAAGGAGAGTACAGAGGACATTTTTGTCGGTGCGAGCTGCAACACTCTCCCACATGAAGGATCTTAACCCTTTGAGTGCCATGAGTACACCTATGGCAGTCAAATGGTTAAATGGGCAGAATAGTTACCACTCCAGATGACAGTCTCTTCAGTTCCAGAGGAGGAAAGATTTCGGGCATTATCTTTTGAATTCCAGTCTCCCTATGCTGCTGTTGTGACTGTGACACTATCTCCATATGACATACTAGTTACAAAGCCTGTATACACGGGCTGATCCAGAGCGGGTAGCTCCGGATGGCTCACAGCCTGTTTGTGCTCCCGGCTCCGGGGCAGCAACGGAGGCGCTGGGTGACAGTTTGTCACCCAGCTGCCTTTGCTGCTGCCCCGGAGCCGGGAGCACAGACGGGCTGTCAGCCTTCCGGAGCTCTCTGCTCCGGATCAGCCCATTCTACGAGTCCCTACTGCGCATGTGCGGTTACACACACAGTGAGGAACGCATTCTAGGACTTTATGTTATAAGGATTGTGACATAGTGTTGGAATCTCCTGATTCAAAACAGGGTTTCAGACAAGTTTTATTAAAAGTAAACATGTTCTCTCAATCAAAATAGAAGCATGCTAGAAGTGATCCCCTTAACTATTTGAGTGCCAGAGAGTTATCCAATCATTGCATTGCATTTACATTGTATGACAACCTTTAATGTACTTCTGTAAATGAAAATGACTGATAATAATTTGGGAAAATCTTGCATTACATATTTTAAGGGTACTATTACCTATTTTTTCTTGAGTCTGAAAATCTGAACTGTACTAACATCTCTCAGCTGTAATATT
Organism: Rhinophrynus dorsalis; assembly: GCA_037306005.1. Lineage (NCBI taxonomy): Eukaryota > Metazoa > Chordata > Amphibia > Anura > Rhinophrynidae > Rhinophrynus > Rhinophrynus dorsalis. Next base: position 128,293,610 of record CM074720.1, on the reverse strand, counting down.
GGATTAATAGATTTGGGTATCTGATCAGGTCATAATTACATATAATTATAAGCTTGTTTTCCTTGTAACATAAGTAAATGGTATAAGAGTCCTGACACTAGATCCTTCCCTGCATGGAACCCAGAATACTGGATCATGCTTTGTGACAAAGAATCATCTCCCAGGGCAGAATAACAACAAATAACTTTAGCTAGTTATCATGCTCTTTGTTTCTGCAGGGTAGCAGAGTGGTGAATATCACCTTTGTATTGATATTATGAGGGCTGCACTGACTAAACATTTGCCCTAAAACTTCAGCAATCATACAGGATGTTCCCAGGAATGTACAACGTAGATTATTACTTAAACATATGCCTAGAAATAGGGATGGGTGAAAATTTTCACTGAAAAAGTGAAACATGAAAATTGCACTTTTCACTTTTCTCTGGACTTCCTGCAAACATGTACAGTTTATCCTTTTTTCCACACATTGAAATCAATGATAATGCAATTCCCTCTCACATGTAGAGTTTCTCCAATGTGTTCCTGCTCGCTAACTCAGGACAAAAGGGAGCGTCAGTTTATTTACTGCATTGTCAGTCTGTGATGGAAGAGGGAGAAAAACCTGTTGAAAATATGGCCAGTCCAGTCTTGTCCAACTTGTAACCATAGACCCACAAATACTGACCTCACAGCCTTGTCCCACTGGTATCTAGAGAACCACATACACACTGATCTCCAACCTTATCCTACTGGTAGCCATTGTAGCCACTGCACTGGCCATAGTAGCTACTGCACCGGTAGCCATGGAACCAAACATACTGAGCCACAGCCTTGTCTGACTTTTAGCTATAGAACCATACATACTGAGCACCCAGCCTTGTCCCACTGTACTGGTAGCACTGGTACACAGCCCCAAATGAGACATAGCACCAGTTAAGCAATTTGTGAAAATTCCATGTGTGAAACTGGAAACACGCCAGTTCCAATTTGGCTCCATTGCTCCCACAAACCCTCACAAACCTATGCATATGGGGCACTGCCATACTCAGAAGAAGTAGCTGAACAGTAATCAATGCATTTTTTATATCTCCAGCTATCCCATGCTTGACATCCACAAAAACATTGCAACATTAGAGAAGCAAAAAAAACACAAGTGCGGTGTGTATCTAGGCCAATGCATTTCACACTTTAAGCATGCTTATTCATGACCAAACAAACTGTCAATGAAAGTGATTCACCCCTTTTAAATTTTTAAACACCAATCACTGCTAGGCAATTACCCTGATATCCCATTGCCATTTGACAATGTCACCAAGAACTTAAACCCAAAAGAGTAAAAACATATCAAAAGTTGATACATTAACACTTAATTCTGAGGTTCAAATAAAGGCAAGGTAATACAAGTTTCTAATTACCCAAAACTAATATGTTGTATAACTCGACATGTAACTGTAGTGTCACATCCCACCAGATACATCAATAAACCCAAGAAGTTTGTAGGTTCATATACATAGGATGCCACAAAAACAAAATATATTACTTGACAGCAAATAGAATACATTAAACCTATTAGGTAGCATTAAACAACATAAAGGTATTAGATCATGACCAAAATTGAAATCGGTAAACATTAAAAAAAACTGAATACCTGTTGTGTCTGCTCCTGCATAGTTGCTTGTCAAAACCTTATGTGTCCTCCTATATTAATCCTCATTAAGGGCAATTTTCTTGCCACAAAAACCATTAATTAGGCAATAAGTATACTCAAAAAGAGTGAAATATAAGAACTGTTAAAAAAAAATACACTAAAAACATGCTAAGTTTAGATGATACGAGCACAAAGATGAAGATAAACAGGGAAAAACCAAATAATACAGAATAGCTGACTTTGAAGGATACTATTTAATACCAAGACTACACGAAGCATGCCACATTGTATTCTTTATTAAGTCCTAAGGGGTGTCTATCTAGTCGTAAGGGTGAAGATCCATATTCTCACCCCTCACCCGTAGACACACATGCTTTATCGCCTGTATTTTCAATATTTCATAGCACACGTGAGATCTAAAATCCACATTCCTGATATCACTAAGATGTTTGTTAACCCTTTTCCTCATACTTCTAGCAGTCTTACAGACATATTGGCCTAGATTCACTAAAGGTCGATGCTGTGGCAATATTATTTTGTTGATGTGCTCGAAACACTTCAACATTTCGATGTACACACACACATATTGACATATCCACAAACATTTTTGGATGCATGGGGAGGGGTGGAGAAGGTCCCTATTAGCATACAGGATTGTTGAAGTGCTGTCAGTGTGGAAGGAATGTCCTCTCTTCACACATCACCAACATTACAACAATTAAATGAAGTTTAAGAGCATGCTCTCTGCTTCCCCACTTGGTCACTAAGAGAATAGAGAGAATAGATTCAGCACCATGGACAGCATCACTCCCTTATCCCTTTGAGTACCATAGGGGTGTGCATTGCTCACCCCTGTGACACTCAAATGGTTAAAAAAAGTCCACTATGCACTACACAATTATCCCTGTAGTTCTTTAGCATATATGATACATGTTGTACACTCCCAAGGGGACAAGGCTCGGGGTCAGGCAGCATCTATGGGGATTTGTGGTTGCCACTTGCCCCCCAACCTTGTTCCCATGCCCACTGGTAGCCACAGATCCCCATGTACACTGTGTGAACCTCTCCAGCCTTTTCCCTCACCCTCTGCTAGCCACAAATCACCATGGGTACTGCCTGGGCAAGGGAAGAAGGCTGGGGGTGTCAGGTAGTGTTTGTGGGGCTAACATACATTTGTGTTGTTTCCATGCTGCCCAACATTCTATACATCTGACATGCTTCCCCATAGCTCAATCTGATGTACTGCTCCCTCCAACATATACTGCCCCCCCTTGTTCAATCTGACATGTACTGCCCTCCTCTAACATATACTGCTCCCCCTTGTTCAATCCAACATGATACATGTATATATAATACAGACCTAATGGGATAATTGTGTCGTAATTGGTAGGGAAGCAGAAAGAAAGCTCTGCACCTGTGTCAGTGATGTGTAAAGGGAGGAAATCCTTTCCATATTGACAGCAGTTCACAACCCTCCCTGCTTGCGATGGATTGAGGGCTGCATAGGAAAGTACAGTGAGATCCCAACTTCTCCAACCTCAAGTAGGTGAAGTTGACACTGTGAACTCTGACAGCAGAGGCTGCAATCGGAATTTAGTGAATGTGCCAAAGTACCACATTAACATATCAGCACACCCCCTTGCATACAATAATGGCTCATTATCCTGCATTTCCATATGGAAATGAGTTATTATTGCACAACTCTATCCAAAACCCTTGACGCTCAGGGTCCCCAATATGAAATCCCCCCCACCACAAACCAAGTACCGCTGCTGTCACTATGCCCCTTGTCCACTTCTTGCTAAGAACACATGACAACTTGCAGAGAGTTTAATAGTAATGATGAACTCTCCTGCCAACCAGTCCAGGTTTTGGTAAACACACCCAAAGTAAAAAACACATTTAAACTTGCTGGAGTGCAACCAGTTTTGACCAAAACAGCTAAAAGCAAATACACAAAATATTGGCAACCAGCTTAGTACATTCTGTGGGATGGAATCTCCTCAGATGCTGCTTGATGCCCTGGTTGCTATTATCCTCCACCACACTGGCATGTGTAGTCAGTGCACCACAGAGTGTGCAATGGGTGGGCACAAACTGCCACATCCTGACATCTACTGAATGGCTATCAACCAATGGGGAGGTAAAGATGAATGAGGTGGATGGCCAGAGGGTGTAGTTAGCCTAGAGCAAGAAGGTGATGGTGAGCCAGATGTTTTGTTCGCCATCGAACTTTCAGCCTCTGGCTGGTTTTCCTCCTCTTTGATCTCCACCTCACCTTTTGTTTCCTTTGGGGAGAGTCAGGGGGTACAGTAACAATGGCGGCTGATTTCCTGCTGTTTGGCTTGTTTCACATAAATGTCATGGTGTCTGTGTTTCATGTGTGGACTTCAGGGAGAGGGGAAAGGTGGAGAAGAAAGGCCTCTTTCTTCTCCTCCACCTTTCTCTTCACTGGTTGGGGCAGAGGATGATATTGCTGCTCTTACCCTACTGCATCAGAAGCCACACTGCAGCTAGGACCAGGAGTATTGCTGCTGGCAAGTGGAACCTGTCCTAGTCCCGCATCTCATTGACCTCATTCCCACTGGGTCCACGGTGGTCTATGGCACACTAGCCTGATCCTCAGCATTCTTGCAACTCAGCAGCAGCAGGAATTAGAGCAGTAGCAAACACTGCAAATTCCAAAAGTTCACTGTTAGTGGTGGTGGTGATGCCCATCCCCATTCCTGCCTCCCATTCCTTCTCAGTTTGGGCTCCCCCCCTCCGAGAATTACAAAACACACTGGCAGCATGTTCAGTACTGGCAACAGGTACAGTACTGGCAGCAGAAGTAGAACTGGCAGCAGGCAGCTGACCTGTTCTGCTCACATTACTACCCTCCACTTTTTCCCATGAGATAAATTTCACCAAGGTCCCTAGGGGTTATGTAGGGGGACTGGCCAGCATTGGGCCTGGGGGAATCAGGGCATCCAACCCCTTTCATGTTGGTGGTATTGGTCACTTCCTCCTCCTCAGACTAACTGGGTGCATAACAGTCCTTCCAGGGCCTCCTTGTATTGTTATTAAACTTGCTCATAGTTATAGCAGTCACTAAGAGCCTCTCTTGCCTCAATTTTGCAAAACAACTCACAGCATAACAGCCAAGCACCTCTCGCTCACTCTGTAGCTGATTATATTGTGTTTAACTTCCGGGAAAACAGCACATTTTTATAGAGAAAAGGTGAAAACATGCAATTAAAGGGGCAAAAACTTTCAACATCCACATCGTGGACTTCCACAAATATAAGTGCCTCTGACATCAACCAATTATCAACCTGCCCTTGTCTGAAACTCAAAAATGGCTTGGTAAAAGGTAACTAGCCAGGGTTGATGCCTTCCTTTGAACAAATATAAAGCCTTTTGAAACAGATGCTTGTTACTTCTCTTCTCCATTCAGGACAGATAAATGTTTCTTTATGATTTTCACTATATCACAATATTCTGAACTGAATGGAGTTGAGAAAATTATCATGTCAGTCTCTACCCCTGAATCTCCTCTAAAAGATCTATTCTTATTTACTTGATATTGTCAAAGGGCAATTCTATCTATGCGACAGACAGTACTGAGGGCTTTTCCCAGTATCCACAGAGGATAGCCTCTCCCCAAAAATCTCTGATAAAGACACCTAAATTGATACTTGAAACTAGCTTTCATGGTACAGTTTTGTTTTTTCCCCTTTTCACTGATTGCCACACATGTGCACAGTGCCGTCACTGATGACACAGGCACTGTGCCTGGTCTTCAAGAGAAAAGTATTCCCACAGGAAGGGGATCCTGGAGAAGAATGGACTCTTTCTTCTTCCTGCAATCCCCTAGACTGGTTAGGGCAGGTGATGATGCTTCTGCTGCCTCAGAATCAGCACTAGAACTAGGACCAAGTTTATAGGTGGTTAATGGAACCTATCCTAGTCCAGAAACACTACTGCAGGAATCCTGTCCCATGGTGACCACAGTGGTCTGTGGCACACTAGCTTGCTCATTATCATCATCCTGCTGCTTAGACAGATGAAAGTCTTGCCCTGGTGACTCAGCAGCAGGAATTGCAGCAGCAGCAACCTCCCCAGTGTAACTGATGGTGGTGATGCCCATTCCAATTTGCACAACTGTCTCCCATTCCTTTTTGTTATCTGCTAAAAAGATGCTCCCCCAACATCCCATCAGCTCCTCCTTTTTTTAATATAGGTGCTCATAGTGTTAGCCAACACTATGAGCCTCTGCTAGCCTTATTTCACTTAGAATTGCCTTCTGCCCTCTTTAGCTACTTTTATCTTCATTTCACTTCCTGATAACATCAAATGTTTTGGTGAGAAAATGCAAAATATCCGTAGTAAAGTAAAGGGATGTTTGTACCCATTAAAATAATAGACAAAATATTTTTTGGTGTAGGGGAAACCGAGACATTTTTAATGGCTTTGCTAATGGCGGAATTTCTTGTGTAAAAGCAGAGAACCACATTTTTTTGCAGCATATGTCACAAGACCAAATAGAACCTTTCGCCCATCCCTACTCTCAACCACTTACTGGCAGTTCAATGTGATAGGAGACACTTACATCACATAACACTTCACCACCTCTATACCTTCTTCTAGACTGTAAGATATCATGAGCAAGGCCCTCTGATCCTTTTTTTTTTCTGTGTTCTGTCTGTACTATTATATGCCTATGTATGGCTTTTCCCTACTCTACAGTGCAACGGAATAAGTTGGTGAAGGATAATAATAATGTAATTAAGGCAACCTCAAAAAAGGACAGAAAACTCCAATGTACCAGGTCAACTTCATTTTTAATCCTCATTTGTGACCCCTGCTGCATTTAAGCATCTGTTCACACATTCATAGCACCCACACAGTAAATATAAATTAATTGGCAAATACCACCACTTACTTTTATTTTCTATGGAAAAAGATTTATTACAAAAAATACCAGTTTTATTAAAATGTTATTTTTGTAGACATACAAATACATGTAAAACTTTGAAAATCCTTTAAATTACTTTATAAAATGTTACCTTTATATGTAGACATTATTCTAACTGTTGGAAGCAAGTGAATTTAATATGACAGCTTAATTTAAAAGTGCTTTAGTTCTGAGTTTTTGATGTCTCCTACTGAGTTTCAGAAATGTCTTTTGAAAAGCAATCTAAATAGGTATGCGGTATCTTGATAAGTGTTTATTAAAGGCTTTTAAATATTGCACCCGTCTTATAGAGGATTTATATATTCTTTTTTTTTTTTTTGCAATACTGTATGCATTTGCAGTAATCACACTGTGTCTTTATGTTCTATATGAGTTACATTATTCCCCAGTTACAGAATATTAATGGTAAATATTTGGTTACACTTGATGGCCAATAGTTATTAATTATCATTGAACCATATTGCAGTTGTTTGCATCCCGTATCTTCAGAAACCATACACTCCTTGTTTAACATTGTACCTGACCTGTTAGTTCAAATTCAGGATTAATCGAATGGCCTTTCCTTTATAAAACAGTATGTTATTACAAAAAAATAATGAAATACCTATATAATACATATAAAAGGCTCTGTATCAGAGATTCCATTTATTTCTATACTTGTTACTCCATGGGAGAAAGGGCCTAAATGCTGAAATAGATGTGGCCTCCTGTCTAGGGATGGGTGAAAATTTTCGCCTCAAACTGAAATATGAGAATAATGGCACTTTGCAGTTAGCTAATAATCACCTGCGAAAAGTGCAGATTTTCTGCTTAACCCGCCTTTTTTTGCCTAGCTCATTTCATTGAAATCAATGAGAAAATTTACATTATACACAACACATAACAAATATTATTTTATTTCCCAAAGACATAGTATAAAAGGGGCTTGTGTTGGTGGGGTGTGGGGAAAGAATCAGTTGAACAGGGAATTTTTTTTGGGGGGGTTGTTTACTGGGATTGGGGGGGGCAGTTAATTAAAAAAAAATCCTAAATACAATTAAAAAAAACCCATAACACATGGTATGATAGGGGTCTGAGGAGGGTGCTTGTGTTGGTGGGTGGAGTCAGTTGAAAAGGGAATTTGTTTTGGGGTGGTTTCTTGACTGGTATTGGGGGAACAGTTAATAAAAAAAAGAAAACAATAAAATAAGACATTTGTATTTAAAGTGATAGAGACAGGAACCCCCTGACATAAGCTACCACTGGGGTGGACTGATACTTGACTTGACAGAGTATTTTGTAAAGGATGATTTGTTAGATTTGTGGTTAGAGGCACAAGCCCTAAAGAAACATTGATTTGTAGGACTTAAGCTTGTTTGGTATAAGCCTTAAGGAAACATTGATTTGTAGGACTTAGGTTTGTTAGAAACAAACCCTCCAAAAATTGTTTATTTTTTTGTAGGACTATGTTTTTTGTAAATATATTTATTTATTATTTTCAAAGCACAAGCCCTGAGAAGAAAATAAATTCCCTATTGGCCTAGTGCCAGCAGGTGATGTCCTGTTGGCCAGTGGCCACTGGCCATTGTCAAATACCCTGATGTAGATGCAAATTTTTGACTGCTGTTCTTGCTGCTGCTGAGTTGTTTAAGCAGCAGGATGATTGGGTAGCTGAAATGGAATGGGCTCAACAACAGCAGTAACATGGGTGATGGATGATAAGGTTCCACTTGCCATGCCTAGCTCCAGTGATGCACCTGAGGAAGTAGCAACACCATAACTAGCCCCCACCACTTCTGGTATATGTGTTGCTGCTGCTGGCAAGTGGCACCTGTCCTAGTAATCCCACATCACTTGTTGACCCCATTCTCACTGTGTCCACAGTGGTCTGTGGCACATTAGTCTGCTCCTCAGCATTGTGCTGCCCTTGTAACTCAACAGCAGCAAGAATTAGAGCAGTTGCAAATTTCAAAAGCTCACTGCTGGGTGGTGGAGGTGATGAGCAATGTGACAGATAGCCCCCTAATGTCACACTTCCCATTTCTTGGTGACATGAAGGAGTCAGACTAGCAGCAGTAGCAGCAGGCACAGGCAGCTGATCTGTGGTCCTGGTGATGGTGGTATTGTTGCGGTGGTGACAATTCTGCCTTCTTCAGGATCATGTTCCACATGGACAATGCCATGGGAGGAAGGGGACTCCCAGGCTCAGGGGAATGGTTTGGGTTCCCTTGACCACTAGTCTGGACTCTTTCAATTGCCTCCCTACCTCTCTACTAACAACAGTCTCACCTGATTCTTCACTATGACTGTCACCAGTACTATCACTAATGCCAACCACATCAATTTCAGCCCGTAAGTCTTCCTTCTCATAGTCGCTGTTAATAGGAGGATATTGTTGATTATCCCCTTCCTCACTTCTAATGCTAACAAGCTGCTGGACCTTAGTAGAAGTAGTAGTACTAGCACTTGGGGGTGGCAAGTGTGACTTAAGGTTTTGCCCACCCCTACTCCTGTCTTTAATATGTGTGACCTGTATATATATATATTTTTTCCTTTTACTCCTTGCTTTTTGGAATGTTTTCTCTGCATTTCCTTGTGTGAACCCTCCTCTACAGTGCCAAAGATGTCCCAGGTGGATGGTGATGCCTTAGGCCCCAACACGTTCCATTCCTCTCACATAGCACTTACATATATAATAAAGATCTTTTAAGTTCAGCAACAAGGGTGAATGGCATCCAATAAATATAATGGTTTTAGATGATAGGCAGAGAATTCTGAAATACTGTGGAAAAGACCTCTGCCTATTTGTACATCTGATTTGGTACATGCGCAACTCACACCACGCTGGAAAGCAGAGATATGTGCGAGGAATATATGACACAGTATGTGTGGAATGCAGGAGATGTGAGCTGCCATCCATGTGGGTGTGATGCACCCACAAACATGGGCTGACATCATTGCCATGATTCAGGTAACAAATCTTTTTATTTATTCTCCTGATGAAGAGACATTCAAATCAGAGTCACGAAACGCATTTAGCAGACATCTATATTGGTACTATATTGGATTGCGATTGTGATATCCATCAGATACTGCAGAACAGACCACCTTGGTGAGTACCCCTCATAGACTGAGTGCATAACATCCTTTTCTTTTCCTATCAGACAAAACAGCCAAGAATGTATACTTACTGTCTGTAAGTGAAGGACTTACCTAAGTAGGTGTAGGTCTCTTCCATACAGAAGTCAACTATAGTTAGAAAATTATTACAACGTACTGGCTAAGACCTATGGGAAGCTGTTGATGTGTTTTACTGTTTTCAATACTGAAACTCCTCTAGTACTCAATTAAAGATGTTTATTAAACATAGTACATTTTAAACACAGTAAATTAGGTTGAAAAAAAGACACAAATCCATCAAGTTCAACCTGGTCTGTAAGATAGCCTATCCAGTATAAGGCTCACCATAGCTCATATGTAAGTATTAATATGTATCTTTATGGTGAGTTGGGATGCTCTCTGTTGTATATCTGTATTGCAAGGTGTAATACTGTTTCACACACAGGGTTGTGATGTGACATAGGAGCTGTGATGTTGTGGTTATATATCTTTATGGCAGTTGTGATGCTGTTTCATTCTGTGTATATAAGCTGTGAAGTTTGTTTCTATTGCAAGTTGTGATGTTGTATATGTGTCTGTATGGTGAATTGTAATCATGTGTGTGCCTCTGTAATGAATTGTGATGCTATATTACAGGCTATATTCTGTGTATATGAGCTGTGATGTTTGTTTGTTTGAAATGTTTTGTCTCTCCACTCTTGGCTGTGCAGTATGGCAGGGCCTGGGGTTTCATCCTCGGATATGGGAACAGGTGGAGGCTCTGTGTTCACTGTTGGAGCTGGGGCTGGACTGGTTGGTGTATGCACTCATTGAGTCTCAGTGAGATGCCACAGTCTTACACTGCTCAGTGACGCACAATCATGTAGATGCAACTCTCAGCCCTGCGAATGACTGGGAGCCCCTCAACATCTCTGAGTTAATTACTGACAGACACATCACAAAGTTCACTACCATACTTCACATATACAGCCAGAGAAGCAGCAGAAGCTTCACCAAGCAGGGTGCCTGATATGTAGAACACAGTGCATAATATACCATGTTGATTTCTCACAAGGCTTCCCAAGGGGCATATTCATACTGTATACTATTTAACTTAACAATGAGTTACATTTTTCATTAAAAACATATTAACAAAAATTGTTAATATTGTATTTTTAAATCCTTTCACTGCCACGGAGGTGTGCAATGCACATCCCTATTGCACAAAAGGGTTACATGAGGGATGCTGTTTGTGGTGCTGAAATCTGAGACGATCCTCGCCTCTCCCCAGTGGACAAGTGGGGGGAACAGAGAGTGTGTTCTCAGACTTTACGTTTCTCAAACTGCTGGTGATGTGTAAGGGAGGGCATCACTTTCACATCACCAGCAGTTCTACAACCCTGCATGCTAACGAAGAAAACCCCACCCACCTTTACATCTCTAATTCCTATGGTATTTGGCTATCTGTGTCTACATCATCAAGGCAATGTGCTCCCCACAAATCACCAGACACTCATTCAAACAACCTCAAACCTCAGTGCATCTCCCCCTCTATCTCTTCTATTATTCTATTGTCTTCTTTAATCATAGCGCACAGAAAAGTCTCTGTTTCCTATCAGTCAAAGCATTTTTAAGTCTTTTTTATTTATTTATTTTTATGATTTTTAATAAATGTCCCTGTCACCATTGATAAAAAAATACACTCCCTGTGCAAGTGTTTCTTCCCTCAGATTCAATTAACACAGAGAGAACATCCTGGAAGGAACTTGGATTATAGCTGCCTGAGTTTTCCCAGTCAGTCACGCAAGAGTTTTGGTTACTTGGGGTAAATCTCCTTTGCTCTTTTCTCACACCCCCAGAGTCCCCTGACACAGAGAATAGACAGCTGGAAGAAACTTGGATCACAGCTGTCTGTCTCAGAAACCAAGATTTTGCCATATTTTTGGTGTACTTATTAAACATAGTACATTTTAAATATAGTAAATAAGGTTGAAAAAAGACACAAATCTATCAAGTTCAACCTTTGCCTCATAACCCAGAGAAACTTTGTCTAGTCTTCCAATTACCTCTTTGTGTGTTACCCAATATCTGATAATGCTATGGTTTTATTTGTCTATTGTTTAGGCTCGTCTACTAATTATTGTTCCTTGCTATATACTGATGCAAGGAACATCAGCCTTTTCTTTATCCTCTCTAATCAACTCACCAATGCATTCCCTCTTAATTGTTTTTGCTGTTTATGTATTTGAAAATTTTTTGGGCTAATTTTGCTCTCCATTTCAATTTGAGTTTCATTATCTATTTTGCTAACCTAATTGCCTTTTTGCAATCTTTGTTGCACTCCCTGTATTTCAAGAAAGAATGTTCTGTTCCTTCAGACTTAAATCGTTTATATGCCTTTTTTCCCCTTACCATTTCTTTCTTTACATTTACACTTAAAACATACTGGTTGTAATCTACTTTTTTGCACTAGGTCCCCACTGACATACTGTTGAATATATTTCTGCAACCTAAATGCAAATCCTAACCATTTTTACTCAGTAATTCATTCCATTCTATGTGTTGCATTGATGCTATATGCTATATATTTATGGTGACTTGATGAAAGAACTCCCTATTAATGGGTTTACTATTGAAATGTGGCCCTCTAGTTGTCAACCATCAAAAAGGTGAGATCATAATGTTTCCTGAATCAAAAGGGCGACATAAGAATGTCATCCGCATCAACAGGGCGACATTCTGGTGTCACATGCTTAAGGGTCGCCAACTAGAGGGTCACATTACAACAGGCAATGTGCAGATCAATGTTCCTCTGGCTGGCTGTGTGTGCAGACACAATAGACAATGTAATAAAAAATATCCAATCAGAGAGTGTAAAGCCAATAGGTCTGATGTAGTGCAGCATGCAAGAGGTTAATCGGATGGAACACGGACAGCATGAACAGACAGACCATCGATAGCCATAATAGGATACCAATATATATAGTATGAAAGTGTTTGCAGTTTATGTTGTTGTGCAAATCTTACATCAGTTAGATGCTATGTCAGTAAAATAGTTTGTACAAGCATGATCCCATAGTGATTACATCTTTTAGTGAAAGCCGTGTATATATGGTGCATGTCTCTGGATTGGGTCTCTCCACATATACAGCACTAAAGTATAGTTTGGTGGGGCTGCAATTCCACTAGAACTGGGATCAGGACGTGCTGCAATCACACTAGTGTACAGAATGGCCCTGCATCATGTTGTTGGCACAATGGAAAAAGATGTCACTCTAAGGAAATTAACCCCTTGAATGCTAGAGAATATATCACCAACATTCATGGGTTTGATACTTGAGTGTTTTGTAAGATAAATTATCCAGTATAAGGCTCACCATAGCTCATGTGTAAGTATTAACCCCGTAAGGAGCAGCCACGTGGCCATACAGCCAGCACTTAAGGACCACGGGGTATTTTGTTTTTCTGGAAATGGAATGAGGGGTCTATGAATGGCATGCAGCAGTGCGGGGACCTCTGGGTTACATGACGTTGTACATATACATCATGGGTCCCTAACGTAAGTTTTCCCATGATGTATATGTACATCATGGGTTCTTAAGGGCTTAATATATGTAACTTTATGGTGAGTTGTGATGCTCTGTTCTGTATCTGTATTGCCAGGTGTGATGCTGTTTCACACACAGGGTTGTGATGTCACATATGAGTTGTCATGCTGTGGTTATATGTCTTTATGGCAAGTTGTGATGCTGTTTGATTCTGTGTATATTAGCTGTGATTTTTGTTTATACTGCAAGTTGTGATGTTGTGTATGTGTCTGTATGGTGAGTTGTGATCATGTGCGTGCCTCTGTAATTAACTGTGATGCTGTATTACAGGCTGATTTGTAGTGCTGTGTTATCTTGCAGCATAATCTCCAGCTTCTCCCAATCCACCTGGAATCTCTTGTCTCCCCACTCTTGGTTGTGCGGTATGGCAGGGCCTAAGGTGTCATCCATTGATGGGGGGAACGGGCGGAGGCTTCTTGTTTACTGTTGGAGCTGTGGCCAGACTGGTTCTGTCACTTATCAGTCAAAGTATTTTTAACTCTTTTTAATTTTTTTTACATTTTTTTTATTAAATGTCCCTGTCACCGTTGACAAAAAAATACACTTCCTTTGCAAGTGCTTTTTCCTGCATACTCCCCTAACAAAGAGAGAACATCCTGGAAGGAACTTGGATTATAGCTTCCTGAGTCTCACAGTCAGTCACACCAGATTTTTGGTTACTTGGGGTAAATCTCCTTTGCTCTCTTCTCACACCCCCAGACTCCCTTAACACATAGAACAGGCAGCTGGAAGGAACTTGGATCACAGGTGCCTGTCTCAGTCAACCAAGATTTTGTCATATTTTTGGTATACTTCCTTTCTCCATTCATATTCCTCCACCCAGAGTGCCTCCAAATGCTCCAAACACAGGGAGCAAATTTTCTGACTCTGTAAAGTCCACTACAACTTTGCTTTTCTGCCTATCCTAACTAGTTAAAATTTGTGATACTTTCTCTGTTAACAAATACAGAAATGACATGCTGCGGGAACCTGGCACCTGTTTTATAATATCCCTACGGGAAAAGAAGGGGATTTTGCATGTGTGGAGGAAAATTCAGTCTTACCATTGATTTCAATTCAGTGAGTGGTATCCTTTTAAAATGTTTCATCCAAAATTGTGTGTGACATGAAGGCACATTCACCATATCTCAGTGATTACAAGGGAGACATGAAAATCTCGACCTGCAAGAAAAGTGAGAGATTCTTACATCGCCGACTAAAATGTTACTTCATCTGATTTCTCTGTATCTCTTTGTCTTCACAGGATCATTTAGTATAGCACTCAGGTGATGGGGTTCCGTATTGGTCTTGTGACTCTAAGTCATGTGACAAATCTAAAAGCAAATGTAAACGGAATTCCAGCACCTGAGTACTACATATTAAATGATCCTGTGAAGACAATGATAATTATGCTGCACACAGATCAAAGACTTTGCTGAAGTATGTTGTGCCCAATACAATATTTATTTATTAAAGGCACAAGTAATCCAATACAATATCTATTTATTTAAAGGCACAAGTAATCCAAACAACACATTGCTTACAGTAGCAGATACAGAGAAATCAGATGAAGCAACGTTTTAGCCAATGACATGAGAATCTCACACTTTTCCTGCAGGATGAGATTATCATGTTGTCCTTGTAATCACTGCTATATGGTGAATGTGCCTTCATGTCACATGCTATTTTGTGTGCAACATTTTAAAAGCGAACCCAATGAGCTAGGCAGGAAAAAGCAGAACATTGTCACTTTTAGTGAAAATTTTCCTGCAGTCTTTTAAGAAGAAAATGTCACCCTCCCCTAGTGCTGTAGTAGAGAAATCCACAGATGAAAATAAAAAAATTTACTTTTAATGCCTGAAGAAGAGACCTAGTTGTCCTGACAGTTTGCATCCTAGAGCCAGTCAGTTAACCAATAAATGTATAATTTTTTCTCCACCAGTGTCCTGCATGTTCTATGGCTAACACGGTGCCATGCTTTACCCATAGTGAGAGTAGCACAATAAAGTGCCTGAAATGCATTTAAGACTATGTTCTCCAAATTTCAACCCAGCTGTCTCTATTGTCTTTTCATTATTTCAGATTAAAGCCTTTGATGATACTTATTGATACACATACATAACTGAGGACTGTCCTACTACAATGCATGCATGTATATTTAAAAAATAAAAACCTCAGCACTCTCCAGTGTTTCATCTTCCTTAGAGCTGTCTTGTGCTGGAGATGAAGTATAAATGCAGGGAGGGACCCACCAGTACAAAACCTCACTAGCGGAGTGTTATGGACACAGGTATGTTGCTTCAAAATTTGCAACAAAAACTGCGTCCATTACATGGATATGTTCCCCTGTCCTAAAATCACATTTAGTGTTTTAGACACCATTTTCCTTTGTTGTCTCCCTGGTCTGTTTGGGCGGGAAAATGACAAAGAAGGACAACCTGCTCTTTTGTTTCTCTTCCTTCTAGGAGAAGGGGAGGAGGGGTGTGTCAATCAGGTAAAGTGGGCTGGTGATGGGCGGGGCTTGCCAACAATAAGAGAGGTGTGCAGAGAGTCAAAGGGGGCAGTCTTGGCAGGTCTTTTGGGAAGAAGGGTCTTGGAGCAGGAGAGCTATGGAGAGGGAGATGTGACCAGCAGTAAGGGGGCCATGCCTTGCCTAGGCCCCAAGAACTGTTCCAAGATCCTGGCCTGTTTTTTCCCCTGCAGCACCATCCTTATTGTTCCAGATAGATGAGTATAGAAACTAAGTATCTCTCTATTATTTTCATACCATCTATAATATTTCTAGGAAAAATACCTTAGTAACCAACGTATAGTGTTTTCTACTATAATTGTTGTATTATGTGTTTTATTTGCACTGCAGTAAGTAATTGTCTAGTTAATATTATAAGATGTTTTAGCTAGAATATATTTGATAATATACAGTGTATTGTTAATATTATTGTTTGTTATTAAATATTATTGCTTATTGCTAGTACTGGGGTGTTATTGTGTTAATTGTGGTATTGGTCATTAGGACAAATTTCTCTGGATATATCTAGTGTTGAGCGAGCATGCTCGGCCGATGCTCGGATCGGCTCGAGCATCGCTCTGCTCGGCACATGGCGGTACTCGTACGAGTACCGCATGTGCTCGCCCGCCATGTTCGGGTCTCCTCCCCGCACGTTTTGCGGCTGCTGCGCAGCCAATAAACGTGCAGGGAGGCTCTGACATCGGTGTAATGCCAGCAGCCATGTTGGCTGCTGGCATTACACTGATTGGCTGGCCAGAACCCGTGGTCGGGTGCTGTATAGCACCTGACCATCGAGTTCGGCTCAGTCTGAGCCAGGGAGAGCTGAGGATAGGAAGGGAAAGGCAGTGTAGGGAGGAAAAAAACAAAAATTGTGAAAAAAAAGAACCAAAAGTCCTTTTTAGGACTACTGTGTGTGGGGGCAGCAGGTTATTTTGTGTGGGGGGAAAAAAAAAAAAAAAAAAAAAAAAATATTCTGTATAGTGTGAAAAGTTGCAGATTAGAGCACATTCTGTTTAGTGTGCACACTTGCAGATTAGAGCACATTCTGTTTAGTGTGCAAAGTTGCAGATTAGAGCACATTCAGTTTAGTGTGCAAAGTTGCAGATTAGAGCACATTCTGTTTAGTGTGCAAAGTTGCAGATTAGAGCACATTCTGTTAAGTCTTCAAACTAAAATATCAAAGTCACATATTCCATTCAGTGTGCGTCGCCGCAGTTTAGCAGCACATTCTGTGTACTGTGCAGAGTTGCAGAATAGGAAGAAATACTGTTAAGTCTTCAAACTAAAATATCAAAGTCACATATTCCATTCAGTGTGCTTCGCCGCAGTGTAGCAGCACATTCTGTGTACTGTGCAGAGTTGCAGAATAGGAAGAAATACTGTTAAGTCTTCAAACTAAAATATCAAAGTCACATATTCCATTCAGTGTGCTTCGCCGCAGTTTAGCAGCACATTCTGTGTACTGTGCAGAGTTGCAGAATAGGAAGAAATACTGTTAAGTCTTCAAACTAAAATATCAAAGTCACATATTCCATTCAGTGTGCTTCGCCGCAGTTTAGCAGCACATTCTGTGTACTGTGCAGAGTTGCAGAATAGGAAGAAATACTGTTAAGTCTTCAAACTAAAATATCAAAGTCACATATTCCATTCAGTGTGCTTCGCCGCAGTTTAGCAGCACATTCTGTGTAGTGTGCAGAGTTGCAGAATAGTAAGAAATACTGTTAAGTTTTCAAAATCAAATATTAAAGTCACATATTCCATTCAGTGTGTATCACCGCCGTTTAGCAGCCTATTCTGTGTACTCTGTAGAGTTGCAGAATAGTAAGAAATAGTGTTAAGTTTTCAAACTCAAATATCAAAGTCACATATTCCATTCAGTGTGTATCACCGCCGTTTAGCAGCCTATTCTGTGTAGTGTGCAGAGTTGCAGAATAGTAAGAAATACTGTTAAGTTTTCAAACTCAAATATTAAAGTCACATATTCCATTCAGTGTGTATCACCGCCGTTTAGCAGCCTATTCTGTGTACTCTGCAGAGTTGCAGAATAGTAAGAAATACTGTTAAGTTTTCAAACTCAAATATTAAAGTCACATATTCCATTCAGTGTGTATCACCGCCGTTTAGCAGCCTATTCTGTGTACTCTGCACAGTTGCAGAATAGTAAGAAATACTGTTAAGTTTTCAAAATCAAATATTAAAGTCACATATTCCATTCAGTGTGTATCACCGCCGTTTAGCAGCCTATTCTGTGTACTCTGCACAGTTGCAGAATAGTAAGAAATACTGTTAAGTTTTCAAACTCAAATATCAAAGTCACATATTCCATCCAGTGTGTATCACCGCCGTTTAGCAGCCTATTCTGTGTACTCTGCACAGTTGCAGAATAGGAAGAAATACTGTTAAGTTTTCAAACTCAAATATTAAAGTCACATATTCCGTGTAAGATGAAGAAGGCGGGTAAAAAGGGACGGGGAAGTGGACGTGATCCTGAAAGTTCAGGGCGCGGGTCAGGACGCGGAGAAACTGTGCCTGGTGCCAGAGCACAAGAAAGAAAGACATCCACCATACCTAGCTTCATGTCTAATTTTACAGGGCGTCGCAGGACATCACTCTCGAGGTCCGACCACTGCGAACAGGTGGTCGGTTGGATGACAGCTGATACTGCTTCCAGTCGGTTAAGCACCACCCTGTCTTCCACCAAGTCCACTCTCAGTAGCCAAGAGTCTGGTCAAAATAATCCTCACTCTGATCATCCTTCCTCCCACCATACACGGTCTGGTCAAAGAAGTGATCCCACACTGGGATATAGTGAGGAGCTCGTCTCATCACCAATCCTTCATTTGACCCTCTCTCCAAGCACGCTTGCAGAGGAACATGACATCTTGTGCCCTGATTCACAACCTCTAGAGGCTACCCAATCACAAGAAGATGACAGATGTGAACGGCATTTAAGGTCAAAGGAAGTAGTGGATGATGATGATGATGATGAGACACAGTTGCCATTAAATCAACCACTATTTCCGTCTCAAGACCTTGTTGAGGAGAATGTTATACAGTTGTCAATGACTGAGTATGTGGTGGGATCAAGACTTGAGGAGGATGATCAGAGTGAGGAAGTGGAGGAGGACTTGGTGGACGATGAGGTGACTGACCCCACCTGGGAAGGTGTAGAGCCGAGCGATGACAGCAGTCCTGAGGGTGAGCCATCTGCAGCACCGCAACAGGCTGGAAGAGGCAGTGGTGTGGCTACAGAAAGAAGGCGGACCGCACCAAACCGGCCCGCAAATGTTCCACGGAGCACCCCCTTGCGTAAATCTACCTTGCCAAAGGGTAGGTGTTCCGCGGTATGGCGTTTTTTTAAGGAAAGTGCGGACGACAAAAGAATTGTAGTTTGCAACCTGTGCCACACCAGAATGAGCCGAGGCATGAACACTAGAAACCTCACCACCACCAGCATGATCCGACACATGGCATCCAAGCACCGTAGTAAGTGGGAGGAACGCCTGGATCGCCCATCTGTGTCTGCAGGCCACACCACTGCCTCCTCTTCCCCTGTTTTCGGTGCCGGCCAATCGCCTGTCGAAGGCGCAGGCCCGCATACCTCCCGCCCTGCACCTGTACCATCTGAAGCACCATCAGCGACCACATCCACTTCCCTGTCCCAGCACAGCGTCCAAATGTCGTTACCCCAGGCATTTGAGCGCAAGAGAAAGTACCCAGCCACCCACCCACAGGCCATAGCACTAACCTCACACCTTTCAAAATTACTGGCCATCGAAATGCTGCCATTTAGGCTTGTGGACACTGAGTCCTTCCGCAGCCTGATGGCAGCAGCTGTCCCTCGGTACGCGGTCCCCAGCCGCCACTACTTTTCCCGGTGTGCCATCCCCGCATTACACCACCATGTGTCCCGTAACATCACCCGTGCCCTGACCAACGCAGTTACTGGGAAGGTCCACTTAACGACTGACACATGGACAAATGCTTGTGGCCAGGGACGCTACATTTCCCTGACGGCACACTGGGTGAATGTCGTGGAGGCTGGGAGCGACTCGGACCCTGGGATGGCACGGGTGCTACCCACGCCGAGGATTGCGGGCCCTACCTCCATCAGGGTTTCCACCAGCACCTACGTTATTGGCTCCTCCTCCTCCGTTTCCACCTCCGAATTCTCTACACGCAGCGCCACTCCCCCATCAGCCAGTAGCTGGAAGCAGTGTAGCACTGCAGTGGGGAAGCGTCAACAGGCCGTGCTGAAGCTGATCTGCCTTGGGGACAAACAGCACACGGCCTCAGAGCTGTTGCAGGGGATTAGTCACCAGACCGAGCAGTGGCTCTCGCCACTCAACCTGCAACCAGGCATGGTTGTGTGTGATAATGGGCGTAACTTGGTGGCGGCTTTGGAGCTCGGCAAGCTCACACACGTACCATGCCTAGCGCATGTATTTAATTTAGTGGTGCAGCGATTTCTAAAAACCTACCCCAATGTGCATGATCTCTTGACCAAGGTGCGCCGCGTGTGTGCACATTTCCATAAGTCATCTACAGCTTCGGCCGGCCTGTTGAAGTTGCAGCAGTGCTTACAATTGCCAGCTCACCGGCTGCTGTGTGACGTGAGCACGCGCTGGAACTCCACCTTCCACATGTTGGCCCGGCTTTGTGAGCAGCAGAGGGCAGTAGTGGAGTACCAGCTGTTACACGGTCGTCGCCTCTCCGTTCAACTTCCTGTAATCAGAAGTGAGGAGTGGGAATGGATGTCAGACCTCTGCGAGGTTTTACGCAATTTTGAGGAATCGACACAGATGGTGAGCGGCGATAACGCTATTATCAGTGTCACCATCCCACTTCTGTGTCTACTGAAACGCTCGCTGCTCACAATTAAAACCGACGCTTTGCATGTGGAAGAGGTGGAAATGGGGGAGGAAGAGCTTACACAAGGTGATAGCCAGAGCACCCTCACTTCGTCTTCTCAGCGACAATTGGAGGAGGCGGAGGAGGAGGAGGAGGAGGAGGAAGACACGGTTGCCTCCGCTACAGAGGGTAGCCATGGAACTTTAGTTCCATCTCTTCAGCGTGGGTGGGCAGAAGAGGAGGAAGAGGATGAGGATATTGAGAGTCATCCTCCTGGTGAGGACAGCGAAATCTTGACTGTTGGTACTCTGGCACACATGGCTGACTTTATGTTAGGCTGCCTTTCCCGTGACCCACGCGTTATACGCATTTTAAACAACACGGATTACTGGGTGTTCACCCTTCTGGACCCCCGCGACAAAGAGAATTTCTCATCTCTCATTCCTCCGGTGGAGAGGACAAGCAAAATGGTGCAATACCAGAAGGTTCTTGTTGAAAAATTGCTCCAAAATTTTCCATCTGACAACGCTGGCGGCAGAGTACGTGCTACCTTGGCCAACCGAGAAGGGGAGAAAAGGGGAGCACACAGCAGTTCCGAGAAAGGCAGGGCAACACTCTCCAAGGCGTGGGACACCTTCATGACACCCCGCCAGCACCCTCACCCTGATGCGCAGCCTAGTGTCACAAGGAGGGAAAAGTTTTGGAAGATGGTGAAGGAGTACGTAGCAGACCGTGTCAGCGTCCTCAATGATCCCTCTGTGCCTTACAACTACTGGGTGTCCAAGCTGGACACGTGGTATGAACTGGCACTCTACGCCTTGGAGGTGCTGGCCTGCCCTGCCGCCAGCGTTCTGTCTGAGCGGGTATTTAGTGCTGCTGGTGGCATCATAACAGATAAGCGTATCCGCCTTTCCACCGACAATGCTGATAGGTTGACACTTATAAAAATGAACAAGGCCTGGATTTCCCCTGACTTCTCCACTCCACTGGAGGAAAGCCCCGGGGGAACATAAACTCACTTTATATATGTTATTTACAATGATGTGAATACTCTGTATTCCCATTCACCCCTTCCACCCAAAAAACGGGTATATGGTTGACTCTTAATCTTCTCATCCTCCTCCTCCTCTTCCATATGCCCTGTGCTATAATTTTTATATAGGGCCAGCTCACCAGCGGGCCCTGTGATATAATTTTTATATAGGGCCAGCTCACCAGCGGGCCCTGTTTGACAATTTTTATATAGGTCAGCTCACCAGCGGGCCTTCTCATATAATGTTTTATTGGGTCAGCTCTCTAGCGGGCCCTCTCATATAATGTTTTATAGCGTCAGCTCACTAGCGGGCCTTCGCATATAATGTTTTATAGCGTCAGCTCACTAGCGGGCCTTCGCATATAATGTTTAGGATGGTCAGCTCTGCAGCAGACCCTCACCCATAATGTTTTAGATGGTCAGCTCAGCGCACGTTTCCCTCTTAATCATGGCCTCAGTTCTGAAAATCAAGGAAATTTTTGGGAGAATTTGCCTCTGCGCACGTTTCCCTCTTAATCATGGCCTCAGTTCTGAAAATCAAGGAAATTTTGGGGAGAATTTGCCTCTGCGCACGTTTCCCTCTTAATCATGGCCTCAATTCTGAAAATCAAGGAAATTTTTGGGAGAATTTGCCTCTGCGCACGTTTCCCTCTTAATCATGGCCTCAGTTCTGAAAATCAAGGAAATTTTTGGGAGAATTTGCCTCTGCGCACGTTTCCCTCTTAATCATGGCCTCAGTTCTGAAAATCAAGGAAATTTTTGGGAGAATTTGCCTCTGCGCACGTTTCCCTCTTAATCATGGCCTCAGTTCTGAAAATCAAGGAAATTTTGGGGAGAATTTGCCTCTGCGCACGTTTCCCTCTTAATCGTGGCCTCAGTTCTGAAAATCAAGGAAATTTTTGGGAGAATTTGCCTCTGCGCACGTTTCCCTCTTAATCGTGGCCTCAGTTCTGAAAATCAAGGAAATTTTTGGGAGAATTTGCCTCTGCGCACGTTTCCCTCTTAATCGTGGCCTCAGTTCTGAAAATCAAGGAAATTTTTGGGAGAATTTGCCTCTGCGCACGTTTCCCTCTTAATCATGGCCTCAGTTCTGAAAATCAAGGAAATTTTTGGGAGAATTTGCCTCTGCGCACGTTTCCCTCTTAATCATGGCCTCAGTTCTGAAAATCAAGGAAATTTTTGGGAGAATTTTCCTCTGCGCACGTTTCCCTCTTAATCATGGCCTCACTTCAGAAAATCAAGGAAATTTTTGGGAGAATTTGCAGATGATATACAAGTAAATATACAGCAAATATTGTTTGGTAACAATTTTTCGCCTAAAGTCGTTTTTATTTTCCTTTTTGTGTGTTTTATGGTCAGTCTGTAAAAATGGCGTACTACGGGCGAAAGATCGTTCCCAGCAGCGATGTTGGAGTCCAAGATGCATCCAGACATCCTCCCTATGCTGTCCCTGAACCATTTCTGTGGTGTTTCCATCCTTTTCTGCCCTTTTCCTATGGACCAGGCACCCTCCCCTCATCAGAGCAGGGGGTGCCTGGTGTAATGCTCGAGTCCTCCCATTGACTTCAATGGGGCTCGGGTGCTCGGCCGAGCACTCGAGCCTCAGGGGGTGCTCGGTCAGAGCACCCGAACACCCGAGCATTGGGGTGCTCGCTCATCACTAGATATATCCTTTAATTAAACGGTTGGCTTTTTGGGTGTGGGCAAATTCATATTTCGTCTAATAGCCGTGTTGAGGTTTGTGTGGTGTGAGCAAGTTGTAGGCCTTGTCTTTGTTCATAGATTTTATCTCAGAGCAAACACATGGTCTGACTCCATCTTGCTGGGCCCCAGCCTGTCTCCACATGGTTGAGGACGCCATTTTGTAAAAAGCACATGGTGTGAGTTTGCAGTTTCTTCACAACTACATTGATTTTAACACAGCTGCTATTGTGCAACCTTTTGCGCCAAATTAATTCACCCAAAGCCACGAACTTAAAACAAATGGCGTAGTTGAGCAGGGTATTCGCAGAAATTATTAATATTAATGATTAATAACCGTTATTGACATATTTCCTAGAAATTAATATTTTGTTAAAAAATACATTTTTTAATTAATATTTTTTCCTGGGCAATTTAGTAAGTAAGCGTCCCAAGTTATTTTTGTGTGCCAGTACCACACTGCGACAAGAGTGGTGGGTTTTAGTATTGTCACATTGCAAGGGGCTTATTCACTAAAAGAGGATTTGTGTGCTGGAATACTCTTGAATTGTAATAAGTGTACTTTTCATGCTTTGATTATAGACTTGTGGGGCCCTCATAGAGGAGTTTCAAACTTCGAAGTGTATAGATAAGTGCTCATATTACAGTTACCTGTATTGTCTGTATTACATATATGCATACGTGTGTGTGTATACATGCCTGGGTATTGTGTATGTGTATGGGTATAGATATATACAGAGGCAAGAGGGAACGTTTACAGTTACACTGCTTCAATTAACCCTTGTGTGCTCTCATTAGAGGAGTGCTAACTTTGAGGCATTTTAATTGTAACCGTTTAGGTCAAGGTTCTGCAATTGCCGGACGTGATATTTCTAGTGTGGCTAGATTTATTGCGCGTATGCATATCTCTGTACTGTCAAGATTTCCTATTAAAGGGACTTTAATTAACTCTTGTGCGCTCTCTGTAGAGTGTAACTAACTCTGAAGTCCTACTTCAGTTAAATCCTTGTGTGCCTCTGCAGAGAAGTGGCTAACTTTAAAGTCACGCTTCAATTATAGACTTGTGTGCTTTCCATAGAGGGTAACTACATTGGACAATTGACTAGTCACTAGCACTTGTACCTAGACAGGTGGCTTGAGCGCCTGAGGCAGGTGACTAACTAGCATTTGTACCATTTGCCTTTGTGGAGATGTCACTAACTTTGAAGTAGTGCTTCAATTATAAAACTTGTGTGCCCTTTCATTGGGAGAACTAACTTTGAAGCCTAATAGGAAGTCACCTGAAGTTCAGGTGTGTGTATATGAGTTTGTTTGTTTTCTTCAAAGGCATAAAAACATTCAACAGTTTGTGTGTTCTGTAACTTTCATAGTGGTTTGCGTGTTTTCTCCCTGTGTGAAAGTAAAAACATACGTGTGCCTGCTAACTTGTATTCAGGTACTTGGTTAAACACGCATATCTGTTCTGCTGTTAAAGTGCTTTAATTAGAAACACTTGTGTATTGCTTACAATACTAACTTTAAAGTATATTTAACGGAGAGCATGAATTTCCTGAGAGCATGAATTACTGAGTGCTTTGATGGGGGATTAATTCTACACTGCCCAAAGTAATATGTCTGGATAAACTGGATTATTACCTACATAACATCATACTCTATCAGGTGACTTTGAGCGCTTGTTCCATAGGCAGGTGACTAACTAGCATTGTACCATTGCAGTGGACAATTGACTAGTCACTAGCACTTGTACCTAGACAGGTGACTTCAAATACTTGTACTAAAATTCCCAAGACTGATGTATGTGTTATGTATGAGTTTGTTTGTTTTCTAGAAGGGCAGGAAAAAAACATTCAACAGTTTGTGTGTTCTGTGACTTTCACTGTTAGTTTGAGTGTTTTCCCATGAGTGAAAATAAAAACACATAAGTGCGGCCTGAGTGTGTGTGTGTTAGTGGTACAAAACATACTAGTAAGGATCACTACAAACACGTGATTGTCCTACCGTCTGATTGCGCTTGAGATTCTGACTGAGAGAATGGGTTTCTTTAAGAAGAAGTTGAGTGCATTGATTGGGGGCAAAAGACCCAAATTTGGGGCTGTACCACATTGGGCTACTGCTATGGGTAGATGGAATGCCATAGCAGATGAGCTAGTACGTCACAGTGCTCCAGTGTACCCAGAGGTTGGGGAAGAGATAGGAGGTATGGCACTTAAGCTTGATTTAGGGGTCTATTCTAAACATGAAAGCAGAGCTGCGGCAGAAGTGGGGTGGATTATTTTACATACCTTAAAAAATGAGGTAGTAAAGAGACAAGCCCTAGAAAGAGATTTAGCTGATGTAAAACAAAAATTGTTAATATCAAATGAATGTTTGGAAAATAACAATGCCCGTAAGACTGAATTACAGGAGACTAATACTCGGCTAATCAATAAACTTGACCGTAGTCGCTCTCACAGGGGTAAAGTGCCATACACCACCAGAAAGGTGAGAACACTGACTACAGGGCCCTGCAGGGACCCAGAGTCACTCTTCTCATCCTCCTCTGAAGAAAAGGAGTACTCAAAATA
Organism: Rhinophrynus dorsalis; assembly: GCA_037306005.1. Lineage (NCBI taxonomy): Eukaryota > Metazoa > Chordata > Amphibia > Anura > Rhinophrynidae > Rhinophrynus > Rhinophrynus dorsalis. Next base: position 128,267,700 of record CM074720.1, on the reverse strand, counting down.
CTCATATGTTTCCTCCTCTGATGATGACGAAAAGGTGGACAGCTTCAAAGCTCGCCCACTCATCACCCAGCAGAGAAAACGAAGGGTACACAGGGACTGTGATAGACATGAGTCTGTAAATGCTAAAAGAGGGTCCCCTTTGTCAATGATAAATGGTACAGTAGAAAATGGTCAGATTTTTGTGAGTACAAAAGGGTTAGCAGAATTGGGGGAATACAAAACAAAGGAAAAGGTTAATCAGAAAAGGGGTGTCTCCATGGCTAGCAAGCCAGAAAGGAAGGATGAAGGGAAACCACCTATTGATAAACCTAAGAGGAATAATAAACAGGATGCTTCCACACACACAAAGGTGACAAGGAAAGAAATGATGGTAGATCTTGTTAAAGCTGGTGTCAATGTAGATGAGCTAAAAAAAAGGTCAAATCATGTCTTGTTCAAAAGGTGGAAAGCTTTTAAGAGAAAGGTACATATTAATGTACCTATTTCTAAAACTCTCACTAATGAAGCAAATCTGATATGCACACCATCTGAATTTAATATTCCTGTTGCTAATTCCTGTCCTCCTGTTCCCCATCCTAGGAAAACAAAATCCCTGTACCCATTATGTGCCATAGCGGACAATGACGGAATGGACCCATGGGACGGCCAATCCCCAGCACAATGTTACCCATCAAGGCTGGTGATCGACAGCCCCATGTTCCTTTGACTGTAGGGTGGGGAAAGGAAACCAACCACACCTAGGTTTTAGCCTTAGTATACACTGGGGCCGAGGTAACAGTGTTACAGGTAACCCTTCCAAACTTGTAGGCCCCATCATTTCACAGAGAGGGTCTAGGGGAAAGAGTAACTAAGGCTATACAAACCACAGTCACATATTCCATAAACAAATAGCCCCTGGGTTTATGGATAATATTTTGAGTTTCCAATTTCCTGACAATATCTTGGGGGTAGATATATTGTTAGGACACATAATAGAGATGCAGTTGAGAGGTGTTCAGATTTTGGCTTTCCTCACAAACCCCCTTATGTTCATGCGGCATGGGAGGTGGTGAGAGGAAATACAAACAGGACACCTGTTGTCCTTCTCCCTCCCTGTAGTCCAACAAGGGCTACCAGGAGGGTTGAAAGAAATCAGATTAGTCAGTTTTAGTTCATCCTGCAATTTTTCTCTTTAAACGCTCCTGTGATTCCTGTTAAGAAGTCAGACGGTTTCTTGGTGTGGAACGATAGATTATTGGGGACTCAATAGAGTGGCACCGCCATTGAGCGCTGCAGTCCCCAGTATCGTCCCTGTCATTTATGCCAGCCAAACAGACACAGGGGTGGCATGCAGCGATTGATATAATGGATACTTTCTTTTCCAATTCTCATTGCACCTGAGTCACAAAATTCCATTTGCATTCACTTGGGAAGGAAGCTAATATACCTTTGATGTCCCAACACTATCTACACTCCCCCGCCACATGCCATGATCCGGTTGCCAGAGAATCAAGCCAGCTTCCAATACCTTTTAGAGACTGTGACATTAAAGGCCCCAACCACTTGGGGTGAAGAGGCCTACCTATCCGTGCAGAGGTGGGCCAGGAGTCCAGCTCTCATGAAGTGGAAAATGGCACGCACAAGAGCAAGGTGGATTAACAAAGCTTCAATGGTCTCGCGACATATGAATTCTTGCCACATCCAAATACTTGGAAGATACTTGCATTACAGCTTTCTCCAATCAAGTCAACTTTGCCATATGAGGAATTATACCCTGCAAAGAACAAAAGACGCTGGACTGTTGTAACATGCAATCCGTATGGAGAGGTGGTGATACAAGAGCAAGATATAGGTGATTCAAATTACCAGAAGTATGCCGATATAAAGAGACTACCTTTGGCTTATTACATGGAACATTAGTGTGGGGAGGTACAGAACTTTGGGAGAAGATTTGGGCAGCCGCCTGAACAAGACTAATGCCAAGAGTTGTGGGGGAAATGAACCTCAATAAAACTACGGAAGAATTGACTCAAATAAGGAACCTGAAGACCAAAATGAAGAGGTCCCATAGATCCAGTTTTCAAAACGGACACCGGTACTCACTTTGCTGGTCAGTCCAACAATGGGCGCAGGCTATCCCATATCACCCCAAGCCTCGGGTTGATTAAAAGGTGCAATGGGCTTTTGAAAGGACAGATTCATACACTATCCCCAAGTATGTCATAGAAGGGGTGGGAGAGAACTTTACACAGGCCTTTAGGATTTTACATGACTGACCAACAGAACTTATCTCTATATGCCTGGCTTACATGTAATGACAATCCATTTGTTAGTTTGCGGGTTGACATGTACTGGTAGCCACCCCATATTTCAATTGAAACTAACATTTTATTTAATTTTTCCCTTGGTAGTGGGAGAGGTTAACAGAAGTTAGTCTTTCCCACAGGAGGCAATATGCCTCCAGGAACAAGAGGTTACCTTAGTGCTCACTAAAAAACTGACCAAAGAGGGTTGGAGCACAACAGGGAGTGTGAGTGTGGATGGATGAATGCATCTCTGTCTAGGAATGACCCAAGTAGGTTAATTGCTGGTACAATCCTAGGAGAGGTGGAAGCCTGGGTACCCCATAAAATCTTGTTATCCTGGGATGAGGATAGACAAGTGCTCATGGGGTCCAAAGTGTGGGTGTTACCGCGATCCACTGATCAGCACAGGCAGAAAGGAGAGGTTATTTCAGATGGTCCTGATAATACTAAAGTTGTATTATGAAATGGTGATTCTGTACCTGTCTTCTTTCCCTCAAATAGATTGGTGGCCGGCTAGCTCCTCTGAACCCTTGATCATCCAACACATTCATGAACCCCTTGGCCAGCTATGCAAGAGTGGACAACTCCTCTGACTGTTGCGGCATCATCCCCGTCAGTGAGGAAGGAGGGTACCCGTTCCTTGGAGTCCCGTGGGCACAGCGAGAAATGAGACAACTTTCTGGACACAACACTGGACTCTACTACCAAACTGTCTTATGAGCAGCTACAAATCAGGGCGGTAGCTCTCCAAAATCGCCTAGCCCTGGACTGTTCTTACTGCCAAAGTAGGAGTTTGCTGGCTGGTAGGAAAATAATGCTGCAGTTATATTGTGAACTATGAAGGCGAATTTAATTATGATCCATCGAAACTGACAGCTATAATAGACAAACTCCAGGAAACATCAGACGTTGGACTATTTGGGTGATTTGGCAAGTCAGTGACCTACCTATCCAGTGAGCGACTTTAGTGTGGTTTATGACATGGGACCAAGAGGTGGAATGTTATGGACACAGGTATGTTGCTTCAGAATTTGCAACAAAAACTGCGTCCATTACATGGATATGTTCCCCTGTCCTAAAATCACATTTAGTGTTTTAGACACCATTTTCCTTTGTTGTCTCCCTGGTCTGTTTGGGCGGGAAAATGACAAAGAAGGACAACCTGCTCTTTTGTTTCTCTTCCTTCTAGGAGAAGGGGAGGAGGGGTGTGTCAATCAGGTAAAGTGGGCTGGTGATGGGCGGGGCTTGCCAACAATAAGAGAGGTGTGCAGAGAGTCAAAGGGGGCAGTCTTGGCAGGTCTTTTGGGAAGAAGGGTCTTGGAGCAGGAGAGCTATGGAGAGGGAGATGTGACCAGCAGTAAGGGGGCCATGCCTTGCCTAGGCCCCAAGAACTGTTCCAAGATCCTGGCCTGTTTTTTCCCCTGCAGCACCATCCTTATTGTTCCAGACAGATGAGTATAGAAACTAAGTATCTCTCTATTATTTTCATACCATCTATAATATTTCTAGGAAAAATACCTTAGTAACCAACGTATAGTGTTTTCTACTATAATTGTTGTATTATGTGTTTTATTTGCACTGCAGTAAGTAATTGTCTAGTTAATATTATAAGATGTTTTAGCTAGAATATATTTGATAATATACAGTGTATTGTTAATATTATTGTTTGTTATTAAATATTATTGCTTATTGCTAGTACTGGGGTGTTATTGTGTTAATTGTGGTATTGGTCATTAGGACAAATTTCTCTGGATATATCCTTTAATTAAAGGGTTGGCTTTTTGGGTGTGGGCAAATTCATATTGCGTCTAATAGCCGTGTTGGGGTTTGTGTGGTGTGAGCAAGTTGTAGGCCTTGTCTTTGTTCATAGATTTTATCTCAGAGCAAACACATGGTCTGACTCCATCTTGCTAGGCCCCAGCCTGTCTCCACATGGTTGAGGATGCCATTTTGTAAAAAGCACATGGTGTGGGTTTGCAGTTTCTTCACAACTACATTGATTTTAACACAGCTGCTATTGTGCAACCTTTTGCGCCAAATTAATTCACCCAAAGCCACGAACTTAAAACACGGAGATCCTGAGAATGTAGACAAAGTCCCCCACATTTACTGTGTGCACAGGGGAAGGTCCAGATGGTCAGGCTAGAAATAAACAAGCAGGAAACCAAGTGCTCCAAGCCATGTACTAAGAGCCAGGTGCTGGAGACCAGGTACTGGAGGAAAGATGTTGGTGGCTAGGTGCTGCAAGCCATTTGCTGGAGGCCAGGGGCTGGAAGGAGTATCCAAAAGGAGCAACAACTTGCCCTTTGGGGTTAAGTGACCATATATAGGATACAGATAAGTGAAAGGTGAAGATACAAATACAGTAAGACTGAGTCAAGGTTAGACAGTCCAGGTAAAAGCAAGGAATAGGCACAGAATCTGTAAGAAACTGCCACTCACTCCAAGAGGTTGAGCCTCTAGGTTTGTACAGCCACAAATAGTAAAAGAAAGTCCAGGCAAGTTACTAAATCAGCAAGAGAAGGCTGAGTCAAACAATCCAGGTCATGATAGGCAGTAAAGGCTCTAAATCAAGGTCAGTGCCAGGCTGAAGGAAGTAGGGTAAAGAATCAGGTGTCAGGCATAGTCAAGGAGCATGCCACGTTCAAACCAACATAAACTGGAAATCCAAGTGTCAGCTACTGGCCGAGAAGACAGAGCCCTGAGTGATCAGGGAGGCTGAGATAAATACCCTCCCAATAAGGGGCAACTAACATGATACTTAAATCTAGTGACAGGGAAGGATCGAAAAGTCTGCTTAAATCTGCAAGAATCAGGTACAAATATGCTGCTGAATCCACTCCTTCCAGTGGCCCACGTTCAAACACCATTTCAGATTTCCAATAATAAGTGATATTATGCCTACATATTATATTCTATTTAGGTTTTAGTTGTGTTGTTTACCCAGAATATTACAAGCTACCTTACTCATGCCTAGATTTATCCTTATTTTCTTTTTCATCTATAGTAACAACTTTTGACATTTCAACACTCTAAGGATCACTTATACTATGTAGAGGGGGAATGCACAGATCGGAAGCTAGTCCCTCCCAAATTGCACGAGTGTTTGCAGATAAAAAAAATCCAGTTTTGAAAGGACAACCTCAAGAAACTAGAGCAATCTGATTACAGAAAGATGGACTTACCAAAATCTCTTGAATTAGTAAATGAATGATCCAGAAATGTTGGCTGTAACCTTATACAGAAAATCTACCTAAGGTATTTCCATAAACAGGAAAACTGGCTGAATTTGTTTTGCAGAATTTTATGACAACAACCCTAAATGTGTGCAAACAATCAGAAGCAATATATATATATATATATATATATATATATATATATATATATAAATATAATTATAATACACAGTTTATATAATATAAAAATTGGGTATGGGCACTTATTTTACTTAAAAACTTCCTATATGTCATGTTAGCCAAAAGTCCAGCAAATGTACAGTTTAAGAGATATACATGCTTTTATTTCTAGGCAAAGTGAAACTAAACATTGCCTGGTACTGCACACAGCTTCATTAGCATATGAAACATCATTGGAATCTTCAGTAACATATGACAGCATTGAAAATGCTTCATTAGCATATGAAATATCACTGCATGTGTACTACAATTAGCATAAATTAGCATATGGTAAAACTGTGAATGTATCCTTAACTGTACACTTGCTGATCTTTTGGCTAATATGACATATAGGCAGTCTTTAATTCAAATATGCAAATTTGAAGTAAGGTGAAACTCCACTTTAACTTTTATTTATTTTCAATGATTCAACTTTCAACATCCATATATGGGAAAGCATATAAACCTTTAGAGTCAGGACCCGGTGGCATCTCATTGAGCAGAAACTACTTCATCTAAGTATATTCTGTAACTGCCAGTCTTTCACATTAGCTCAGTGACATCAGAGGATAACTCACTTCAGATTTTGCCACAAAATTTCAGTGGGGTTTAGGCTTACCAGTTGTAAGCCTACATTATGTTACACATTGAGGCCAAAAAAATTGACCTTTGACTCTTCTGTGAAGAAACAGGAGGTTCACATCCCTGTGATATGTGGGGACTGTGGTATTTCATGGACATTACAGCAATACATCACTATGGACTTTTCACATCTCAAGTCCTTTGAACTCAACCTCGCCATCTATTGGCTGAACCCTGCTTAGCAGCATCGTCTTATGCGCTGCCATCTATTGGCTGGTGACATGTATAGCAGTATTGTTCTGTACAATGCCATCTATTGGTTGGTGACATACATTGCAGCATTGCTGTGTCCCATGCAAATATGCAAATTTGTTACTGTTGCATTCTGGTTGGAGGGTGTCGCAAGGGATTGGAACATCCCCAGAGTTTTTTCCCCTGTTGTTTCTCCTGATCCTTTTGGATGTTTGCAGAGGCCTGCATTTCGGAGGAGTGATTTGTCACCTGCTGCCTAGGGCAGGGACCCACCAACACATGTATCCTTGGTCCCCAAGTTCATAGTCCAGATGACCCTCTTCCCCCAGGAGATAACTGGTCTTCTGTTGCGCCTCAAACTTTTATGTTTTTGGCTGGAGGGGTAGGATCCATTTTGCTTGGCCCAAATTACGGGCAGTTTGCTACCCTTGGATAAAGGAGGTGGGACAGAAAGGTGCGCCTGGTGCGTATCTCACCCAACTCACCCTTATTTTGGACTGTGGGACTCTGCACGACGAGCACTCTGGTCCTACAAGCAGGACTGGAGGACAACTGTGTTTTAATTCTGCCTGTAAATCTGGTGAGTCTGCAGGGGGCCTGTAGGAGACCGCCCCTCAACACACTTATTTGGGACGGGGAGAAGTGTGAGGAAACAGGAGGTTAAACTTTCATGTACCTGTGATATGTGTGGACTGTGGTATTACATGTATATTACAGCAATACATCTGCTATGGACTTTTCACATCTCAAGTCCTTTGAACTCAACCTCGTCATCTATTGGTTGAACCCTGCTTAGCAGCATTGTCCTATGTGCTGCCATCTATTGACTGGTGACATATATAGCAGCATTGTTCTATGCACTGCCATCTATTGGTTGGTGACATACATTGCAGCATTGCTGTGTCCCATGCGAGTATGCAAATATGTTACTGTTGCATTCTGGTACCTCCAGTCTCTCTTCAATGTTTTAATTCTATCCCCCCCATCCTACACCCCAAAATTATGATATTCTGTTATGTTTGTTGTATGTTTTGTATTCTATGTATTGTGATATTTTGTTATATGCATGTTATGTCACCCCAATTCAAATGTAGGCTGTGAAAGGCCTGGTATTCAATTTCAATAAGCTTAGCTGTGTGTTTCTGCTTTGAAGCAGATGTTTAGGATCTGTTAGTGGAGGTGAGAATTGATAACACCAGAGCTTTGTTAAAGGTGGGGAGGTTTAACCAAGGCAAAGGGGCTAGTACTTGCCTGGAGGAGTGTGGAGCAGAGGTGTTAGTGCCTGCCCAGCGGAGACTATGCAGCAGACTTTGTACTGCTCTGCTGTGATCTGTTCTAGTGGGTAGAAGTGTGAGTCCCTACCTGGGTTATTGCCCTCCACTGACTGGCTGTACCTGGAGGTCTTCCAGTCTGGTTGACTGCCTCTCTTCTGGTACAGGTGCATCCAGTGGCAAATGGCCCAGGTCTGTCTGGTGACCCTCTGAGTCCAGTCTAGTGTAAACAACCAGGTAGGTACTCCCCTAACGCTACAGGGGTGGGTACCTGCGGGGCCGTCACATTTTGGTGGCAGCAGTGGGATCTCTGCACTACAGAGTCCAAATCACAACCGGGATTCACCTCCACTGGGAGGTTCAGAGGAGAGCACAGCCGGACCCTGAGATGGAAGCCGTTTACAAGCAGCTGAGTATGACAACCTTGAAGGAGCTGATCACCTCCTGAGGGTCTGATCATGGTCAATGCAGTAAGCCAGAGCTTGTTGTTCAGCGGATCAAAATGGATGTGGAAGCTGGCATAGCTAAGGCCCCAGCTCCACAACACAGAACAGAGATCCCATTTCAGCAGTAGATGCGAGCTAGGCTGGTTTACCTGACAAAACCAGTTTCTCATGTCATCATGATAGAGGTAATGTGGCAGGTTCTGGCAGAGCTAGAAAGTGCAGGAGACCCAGGGTTCAATAGCAGATCCCTGCTTGATGCTGGGTCCTGGAGAAGCAGAGGAACAGTAATGGATCTTAAGGTAACCCACCAGCCCTTCAAAGATCAGGAGTCGGAGATGAACCTCAGGGAGGGATGCCAGATAACCAGTCTGGTTCCACAACCAGCTGCCTGCAAAGAGATGCCTGAGTAGATCCACTGTAAGAAAATCAGTGAGGATGTAGAAAGATTGTTGCCCAATAGTATCGTGGAACTGGAGAATGAAAGCCAGTGGGACGACTCTGCTTCCAAACAGCCCCTGCAGGACATGGTGGTGGATGACCCAAAAGTCTCTGGTCAAGTGGCAGAAGGTGTTACTGAGAGGGAGGCATTTCCACAAAATTATGGCTGTGGAGCAAGTAGCCTCACGCTTCCTCCACCTACCGACATGCTAGATACAAGTGGTGTTGCAGCAGTGGAGACGGCAGAGTGCAATGTGCTGGATTTCTGCATCAGCCCCTTGGAAGGGGGCCCAGAGTGTAGGTCATGGGAGAGCCAAGGAACTAACCACTCCTGTGATATATTGGAAGCCTCCAGCACCATGGAGCTGGGCGCCAGCCTTGGCACCTTGGCCCAAAATATTGTCTTTGATTTGGGAGCCATCGGGCTCCAGGCACCCAAGTTGGAGGGTGTCCCAAAGGAATTGGAACATCCCCAGAGTTTTTTCCCCTGTTATTTCTCCTGATCCTTTTGGATGTTTGCAGAGGACCGCATTTGGGAGGAGTGATTGCTGACACCATGCCTGTGTAACCAAAAGCACCATGTTAAAGGCAATGTCATTTTACCAGGGCAGAGGGGCTAGTACCTGCCTGGAGGAGGTGTTGGAGCAGAGGGAGACTGAACCTGTTCCTCTGAACAAGGTAGAGGTGTTAATGCCTGCCCAGCAGAGACTTTGCAGCAGAGGGAATGATACCTGCTCTGCAGTGACCTGTTCTAGTGGGTAGAAGTCCCTACCCAGGTCACTGCCCTCCATTGGCTGGCTGCACCTGGAGGTCTTCCAATCCGGTTGACCACCTCTCCTCTGAGTGGTGCAGCTAGACCCAGTGGCAAACAGCCCAGGTCTGTCTGGTGGCCTTCTGAGGCCAGTCGGGTGTAAATGACCTGGTAGGTACTCCTCTAACATTACAGGGGTGGGTACCTGCGGGGCCGTCACATCTTCTGTCCAGAAATATTGATCTAGAATTCTTGTGGCTCATGTATGTGTTCTTTAGTGAACTTCAGATGTATACCAATTTTAAAGAGCAATGGTTTCCACCTGGATAGAAAAAGAACATTATATTCAAACGCATCCTCCAAGCATATACTGTGCAAGTGTCTGATTGTGATGATCTGACCGGGAGCGCCCGGTGTAAGCTGGAATGTACCTTATAGAGGAGAAACCCCACAAAGGAATAACAGACTGCTGTTAATATGTAAAAGTACAGATAACAGACAGCAATACAGTAACACTTACTCAGAAGGCCTCAGTGAGTCAGGGGCTAGGTTAGGGAGCATAGCTAGCAAGCTGTGGCTGCTCCAAGGAAGCTTTGCTGAGGCCTAAGCCATGCTAGAGGTGCTGGCAGCGAAGCCAGATAACAGGATGACAGTCTAAGACACAGGCAAGTACTCACAAAGTCAGGAATCGGCTTAGGTAACCTACCGGCAGTATAGATGTCTTTGTAATAGGTAGGAACTGGAACAGCAGGCGTAGAACTGAAAGGTCAAAAGGTTACCATCTGATAGGGGTCGAACTGGAGATACTCAGTAGCGTTGGACTCGAATAGGTGGCCGACAAAGTCAAATATGACGCACTGGGCACAGAGGAACCCTCGAAGGAAGAGTAGTCGATAAGCCAAGTCGGTATCAGGGATGAGACAGAAGAATAGTCAAACAAGTCAGGGTCAAAAACAGTCGAGCAAAATGTTGCAAAATCATCAGGCAGAAAAGAAGTCATATAAACAGGCTGAGGTCAGAACCAATACATGAATTCAAAGCAAAATCAGGAGACAAAAGACATATTCAAGGAAATCCAGGTCAAACATTGGAATCACTGTAACTAATAGGAATACTAGGAACTCGATAACACTCAATGTGTTGTGTACCCCTCTGGCACTCACAGGGTTAAATATTGACTTATTCAATAAACCATTTTCAATTTTTATAATAGCCATTGTGTTTAACCTGCTAGACTTAGATGCCCTTTTGCACCGTCTCCTACTTTCTTGTTTACCATCTGGATATGCTTGTATGGTCACAAACACTAACACTAGCCAGCACATTCTAAAATGTTACTCTGGAATTCTTTGTGATTTTCTAAATGATTTACGTTTGTTCTTACAGCGGTAATACAGTGATCAATTGATTCCCCTCCCCCTTGATCACTCATTTTAGTGATCAAGTGCCGCAGATCAGCTTCTGCTGATCTGTGGTATTTTTTTGCCCCCCCATTGACATCCCTTTTTTTTTTTATCATTTTTTTTTTAAATTTTTAGGTAGTTCAATAGGTTAGTTAGGTAATTTTAGTGGGGCTAGGTAGGTTTAGAGGGTACGTGGGTTAGGGTAAGTTTAGTGTTGAATATAGGTCAGATTTAGGTTTCGGGAATTCATTTTTTTTAATAAAAATAGAATTTATTACAATATTTAGGCTTTTTAGGTAGTTTAGTATTGAATTTAGGTTTAAAGATAAGGTTTTGTAGAGTTAGGCACAGAACAAAAAAAACAAAAAAAAATATATATAGTTTTATTGTAGGAATAATGAGTATTTGGGTTAAGTTAGGTAGGATTAGGGTTTAAGTGGGTTAGGGCAAGGTTTAGGGTAAGGTTTAGGGTTAGAACTAGGCACAAAAAAAAATATAGTTTTATTGTAGGAATAGTGAGTATTTGGGTTATGTTAGGTAGGATTAAAGTTGATGTGGGTTAGGGTAAGGTTTAGAGTTAAAGTTAGGCCAGAACAAAAAAAAAACAAAAAAAATGTACATAGTTTTATTGCAGGAATAATGAGTATTTGGGTTAAGTTAGGTAGGATTAGGGTTTAAGTGGGTTAGGGTAAGGTTAGACCTAGGCACAGAAACCCCCCCCCAAAAAAAACAAAAAAATATATAGTTTTATTGTAGGAATAGTGAGTATTTGGGTTAAGTTAGGTAGGATTAGGGATGACGTGGGGTAGGGTAATGTTTAGGGATAGAGTTAGTCACAGAACAAAAAAAACAAAAAAAAATTAGGGTAGGTAGGTTAAGTTAGTTAGAAGTTATTTAGAAAAAATTATGCCTTTTTGGCTTCAGATTCAGAAGCCACAGATACTGCCTCTGATTTTGACATATCCCAGTTCACAGAGAGCGACAGTGATAGCTCCAGTGATCATTCTGGGCCATTTCCTAAGAAGAGGCGTACTGCTCCAAGAGCTGCACCACAAGCAGCCCCAAGACATACCCCAAGAGCTGCCCCAAGACAAGCCCAAGAAGCAGGCCCAAGACATACCCCAAGAGCTGCCCCAGAAACAGCCCCAAGACATGCCCCAGAAGCAGGCCCAAGACATACCCCAAGAGCTGGCCCGAGAGCCGCCCCAAGACATGCTCAAAGACCTGCCACAAGGCCTGCCCCTCATCCAGAGCCTAGGGAATGGGTACCACCAGTAGGATTAAGTCCAGAAATACCCAATTTCACAGGCAGCCCAGGAATAAATGTAGATGTTGCCGATTTAACCAGGAACAGTTTTTTAATTTATATTTGGAGGAAGACATTGTGGGGGAGATTATAGTTCAAACAAATATTTATACAGCCCAGTACACTGCAGCCACACTCTATATTTCAAAGGAGCAATCATGATACCCCACAGATGTTGATGAATTCAGGAAATTCTGGGCCCTAACTATGGCTATGGGGATTATTAAAAAAACAAGCATCAGGTCATACTGGAGCAAAAATCCTGTATGTGTTACCCCTATTTTTGGCCAAACAATGAGCAGGAGATGCTATGCACTTCATGCATTTAAACGATAACACCCTGTGCCTCCCCAAAGATCACCCCAGTATGACAGGTTGTAAAAAATTTGCCCCCTTATAGCTCATTTGCAAAAAAAATTTTCAAAAAATGATACCCCCAAAAACAAATATCTGTTGATGAGTCCTTAATGAAATATAAGGGAAGGTTGGGTTTTAAGCAATATATCCTGTCTGACCGCTCCAAGTTTGGCGTAAAATTGTAAAGTTGTGCGAAAACGCCACAGGATACACCTATGCTTTTCGCATTTATCAGGGCAAAGACAGCCAGCTTGATCCTCCTGGTTGCCCTGAATATCTGGGAACCAACGGCAAAATTGTTTGGAATCTCATTTTCTCCTATTAAATAAAGGATACCAGTTATATGTAAATAACTATTACACAAGCCCCCTTTTATTTCAATCACTTTTTTATTTTGACACTGTGGCCTGTGGCATTGTTAGGAGAAATTGTACCTTGATGTCCAAACAAATGATAAACTGCAAGCTACGAAAGGGAACGTCCTTAGCTTTGTGCCAAGAGGAGCGGCTGGCAGTCAAATTTAGAGACAAAAAGGACGTGTACATGCTGACAACTATGCATGACGAGGAACCTGTGCCAGTCTCTGTCTGTGGCACATTTCTCAAGAAGCCAGTCTGCATCAGATACTACAATAAACACATGGGGGATGTTGATCTTTGCAATCAACTCATGCAACCTTACTTCACCATGAGAAAATCTGGTATAAGAAGGTTGCCATTTTCCTGATGCTGACTGCCATTTATAATTCGTATATACATTTTTAAATTGGAAAACCCCACTCAAAAAATCACTTTTTTGCAGTTCCAAATGCATGTCATTTCCCATTTTTTGTTTGAAGGGGCAACAGTAGTTTTATGTCAGAGACCCAGTTTAGGACACTTTGCATTTAAAATCCCCCCAACCCCCCAAAAGAGTAAGCCACAAAAACGCTGCAGGGTGTGCTACGCCAATGGCAAATGGACAGAAACCACCTTCTACTGTCTTGATCACCCTACAAAACCTGGGCTATGCATTGGTGACTGCTTCAAGCAGTATCATGTACATCCAATGCACTAATTCTGTAATTAAATTATTTGGCAACGCTTTCCCACTGAAATATCCTTTTTTTTCCCCAAAACACATCCCTCTTTAGATCTAACACTATGAAAATACAATTGGAACAACCCGTTTTTTTTCCATGTCTGAAAATGGAAACATACATGTTCTCAAATGAACCCAGTAAATCCCCCAAAACCTGGCAAACCTATGCATATTGGGCATTGCCATACTCAGAACATGTAGTTGAAATGGGGACAATGCATTTATACGAATCTTCAAATATCCTGTACTTTAAATCCACAACAATGACTAAGAAAAAAATTGCTAGAATGCACCTAGACTAAAACCCAGGGTTGTATTCCTTTCTAAACTATACACTTCTGGGGGAAAAATTAAAATGGGGCAGTTTTACACAGCCCCAAATGAGACATGGCACCAGTGATGCAAGCTGTGAAAATTCAACGTGTGAAACTGGAAACGCACATGTTACAATTTGGGAGAAACCTTGAGAAACCTATTCATATGTGGTATTGCCGTACTCAGAAGAAGGAGCTGAACACTAAACAATACATTTTTAAAAATGTTCACCTATCCTGTGCTTGAAATTCACATCAACATTCAAATGCTGAATTTGTTAATTACATAACCTTTACAAAGAATTGGTGGTAAAATGGGTGCGTAAAAAACTAGAAAACATGCCTAAAATGAAAAATCCTGGGGTGTCTACTTTCCAAAAATATACACTTTTTGGGGGAAATCGTAAAATGGAGCACTGTTATGCAGCCCCAAATCAGACATGGCACCAGTTAAGCAAACTGTGAAAAGTCGATGTTTGTTCAAAGTTGGCCTGTAGCTCCCCAAAACCTTGAGAAATCTATGCATATGGGGTATTGCTGTACTCAGAAGAAGGATCTTAACACTAAACAATGCATTTTTAAAAATCTTCCCCTATCCTGTGCTTGAAAATCCCATCCACATTGAAACCCAAGTGTGAAAAAATCCGTATTTTTTTACTTCCATCAAGATTTACGAAGGATTTGTGGTAAAATAGCTGCATAAAAAATGTGAAAACATGCCTAAAATGAAATCCTGGGGTGTCTACTTTACAAAAATATACACTTTTGGGGGGAAATCTTAAAATAAAGCACTGTTACACAGCCCCAAATGAGACATGGCACCAGTTAAGCAAACTGAAAATTCGATGATTGTTCAAACGTTGGCCTGTAGGTCCCCCAAACCTTGAGAAACCTATGCATATGGGGTATTGTTGTACTCAGAAGAAGGAGATGAACACTAAACAATGCATTTTTAAAAATCTTCACCTATCCTGTGCTTGAAAATCACATCAACATTGAAACTAAGTGGAAAAATGCTGCATTTTTTTTACTTACATCAAGTTTTACAAAGGATTCATGGTAAAATGGCTGCGTAAAAAATTTGAAAACATACATAAAATGAAGGCATGGGGTGTCTACTTTGCAAAAATATACACTTTGAGGGGACATTTTAAAGTGGAGTACTGATACACAGCCTCAAATGAGACATGGCACCAGTGACGCAAGCTGTGAAATGCAACGTGTGAAACTGGAAATGCGCATGTTCCAATTTGGGCCCTGTAGCTCCCACAAACCTTGAGAAAACTATGCATATGGGGTATTGCCATACTCAGAAGAAGGAGCTGAACACTAAACAATGCATTTTTAAAAATCTTCACCTATCCTGTGCTTGAAAATCACATCAACATTGAAACCTAAGTGTGAAAAACAGTACATTTTTTACTTACATCAAGATTTACGAAGGATTCGTGGTAAAATGGCTGCGTAAAAAATTTGAAAACATACATAAAATGAAAGCCTGGGGTGTCTACTTTCAAAACATATACACTTTTGGTGGGAAATTTTAAAGTGGAGCACTGATACACAGCCCCAAATGAGACATGATACCAGTGACACAAGCTGTGAAAATTGAAAGTGTGAAACTGGAAAAGTGCATGTTCCAATTTGGGCCCCGTAGCTCCCTAAACCTTGAGGAACCTCTGCATATGGGGTATTGCCGTCCTCAGAAGAAGGAGATGAGCACTAAACAATGCATTTTTAAAAATCTTCACCTATCCTGTGCTTGAAAATCACATCAACATTGAAACCTAAGTGTGAAAAAATCTGCATTGTTTTACTTACATCAAGATTTACGAAGGATTCGTGGTAAAATGGCTGCGTAACAAATTTGAAAACATACATAAAATGACAGCCTGGGGTGTCTACTTTCCAAAAATATATACTTTTGGAGGGAAATCTTAAAATAAAGCACTGTTACACAGCCCCAAATGAGACATGGCACCAGTTAAGCGAACTGTGAAAATTCAATGTTTGTTCAAAAGTTGGCCTGTAGCTCCCCCAAACCTTGAGAAACCTATGCATATGGGGTATTGTTGTACTCAGAAGAAGGAGATGAACTCTAAACAATGCATTTTTAAAAATCTTCACCTATCCTGTGCTTGAAAATCACATCAACATTGAAACCTAAGTGTTAAAAACACTGCATTTTTTACTTACATCAAGTTTTACGAAGGATTCGTGGTAAAATGGCTGCGTAACAAATTTGAAAACATACATAAAATGACAGCCTGGGGTGTCTACTTTCCAAAAATATATACTTTTGGTGGGAAATTTTAAAGTGGAGCACTGTTACACAGCCCCAAATGAGACATGGCACCAGTGACACAAGCTGTGAAAATTCAAAGTGTGAAACTGGAAACACGCATGTTCCAATTTGGGCCCCGTAGCTCCCCCAAACCTTATGAAACCTATGCATATGGGGTATTGCCATACTCAGAAGAAGGAGCTGAACACTAAACAATGCATTTGTAAAAATCTTCGCCTATCCTGTGCTTGATATCAACAGTAATATTGAAATGTAAGTGTGAAAACTCCAAAAAAACTAAATATTACCAAAATTTTGGAACATATTTCTGGAAACATTGCTGCATAAAAAACTCCAAAATTCTACTGATTATTTACCTTATGTTGTCTACTTTTCAGAAACATATACCTTTGTGGGACATTTTTGGGTTCTGGCACCGTCTACTAAGCTATGATACTCACATGCTAATTGTTGAAAAATTTCAGGCTGGAAATAATGATATCCATCTGGTAATATTGACCTTGTAAATTTGAGAAAGGGGTTGAAATACTAGGCATATGGGGTATTCTCATGTTCAGGAGAAGCAAATGATTATATTTAGGGGTATTTTTTGTAATTAACTAATAGTATACAAATCCTGATAGGAAAATGTAAGCAAAATGTTGTTTTTTTATTTATTTTTCCTAATTTTTTTATGTTAATCACATTAAACAGTGAGTTATTCATATAATTGTGGTATCAAAAGAAAGCACTACTTGTGCTTAAAAAAACAGTATATAGTTTGTGTGGGTGTATTAAAGGAATTAAAGAGAAAATATGGTTGAACAAAGACATAGGCAAAAAAGTCAAAATTGACCGGTCTTTAGAACTCCACCTCAGATTTGCCGGTCCATAAGGGGTTAAGGGTCACCAGCTTGAGGACAATGTGCAGATCGATGTTTCCCTGGCTGGCTAGTTGTGTGCAGACACAACAGAAAATTTAACAAAAATATCCAGTTAGAGAAAAAGTAAAATAGATAAAATTATCTATAGTGCAAAGTGCATAGCTAATAGGTCTGATGTAGAGCAGCGTGCAAATAGGTTAATTGGATGGAACACACACAGTATGAATAGACAGACCATTGCTAGCCACAAGTTGTTCAAATAGATCAAGTAACATTAGATCAGAAGTATGACAGAGGGGGCCAAATAGTTACCAGCCTCTGTAGTGTACTGGGATGTGATAGACAGCTCTCAGTCTCCTCTCAGGTCTGAGAGGCGGATCTGACACTATAGTGACTGGAAACGTGTTGTGGACACACTGACTGCTTCTACCTGCCACAGAAAGTCCTGCTTCGGTCAATTAAAACTTTGAGTGCTGGAGGGGTAAGCAACACATTGCAAAGCAATTTGTTTTGTACCCCTGTGTCACTCAGAGGGTTAAGTGTCAGTGTGAGCTGAGTGATCCAGAAGTGTGTGCAGAAGCCACATAGAGGCAGAGAGCCCTGAACTGGGACTGAAGTCCTCCTCTCAGTCTCCTTCTCAGCAGAAGACAAGCAGAACAGAGAGAAGACTGAGAGGCGAACCTGACACTATAGCGACTGGTAACATGTTCTGGACACCACTGACTGCCTTTACCAGCCACAGAAGGTACAGTTTCAGTAACTTAACCCTTAGAGTGCTGGAGGGGTAAGCAACATGTTCTGGACACCACTGGCTGCATCTACCTGTCACAGAAGGTATTGCTTCTGTCACTTAACCCTTTGAGTGCCAGATGGGTAAGCAACACATTGCAAAGCAATGTGTTGCATACCCCTGGGCCACTCAAAGGGTTAAGTGTCAGTGTGAGCTGAGCAATTCAGAGGTGTGGCAGAAGCCACATAGAGACGGAGAGCCCCAGACTGGGACTGAAGTCAAAAGTGCGATAAGACACATGAAAGAGACTTTTTATGGTTAGGTTTCTATCCCAGGAAATGTTTCTTGCAGTAAACTCATGCTGTGAGTTACTTGATTTATTGCAACAACTTGCGTCTATCAAGAGTCTATCTATTCATACTGTGCATGTTCCATCTGATTAACCCCTTGTATGATGCAGTACATCAGACCTATTGGCTTTGCACTCTGCACTATAGATACTTTTATGAGGTATTACCCTTTACTTTTCCTCTGATTGGATATTTTTTATTACATTTTCTATTGTGTCTGCACACAGCCAGCCAAGGGAACATCGATCTGCACATTACCTATTGTAATGTCACCCTCTAGTTGGTGGCCCTTAAAGGGATAGTAATGTTTCACAAAAACAGCAGCTCCAATTAATTTTCATAGTATTTGAGCCATATAGAGTATTATTTTATTACTGTCAGAGTTGTAGCTCAAGAGTAATTGAATTATAAAGTTTCCCCCTCCCGCCCCTTGTACCTAGTGTAACAATGCTCATCTCAGATGTGGAGTCTGGTTGCTTGACCAGACAGATAACAGAAAGGGACTATTACAGCTGATTTTATTATGAAGCATTACTATCCCTTTAAGCATGCGACACGGAATGTCACCCTGTTGATGCAGGCGACATTCTGATGTTGGCCTTTTGATTTGGGTGACATTGTGATCTCGCTCTTTTGATGGTAACCAACTAGAGGGCGAAATTTCAATAGTAAACCATATATTGTCTCCAGCTGTTAGACTGGAACAGGTCTGTATACTATCACTATCGGTCATATTCCATAGACTTGCAAAACATTATATCAACTTTAATCGCATTGAGAAATATATAAATATTTACATATTTCTACTGTCAGATAATGCTTCACTAAACTAGGTGCCTGATATGATGAACGTAGCATATGGCATACAGTGCTGTTGTCTCACAAGGCTTTCCAAAAGACAGGTTCATACTATCTGCATTTGCTGTTACATATTTGTTTCTTTTCTTTTTTTTTGTATATTTTCATAATTGCATGTTATATTTTAAATTAGAGAAATATTAAAGGGATAGTAATGTTTCATAATAAAAACAGCTCTAATTAATCATCATAGTATTTGGAGTTTGGAGAGTGTTATTTCAGTTCTGTCAGAGTTGTAGTTCAGAAGTTATTCAATGACAAAGTTTCCCCCTCCTGCCCCTTTTACTGATGTCACACTGCTCAGCCAATGCAGAAGGGAGGTGCCCAGGTGGATTGCACAGAGGGACAATCTTCAATTAAGATAAGGGAAAAACCTGAAAAGCTTGTCAAGGGGGACAGGGCTTTCATCTTTTTCATATAAAGAAGATTGTCCCCTGCTGTTATCTGTCTGGTCTTACAACCAAATTCACATCTGAGAAGAGATGGCTTACACTAGGTAAAAGGGGCGGGGAGGGGAAACTTTGCTTGTGAATATCTCTTAAACCAAAAAGGTTTGAGAGATAAGACTTATATCGTTCTTCATGTTTTTTTAATGCCTACAAAATAAAGTTAAAACGAAGTATTACTATCCCTTTAACAACAAAAAAATTGGTAATAGTGCATCTTTTAACCCTTTCAGTGCCACACTGGTATGCATTGTAAATCCCTGTGGCATTGAAAGGGTTAAGGAAGGACAGCTGCTGTGTCTGCTCTATAGCAGAGACTGAAAACTGTCCTCTGGCTCCAAGGGAAGCAACAGGGAGATCCTAACATCACCAACCTCAGGTAGGCGATGTTGGAATTGTGAATTCTGACAGCAGAGGCAGCTATCGGAGTTTAGTGCACGCAGCAAAAAGCCACATTAACATATAAACACACTGACATGAATATGACAATCACTTATTAGCCTGTGTTTCCATATGGAATGACACATTGTTGAGGTGTTCAGGGCAAAATCATAAAAGGAATAGCAAACTTATGGCAATGATGGTGAATTGGTGGCAGATTGACAAGGATATGATGGTGAAAATACGTTAGTGCATATTGTTAATTGCCTTTGACACAGATCCTTTACATCTTAAGCGAACCTTATCGAACCTTAGTGCATCTCGGCCAGAGTATATTGTAAAGGGCAAGACATCATCACAATCAGTGTTGTGTATTTAACTGTTAAAATATACACTAGTTTAATGATGTCCAGCAAATGGACTAGGAGCAGGGGGAGGGAGAAAGGAGTAGTAACAGTGCAGGAATGTGTTAATGCAATTGCAACAGCATCTACCACAGTAGTATTAGTAGCCCGTCAGGAACCTCCCAGTGTATGAAGTCCACAGTATGGAGATACTTCACTCATGACCTAAAAGCAAAATATGCTGCTATATGTTGCCTGTGTAAGAAGCCTATGAGTAAGGGGAAAGCAGGCTCATTCCTACCTACCTCTTCACTGAGATCCCACCTGGTGCACAATGACAGGTCTGATTGGGAGACACACCATCAACATGTCACGCGTGCCACAACTAGCAGCAGCAGAAGCAATCCTAAAAATTCCAGGGTGTCTGGAGCACAAAATAGAAGAGCTGTTGATGTATCAAAGAGTGTGCCAGGATTTAGTTCATTTGAAATAACACCTATGGCTCCTGCTGCAGAGAAGCCTGACTCTGAGATTGTTGTAGGAGATGACAATAGTTATAGAGTTCTCATGCATGCCACAACCGAAACCCACCCTTCCCCTCACCATACACACACCTCCTCAAGATATGATGTTAAAGCAATGAAGTTACTTAGTTCTTTTTCCATGTACTGCCAACCAACTCTTAATGAGTTCTTGGGAAGGAGTCAAAATGTTAAAAAAAAATTACCAAAATATGCCAGTGAAACAGAAACATTACCAAGATGTTGGCAGATGTTTCTAGAAAACTGAGGTTTTAAAGATCTGATGTCATGCATTGCACCCCTCAGGCATATTCAAAGCTGCAGTTATTTTTCAAGATTGACTGTATCAGAATTGTACAAAAAGGTGGTAAGTGCAGTGGGCAAAGAGCTGGAAATAGGGAACGAAAATTCACCTGACAACAGATATGTGGACAATTATGCAGAGTACAGACTATATGTCTATCACTGTTCACTAGGTTCTAGCAGTATTATTAAAGAACAGCAGCAGGGTAGCCCATATCATTGGCATGCAGAGTTGTAAGAGACAATCCCACAAAGTCATAGTTGTGTTAAATAAACTACAGCAGGTGATAGAAGAATGGCTTGTACACCACTATTTGAAAGTAGGCTTTGCGTGTGTTGATAATGGCTCCAATGCAGTTCCCCCAATGCATTATATTCCATACAAGACAGTAACAATCTGCCCTATCACCACCTGAAAATGGAGGTCCCTACCAGGTGGAATTCCACATTATACATGCCAGTGCATTTGTACTAGCAGAATAAAGCTAATAATGAGTATAAAATGCAACATTGGAAGGCTTTGAAGGGAGACTCTTTGTTATCTGGGCAATTGCAACTAATGTGTGATATATGTGAGTTTCTGAAACCTTTTGAGTAGGTCACCTTACAGTGCTGTGGTATAAGATGGCACTATATAATTAAAGAATAATAAGAATAGTAAGGGCAGGAAATTAAAGGATTCTCCCACTGCAAAAAACTGAGGCATATTACTGATAAATCTTATAATAATAACCAGTTGGTCAAAGACATGTTAGCTCACTCTGAGCAGGATCCCAGCATAGTGTCCATTAGAAGCAATGAGGAATATATTTTATTCTTATTTTATTTATTTAGAAAATGGGTTGGTATTTTGGAAACTGATACACACAAATAATCTGTAGCTCCTAGGACTGGCCCCACTGCATGTGAAATGGTTAGGGAATGCCAGCAGGACTGCATTCTAGGCAGAAATGAAGACCCTACTGGCAATTTACAAACAGAACAGTCTAGGTGGCCAGGACTGGGGTACTGTAGTGTAAAACATTAGTTGCCCACCAGCAAGCATGCAGTCTCAGTAGGTTTTCAGTGCAGCTGTTTATATTGTAAATGACAGCAGGGCAAACCTATCAAGCAGCAGTGTTGGGAAACTTGCATTTCTCAAAATCAACCATCATCTAAAACCATCTGAGTATCTTGTAGCAGAAGTGGACAAAAGGAGGGATTTAAAGGGTTGCTATCATTTATGACTGTGAGGACCTGAAGTAATTTATTAGTGTATTTATATATAATAAAACACAATTCCAACGGTTCATCTACTTTAGGCAGTATTTATAAAGAGAGAAACAGTCTGCATTCCCAAAGTGCAATCCTTCTTTAACTACACCAGGAAACACATTCCCCTTTTTATCCCCCTATTGCATTAACACAGTTGCACACACACCAATGTTACCTTTGATGGTATGTTTGGGTTGTTGTATGGTCAGGTGGCTAATACGGCTGACTGATCTGTGATCCGCAATTTATAAAAGCGCTTTCAGGTCCATTACTGATGCAGGCAGTTTGCCTGTTCAATAGCCTCCTGACTGTGATATCTGGCATCGTTCAATGGATCCTATACTTATAGCTGTGTTTACACAATTGTTGTTCAGATATATACATTGCGGATCACAGATCAGTCAGCCGTATTAAACTCCAGACCATACAACAACCAGAGCATACAATCAATGGAGGAGACTGCAGCATGATATTATCTCCCACAAAGCAAGAGTTGTTTCAATTTGAAGGTTGGTTCTGTTTACGGTGACTATACACCTGATAAGGATAGGAGAGTCAGTCTTTGTTAGCCATTACACCTGCCCGCTTTTCTTCAGATCTATATTATTGGATCAAATACAGACTTGCAGTTTCAGATTCTGAGACTTGATAGCATTTATATCATAGTTTTATTTTTTGACGTCATTTATTTGTACTGGTACCAGACACTTAGTGTTTCTATTCACAATTATATTGGTGTGTTCTAAGTCCAATCCTCACAAGTATGAATAAATAGAGACGATAGTCTTTGAATCCAAGTAGATCATCAGGTAACTAGCATCTGTGCAGCTAGTCCACGTAAGTAGTCTTGTTAGCCACCATCAATAGAAAATATGTAGAAACAACGTAGCAACGCTCAAGATACTCAGAGTTCCATGTCATCAACCATAAGAAATAAATATATATAAAACACAAGGAGAAAAGAAGATCTAAGAGTAGTAAGCTTAATAGCACAATCGTTAAAAAGAAAAGACAAATGCGCACTCACTTGACCCACAATGGGTAAACAGCATTTCGGGTTCCCAAATCCCCCTAATAGTCTCGTAGCCACCTTCTCCTACTATTAATCTAAACCAAGATGAAAATTCCCATTTGTATCCCTTCTTATCAGATGGACCTCAGACTCTGATGCTAGTTGGCCTGATATTTAATTGAATAATTGCCTGCTAATATGGTCCACAAATATACAGTGTGGTATAGAGGTGTATGAAAGGGTATAAAGGTCCATAATGCTGGCAATAGGGAGAAACTACTGGCAGGGGACGTAAGGCCTCGACAGGCACTGAATAGAGAACTCACTAGGCTTAATAATCCAAACACATTATTGACTGTGTTCTGCTGACTTCTTCAAAGACTGATCAGTAAGAACGGAAGAGAATATCCATAAACATTCTGTATTTAGCAACTGTGATTGGTTTTGATTGGCTGACAACAAATGGTGAGCTGCTCTCGGGTGTTGTGAGCCTTGATCCTACGCATTTCTTATCATAGGATACTTCATCAGGGAATCCCTGAAATAAATTTATTTGCAGACCTCAGGCATCCCAAAAACACTCTGAGAAAAATGTTTTTGCATCCCTACTGGCCTAGTGCCAGCAGTGCTAGATGGTGGTGGCAAATTCCACTTGTGATATTCAGAAATTTGATACTGCTGTGATTTCTGCTGTCTAAGCAGCAGGAGGATAGGTTACCAGATGGATCATCAGCACTAATATAAGACAGGTAGTAGTACAATGATACTTCTACTTGCCACTAGCCCATGTGTTTCTGAGGCAGAAATTACACCACAACAAGCCTCCACACCACTTCAGATGCATCTAGAGAGAAATAGTTAGCTAACTATGTTTCTCCCTTAGCACTCTAAAATGATGGGCTTGGTAGAAAACTAATTTTTTTCCTTGAGAGCAGGAAGGAACTATGGCTTTCATCAGCAACTGCAATGTGCACAGTGTGCATAAGGAAACATTGTAAAGTAGGGGAAGAATTTGAAAGCATCACAACAATTAACAAATGTGCACTCACATTTAGGAACAGGCACATCTGCAACCAAATACCTTGACAATTAAGTTAGTAATGTAAAACTATTCCCGAGGAAGCCAAATACTGCTGTCACTATGGCCTTTGTCCACTCCTCTAAGGACACACAAAGTCAAGATAGAAGAGGATGCTTTGTAAGATTTGTTGTTAAAGGCCCTAGCCCTGAGGAAACATTGATTTGTAGGACTTAGACTTGTTAGAAACAAAGCCCCAAAAATTGTTTATTTTGTTGTAGGCCTATGTTTTTTTGTAATTTTTTTGTTTGTAAAGCACAAGTCCTGATAAAAAAATGCCGTACTGGTCTAGTGCCAGTAGATCATGTCATGCTGGTCAGTAGCCACTGTCCATTGCCCTGATGTAGATGCGGATTTTGCAACTGCTGTTTTTGCTGATGCTGCTGAGTTTAAGCAGCAGGATGATTAGGCAGCTCAAAGGAAATGGGATCAACAACAGCAGTAACATGGGTGATGGATGATGAAGGTTCCACATGCCATGACTAGCTCCAGTGATGTGCCTGAGGCAGTAGCAGCACAAAAATTAGCCCCCAGTATATGTGGAGAAAAGAAGACTTTTGCCAATAATTCTTCTCCACCTTCCTCTCCTCCAAAAGCATGGGTGTATTGTTACTAGAATAAAACATTTTCCTTTCAGTGCAGAAATTGTGCCTCTCATTAGCAACTGCAAAGTGCACAATGTGTGTGGTAAATAACACCTGGAAGAACAACAAGGCACCAGAAACCAAGTACTGCTGCTGTCACTATACCCCTTGTCCACACCCTGCTAAGGTGTATTCTCTCCTTTCCCCTTCTCACTGACTTGTCACAAATTCTGCACAGTGCCATTGTGGTGACTGCACGTGCTTGTCCCAAAAGAAAAATAGTACCTCACCCATGACTTCAGGGGGTAGGGAACAGATGGAGAAGAATGGCCTCTTTCTTCTTGTCCTCCACATTCCCCTTCACTGTTTGGGGCAGAGGATGATGTTGCTGCTACTGCCTCAGAATCAGCACTGCAACAAGGACCATGGATTTTGCCACTGGCAAGTGTAACCTGTCCTTGTTCCATATCACTTGTTGGGCCCATTCGCACTGTGTCCACGGTGGTCTGTGGCACACTAGCCTGCTCCTCAGCATCCTGCTGCTCTTGCAACTCAGCAGCAGCAGGAATTAGTGAAGTTGTGAACTGGTGCTGGTGGTGGTGATGCCCATCCTCATCCCTGTCTCCCATTTCTTCTGAGTTTGAGCTAAAAAGGCCATCAATGTCTCTTCCACCCGAGCTTCTCTACCTTCATCATCATCACCACCACCACCAGTCCCTCCATGCTGCTGCTCTATTACAGACATCTCACTGCTGGTCAAAGAAGGAGAAGAGAAATGTGATAGAGCATCCCCTAATGTCACACTTGCCATTTCTTGGTGACCTGAAGAAGGTAGACTGGCAAGACTAGCAGCAGACACAGGCAGCTGATCTGTGCTCCTGAAGATGGTGGTGGTATTATTGCTGCGCCTGCTAGCCACCAGTTCTGGCTTCTTCAGGATCATGTTCCACCTGGACAATGCTGTGGAGGGAAGGGGACTCCTAGGGTCAGGGTAATGGTGTGGGCTCCCTTGACAGCTAGTCTGGAAGCTCTCAGTTGCGTACCCTATCACTCCCCTAATGCTATTCCCACCAGCTGCTTTACCATTACTGTTACTACTACTAACACCAACCACATAAATTTCAACCCCTGAGTCTTCTTCCTCACAGTCATTAGTAATATGGTGATTACCCCCCTCTTTCACTCTTAACACTAACAAGCTTCTGAACCTTCTTAGTAGTAGTATTAGCCCTAGAGGGACTGCTTGGGTATGGTAAGTATGACTTTGGGTCCCCTGCTGTCACACTTGGCATCATGATCTCCTTTTCCCCCTCCTGAGTATTACAAGAAACAATGGCAGTAGGTTCAGTACTGGTGGCAGCAGGTTCAGCACTGACAGCAGGCACAGCAGTGGTGTCAGCAGGGGAAGCATTGGCAGCAGACACAGCAGTGGTGGCATCAGGGGCAGCACTAACAGCAGGCAAAGCACTGGTGGCAGCAGGCCCAGCACTGGTGGCAGCATGGGCAACACGTCTGACAGCAGGCACTGCAATGGTGGTAGCAGTAGCAGGGGCAGCACATATGACAGCAGGCACAGCAATGGTGGTAGCAGTAGCAGGGGTAGCACGTCTGGCAGCAGGCACAGGCAGCTGACATATCCTGCTCTCACTACTACTCTCTTCTTCCTCCCTTGACATTATTTTCCCCAAGATCCCAAAGGGTGATTTAGAGGGACTGGCCAGCATTGGGTCTGTAGTGCTCACCTCCCCTTCCTCCACAGAAGACTTAGTAGACACATAAGGGTCCTTCCAGTTCCTCCTTTTATTTGTTTTAAACTTTTTCATAGTGATAGCAGTCACTATGAGCCTCTCCTGCCTCAGTTTTGCAAAAGGATCACAGCAGAACAGCACAGCATATCTCTCTCACTCTGTAGTGCTTCTATTGTGTTTCACTTCCTCAAATATGTCACGTTTTTATAGTGATTAAGTGAAAAACATGTAAATCAATGGGTGGAAACTTTCCAGCCATTGAAAAAATGGTGAAGAATTTTTGCCAATGGGCAAAAAATGTGAAGATTTTAACCACTGGTTTTAAAATTGATTTTCCCATGAAAAAGCAGACAACAATGTGGTTTACACAGATTTTTTGCGGGAACATGAAGGGACCTTTTGCCCACCCCTAGTCCCATGTTGATCAAGGTGATGTTCAGCACACTAACCTGTTCATCATTATCCTGGCAGATGAACTTTTGCCTCTGATTTATCAGTAGCAGGACTTGCAGCAGAAGTCAACTCCTGAGTGTCACTGCTGGTGGTGGCAGTGATGTCCATCTCCATTTGCATGTCTTTTACCCATTTCTTATTGCATTCCACCAAATTTTCTCTCATACTCTCCTTCAGACCAGCTCCCCAAACATCACTTTCATCACCGCCACCAGTCTCCTGATACTCTTTGGGACTGGTTGGGTATTAATGTTTTGACGGAGTGTCCCCTGCTGTCCCACTTGCCATCTCTTTAGAAGAATGTAAACTGTCAGCAATAGAAGTAGGCACAAGCAGCTTACATGGGATGCTGCTCCTAAGAGGGACAAGGCTGACAGGGGACTGAGAATCATTTGATCAGGGTATGTGGGCTCCCATTGCCGCTGGTGCTGCTGACTTCCTCCTCCACCTCTGTATCAGCAACATCAGTAGAATTAGGGTCCATCCAGCTTCTCCTGCTGGTAACAGTGCTAGCAAGCACTTAAAACATTTTTTTTTCTTTTTTTATATATTAACTTTTTTTTTAAAATAAACCCCTAAACTGCACCTTACTGCATGGCAGGAAATTCTGGGAGTTTTTCCATCATTGGAAACCATAAGTCGAAAATGGAACCGTTCTTGTGTGAAATTCTGTGGTGTTAGTGAAAGTGGTAAATCTATAGGTTTCTCTGTGTGCAGGGATTTCCATGAGTATAATAGAAATTCATCCTTTTTTTGTGAAAATTCCCTTCAACAAAAGTGGACTTTTTGTCCATCCCTATTCAGCAGCAGCTGTACTGCAGCAACAATACCCATGACCATAGAAAGTGTAGGTGGAAAATGGCCTAGTTTTACTGGAAATTCATTGATAGCAGTGACAAATCTGAAATGTTATAAATGTTTTATATGTATGGGAATTTCTACAGAAAAAGTTTCAAATTGTGTTTTTTGTATGAAAATTCCTTGGCACTTCTCGCCATTCTATGATTCTTGTCATCTCCAACAAACACCTCTGTGATTTTCATTTGCACAGCACCAGAAGGAGACATTGGTGTTATTGTAAATGAGTGACTTCAGTTACATCTACAATACTACTAGTATGTGCCCTTCAGCCCTGACATCATTTAGGAGTGCTACTGTTTCTGCTAATCATTGCCTTGGATGTGTTTCAATGAGGATGTTACTAATTGAAATCTCAGTTTCCCCCTGCTTGCATGTTTTTAAAGAGACAAATAACAATATGTTTATTTTTTGTATTGTGAGTGAAGTCCTGAAGATACTAGAGATTTTATAGACTGAGGTATTACTGATACTACTATAGGTACTAGGTGTTGTAATAATACTAGCAGTGGGTGTCACTGGAAGCTGCACTTCAAACAGCAGCAGAAGTATTCATACTTAAGGTTAGTGGATGTTGAGGACCTGTGTTGCTGCTTTTATCACTGTGTGGTGTTTGGACTTGGAGGTGGAGATGCTGATAATGATAATGACTGAGATTATGACTTTGTATTTGTAGGGATGTTTACTTGTCGAGAGTCTGACTTTCCATTTGATCTCTCAAACAGTTATAAACAAGCATATTGATCATTTTCAGTGGTGGAAGATTGGGCTATTTCCTTTCAGCTATTCTTTTGCCATATCATCATCACTCTCACTCTTTTCTTAATCTCTTTGAGAAGAAGGGTAGGATGGTGGATGGATATATTCTATATCAACATAATCATCAATTATTAGATCAGCAAAAGCAGCAGCAACATCCTTTAACTTTCCGCTTCATTCATATTTTAGTCTGAAAGTATTTATTTTTACTTTTCCTCTTAGGGGGATTTATTCATTGGCCACTAGTTTGTGGTGTGGTGTTACTGTCAATGTCTGACTCAGCAGTTATCTTCATTGCTAACTCTTCCTTTGCTATGGCAACAGCAATAGAATGCTACTTATAGTCATTATTAGTGTTCTTAAAAGGTATACTAATACTGGTGGTGGTGGAATTTGTCATATTCCTTTTACAAACATCATTATCATCATTTATTGCACAAGTTGCAGCAACCAGGACTACAGTCAGTTTTTTTTTAAACAACTTTACTACCACTAGCACATTCTTCCTACTCCTTTCCCATTACCTATTCCCCTAGAATAGTTGGTGGACATAATGATAGCAGGTTTGATTTTTACTGTTAAGTATAAAAGCTGTTAATGTGTGGAGTAATGTTTTATCTGCCTGAAAATAAGAAAGGTGTATGTATCTGTCATTGTCCATCTTAGTAGCAGCTCAGGTGAAGCATTCTCTTGTCTTCCACCTGAACTAACTTATATGCCATTGGCACTGTATGCTGAGAGGGTCCACCTTCATCTATAGCCTTCTTCCATAATACTTTTTCTCCAGCACCATAGGGTCTGTAGTGTCCCCAAGGGAGGGCTGACATCTTGTGGACTGGGGGGCAAATACAAAGAGGTGGCACATTTTTACTTTTGTTCCAGCCCACTCTCTTAGTCCACCCCTATTTATTATTGTGACGTAAGGCAAGTGATATCCCATGTCTTAAAATGTAAACGTGGCTACACTTAGGTACCACAGAGCTTACAATTTCAGTAAAGCTACACTAATGATAGCATAGAGCTTGCAAGGTAAATGGGCTATACTACTAGTGTAGCTCCATTTGTATTGTAGCTCTGTGGCATAATTTTTGTAGATCCATTTCAATTGTAAGCTCTGTGGTATCACTGTGTATCTCAATTTACAGCAAGAAGCATGATATTGAGCGAAGCAGTGTCCCACTGGCCAGACATATAACTGGCCCAGGGAGCAATTGCCCTTTTACCCCCCAGGCCAGCCTTCCCCTGAGTGTCCAATATGCTATCAATAATTTCCTGCTTCTATGTTCATCTTTAAATCAAGGCAAATACATTTTGTTTGTGTACATCTAGCCAGTGACACCTCACTGCAAAATGTATATTTGAGGTTGCTGATTTTCCAGCCAAGTCTGAAAGATATACTGACAATTCTCCTTTATAATTTCAACAGAAATCTTACAGTAATCTGCATGTAGAAAGCATATTGTTTGATTGTTACAATCCTTACTGTAACTGTACTTCTTGATCTAATGTGTTGCTAATGTGATGCTTTCCATCTGTTAAAACATATTAAAATCCAACATAAACTGAGTTTAAAAAACATGAGTGATCAACACCTTGGTGGGTACAATCCCAAAAGCAAATTACCAGCTTAATAATTCTTAATGAAGGATTATCACATTTTCTCTCCTTCTTTTGTCTTCATATAGATAATTGTATTCCAGAACCCTTTTCTCTCTGTGTGTCTAGAGAGACTTGCAACACCTCAGTGATGACATCAATACTTTCCTGAATGTATGTTTGAGGTTGCTGGCTTATGCATGTAAATATTTGCCTGACATTTTGGAGCTACCTGTCTGTGAGTGGGACCCATACTGATATTAATTTGGAAATGTCATCTCTGTTTTGGCATAAGAGAGCAAAAAATCAGATTGAGCAGCTCCTGGGTAGAAACCATCCTAAGAACAAATTAGCATTTTTGCTCATTCTTTGTATGTTTTGTGTGCTACAATGTAGGTTAGTGGGTTGTGTAAAACTAATGAAAAACATAAAGGATGCATAACAGTGTATTCTATGGTACACAGAATGAATAGTGTTCTAGATTTACTCATGCAGGAATTTGTCAAGGTGTACGTTAATGATTTTTTCTCATGAGCAAAGGACATTGACCACAAGGACTTCAGCATAAATCAATTAAGTATGAAAAAAATCAAAGTGGCTTTATTTTTCTTTAACCCCTTGTATTCATATCAAATCAGATAATCAGTAGGGATATGCGAAAAGTCAAACGATTTTCCCACAGGATATTTCTGGGAAAACTGGCAATTGTCCATTTTCCTGCAGAAATTCCTACAATTAAAAAAAAACATACATTTTCTGCCTTTTCACCTTTCTATGGTTGCAAGATTCCCATCACAATACTACTGCTGTTGCTGACTAAGTGTAGAAATCAACAGCTGAAAGAAAAAGTTGTGAGCAGCAGCAAAATACCTTAAAACAATGTCCCTTTGGCTTTTACCCATGACACTAGCAAGTAACCACTGATTTATACAACCCTGGTTTATCCATTCCAGAAAAATAACTGTGACTTTGGATATGCCAGCAGTACTTTTGTATTATTTTTGTGCAGGTTTTGACTCCCTTCTAAGAACTTAGAAAGTGTGGGTTGACAGTACATAATGTATGAACTGTGTAACTTTATTGCTGTAACAACATAACTTAGGGCAGTGAAGGTGTAGTGGAGGTGGCTGCAGGTGTGGGTAGTCTATGACTCCTGTCATTCTCCTCCATGTTTTGTAAATCTCCTCTATACTGCCTGTCCCATCGGTGAAAGCATGGAGCGTGATTTGCAAAGGAGTGGGCAGGGGGCTATGCCCCCCTGCCCACTCCTGTTAAAATAAATTTAATGACTTCACACTCCACCACATTAAACACCTCCTCCCTCTACACCCTCCCTCCCATTCTCCACATACACAACTTCAGCCTCTACCACATTACACACTTCCTCCCTGTACACCCTTCCTCCCCTTCAACATGTACGGGACTTTACCCCCTGCCCACTCCTGTGAAAAACTCTGCAAGGACCTCACCTCCACATTACACACCTCCACCTTCTACACCCTCCCTCCCCTTTGCCTGCTCAACTTACACTCCCCTTCACCTCATTCATGGCCTCACACTGATCAATTGCCCTCCCCTTCTCCTCATTGCCTAACCCTGCACTTTGCCGCCTCCACTCCCCTATAATCTCTGCAATGACTTTCACCATTTACACTGTTCACTCTCACTGGTCTGTCGATTCTTCTTCATCTCAATGCTCTCCCTTTTACCTTCCTCTTCAGCCTGCTCACCATCCTGTATGCAACCACTTTCACCTTCTTCATTCGTTACCTTCTCACAGTCTTCCTCTTTGTCCTCACCACTATCACTTCCACAC
Source organism: Rhinophrynus dorsalis (assembly GCA_037306005.1). Taxonomy (NCBI): domain Eukaryota; kingdom Metazoa; phylum Chordata; class Amphibia; order Anura; family Rhinophrynidae; genus Rhinophrynus; species Rhinophrynus dorsalis. The sequence continues at coordinate 128,235,561 of CM074720.1, read as the reverse complement.
ACTTCTCTTGTCTTTCACCATCCTCTCTTCCTCCATTCTCTTTGCTGTTGGGCCCTCTCACACCTTGTTAGGGATGTGTCGACTCTTCTGTTTCACTCCACTGTTTCTATTCACCTATTTGACTCACACTCCCAATCGCCTCATTGTGTCTCGGTTCGACTCACATTGTCCTTTGCCTCATTGTGTCTCCATTTGACTGTTTGACTCACACTGTGCTCTGTCTCATTGTATCTCTGTCCAACTGTTCAGCTCCCACTCCCCTTTGCCTCCATGTGTCTCTGTTTGACTAACATTTCCCTTCACCTCATTGTATCTCATTTGACTGTTCGACTCCCACTCCCCTTTGCCTCAATGTGTCTCTGTTCGACTAACATTTCCCTTTACCTCATTCTACCTCCATTTGACTGGTTGACTCACACTCCCCTTCTCTTCATTGTGTCTCTGTTCACCTGTTCAGCTCACATGCCCCTATTACCCAATAAGCTCTTTCTACTCTGGCACATATGCTTTACCCACTCCTCTTACTCACTCCTCCAATTCCCCAACCACATTAACTAAAATAACACAAACAATTATAACAATGTCCCCCTTACACAATCAACTCTGTTTCCAATTTGCTAGTACTATATAAACAGGCAGAGAGCTTCTTTTAAGTGATGGAGGACTGAGCATTTCCTTTTAGCTAGTTTTACATATCATCATCTCTTTCACTCCCTGCTTTATCTGTATCAGAAGAAAGGGAGGAAGATGGAGGGATACATTCTAGATCTTAATCATCATAAACAATTAGGTCATCATCGACATTGCCACATTCCCCAGTACCTTCATTTTCTTCTGGGCTTTTTGAAGTGTCAAACAGTTACCTTTTACAGAATATTTGTCACTATATTGTAGATGGGTGTTATTTAGTGATGAGCGAGCGTGCTCGGCCGATGCTCGGATCGGCTCGAGCATCGCTCTGCTCGGCACATGGCGGTACTCGTCGAGTACCGCCATGTGCTCTCCCGCCATGTTCGGGTGGCGGGGATCTGTGCCGGAAGAGGCACAGATCACAAGACGCTCCGCTGGACCACCAGGGACTGGAGGTACGGGGGCATTGCGGAGATGAAGGGGGCATTGCGGAGATGAAGGGGGACATTGTGGAAGAGGGGCATAGACTCTATGCCCCTCTTCCACAATGTCCCCCTTCATCTCCGCTATGCCCGTCTTCCACAATGTGCCCCTTCATCTCCGCTATGCCCCTCTTCCACAATGTGCCCCTTCATCTCCGCTATGCCCCTCTTCCACAATGTCCCCCTTCATCTCCTCTATGGCATAGAGGAGATGAAGGGGGACATTGTGGAAGAGGGGCATAGCGGAGATGAAGGGGGACATTGTGGAAGAGGGGCATAGCGGAGATGAAGGGGCACATTGTGGAAGACGGGCATAGCGGAGCTGAAGGGGGACATTGCGGAGCTGAAGGGGGCATTCGGAGATGAAGGGGGCATAGCGGAGATGAAGGGGGCATTGACCAGGCACCCTCCCCTCATCAGAGCAGGGGGTGCCTGGTGTCGCCCCATTCATTTCAATGGGGCTCGGGTGCTCGGCCGAGCACTCGAGCCTCAGGGGGTGCTCGGTCAGAGCACCCGAGCACCCGAGCATCGGGGTGCTCGCTCAACACTAGTGTTATTCTGTCAGACTTAGCAGTTGGTTTAACTGCTAAACCCTACTCCAGCATGCAAACAACATCTCATTGCGATCTTCAGTGTTTTTAAAAGGGTTACAGCTGGTGGTGGAACTTTTCATGCCACTTTTATGAACCACCTCCTCAGGAGGAAGAAGATCATGATAATTTAATGCACATACTTCAGCAACCACAGCAAGTTTTTGATCTAACACTTTACTACCATTTCCATGTGCTCCTCCTACTCCTTTCCCCTGCTTAGGCTCTGGGTCAGGCTGAGGAAGCTGCAACTCAGTGCTGCCATTGTTGTTTTCAAACCGAACAACAATGTTCCCCTTTTCAAAATCAAATCCTAGGTTCCTTAGGATGTGTTTAGCGTGATGTGGTTAGAAGCACAATCTGCTGAGCTCTGAGCCCTACTGCTGCTTACGCTATTACAAGAGGAATCTTCCTCCTTAACAGTACCAGCAGTCTTCCATTTCCTCTTGCTGCTTGGACAAAGAGCCTCAGTATATGCATTGCTCAGTTCAGTAGGCAACAGCCGCAACACAGGCTACAACCATAAACTAGTATTTTTCATATCTGTGGCTCTCTTCCCTCTCTGTTTTCATTTGACATCTTGTAGTAGTAGCAGTAGGATTGCATCAGCATCTAGCCCCATTAGTAGTATTAACCCCTCAGGAACCCCTCAGTCCATGAGGTCCACAGTATGGAGATACTTCACTCAGGATCCAAAATCTAAGCATGTTGCTATCTGTTGTCTGTACGAAATGAATGTGAGCTGGGGGAAAGCAGGATCACACCTAGACATTGGTGCCTCTTCTACGAGATTCCACCTGAAGGACAACCACAGGTCTCACTGGGAGACACACTATTAGCAGGTCAGAGTTGCCACAAACAGAAGTAGCAGAAGCACTCCAAAAATTTTCCAGGGCTCTGGGGCAGATAATGGAAGTAGTGATATTAATTATGCATCAGAGAGTTTGCCACTGCCAACAGTTAGTTAATTCCAAATAACACACCTACCACTTCTGCTGCAGAGGAGTATGATGACTCTGATTTTGCTCTAGAAGATGGCAAGAGCCATATACTTCCCACACATGCTACCTCTACCTCCACCACCTCGTTAAAGCTATCAAGTTCCAGGGTTCTTCTGCCATGTCCTGCCAACGCACACTGACTGAGTTCCTGGAAAGGAGTACAAAACTTCACAAAAATAATACAAAGTATGCCTATGGAATGGCAAGATTGTCCAGATGTTGGCAGTGGACATGCTTCTGTATTCTTTTGTAGAAAACCAAAGTTTCAGAGAACTAATGTCATGTGTAGCTCCACGTATATCCCAAGCCGCAGATATTTTTCCAGGACAGCTGTGCCTGAATTGTACAAGCAGAAAGCCAGACTACATGTATTAACAGTGTCATAGATGAGGAGGAGGGATGTGAAGAAGGGTTGCTACCATCTGCCACACTTGGAACCACTGCTATGACCAATAAGTAATATGTATCAGTAATCTGAGAAGGATAGCTTACATTTGACACAAACATGATAAAGGTAAAATCTGCTTTAGGATTGCAATCTATATACATATACAAACACACATCAATAACACCATGCCAGTCTTCCACTGTGGCATTTGTAAGCTAAAAGAGACTGCACTCTGGGTGCGAGGACACAGTCCCAGAGAGCTTTTGCATACCCTTGCAAGCTCATGAGCCTAGTTGAGCATCTCTGACTTCTTCTATCCATATGCAAATTGCTCTTAGGGTTATTCACCCTAAACATAATGGGGGAATCCAGACAAAGACACCTTCCTCACAGGTGCCTAGAAGGATCAGCTGCACCTTACTGATGAGGCCCAACTAGGCCAAAACGTATGTCTGGGGTTAGTAGCTTCCCTTGTTTAGAGAGGAATTGTTATTTTGGCAGGACCTGTATGATATGCTTCAGAATATTTCTTCTCCGTGTATGGCATTTGTGAGCTAACAGAGGTTGCACTCTGGACACCACGGAACACAGTCCCAGTGAGCTTTTGCATACCCTTGCAAGCTTATGAGCCTAGCTGAGCATCTCTGACTCCTATTTCTATGCCAGTTGCTCTTGGGGTTAGTCACCCTAAGGGTAATGGTGGAATCCAGACCTGGACCCCTTGCTCACAGGTGCCTAGAGGAATCAGCTGCATCTCACCGACGATGCCCAACTAGGCTAAAATGTATGTCTGGGATTAGCTGCTTCCCTTGTTCAGAGAGGAATTGTCTGCAGTATTGTGGCTGGACTGGCATGATATGCTTCAGAATATTTCTTCACAGTGTATGGCATTTGTGAGCTAAAAGAGATTGTACCCTGGGCACAGGAACACAGTCCAAGTGAGCTTTTGCATACCCTTGCAAGCTTATGAGCCTAGTTGTGCATCTCTGACTTCTTCTATTTCTATTCCAATTGCTCTTGGGGTTAGTCACACTAGGCCAAACTAGGCAGAAACGTATGTCTGGAATAGCTGCTTCCCTTGTTCAGACAGGAATTGTCTGCAGTTTCGTTGCTGGACGGCATTTTGTCAGGACCTGTATGATATGCTTCATAATATTTCTTCTCTGTGTATGGCATTTGTGAGCTAAAAGAGGTTGCACCCTGGGGTTGAGAACACAGTCCCAGTGTGTTTTTGCATACCCTTGCAAGCTTGTGAGCCTAGTTGAGCATCTTCGACTTATTCTATCCATATGCAACTTGCTCTTAGGGCTAGTCACCCTAAGGTAATGGGGGAATCCAGACGTGGACCCCTTGCTCACAGGTGCCTAGAGGCATCAGCTGCACCTTACTGACGAGGCCCAACTAGGCCGAAATGTATGTCTGAGTTAGTTGCTTCCCTTGTTCAGAGAGGAATTATCATTTTTGCTGGGCAGGTATGATACGCTTCAGAATATTTCTTGTCTGTGTATGGCATTTGTGAGCTAAAAGAGATTGCACTCTGGGTGCAAAGAAACAGTCCCAGTGAGCTTTTGCATACCCTTGCAAGCTCATGAGCCTAGTTGAGCATCTCTGATTTCTTCTATCCATATGCAAATTGCTCTTAGGGTTAGTCACCCTAAGGTAATGGGGGAATCCACAGGGGACTAGAAGGATCAGCTGCACCTCACTGACAAGGCAGAAGTAGGCTGAAACGTACGTCTGGGGCTAGCTGCTTCCATTGTTCAGAGAGGAATTGTCTGGCATTTCGTGGCTCAGCTGTCATTTTGACAGGACCTGTATGATATGCTTCAGAATATTTCTTCTCTGTGTATGGCATTTGTGAGGTAAAAGAGATTGCACTCTGGGTGCGAGGACACAGTCCCAGTGAGCTTATGCATACCCCTGCAAGCTCATGAGCCTAGTTGAGCATCTCTGACTTCTTCTATCTATATGTATGTTGCTCTTAGGATTAGCCATCCGAAGGGTAATGGGGAAATCCAGACGTAGACCCCTTGCTCACAAGTGCCTAGAGGGTTGAGCTGCACATCACTGATGAGACCCAACAAGGCCGAAAAGTATGTCTAGGGTTAGCTGCGTCCCTTGTTCAGAGAAGAATTGTTTGACATTTCGTGGCTAGACTGTTATTTTGGCAGCATCTGTGTGATATACTTCAGAATATTTCTTCTTTGTGTATGGCATTTGTGAGCTAAAAGAGAATGAACACTGGGTGCGAGGACACAGTCCCAGTGAGCTTTTTCATACTCTTGCAAGCTCATGAGCCTGGTTGAGCATCTCTGACTTCTTCTATCTATATACAAATTGCTCTTAGGGTTAGTCATCCTAAGGGTAATGGGGGAATCCGGACGTGGACCCGCTTGCTCACAAGCCTTTAGAGTGATCAACTGCATTTGAGCGGCAAGGCCAAAATGAGCTGAAAAGTATGTTTGAGGTTAGCTACTTCCCTTGTTTAGAGAAGAATTTTCTTGCATTTTGTGGCTGGATTGCTGTTTTGGCAGGACCTGTATGATATGCTTCAGAATATTTCTTCTCTGTGTATGGTATTTGTGAGTTAAAGAAATTGCACTCTGGGTGTGAGGACACAATCCCAGTGAGCTTTTGCATACCCTTGCAAGCTCATGAGCCTAGTTCAGTATCTCTGACTTCTTCTAACCATAGGCAAATTCCTCTTAAGGTTATTCCTCTTAAGGTTATCCAGACGTGGACCCTTTGCTCACAAGCACTTGGAGAGATCAGCTGCATGTCACTGATGAGGCAGAAACATATGGCTGAGGTTAGCTGCTTCTCTTTTTTTTCAGAAAGCAATTGGTATTTTGTGGCTGGACTGTAATTTTTGGAGGATCTATATGATATGCTTCAGAATATTTCTTCTTTGTGTATGTCATTGGTGAGTTATAAGAGATTGTGCCCTGGGTGTGAGGACATAGTCCCAATGAGCTTTTGCATACCCTTGCAAGCTCATGAGCCTACTTGAGCATCTCTGACATCTTCTATCTAGATGCAAATTACTCTTAGAGTTAGTCACCATAAGAGTAATGGGGGAATCCAGATGTGGACTCCTTCCTCACAAGTGGCTTGAGAGATCTACTGCATCTCACTGATGAGACCCATCAAGGCTGAAATGTACATTTGGGGTTAGCTGCTTTCTTTGTTCAGAGAAGAAGTGTCTGGCATTTTGTGGCTGGAATCTCATTTTGGCAGGACCTGTATGATATGCTTCAGAATATTTCTTCTAGTATTTTGTGAGCAAGGGGTCTACATCTGGATTCCCCCATTACACTTAGGGTGCATAACCCTAAGAGCTACTTACATACAGATAGAAGAAATCAGAGATAATCATATAGGCTCATGAGCTTGCATGGGTGTGCAAAAGCTCACTGAGACTGTGTTTTTGCACCCAAGGTGCAATCTCGTTTAGCTCACAAATGCCATAGACAGAGAAGAAATTTTCTAAAGCATAGCATACAGGTCCTGCCAAAACGACAGGGGTGAAATGACAGGGGAGAATAACCCCTAAGAGCAATTTGCATATAGATAGAAGAAGTCAGAGATGCTCAACTAGGCTCATGAGCTTGCAAGTGTATGCAAAAGCTCACTGGGACTGTGTAGTTGTGCCCAGAGCGCAATCTCTTTTAGCTGACAAATGCCATACGCAGAGAAGAAATAATCTGAAGCATATCATAGAGGTCCTGCTAAAATGACAGTCCAGTCACGAAATGCCAGACAATTCTTCTCTGAACAAGAGAAGCAACTAACCCCAGACATGACTTTCAGCCTTGCTGGGTATCGTCGGTGAGGTGTCACTGATCCTTCTAAACATTTGTGAGCAAAGGGTCCACGTCTGGATTCCCCCATTATCCCTAGGGTGACTAACCCAAAGAGAAATTTGCATATAGATAGAAGAAATCAAAGATGCTCAACTAGGTTCATGAGTTTGCAAGGGTATGCAAAATGCTCACTGGGACTGTGCCCTAGCACCCAGGGTGCACGCAGGTAGTAGAATCTTGGGAATCTTCTGCCTGGGTGGACTGCTATTAACTTCAGCGTCCGCAGAGGATCAAGTCTGAAGCTGAGGGAACCCATGGGTTGCTGGATCCATGACAGTGAATCACAACATATCTAAAATAGCGTCCAGTTAGCGATCCAGAAAATAAATATTCTGAAGCATAACATACAGGCCCTGCCAAAATGACAGTCCAGCCATGAAATGCCAGACAATTCTTCTCTGAACAAGGGAAGCAGCACCATAAACGTATGTTTCAGCTTTGTTGGACCTAGTCAATCAAATGCAGCTGATCCCTCTTAACACTTGTAAGCAAGGGGTCCACATCTGGATTCCTTCATTAACCTTAGGATGACTAACCCTAAGAGCAATTTGCATATAGATACAAGAAGTCAGAGATGCTCAACTAGGCTCATGAGCTTGCAAGGGTATGAAAAAAACTCACTGGGACTGTGTCCTCTCACCCAATGTGCAATCACTTTTAGCTCACAAATGCCATAAAGAAGAAATATTCTGAAACATATCACAGAGATGCTACCAAAATAACAGTCCAGCCACAAAATGCCAAAAAAATTATTCTCTGAACAAGGGAAGCAGCTAACCCCAGACATACTTTTCGGCCTTGTTGGGCTTCGTCAGTGAAGTGCAAGCTCATCCCTCTAAGCACCTGTGAGCAAGGGGTCTCCACCTGGATTCCCCCATTACCCTTAGGGCGACTAACCCTAAAAGCAACTTACATATACATAGAAGAAATCAGAGATAATCAAATATGCTCGTGAGCTTGTAAGGGTATGCAAAAGCTCACTGGGACTGTGTCCACACACCCAGAGTACAATCTCTTTTAGCTCACAAATGTCTCATACAGAAAATAAATATTCTGAAGCATATCATACAGATCCTGCCAAAATAACAGACCATTCACAAAACGCCAGACAATTCTTCTCTGAACAAATAAGGCAGCTAATCACATATTTACATTACTGCTCTCTCAGTGATGTACCACTCATCTCTCCAAGCTCTTGTCAGCAAGGGGTCCACGTATGGATTCCCCCATTAAACTTAAGGTGACCAATCCTAAGAGCAACATACATATAGACAGAAGTCAAAGATGCTCTGCTAGGCTCATGAGCTTGCAAGGGTATGCAAAAGCTCACTTGGACTGTGTGATATGCTTCAGAATATTTCTTTTCTGTGTATGCCATTTGTGAGCTAAAAGAGATTGTACCCTGGGCACGTGCACACAGTCCCAGTGAGCTTTTGCATACCCTTGCAAGCTAATGAGCCTATTTGATTTTCTCTGATTTCTTCTATTTATATGCAAGTTGCTTTTAGGGTTAGTCACCCTAAGGGTAATGGGGGAATCCAGATGTAGACCCCTTGCTCACAAGCATTTAGAGGGATGAGCTGCACAACACTGGAAATACCCAACAAGGATGAAATAAACACATGGGGTTAGCTGCTTTTTTCATGCAAAGGAGAATTATCTGGTGTTTCATGGCTGGTCTGTCATTTTGGCAGGGCCTGTATGGTTTGTTTCAGAATATTTATTTTTTATGTGTGGCATTTGTGAGTAAACAGCAATTGCACCCTGGGTATGTGGATATAGTCCCCTAGAGCTTTTGTATTCCTTTACAAGCTCACGAGACTAGCTGAGCATCTCTGACTTCTTCTATTTATAGCCAAACTGCTTTTAGGGTTAGTCACCCCAAAGGTAATGGATGAATCCAGGTGTAGACCTCTTGCTCACAAGTGCTTAAAGGGATCAGTTGCACCTCACCAATAAAGCCTAACAAGGCTTAAACATATGGCTGTGGTTAGCTGCTTCTTTTACTTAAGTAAGGTAATAAAGTCTGAACTGGATGTGTCTTCATTACAAGAGGATTTGGACAAATTGAGTAACTGGGCAGGCAAGTGGCAAATGAGATTCAATATAGACAAGTGTAAAGTTATGCATTTTGGGTATAATAATAAAAATGCAACATATAGTTTAAATGGTGTTTCTCTGGGGAAGTCTACAAATGAAAAGGATTTGGGAGTAATGGTAGACAATAGCCTTAGCACTAGCATGCAGTGCCAACTGGCAGCTGCAAAGGCCAATAAGATATTGGTATGTATTAAAAGGGGTATCGACTCAAGGGAGGAAGATATAATTATGCCTCTTTACAGGTCCATGGTAAGACCCCACTTAGAATATGCTGTTCAATTCTGGGCACCCTTTCTGAAAAAGGACATTATGGAACTAGAGAAAGTGCAGAGGAGGGCTACAAAACTAGTAAGGGGAATGGAAAGCTTTAGTTATGAAGAAAGGCTAGAAAAGTTAAACTTGTACACACTAGAGAAACGGAGTCTTAGAGAGAATATGATAACACTATATAAATATGTTCAGGGCCCATACAAAGGGCTCTCTAAAGACCTGTTCATTAACAGAACAGTACACAGGACAAGAGGCCACCCGCTTAGACTTGGGGAAAGGAGATTTAATCTACAACAGCGGAAGGGTTTCTTTACAGTAAGGACAATAAAGGTATGGAATTCACTGCCTGAGGAGGTGGTGCTATCGAAAACATTAGATGCCTTTAAAAGGGGCCTGGATACTTATTTAAAAGAGCATAACATAGAGGGCTATGTACGTTAGTATTGGGATGAATATTTAGTTGGGGCTTGTTGATCCAGGGAGGAATCTGATTGCCATTTGGAATCAAGAAGGATTTTTTCCCCCCATTCAAGGCAGAATTTTAAATTGCTAATTGAGATTTTTTTTTGCCTTCTTTTGGATCAACGATGTTAAACAGGAATAGGAAAAGGTTGAACTAGATGGACGCAAGTCTTTTTTCAACCTAAATTACTATGTTACTATGTTACTCAGAGAAGAATTTTCTGGTGTTAAGTGGCTGGACTGTCATTTTGGCAGGACCTGTATAATATGTTGCAAAATATTTATTTTCTGTGTATTGCATTTGTATGGTAAAAGTGATTGCACCCTTGGAGCGAGGGCACAGTCCCAGTGAGCTTTGTATACCCTTGCAAGCTCATGAGCCTAGTTGAGCATTTTCTGACTTCTATCTATATGCAAATTGCTCTTAGGGTTAGTCGCCCTAAAGGTTCTGGGGTAATCCAGACGTGGACCACTTGCTCACAAGCACCTAGAGGGATCAGCTTTGCCTCACAGACGAGGGTCAACAAGTCTGAAACATATGTCTGGGGTTAGCTGCTTTTCTTGTTCAGAGAAGAATTATCTGGCATTTCATGGCTCATGTGTCATTTTGGCATGACATGTTTAATATGCTTTAGAATATTTCTTCTTTGTGTATGTCATTTGTGAGCTATAAGAGATTGCATTCTATGCGCGAGGGCACAATCCCAGTGAGCTTTTGCATGCCCTTGCAAGCTCATGAGCACGTTTGAGCATCTCTGACTTCTTTTATCTATATGCAAGTTCCTTTTAGGGTTCGTCACCCTAAGTGTAATGTGGAATCCAAACATGGACCCCTTGCTCTCAAGATCATAGAGGGATTAGCTGCATCTCACTGACAAGTCTGAAATATACTTATGGGATTTAGCTGCTTTCTCTGTTCAGAGAAGAATTGTCTGGCATTTTGTCAGGACATATATAATATGCTTCAGATTATTTTTTCTGTGTATGCTCTTATTCACTGTAAGAGTAATGATGGAATTCAGATGTGGACCCCTTGCTCACGAGTGTCTATAGGGAACAGCTGCACCTTGCTGATGCCCATTGAGGCCAAAATGTAATTGTGGAGTTAGCTGCTTCCCTTGGTAAGAGGAGAATTGTCTGGAGTTTTGTGGCTGGGCTATCATTTTTTTCAGGATCTGTTTGATATGCTTCAGAATATTTCTCCTCTGTGTATGACATTTGTGAGCTAAAAGCGATTGCACCCTGGGTGCAAGGACACAGTCCCAGTGATCTTTTGCATACTCTTGCAAGCTCATGAGCCTAGTTGAGCATCTCTTATTACTTCCTGGTATATGCAAATTGCTCTTAGGGTTAGCCACCCTTAGGGTAATGAAGAAATCCAGTCGTGGACCCCTTTCTCATAAGTACTTTGAGTAATCAGCTGCACATCAATGATGTGACACAACAAGGGTTACTCACCCTAAGGTTAATGGGGAATCCAGATGTGGACACCTTGATCACAAGTGGTTAGCAATATCATCTGCATCTTACCAAAGAAGCTCAAGGAGAGCAAAATATACATATGGGGTTAACTACTTCCTTTGTTCAGAGAAGGATTGTCTGGCATTTAGTGGCTGAGCTGTCATTTTGGCAGGACCTGTGTGATATGCTTCAGAATTTTTCCTCTCTGTGTAGGGCATTTGTGAGCTGAAAGAGCTTGTGCTCTAGGTGTGTGGACACAGTCCCATTGAGCTTTTGCATACCCTTACACGCTCATGAGCCTAGTTGAGCATCTCTGACTTCTTCTATCTATATGCAAATTGCTCTTAACATTATTTACCCTAAGGGTAATGGGGGAATCCAGACGTGAACCCCTTGCTCACAAGTTCCTTGAGGGATCAGCGACATCCCAACAACAAGACCAAAAATGTATGTCTGGGGCTAGCTCCTTGTTTAGAGAAGAATTGTCTAGCAATTTTGTGGTTGGACTGTCGTTTTGGCAGGACCTCTATGATATGTTTCAGAATATTTCTTCTCTGAGTATGACATTTGTGAGCTAAGACTGATTGCACCCTGGGTGTGAGGACACAGTCCCACTGAGCTTTTGCATATCCTTGCAAGCTCATGAGCCCAGTTGAGCATCTCGACTTCTTCTTCTTCATCTATGTATATGCAAATTGCTTTTAGGGTTAGTCACTCTAAGGTTAATGGGGGAATCCAGACATGGACCCATTGCTCACAAGTGCTTAGCTGGATCAGCTGCATAGCCTGTATTTTATCCTTTAGAATATTTATTTTCTGTGTATGGCATTTGTGAACTAAAAAGAGGTTGCACCCAAGGTGTGAGGATGCAATCTCAGTGAGCTTTTTAATACCCTTGCAGGCTCATTAACCTAGCTGAACATCTCTGACTTCTTCTATCTATATGTATGTTGCTCTTAGGATTGGTCACTCTAAGGTTAATGGGGGAATCCAGACATGGACCCATTACTCACAAGCGCTTAGCTGGATCAGCTGCATTTCACCGAGAAGACTGAAATGTACATCTTTGGTTATCTGCTTTCATTGTTCAGAGAAGAATTGTCTGGTATTTCATGGCTGATCTGTTGTTTTGGCATAACCTGTATATTTTTCTTCAGAATATTTCTTCTCTGTGTATGACATTTGTGAGCTAAAAGAGATTGCATCCTGGGTGTGAGGACACAATCCCAGTGAGCTATTTTGCATGCCCACTCATGCTCATGAGTCTAGTTGAGCATCTCTGACTTCTATCTATATGCAAATTGCTCTTAACATTATTCACCCTAAGGTTAATGGAGTAATCCAGACATCGACCTGTTGCTCACAAGTGCTTAAAGGGATCAGCTGCACTTCACCCACAAAACACAACAAGGCTAAAACATATGTCTGGGATTAACTGCTTCTCTTGCTCAGAGATGACTTTTCTGGCATTAAGTGGCTGGACTGTATAAAATGTTTCAGAATATTTCTTCCCTGTGTATTGTACTTGTGAGCTAAAAATGATTGTACTCTGTGCGTGAGGGCACAGTCCCACTGAGCTTAGTATACCCTTGCAAGCTCATGAACCTAGTTGAGCATTTCTGACTTCTTCTATCTATATGCAAATTGCTTTTTAGGGTTAGTCACCCTAAGGGTTTTGTACATGTGTGGCTAACTGCTTTCCTTGTTCAGAGAAGAATTGTCTAGCATTTTGTGGCTGGACTGTCATTTTGGCATATATGACATTTGTGAGCCGTCCCATTGAACTTTTGCATATCCTTGCAAGCTCATGAGCCTAGTTGAGCATCTCAGACTTCTTCTATGTATATGCACATTGCGTTTAGGGTTATTCAGTCTAAGAGTAATAGGGGAATCCAGACATGGACTCATTGCTCACAAGTGTGTAGAAGGATCAGCTGCTCCTCACTGACAAGATTGAAATGTACTTTTTGGCTTAACTACTTTCATTGTTAAGAGAAGAATTCTCTGGTATTTCATGGCTGATCTGTTGTTTTGGCAGAGATTCCACCCTGGGTATGAGGACACAATCTCAGTGAGCTTTTTGCATGCCCTCACATGCTCATGAATCTAGTCGAGCATCTGTGACTTCTATCTATATGCAAGTTGCTCTTAACATTATTCACCCTAAAGGTAATGGGGTAATCGAGACATGGACCTATTGCTCACAAATACCTAGAGGGAACAGCTGCATCTTGCTGATGATGCCCAATAGGACCAAAACATATAGATTATTATTCTTCCTTCTTCCTTCTTCCTTCTTCCTTCTTCCTTCTTCCTTCTTCCTTCTTCCTTCTTCCTTCTTCCTTCTTCCTTCTTCCTTCTTCCTTCTTCCTTCTTCCTTCTTCCTTCTTCCTTCTTCCTTCTTCTTCGTGAGGTAAAAGAGATTGCACTCTGGGAGTGAGGACACAGTCCCATTAATCTTTTTGCTTCCTCTTGCAAGCTCATGAGCCTAGTTGAGCATCTCTGATTTATTCTATCTATATGTAAGTTGCTCTTAGAATTATTCACCCTAAGGGTAATGGGGGAATCCAGAAGTGGATCCTTTGCTCACAGGTCCCAAGTGGGAAGTGCTTAATCTCACAGATGTGGCACAACAAGGCCATAAATGTATGTCTGGGGTTAGTTGTGTCCCTTGTTCAGAGAATAATTGTCTGGCATTCTGTGGCTGGGCTGTTATTTTGGTATTATATGCTTTAGAATATTTATTTTCTGTGTATGGTATTTGTGAGCTGGGTATGAGGCTACAGTCCCAGTGAGCTTTTGCATACTCTTTCAAGCTCATGAGCCTAGTTGAGCATCTCTGACTTCTTCTATCCAATGGAAACCATGCATGCCCATGCCAACATACTGCCTGCACCGTGTTTATACAGATGATGTGGTATGCTTCGGATCATGAGCCCTTCCAAGCCTTCTCCATACCTTTTTCTTCCTATCTTCCTGGTACAGGTTGATCTTAGTTTCATCTGTCCAAAGAATGCTGTTCCAGAAGTGGGCTGGCTTTTTTTAAATGTTTTTTTAGCAAAGTCTAATCTAGCCTTTCTATTCTTGAGGCTTATGAATGGTTAGCACCTTGTGGTGAACCCTCTGTATTTGCTCTCGTGAAGTCTTCTCTTGATGGTAGACTTGGTTAATGATATGCCTACCTCCTGGACAGCGTTCTTCATTTCGCTGGATGTTGTGAAGGGGTTTTTATTTACCATGGAAAGGATCCTACAATCATCTACCACTGTTGTCTTCCGTGGACATCCAGGCCTTTTTGTGTTGCAGAGCTCACCAGTGTGTTCTTTTTGGCCACTCCTAATGTTCCTGCTATCTCTCTGATTGATTTTTGTGTTTTTTTTTTTTCAGCCTAAGGATGGCCTATTTCACTTGCATTGAGAGCGCCATTGACTGCATGTTGTGGGTTCACAGCAACAGCTTCCAAATGTGAATGCCACACCTGGAATCAACTTCAGACATTTTACCTGCTTAATTAATGAAGTAATAATGAAGGAATAGCCCACACCTGTCCATGAAACCGCTTTTGAGTCAATTGTCCTCTTACTTTTGGTCCCCTGAAAAAGAGGGAGCTACATATTAAAGAGCTGTAATTCCTAAACCCTTCCTGCAGTTTGGGTGTGAAAACCCTCAAATTAAAGCTGAGAGACTGCACTTTAAGCCCATATTCATTATTTAACTGTAACTTGAATTTATTTTGGTAAACAGCCAAAATAACAAAACTTGTGTAAGTGTCCAAATATTTCCGGACCTAACTGTAGCAGTTTAAGTTAATTACCATTATAATTTTTTTCATTTTTAATTTAATCCTTTTCTATACTTCATTCCACTTATCATTGGATAACTAGACCCTCCAACACATCTATTTGAGCTTTTTTGGTTTCCATTAGAACTCGGGGGGGGGGGGTCAATCTTCTTTTCTCTTATATTAGCACTCTCTTACTTTCCACACTTATTGGAAAGATAGGGAATACCCTGTGTACATGTGAAATGCTACTTGAGAAGGCTTCTGGCACTTTAATAGTTAATTGGTTCTTAGTTTGGTGCCCAGCTGGTGCCATAGAGGTTAATTTAACTTTATTCTATTTAATTTTAGTATTCCATCCATTATCTTTTTCTCTACTCTTAATGTTGAGTTGTTTTTCCAATGTGTCTATTTGTATTCACTTGCCACTAGTGTAGTTAATTGTTAGTTAACCTTATATTTTACATAATTATAATTTATCTTTTTTTCTCAGATTCCTATTTATAATAACATATATCATTATTAATTAACTGCACACATTATGTTGGTCGAGAGAATTTAGATCTCATTTGGAATAGATAGCTTCCAAATATGGCAAATATGACAGAGGGTCCCCTGCTGTCTCACTTATCATCACCTCAGATAACATACTAATAACAGTAGCAGAAGGCACAGGCAGCTGAGCTGTGCTTCTACTAGTATCTAGTAAACCCCTTTTTTATTATACTTTTCAAGATCCCTAGGGAAGATGTTGGGGGCATGGGGCTCAGTGAACAAAGAGAACTGGGCTTCCTTCACTGCTGCTACTAGATTCCTCTACCTCACATGCAGCAGCAGCAGCCCTCCAGCTTCTCTTGCTAATCATATTGTGCTTGGCAAGCACACAAAAACTACTTTATGTGTTTTTTTTTAATTTTTCTCTCTCTGTGTATTTTCTTCTACTGTCTATTCTACATCATGCTGCATGGAGGCAAATTGCAGGTTTTTATTTTATGGGAGTAGTAACTCTTACCACCATTGAAAAAATTAGCTTAAAGGGATAGTAATACTTCAAATGGAAAAAATATATGTTGTAGGGTCTATCCCCCTGAGTAAAACAAGGGTACTCCCACTGCTGAGAGATACTTTTTTAAAAAAATGATAACAGCTCAAACTTGAATTTTTTTAGGTGCAATATCACAGTGGCCTGAAAATTTACAGTGGAGCTGTTGCTACACCATCCTATGGAGTGCTCTGGTCTGTAGACCATAAATCTCCATAGGATGGCGTGATATAGCACCTAAAAAAATTCAAGCTTGAGTGGTTATAATTTTTAATAAAATATCTCTCAGCAGTGGGAGTACCCTTGTTTTATTTGTGGACATAAACCCTACAACATATATTTTTTTACATCTTAAGTATTACTATCCCTTTAAAATGGAATGGTTTCCACAGGACAAGTTGTGATGTTAGTGAAGGATGAACATCTATAGGTGGGAATTCCTGTGGAAAAAGCAGACCTTTATGCATTTTTCAAGGTAATTCCCATGGGAAAAAAAGTCCCATGGGACTTTTTGACCGTCCCTATTCCTAGGTATACTAATGCATAAGTGCAGAATATGAGCTGCACTACATTGGCAGATTCATACATTCTTCTAATATGTAAGAAGATGAGACCTGACTTGTTTAATAATGGAACATTTATATTTTGTTTCAAGAACAGTTATTGCTCTCTGCATGACATTTGATCTAATCACCATTGCTCGTGAATTATTTTATCAATGAGTGTTGGTGCATTTGGGCAAAATGAACTAAAGTAACTAGTGAATTACATAGAACTTTGTATAAGGAATTAGGAGTTTGATGAAAAGGGTATCCCACAGCCATCTGCAAGTACAATAACAAATAACTTCTATCAAACGATAGAAACATTTTATTTGCATACTATATATTTCTGCGCAGTGCCATTACTAGTCATTAGAGGGCCTTTTGGATCCTGGGTATGGTATCAACTACACCCTTTCCACCTCCTATATAACAATTTTTTTGTTCCTTTAAGACAGCTAGAATGAAGGCTCATCTACAATTAAAACTCCAAAACAGAAAAGTAGACAATAAAAAATGAATAAGGTATTAAAAACTAAGGTATGGGGTTCTCTTGAAATTCAAAAGTAGAAAAATTACAAACAATTTCTAAGAGGCAAGCTGTTTTACTAACAGATACTGCTGCAATCAATAGTCAGCAATTTAACTGATGAATCTAATTTTTCTAAATTATTGGTTCATCAGTACTAGCAGAAGCATCTGTTACTGTTATTCTTCATGATCCACAGCCAAATTTCATTAGGAGAGTTGCTCATCCTATGAAATTAGAATCAGTCTTCAAAATGTAAGATTATTGTGTGTATTACCTTACTTGAACAACAAATGCATAATAATATTAATCCTAATGCAAATATTTTACCTATAGGATATTGAAAACAATAAAAGTAGTTTGACAAAAGAGTATCTCTGACTGAAATTAATACATTTTTATTAAATTAATAGCATTGGTTAAATAAAGCGTGATTATTAGTAACATGAGTTTTATTGTATTTGAAGTGTGACTTAACCATCAACACCTTCATTATATTAGATATGAATATTTGCATAGAAGGTATATATGATATGAAGACAGTTGTCTGCCAAATGTTTAATAGTATTGTGATGCAGGCCCCCCAAATAGGTATGAGTGAAAAGTCCTTTTCGGTTCCTGTGGGAAATTTCACAAAAAAAAGCATGTTTCATTCAGAGGCGTAACTAGAAGTCATCGGGCCCTGGTGCAAGAATTGCCATGGGCCCCCCCCAACCACATTGGCCCCCTCATCCACATTGGCCACCTCCACATTGCCCCCCAATCTTCATAATGCCCCCCCTTCATCTCCACATTGCCCCTTCCACAATGCCCCCTTCATCTCCACATCGCCCCTTCAGCTCCACGTTGCCCCTTCCACAATGCCCCCTTCATCTCCACATTGCCCCTTCCACAATGCCCCCTTCATCTCCACAATGCCCCCATCTCCAATTCATCTCCACATTTCCCCTTCCACAATGCCCCCATCTTCACATTGCCCCTTCTGCAATACCCCTGGCCCTACCTCCAGTCCCTGGTGGTCTAGCGGCGTGGCTTGACAGATCTGTGCCTCCTTCAACACAGATCTCTACAACTGATGCTCCCGCACGCCGCTCTAGTAATGCAGAGGCTGGGAAATGATGTCATCTTTATTACTAGAGAGGCGTGCGAGTGGGAGATCAGCTAAGCGACTGCTGCGGATGAGGGGGTCACAGGGGGCGGCCGGGCCCCTGGAGTGACCCCTATTGTTACACCACTGGTTTCATTCTGGCAGGAGGTTTTGCTCATAGAGAAACATTTAGAGTTACCTCCTTTTCAATAGGGGCACAGAAACGTTTGTGAAAATTCTTCAGTTTCCCTCCTTTGTTACTCAATGACTGTTGTGGTGTGATTTTATGTACGTGTGTGTCTATATATATCATATATATATATATATATATATATATATATATATATAGATATATATAGATATAGATATATAGAGTAATGTGCAAAAGTTTTAGACAGATGTGAAAAAGTGCTGTAAAGTAAGAATGCTTTCAAAAATAGACATGTTAATAGTTTATATTCATCAATTAACAAAATGAGTGAACATGAGAAAAATCTAAATCAAATCAATATTTGGTGTTACCACCCTTTGCCTTCAAAGCAGCATAAATTCTTCTAGGTGTATTTGTACAAAATCAGGGATTTTGTAGGCATATAGTAAGGTGTATGATGTCACAGTTTTCAGGCAAAGAAGGACAGACACAGTTGTAAAATATGAATAACCACCTTTATTTATAATGACAGCAAATAATAATATAGCCCACACAACTCCAGAACTCAGGATGATAGGACTCAGGCTCCTACCCAGAGCCGCACACTGTGCTGCGCACTGCACTACAGTGAGATACCGGACACTAGGCCTGAAGTGCGGATGAAATAACAGAGGTGATAGTACTGATGCATCAGTCTCCACTTCGGGCCAATTGACCGGAGGCAACAGGGAGCGAGCGCAGGCCTGAACCACAGAACACCGAGACTGATGGTCAGGCACTCTAGGATCTGAGCAAGTAGTCAGTCAGAGTCATGGGTCAGACTGCACGGAGCAATAGTCAGCAAGAGCCAGAGGTCAGACAACGGGGGACTACAAGAAGCGCGTTAGTCAGCCAGAAACACAGGTCAGAACTGATGTGGGTAGTCAGACAAGCCAGGGTCTACATGGAGCGAGTTAGTTAGCCAGAGCCACAGGTCAGAACCAATGTGGGTAGTCAGACAAGCCAGAGTCATACACAGAGCGAGTTAGTCAGCCAGAGCCACAGGTCAGGACCGAAGTGTGTAGTCAGACAAGCCGGGGTCATACACAGAGCAGATTCTCAGATAAAGCATGAGTCACAACGGAGCACAAGAGACACTAGCAGAAACACCACGTAAGGGCAATGACTCCCAGGCACACGGAGGTTTATAAAGGAGCAGGAGAAGGCGGGACCCAATTAGGCAACCCAGAATAGACCCATAAAGAGGCATCCTAGCTAGTGCCTATTTCATGATGTCAGCAATGCGGAGGTGTCCACAAATATGCCGGCCGACACACCACAGAGGAAGGAAGCACAGGATAGCCCAAGGGAGACTGTGATAATGATTAAGCAATTATACCAAACAGATGCTAATGATCATCAGTTTATTATGAAGGTTTAAACAGAAACAGCTGTGTAGGAGGAATAAAACTTGGTGAGGAACAGCCAAACTCAGCTAACAAGGTGAGGTTTCTGAAGACAGTTTAATGTACAAAATCACCCTGGCAAGACTAAGAACAGCAACAAGACACAAGGTAGCATGGTCTCTCCCAGGCAGAAATTTCAAGGCAGATAGGGGTTTATAGATGTGCTGTCCAATCTCTTTTGAAGAAGCACAATGCGCAGGCAATGTTGAGGACCGTAGAAGCAGTGGTCTGCCAAGAAAGCTTAGTGCAGCAAATGAAAGTGAAGCATGGTGGAGGTTCCTTGAAAGTTTTGGGCTCCATTTCTGCAAACAGAGTTGTAGATTTGGTCATATTTAATTGCATCCTCAATGCTGAGAAGTACAGGCAGATAGTTATCCATCATACAATACCTTCAGGGAGGCATTTGATTGGCCGCACAATTATTCTGCAGCATAACAATGACCCCAAACATGCAGCCAAAGTCATTAAGAATTATCTTCAGCGTAAAGAAGAACAAGGAGTCCTGGAAGTGATGGTATGTCAACATCATTGAGTCTGTCTGTGATTACATGAAGAGAGAGAAGTTGCCATCACAAGAGATGGTTGAGAAATGTTCCATATAGTCAGTTTAGGTGCATTAAGAGAAATTTCACAAAATAATCTGACTATTTGGCACAATCATAAGTTTTGATTAAATGTTTTTTGGATAAATGCTATCCAGAGAAGTAGTTATGGACTCTTTTAAAAGAGCTAGAGATTTTAAGTATGAAAATAAAAAAATGAGGTGTAAACAACAAAATAATGAAACTGGGAATCCTAATATAGAATTCCCATTATTCACTACTCAATATAATGGAAAGGTAAATTTAATTGTTGAGATTTTGGTTAAACACTGGGATATATTGAGTAAGGATCCCTTGCTTATGAATCTCCTACCCAAGAAACCAAAGATTATCTTTAGAAGAGCCCCAACAATTAAAAACATGGTGGCTCCCAGTAGATTTTGTCATCAGAGAGAAATGAGACCTGTGAAACAAATTCAAGTTTCCTTCAATGTAGATACAGCAGAAATAACTTGTAAGAAAACAGTTAAGCTTTCTTTTAGGTGTGGGGGTAAAAGATGCCTTGTCTGTTCATTTACTGTTGACCCAGCCACAACATATTCATCAACTATGACTATGTAAACGTTTGATATTCACCATATGATGAATTGTAATTCCAATTATGTTATAGACTTACTTTTTTGTGGCTGTGGTCTTGAGTATGTGGGCAGAATCACCCAACACCTAAGAACACAAATTGGTCAACACAAACGTAATATCAAGTCAGGTTATATACACCATGGTGTCTCTAGACATTTCTTAGAATGTCATGAGAGGAATGAGAATAGCTAAAAGGTTGTCCCTATAGAAAAAATAGGTCCTTTGGAGGTAGGTAATCGGATCCGCAGGTTAAATATGCGAGAAGTCTATTGGAGCTTTAGGTTGGCAACATTACAGCCCAATGGTTTAAATGAGATAGTGGAGAATTTTTGGTTGAAGATTTTTGTATTTCATATTATTTATTTTTAATGCATTTATTAATATTATTTTATTTCTTTATTTATATCTTTATGTGTTGGCTCTGTCACCATAGTTCCTTTCGTACTATGGATAGTTATTTTTGAGATGTGTGCCAACAGCACACACACACATATATATATATATTTTTAGGCATTTCATATCAATGATACAGGTTTCACAAACACGTATTTTACATACTCACTTACATACATGCACAGTTACAAAGGCTCATCCTTTTAAATTTATTTTTGATTGTATGTTTGTTTTGTCAACTTATTACAGTACTGCAGGATTTCCTTTTATGATTCATTAATAGTCACATCACTCACATGAATTGAGCATCACAGTTACATGAATTAATCATTTACACAGCTCTGTCTTCAAGAGTTAATGTTTCAGGCATCAACTATTGCTGCTGTATTGTAGTTCACTAGTAATATGGTAGGATTTAATTTTATGATCTCAGAAGTAGTCATATATTATATTCATAGGAATTACTTTAACTGTAAA
Organism: Rhinophrynus dorsalis; assembly: GCA_037306005.1. Classification (NCBI taxonomy): domain Eukaryota; kingdom Metazoa; phylum Chordata; class Amphibia; order Anura; family Rhinophrynidae; genus Rhinophrynus; species Rhinophrynus dorsalis. Next base: position 128,213,686 of record CM074720.1, on the reverse strand, counting down.
ATACCATGGATTTTTCATGATAACATTTGGTGCCAACAGGAAAATACAATGGATATTAGACTTGTGCACGGCGAAAATTTTCGATTTAATTCAAATTCGGCCGAAATAATTTTTTTTTTTATTTGGAGGATCCTAATTTCGGACCGGACCTATTAGATTCGGATGAAATTCTTATCCATTCTGAATTATTCGGCCGAATTTAACATGGGTTAAATGATAGCAGCGTGCCTCCACTCTGCTATCATTCTTTACAGACAGGGTGTGCATATAGAAAAAGATCCATCCCAAAAACGGACATTGTCGTACATTGTCAGTCTGTGCATGTCACCTCTACTCCAGCATGGGTTGCCGGTCACAATCCAAATTGCACTTGTTCGAACATCGACAACCCATGCCTGTCACATTCAATTTAGCATATGGTCAAATATCAAAAACCCATGCCTGTCACATTCAATTTAGCACATGGTCGAACATCGACAACCCATACCTGTCACATCCTACTCAACATAAGTGGTCGAACATTGAAAAACTATGCGTGTGACATTCTATGTTATTACATGGGTTAAGGTTTCATTTTCTCGTACCAGCCTCCTACCCTACTGTCCCTCTTTGGTAACCAAATTCCTCTCTCTCGTTTTTCTATCCTGATTTCCCCTCTTATGAGATAAGTTTATGTGAATATACATTAGTGTTTCATACTACGTCAAGAATAAACACATCAATGTTTGTTTAAACTGCAGTATGTATGTCTAAATTAGTTTGTGTATTGAAAATACATTAATCTTGTGCTAAATCATCAACACACTTACCCAAAGAGTTGTCAAGAGGTTATGAAGTTAGCTACAAAGTGACCGGAATATCCTACCAGTCACACCACCAGCAACACGTATATATGATCTCTGTATATCCATCTCCCTTCCCCACTTTAAAACACAAAGCCCACTTCTCAGTGTTTCATTCTCCTAAGCAATCGTCATCCTGTATTGTCCAAACCCTTAGCCTCTTTCACCCTTTGAGTGCCAGAGCGGTATCCAACACATTGCTTTTCAATGCATTGGATAACTCTCTGACACTCAAAGAGTTAAGTAGTAATAAAGTTCGAAAGAAACTGAATGCACCGGGCTTGGAGCACTCAGTTGTCTCCCCGGCATGATCACAGATTGCCATGCATAGTTTGTCAAACATCATGAACATATGTCTGTCACAGTCTAACCTGCATAGTTTGTCGAACATAACCAACCCGTCCGTCCCCGCCCACCCTACATAGTTAGTTGAATACAAATGAAGCGAACATCACCAACCCATGCATGTCCCCGTCTACCCTGCCCAGCTTGTTGAACAACTCATATCTGTCACTTCCCCTGCTTGGTTTGCGACATCATGTCGTATCTTCCTTGAACTGTATTGGATATATTGAGATGGCATTGCCCATTCCAGCTCCCACTTTCGAATACTATTGGCCCAAGTTTCGAACTCTTGGGATTCTCATTGCTGTTTGGCAGGGTGCCTTACAAGCAATGCAAAAAAGTTAAAGATGACTCTATGACCTGGAAAAAAAGGTGGGGAATACCCCCAAACAAGAACAAGCCCCCAACAAACAGCCATTTTAGAGAAGCAGCCACCATCTTCAAAGAGAGTGGATGAAGATCAGCAATGGCCAGAAGAAGAGAACTACCATTCAGCATGGAGGAGAATAAGGCACTACTGGGTGCACTGCAGGGCTGTTATCCCCATCTCTTTGGCCCATTGGCAGCTTCCAACGCAGTAGTGGATAGGAGCGAAATGTGGGATACTGTGGTGGAAGCTGTCAAGGAGGTGGCAGTGTCCCCACACACATCAGACAGGTGCAGGAAGCGGGTTTTATGACATGAGAAGGCAGGTGCTGCGGTAAAGGGCAAAGATGGAGGTAGAGCGGTCATCTAGGACCTCCAGTAGACCTGATCAATACGTCACTATGAACAGGTCCTGGATGGCCTCATTGCAGCATCTGAGGCAGAAGCTGCTCCTGCTTCAGGTGCTGATGAGGCTGTTGCTGGTCCATCACATGCTGGACCAGCTCCCATCACCCCTGTAGCAGGACCAGTGGAATCTTCGGATGCTGAAGATGACCATGCTCCTGCATCTTCCCTTACCCCTAAAGCACCCGCCTTCCCTGTCCACATGCCCGCTCCTGTTCCTGCTGATGTACATGCCCATTCTCCATCAGCTGGAGGGAGTGACTCTTCTTCTGGTCTGGTGATTTGCACCAGTTCCACCAGGAGCAGTGGCAGCGACGTTCCCTTCCTGCACACCTCAGAGTTGGGTACTCCAGTGCCAGACATTCCCTCAAATGAGGAGTCAGGGCATAATGGCGTGTTTACTGGTAAGTAATTGTTTTCTGATGCATGTGTTCATGTAATGTTGTTAACCCTTTGAGTGCCAGAGGTGTATGCAATGCATTGCATGTGTGTCATGGTTCCCCAGAATAACTCAGGAGTCAGTACGGTATAGTAAAAATGCAATTTAGTAAAATAACAGATAAGGTAGCACACAGAGGTAAATAGCAGGAACAAGTATAGAGTCACAGCCAGCAAGTGCTACTACTAGAAATAGTAAACTGCCAAGGTGGATCACTCTACTAGAGACTAGGCCTAAGCCATTGGTAGTCTCTGCTGGAACCAGGAACAGGAACGGAACAGGAGCAGGAACAGGAACACGAAGTCTTGATCCTGGGTTGCGAGGAATCTACCAGACTCACGTCTGCAGTCAGAATAGTAGTAACAGATACTTGACTCACACCTGCAGTCAGTATGGAGAAAGCGGATACTTGACTCGCGTCTGCAGTCAGTATAAGAGTTAGTCTACCAGAGCCCCAGGTCCGCACCAGATTGGGTGTCTGCTAGGTACAGGGGATAAACAAGAGAATAGTCAGACAGAGCCACCGGTCAGCACCAGATTGGATGGTCATACAAGTCAGGTCATACACAGAGCGCAAGGTAACAGAACTGCTTTGTAAAACAATGCAAGGGCAACTGAGTCAGGACTCAGTCTGCCCCTTTAAACCCCATCACAGGAAGTAGGAAGGAGGAATCCGCAGAAGGCCTAGACTAAAAACAAAACCCTGCATCATTCTGACGCATATGACAGCCTTGCGACCATTCTGATCCACGTTTCGTCATATTACAACCGTGAGCTCGAAAATTATGCATCTCTGCGTTGCGTCTGTGCACAGTGTCAATCCAGCATCACACCGGCGATACTACCATCCAGCCTGAAGCCATGCATGGTTGCTGACACCACCAAGTGTGCTCATACCCGGGCCATGGAGAGACACCTGGAACTCAGTAGAAATGCCATGACGGAGGATACTTCTCCAGCGTCACCTGGAGCGCGGCACTGGAAATTAGGTACACTAACAACCCTCTGGCACTCAAAGGGTTATTTATTTATTTAGAAAATGTTTTACCAGGAGGGTAAACTGTCTACCACTGCGCAGATTGTATGCAATGTATGGTACAGCACTGCAAATCACACATATCTACTCTGTGTAACTTAATCCTTTGTGATGCAATGTCCAAGTGTGTGTATTTTAATGTATTACTTTGTTATGGAATGTCAATGCGTGTGTGTAATGTAATGTAGTACAGTTTGTTATTCAATGTCCATGCGTGTATGTAATGTAATGTAGTACTTTGTTATGCAATGTCCATGTGTGTGTGTATGTAATTTAGTACTTTGTTATGCAATGTTCATGTATGTGTATACTCTATTGTGGTGTACTCTTCTGATTACAGATGACCCTGATGGAGTACTTAGCTCTGGCAGGGAGGGGGAAGAAGTCATCACTCTGATCTTTAGTAATGTTGAGTGCTGGGAGATGACAAATTATTCAGACAAATTATTCCAAATATTTTTAATATTGTCTGTTGCAGAGGTGAAATACAATAAATATAGCATGAGTATCTATCATTTACCATCTGTAGCAAAGGTAATACATTACACACTATGTAGCATGTGTCATTTACTATACGTAGCACAGTTGTTACATACATATGGATGTAGCTAAATTAGAAGGAAGAAGGAAAAGTGGGGATGACTGGTACGGTATCTTTTAGAAACGTCGCAAAGAAAAATATTGCACGGCTAGAAGCAAATTTAACCATGTTGCAGTGTTTAAAATAGTGACATGAAACCTTGCTCTGCATAAAAGCTCTAGGTTGTCATGTCGCATAATCAAATGTCCCTATGTACTGGCCACAACTCCCAGAATCCTTACTTTGCTTTGCCCAGCTCTCTTTAAAGCTGAACTATCACCTCTTACAAACATGGCCCCAAATAATAACCCATCTGGCGACTAGCTGCTCAGAAGCGCTTGTCGCCAGAATCATTACCTCGTTAATGATAATTATACATTGCTCCTGGACTGACAGGCAGGAAACCTCTCAGACATCTTTCCATAGTGACATCTGCGTGCCTGCGCTGTCAGCCCCAGACTGCTCCAAAAGGAACTGACAGAACAGGCATGCAGATGTCACTATGCAAGTATGTCTGTGTGGTTTCCTGCCTGTCGGTCCGGAACCAGTGTATAATTCTCATGAACACGGTAATAATTTTGTCAACTAGCTCTACTGAGCAGCTAGTCAGCAGATGGGTAATTATTTGTGTCCATGTTTGTAAGAGGTGGTAGTTCCACTGTAATGTGAAAACGTTTCAAAAGGAAACCAACTGGTGTGAGGTAGACTCAGGATGACAGCAACACTGGAGATGTTGACAGCAGTAAACCGCAGAACACTGGAGCAGGTAGGACTCAGTCCATAGATGGATAAAGCAGCAACTGAGGAAGACTGGTACAAGGCAGACTCAGGATGACAGCAACACTGGAGATGTAGGCAGCAGTAAACCCCAGAACACTGGAGCAGGCAGGACTCAGTCAGTAGATGGATACATCGACTGAGTAAGACTGGTGCAAGGCGGACTCAGGATGACAGCAACATGGATGATTGTAGATGTCTGAAGTCCTTTTTGTTTTACTAATCTGCATCGAACCTGAGAGCAGGGTAACCCAGCTTTGGCAAGTTGACTTTTAAAAAAGTAATTTGCTCCATGAGATGGTGGGCCATTTTCCACTTATGGAAAATACCCACTCACTCTGCACAGTGGTTGGGGGGCAAGAAAGCAACTCCTGGGCTACCAGGGACAATGTAGGCCACACAGCCCTCTTGTTATCCCAGAAATTCAAGGGATCTGTAGTTGGGGCGAAAGAAGTTTCCTCAAGGTAAGCCTTAACCTCAAACTCAGCACTTTTTCTATTAATGGGGAGCTGTTTGTTTTGTCCGAAGCATAATCTGTCCATTGCGTCAGCATAAAAAGCAGTAGCTGCTCCACTGGAACAAGATGAAGTGCTACTGGAGCTGCTACTAATAGGTCTCGGAAGACCACCACACTCCTCCAGCTCATCTTCGGAATCTTCTCCCGCCTCCTGTGACTGCATTCTAGTTTTTCTTTGCCTCTCACGCACCCTCGCTATTAATTGTTCCCTCCAGGCAGTGAGGGAATTGGAACAAAGTGCCATCTTGCCTTTGATTTGAGGATCACAAATTGTGGCAAGCATTAACTCGGGACAATTGTCCATGCTTTCTTCCATGAGCCAAGTCAGTTCCTTCTTCAGCCTCGTTAGAAGGGCAGCAACATTGGGAAGTATACTACCCTCAGCACCAGGCAAGCGTTCCCTATGGGAAAGGAAATCGTCCAATTTTAAGAAGTACGTGAAGAGAGAAATGACTTCTGCCAGGCTAGCGTTCTAGGGCTAGCGTCCTTAAAGGCGTAAGGACTGTCACTACCTGTTCCATCAGGGCCCAGTCAGCCCTGCACAGTGTTCTGTTACTGCCAATGAAATGGTGACATGACATTGCATGAATTGCCTTTTTCTGCTCCAGGATACGGTCTAACATATCTTAGGTGGAGTTCCACCTGGTCCCAACATCTTGTTTTAGGAGGTGCTGTAGGAGGTCTGCCTTTTTCTGTTCCTCCATGAGTAGCTGGCTATCTTTGAAGATCCGATGGAAGTGGCCAGAAATTTGTTGGCACGACTCCAGAACTGCTGACATCCTTCCATTGTTACTGTCATCCTCAAGAGCAGCCTTTACTACTAGATGCAGGACATGCGATGAGCAGTGCACACCCACAAATCTGCCATCCCGGAGAGCCTTGATCATGTTAGCTGTACCATCAGTAACCACAAACCCCATTTACGCTTGTGTGCCTGCGTGCTCCCCTAGCCAGTGCACCACCATGTTATGCAGTGCTTTGCGAATGATATTTGAGGTGTGCTGCTGATCCATTACCTCAGCATGGAGGAGGAAAGAGCGGTGCCCTGTCTGATTGGCTACTGCACCTGAACTTATTGTTGCTATCGGTGTGTCATACAACACATTGGGCTGCCACCAATGCGCCGTCAATGACAGGAAGCCATGCTAGCCACTTGGAGCACTCCATAAGTCAGTGGTAAAGTGCACTGACTGGCCAGCAGCCTTTCCTAGCAAGTCTTTCAAAGGACCAACGCACGACTGGTACAGTGAGGTCACTATAGTTCTACTAAATGTGGTGCGGGATGGAATTTTATATCAGAGTGCGACAGCCTCCATAAGTTGATGGAAGGGCTCCCCGTTCGCCAAATTAAAAGTAGCACCCCCAAGGGCTATGAGCTGTGCAATGAGGCGTGTAATTTTCCTGGCCTGCTGTCTGCACATTCCCTTGGAATGAAACCCACCAAAATCTTCCAGTGTGGCCTGTATTGACTTTAGGATGGGCTGTGATTGTCTGCTGCTTTTACTAATATCAGATGTGGCATGATCTTCCTGCCCTTTCTCCTGCCTACTGGTGTTGAGTGTGACACTGATAAATATAGTAGTGCCACCACGTTCTGCATTCATCAACACTGACTTGTGGTAGTGGTTCAGGTGTTGGCTCATCCCAGAGGTGTTTAGATGATCCAACACCCTACCACGGCTGACTTCCCTGCCACACAATTTACATTTCGCTAGCTTGCCATCACCAAGTGTCACAAAATGGTCCCACGCTTTGGAGCGACAAATGACTTTTGAAGGTGTTGAAGAAGAAACTGAGGTGACACTTTCTTCATTTTCACATGCTGGAGCAACCTCAGTATGCATTCTTTTCTACATACCTTTACAGTGGTACTAGTAGACCCAAAGATGGCACCAGGGATGTTGGGACTGGGATTGGAGAAGGATGGAGTAACACTGGTGGCAGAGACACTAACAGCTATTACCTGCCTGGGAAACTCATTTGGAACTGGGGACGCAGGTGGTGAGTTTTCATCAATAGAAGACAGAATTGTAGCTGGAGAAACAGGAGGAGTACTATGGGCAGCAGTAGAAAAATGAAACTCAGGAGAATAATCAAGGTCAGTGGAAAAATCAGGCTCAGTGGGAAAATCAAGCTTAGCAGGCCTTGGTCCCTCTTGTTCTTCTTCTAACTCTTGCAGGTTTGGACAGGAAAAAAAAACATCAGCAGCAGATTTTGGGGAGAGCTGATGAATTCCCTCTTCTGCCTGGTGTCTACCGGAAAATGGTAAACTATCTCCCTCAATAGCGTTTTTTGGAGAAGATATGCTCTCAGTGTCAATGACAGTGGTGACAGGAGAAATTTTCTCAAAATACTCCAATAAGTGAAGGGTTAAGAGCCCGTATTTGTGGGAGGGGCTGCAGGCCTATAAGACGGGCGGCAGCCTCTCCCACGGGACGCATCGTCATTTGCGCCCCGAAGCGAGAGACAGAACGTCGGTCGGCGTCCTCAACCGGATGTGCGTCGCGTCACTTCCAGTTTTACGAAACCGTGTCCCAGCCAGCAGCAGCATCTATAGCGTGAATCACTCCTATCACTGATCCCAAATCAGACTCTACCAAGTCCTTATTCAAGCTTCCATCTTCTGTAGAACGGCAAACGTGAGTGCTCAATCAGGAGCACCCCAGGTACCACTTACACGGCTTAAGATAAGTTTATACCGGTCACATTCATTTAATCACTTCAAGTCTTTACAGAAGCACTTATATACATTTATCTACAATCTACCACATTGAATCCAGCGAATATATTCCTTCAGCATCTACTGACAGGCTATGCAGCTACACATATTCATGCACCAGGTCCAAATACTGGATCTCATTCATTTGTCAAATTACGGTATCATAGGTCTACAAGTCCATATAGCAAGTCTATATTACACCAATTCAGCGCTATTTTTAATAGTATTCCCTCGCTGGATGCATACTCATTAATTGATAAGTTATCACTGTATAACAATATATAGATATATCTCACCACTCCTCATTCATTTCCTATCCTCTGCAATAGCAAGTTTGCTTTATGAAGCTCAATGCTTAGTAAATCAAGGGTATAGTTCATATATGTCTATCGTAAATTGTCCTTTGTTACCAACTATGTTCTGTGCGTGGAGTTCCATGGATCATGCATTGGGGATTCCCTAATTCCACGTCAGACAAGATTGTATTCATGCTTATCAATTCATATTCGTTCGTTTTATTGTTGCATTTATGATGTCACATTAGCATTCAAGTCATATACCCGCTTGTCTTATTCAAGCATCCACAGATTCCAGGTCAGCCTATCATATCAAGTCACGCAATTACAGGATCTTGGTCCATCTACCGATCTTTAATTCTACATTCATACACATCGCTCAGCTCATCACTTTTCTAAGGTACTGTGCAATAAAAAAAAAAAAAAAGAAAAAAAAAAGAAAGATATATATGTATATATATATATTTATATATACCCCACTACAGTTCACTCAATTCTCACCTACAGGCTCCCCTAATCATCCTGTGGCAGGTAAGGGAACTGTTAACAGGAACTATCACAGCCAGGAGAGCTAGTCTCTTGGTGCACTACTCACAATTATAGTAGTGAAGGCATGATGAACATACCTATGCCGTAAGCAGCACATATATGAGCTCGCTCAGGCATGAGGCACGTCTCCTGCTAGCCACTACCATTTTATTCCTGATCATATTCACCGTGTCAGGTCCAGCACCGTTGGCGATCCAGCCAATGCATGCGCATTCGGGCAGGTATTAGTCGGACGGTGTAGGATTATGTCATGGCAAGATCATTCACCGCTTCTTCAAACCATCACCGTTTCTCCGCACTTCCCTCCCCTCTTTCCCGTATCTCATGTTCCATCCCCTCACCTGTACCTCAATCTTGGTCACCTTACCCTCCTCATAATCAAGCTGCGGTTTCATACCTCACCTCCCTGTAGAGGCCGGAGGTCCCACAGTTCAATACCTCACCTCCTCGCGGAGGCCGGGGGTTTCATGGCCAGGCACCTCACCTTCTCGCGGAGGCCGGAGATCCCCTAGAGGTTTCCTTACCTCCTCGGGGAGGCCGGGGGTCCCATGGCCAGATACCTCACCTCCTCACAGAGGCCGGAGGTCATATAGACAGACACCTCACCTCCTCGCGGAGGCCGGAGGTCCCACAGACAGATACCTCACCTTCTAGCGGAGGCCGGAGGTCCCACAGACAGATACCTCACCTCCTCGCGGAGGCCGGAGGTCCCATAGACAGATACCTCACCTCCTCGCAGAGGCCGGAGGTCCCACAGACAGATACCTCACCTCCTCGTGGAGGCCGGAGGTCCCACAGTCAGATACCTCACCTCCTCGCGGAGGCCGGAGGTCCCACAGACAGATACCTCACCTCCTCGCGGAGGCCGGAGGTCCCACAGACAGATACCTCACCTCATCGCGGAGGCCGGAGGTCCCACAGACAGATACCTCACCTCCTCGCGGAGGCCGGAGGTCCCACAGACAGATACCTTACCTCCTCGCGGAGGCCGGAGGTCCCATAGACAGATACCTCACCTCCTCGCGAGGCCGGAGGTCCCATAGACAGATACCTTACCTCCTCGTGGAGGCCGAAGGTCCATCAGAAGATACCCCACCTCCCCAAGATGGCCGGAGGTCCCATAGACAGATACCTCACCTCTTTTCGGAGGCCGGAGGTCCCATAGACAGATACCCCACCTCCTCATGGAGGTTGGAGGTTCCTTAGCTAGCCACCTTGCAAGTCAGGGGATTCCTTAGTCAGACCCACCCCACAAGTACTAGGTTCAGTAGATAAGGTCCCCCCCCCCTTTATTGAAGATCCAGGGAATCCTTACCATATCGTAATAAGTCCTCTCATCTCTCTTTATTGTACAGATATCATGGATCATGTCGACAACCACTTCCGATATCGAAGCCCCCCAAACAGAGAACCCAGCATCCCCCCCCCCCATGTAGCCCTTCACTACGAGGATGGACAGTAGGGAAACTCATGGCAGAACTGACTAGACTCCATATTCCATTTCCAGCATCTGCAAGGAAAGCGGAATTATACAGACTGCTGATGACATCCACCACCCCAGCTCTATTACAACCCCCCTCTCCATCAATTTCCCCACCCCTATCCCCTTCAGCCAACGAACAGTTTGCACATATTACCCACCTACTTACAGAAATGGGTCAGCTATATCCGACATCCACAAAAGAGTATCCGCCCTAGAACAAAACAGCCGCCCTTCACATAACGTGCCCCAGCCAGCAGAATTTATTCAACCAGGTACATCCCCCTCGGCTTGCCCCAAAATATCTCCAGCTCATATGATTTCACCCCAGCTAAGGAAAGATATTATAGAGGGTAAGGAGGTCAATTTAGTTTCCATTCTAATTTCCTCACAAGATTTATCTGACAATAAGATCATAAATTGCGGCGACGTTTCAGTTACCCTCAAATCCAAGGACCCCAGGCTATCCAGAAAACTCACGGTCACAGAGTTCGTTCTGGCATTTGGTATTTACAGGGATGTTCTATGTTCAGCTTTCCCTCATAGACGCCAGGAACTGGATCACTATCTCCATCTAGTAGTCGACTTGGCTCACAAGTACGGTGGCAGCGCCTTTTACGACTATCACAGGTCCTTTGCAGCCAAGTCGGCTGCTGCACTGGCTCAGTTCAACTTCGTGACCGATTGGAGTAGTCTGGATACAGAGTTGTTTTGTAGGCACTTCGCTGGCCTCAAGGCCCCACTGTGTCTACACTGCCAATCTTCCTACCACTCCTCCGCCCTTTGCCCATCAGCTCCACCCTCTACTTACAGTCAGCCCAACCAGGCCACTAACCCCACTCAACTACCTTCACCTCAGCCCAGCACCTCATCACCCCCCCCAGCGTTTGACAAACTCGGCCGGCCTATCATCTACAATGGTAACACCCCCATATGTAACAATTTTAACTCTAGGGGTTGCTTCTTTAGTGGATGTCGGCTGTCGCACACATGCTCCAACTGTAAAAAAGCCCACTCCCGTACTATTTGCCCACGATTCAACCATATTAATAAAAGCCTAGGTGGAATCTACCTCTCCTTGTTACAGTCTCTTCTCATTTCTCACCCAGATCCATTAGCCACAGAATACATTTTAACAGGACTCCAAGAAGGTTTTCACATAGGCATTACAGCATATCCATCTACCTCCATAGAATGCCCCAATCTGCTGTCAACCTTATCTAACCCAGGAGAAGTATCAGCCCTACTAGCCAAAGAAGTAGAGAACAACTTTCTGTTAGGCCCATTCCCTTCCCCCCCTTTCCCCATATGGCGCATTAATCCACTAGGTCTCGTCACTAGGAAATTCTCACCTAAAAAACGACTCATTTTAGATCTCTCAGCCCCATACTCCACGCTAGTTCCCAGCATAAACTCCCTAATTCCCCCAGACTCATTTTCTCTTCAATACGCCACCATAGACCACGCCATCACTCTCATTCAGCAAGCTTTACCAGATTGCTGGCTAGCAAAGACAGATATTAAAAATGCTTTTAAGATCCTACCTGTTCACCCCTCGCTCTGGCACCTTCAAGGTATGAAATGGCAAGGATTATACTATTTTGCTACTACACTTACATTTGGCTGCCGCAGCAGCCCAAAGATATTCGATGACTTTGCCGACATTCTCTGCTGGATCCTGCTTAATCAAAGCAGATGTCCAGCAGTGATTCACTACCTAGACGATTTCCTGCTTATAGACAATTCTGCATCTAACCCCTCCAGCATCCAAAAACTTATAGTCATTAAACATTCCACTATCCATCCAAAAAACCTGCGGCCCTACCAAAGTCATTGAATTCCTAGGCATTACACTAGACACAGCTTCTTTAGAGACCCGCATCCCTTCAGACAAACTGCTAAGAATTAAATCAATTATAGAAGACTCTCTTGCCAAAACCTCTTTGTCTAAAACGGATCTTCAATCCTTAATAGGCTATCTCAGTTTCATCATGAAAGTAATCCCTCAAGGACGTTCATTCATCTCTCACCTCATCTCCCAACTCCTTCTGCATCTCAGCCAAGCTCCATCATTTCATTAAACCAAGCAGCTCGCTCAGACCTGCACATGTGGCTTAAATTTTTAGATCACTGGAACGACAGGTCCATGTTCCCCCCCGCTCTCAGCCCAGACAGCCCTAAAATATTCACAAACGCAGCTAAAGGTGCAGGATTTGCCGCCATATACAAAGATCAATGGTTCTCCAAACCATGGCCTCAAGAAATAGCCAATATCCACGATCCTAACCAAAACCTATTAGACATATACCCAATAGTGGCAGCAGCCAGTCTCTGGGGAAACCATTGGTCAAATCAAGCTATCTCCTTCCATCCCACTAGACAAGCTACAAGCACGCTCATTAATAAAGGTAGAACTTCTGCACCCCATCTAAATCAACTTCTTAGGAAACTGACATGGCTTTCACTAATCCATAAATTCATAGTTCATGCCACCTTAATTTCATGCGAAGATAATTTATCAGCTAACGTTCTCTCACAATTTGAATTTCAGCTCTTCCTCAGCCTGAACCCAACAGCTGCAGAACTTCCATCAACACCCCCCGCCTACACGGACCTAATGACGCTATAGACTCCCTCCTTACAGAAGCCTCATACATTATCAACAAAGCGCTAGCCTCTAACACCAGGAAGACCCTATTTTGACCCTATTTTGAAATAGGGGGAATTTTATTTATTTTATTTTTATTTTATTTTTAATAAAATATCTTTTGAGTCGAATATGTTTACAAGAGTTATATACACTTGAAAGTTAGTATGTTTTAATTGCATATTGTATTATTGAATTATGTATTTTGTAGCTGGGCTCTGATGTTGGATCTTGTAACAGTTTGTTTGACACACAGACACAGTGGTTTAGGATAAAACACAGTTTTATTGAAATCACAGTAATATAATAACCCTCACAGGTCCTGTAGTATTTAAGCAGAATAATATAGACACACGACAGGTTACATATACTACACAGGTCCAGTATAACCATAGAGTCCATAACAGCATATACTGACACAGGTCAGGCAGAATATGATGAATTCCCAGGAGAAAGGTATTGCATGGGTTAATGGTCTTCAATGAGTGTAAACAGTCCCATGTGAAGAGAGGTCTGTGATGGAGCTCACGCCATATAGAGAGCTTAAGGATACGTAATGCCCAGAAATAGGTTAGCAGAACAACGTGAACTGCCAGAGCAATATCAGGAATTGAGCAACATATGACACTGCCATAGCAGTAACGGAGACCAGGCCACTTGCACTCTGCCGGAGCAGTAACAGAGACAAGACCAATGGCACACTGCCGTAGCAGTAATGGAGACAGACACTTGCACTATGCAGGAACTGTAACGGAGACAAGGCCAATGGCACACTGCTGTAGCAGTAACAGTGACTAGGCCACTTGCGCTCTGCAGGAGCAGTAACGGAGACAAGGCCAATGGCACACTGCCGTAGCAGTAACGGAGACTAGGCCACTTGCGCTCTGCAGGAGCGGTAACGGAGACAAGGCCAATAGCACACTGCCATAGCAGTAACGGAGACAAGGCCAATGGCACACTGCCGTAGCAGTAATGGAGACAGGCCACTTGCACTCTGCAGGAGCAGTAACGGAGACAAGACCAATGGCACACTGCCGTAGCAGTAACAGAGACTAGGCCACTTGCACTCTGCAGGAGCGGTAACGGAGACAAGGCCAATAGCACACTGCTGTAGCAGTAATGGAGACTAGGCCACTTGCACTCTGCAGGAGCAGTAATGGAGACAAGACCAATGGCACACTGCCGTAGCAGTAACGGAGACTAGGCCACTTGCGCTCTGCAGGAGCAGTAACGGAGACAAGGCCCATGACACACTGCCGTAGCAGTAATGGAGGCTAGACCACTTGCGCTCTGCAGGAGCAGTAATGGAAACAAGGCCAATGGCACACTACCGTAGCAGTAACGGTGACCAGGCCACTTGCACTCTGCAGGAGCAGTACGGAGACACAACTGAACACTGCCATGACCAGACTGACTGGGCAACTGAGCAACTCTCACTGAGATCGTAACCAACCGGAAGCAACACAAAATGCCTGATGGATAGGAATGTCGCCAAGGTGACACAGTGGCAGCCAGAGCAGGAATGTCAACCAAGCCGGGTCGAATCACAGAGCAGGAACGTCAGCCAAGCCGGGTCGGTACGCAGGAGCAGGAACGTCAGCCAAGCCGGGTTGGTACACAGGAGCAGGCACAGGAGAATGGTCAGGCAATCTGGGTCGGTACACCGGCAGGAGACGAGATGCAGAGTAGTCAGGCAGGCCAAGTCGGTACACTGGGAAACATTGAGCAGAAACAAGCACTGGTACAGGAACACCACGAAAGGGCACCAGAGGGGTGCCAGAACCCAGTATATAAAGGCCATACTGGGCGGGACAAACACAGAATAGCCAATGGGAGCAAAGCACAGTGTAGACTGACAGAAAGTAGCAAGGGGAGCATGGGCACCGTGATAGATCCTTCTTAGGAAGATCCTTTTAAGGTTCATATAATGGATTAAATTACATTGCCCTATAGTAAATGCATCTTGGGATCCCCTTTGTTGTATCCAATCAGACAGCTTGGAGTTCATTTAAAAGTTACTTTGTTGCACACTGTTCCTTTGTTTGTATACACACCTTACATTTGAAAAAGCATGTTGGAGTCGTGAAATGCATAATGGTTTGTGGTGTACTAACGTAAATATTTTATTTAATAATTTTCTAGTTTTTAATTTCTTATTTGCCTCCTTGGAAGATCCAGTGAAAAGTCCTCGAGCGGAGATGGGTTTGCAATCTCCGCTTGCCTGCAATGTTGGGGCCATTATAAGCTCGTATCTCATCCACAGTAAAATGTGAATGCAATATATTTTACTAGATGAACAGCCCGTTACACGGGCCACAGTGCCACTGCCACCCGGTCGCAGGGCAGTCATGCGCAGTGGAGACTGCCCGCGCCACAGCTGATACAGAGCTGGACGCTGCTTCGGAGCGCGGACAGCACGGACAGCCTCTACTGCGTATGACTGCAGCACGCGCAGCAGTGTGTACTACGCATGTCGCGGTGTTACACACGATTTAGCAAATTATTATATAGGATGTTTTACATCATTTGTTATACTTGTGATAAAGCACCATTGTTCCCTTTCCTTTTTTGACATTTTACTGTATAATTTACCCAGGAGAGGAGGTAATTTAAAACACATATTGTTTTAAAGAGAAATAAGGTGGATAGATAGACTAAGGGGACTTGGCAATGCATGTGTTAACAGGGAGTGTAACCGGCAGACTCTTCCTCTCTGATTAACTTATGTGAAGTGCGAAAAAAGGTGAAGGTGCTACCACTAATCACTTCCCTATTGATAATGGCATTTTGAATGCTGAAACCAGTGAAGTTTTTATATATACTCTGCACTTTATTTTATACAATATGTTACGACTCCAGACTCTTCGTATGTTCCTGCACTGGTCGCACTGCTGATCCTTCTAATGTTACAAAGTAGATATAAATGCTGAAAAATATACAACTGTTGCAATGGAGAAATGGAGTTGTTCCAATCCACATTCACAGACTGAATGAAGGTGCCTACCGGATAGTCAGTTATAACAGTGAGAGTATATTTTTACCTTTGTAAACATGGAACTGCTTTTGCCTACGAAGTATTTATTCTATTAATTAATCAAGTGTATACTTATGATTATAACAATTACATACTCAACCTAAATATCTCTTGCAATTTTAAATTGACAAATGAGTGACCGTCCTATATTGATAAGGTCTTGAGTTTATGAAACATTTGATTTTGGCTATACTAGGATTATATTACTAAACTAGTATAAAAGCCCATGTACACGGGCCAAGGTCCGGGTGATGTTAACCCTTTGAGTGCCAGAGGGGTATGCAAAGCATTACCCTCTGGCACGCAAAGGGTTAAGAGGCCGGTCCTGCTCTGCGTCCTGCCACTGACGTAGTCATGCATTGTAGAGACTGCCCGAAAGTACAGAATGCTCCCAGCACAGAACTCCCAGCATTCCTACACCTCCCAGCATTCTGTGCATTTGGGCAGTCTCTACTGCATATGACGGCTTCTGACAAACATCCTAGTGAATTATTATATAGGATAGTACAATATCCTTCTTACAGGAAACCCATTTATCTACCTAGGAACTCTTGAAACACTGTAGGAATTGGGCAGAATAAGGTATAACAGTCCCTTTTACCATTAACAAGCAGATATTCACTATCCTAATTCATAAATCCCTCCACTTTGAATTACTAGACCAACAAGGTCGAATTCCTATACTGCATTGTCTCATAGACAATGAAAAAAAATCACTCTCTGCACTCACACAACTTCCCATTTTTCTCTCCACTGATCCAATATCTTATAACAGTTATTAAATCTACATTGCTTATAGGTGAGGACTTTAATAACAATTAGATCATAGCAATACTAGATGATAAAGTATAAGGACCAAACAAAACCCTATAAATACCTTCCAACATTCCAAGTCAGTTACACCAGGAAAAAGAATATAGTTTATATTCCAATGTCAATGATTCTTTCACTAGAATTAATTTCCTTTTGTGTTCCACTCCCCTGATTACATATATACAAAACTTCACAATTCATAACATGATTATATCTGATCATGCCCCAATCATGTTATTATTACAATTAAAAGAGAGTACTTGCACTTATTCGTATCTCTCAAACCGTTATGGTTTGAAAGATATAGGAAAATAAAGTTCTCCGTTCTCTCCCCTTTCTGTTTGACGAACTGTAAAGCTGTCAGAAGCAGATTCTGGCTCTTCAGCAGTGCTGACAAAGCGACACTTAAAAATAAATACTTCATCTGAACGGTCTGCAACGTGTGCTTGCAAACCAGGCACATGCTGTAGACCATTCCAATGAAGTATTTATTTTTAGGTATCGCTATGTCGGTGCTGCTGAAGTATCACAGTGCCCGTGATTTCCTTGCCTGCTGTGCCTGTCCAGTAGTATGGAATGGAACACCCTGACTCTGACTTGATTCTTTGCGGGCGTACATCTCTGACGTAGCACTCACTATTTTAAACTTCCTGTCAATTTAGCAAAATTGCTCCGCCTTCTGGCATCGGCTTTATAGCCTGGCCACGAACTGGGCTTAGTCGCCCTTTCATGGTGTTTCTGTGCAAATTGCTGTATTGCTCGTCTGACCCTTGCTTGGCTTCTGTTACTCTCTGGTGTTCCATCCTTGGCCTGTCTGACTACCCGTTCCGGTTGTGACACGTGGCTCCGTCTGACTACCTGATCCGTGTATGACTCTGGCTTGTCCGACTACCCACTCTGCGTTGACCTCGGCTGTGGCTGACTACCCGATCTGGCTTCCGACTGTGGCCTGTCTGACTAAGCTCTGTATTAGTTATTGCTCCTGTCTGATTACCACTTGTCCGGATAGATCAAGGGCAAGCTCCTTCCCTTGGGCACTTAACTACCAAGCTGGTATTATTGCAGTTGCCTCCGCTCCACCTAATTTGTTGCCTCCGTTGTGCTCTACCTATATGCCTACCTGTACTAGCGAATATACAATTTTATCTCCACTCAGTCAACCCGCTGCCTCCGACAGGCAAGTGCAGGTTAGTCTTGCCCGTGGCTTCCTCTCTGTGTGCTCCACCCGGCTGCCTTGCCTGAGCACTTACTCTACTGCCTTGAGTAGTGCTAGTTGCATATTGCCTGTATTTGCTGGCTACCCTCGTTCTGTGTCCCCGCTGGGTATCACTACACCTGCAGCTACCCAAAAGTTCCATCTGACATTCCACTCTCTGGGATTGTCTGGGTATGCTCCTTTACTGTCTCAGCATTCAGTTGCCTATCAGTATTTGGAACTAAGTGGGTTCTGCCTACTCCTTATCTATATACCTACGGTGGTTCAGTGTCAGCTCCTGGGTAGTGGTCTAGACACTGTCCTCACGTCGTTTTCCCCATTGACGGAGGAAGAGTTTTGCTCTTTTCATTATTCTGATTATTTTAATAAACTGGTTAAAATTCTCTTGTACTGTTGCTGTGTATTTATCTGTCTAGTGACAGTGACATGAAGAGCCGTCGTCTGATCCAGGAACCAGAATCTGCTTCTGACAGCTTTACAGCTCATCAAAAAGAAAGGGGAGGGAGCAGAAAACTTTATTTTCCTATATATTTCAAACCATAATGGTTTGAGAGATACGAATAAGTGCAAGTAATCTCTTTTTATTGTATCTACCATATAGTTAATACTCTTTTTCTGACATTACTATCACTTTAAGCCCCGGTCTCTTTAACCGGAGAATGCCGACCTTTCTATCTAACTCTGAGAATTTCAATTACAAGCTCATAGCAGCTTGGTCAGATTGCAAGACCAGCAACATAAATATAACCCCATATGATCATGATAAGTGGCTAACAAGAGGTCTTTAGGGGCCATAATATCTGATATACATCTACATTCATGAAGAAAACAAACACTAAACATCAGATTGCACAAATACTTAATGAAAGCATATAAAGTGCAAATCACACTGAAAACTTCCCTGGAATCCCCTTAAACTTAGGGAGACAAAAAAAAAAAAAAACTTGTTGTGACAAGCACCCATCGTGAACGAACAAGATAAAGTGTCTTGTTCTTGGGCATAGTGACCCCTCAATGGTGCTACAAGTCATGTTTTTCACTCCCATGTGCCATTGCAAAGAGGAAATTTCCATATTCATATCAGACTGGTCCCGCCCTCAGACATTCCAGCCCTTGCTCTCCATGTGCCTAGAGGGGATCAGCTGCACCACACCGATGAGGCCCACATAGGCTCAAACGTACGTGTGTGGTTTTGCTGATTCTCTCGTGCGGGGAGGATTTGCCTGACATTTCGGAGCTGAACAGACTGAGGGTGGGACCAGTTTGATGTGAATATGGAATTTTTTTCTCTGCAATGGCACATGGGAGTGAAAAATGAGACTTGTAGCCCCATTGAGGGGGTCACTATGCCCAAGGACAAGGCACTTTATCTTGTTCGTTCTCGATGGGTGCTTGCCACAACGTGTTTTTGTGTTTTTTGTTTTTGTCTCCCTAAGTGGAAGCAGATCCCAGGTATGGGCCCTTGCTCTTCTTGTGTCCCACATCAATGAGGCCCACATAGACCAAAACATACAGCTGTGGTTTTGCTGATTCTCTTGTGTGGGGAGGATTTGCCTGATATTTCAGAGCTGGGCGGACTGAGGGTGGGACCAGTTTGATGTGAATAGGGAAATTTCTTCTCTGCAATGGCACATGGGAGTGAAAAATGAGACTTGTAGGACCATTGAGGGGTCACTATGCCCAAGAACAAGACACTTTATCTTGTTGGGTGCTTGCCACAATGTGGGTTTTTTTTTTTGTCTCCCTAAGTGGAAGCGGATCCCAGGTATGGGCCCTTGCTCTTCTTGTGCCTAGAGGGAATCAGCTGGCCCACATAGGCTGAGACGTACGTCTGTGGTTTAGCTGATTCTATCGTGCGGGGAGGATTTGCCTGACATTTTGGAGCTGGACTGTCTGAGGGCTGGACCAGTTTGATGTGAATATGGAAATTTCGACTCTGCAATGGCACATGGGAGTGAAAAACATGACTTGTAGCACCATTGAGGGGGTTACTATGTCCAAAAACAAGACACTTTATCTTGTTCGTTCTCGATGGGTGCTCGTCACAACATATGTTTTTTTTTTGTCTCCCTAAGTGGAAGAGGATCCTTTGCTTTCCATGTGCCTAGAGAGAATCAGCTGCACCACACCAACGAGGCCCACATAGGCCGAAATGTACATCTGTGGTTTTGCTGATGCTCTCATGCGGGGAGGATTTGCCTGACATTTCAGAGCTGGACTGTCTGAGGGCAGGACCAGTCTGATGTGAATATGGAAATTTCCTCTCTGCAATGGCACATGGGAGTGAAAAACGTGACTTGTAGCACCATTGAAGGATCACTATGCCCAAGAACAAGACATTTTATCTTGTTTGTTCTCGATGGGTGCTCGTCAGAACATGTGTGTTTTTTATTTTTTGTCTCCTAAGTAGAAGGGGATCCCAGGCATGGGCCCTTGCTCTCCATGTGCCTAGAGGGAATCAGCTGCACCACACCAACGAGGCCCACATAGGCCGAAATGTACATCTGTGGTTTTGCTGATGCTCTCGTGCGGGGAGGATTTGCCTGAGATTTTGGAGCTGGACTGTCTGAGGGCTGGACCAGTTTGATGTGAATATGGAAATGTACTCTCTGCAATGGCACATGGGAGTGAAAAATGAGACTTGTAGCCACATTGAGGCGTCACTATGCCCAAGAACAAGACACTTTATATTGTTCGTTCTCGATGGGTGCTTGCTACAATGTGTTTTTTTTTTTTTTTTGTCTCCCTAAGTGGAAGCGGATCCCAGGTATGGGCCCTTGCTCTTCTTGTGCCTAGAGGGAATCAGGTGCCCCACACCGATGAGGCCCACATAGGCCGAAACATACGTCTGTGGTTTAGCTGATTCTATCTTGCGGGGAGAATTTGCCTGACATTTTGGAGCTGGACTGTCTGAGGGCTGGACCAGTTTGATGTGAATATAGAAATGTACTCTCTGCAATGGCACATGGGAGTAAAAAATGAGACTTGTAGCCACATTGAGGGGTCACTCTGCCCAAGAACAAGACACTTTATATTGTTTGTTCTCGATGGGTGCTTGCTACAATGTGTTTTTTGTTTTTTTTTGTCTCCCTAAGTGGAAGCGGATCCCAGGTATGGGCCCTTGCTCTTCTTTTGCCTAGAGGGAATCAGGTGCCCCACACCGATGAGGCCCACATAGGCCGAAACATACGTCTGTGGTTTAGCTGATTCTATCTTGCGGGGAGAATTTGCCTGACATTTTGGAGCTGGACTGTCTGAGGGTTGACCCAGTTTGATGTGAATATGGAAATTTCCTCTCTGCAGTGGCACATGGGAGTGAAAAACATGACTCGTAGCAAAATTGAGGGATCACTATGCCCAAGAACAAGACATTTTATCTTGTTAGTTCTCGATAGCTGCTCGTCACAACATGTGTTTTTTTTTAGCAAGACTAGTGACAGTATTTTCAGTGAGAAGGCGTCATCCATGACTATCAAGCAAACCATCCTCAGATGGGCCAAACTTGAAGGTGGGAGAAAAAATGGTAAGATGGATAAACTAAAGTAACAGGAATATGAATAAAGAAAGCAGGAATAGAAAAAACGAACAAAGAGAAACACTGAATCAGAAAACATGAGATCATAATTTCAAATGTACACTTAGCAGAAATGGTACAAAATTCAATAACTATAAATAATTAAACCAGAGCTAAATATGCTATAGTGGTTTATATTCTGGGGGAATATACCAAGTTTAAAACTATTAAAAACAATGTGATCATGCCCTTCTCAATGCATGGAGAGAATGTACACTCTGCAAGCTTAAACAAGACAATGTCAGTAGGCTAGTAAGGCTCGCCCTAGACAAGATGCAATTCAAAGACTAATACAAGGGTGCTACATCCCTTACATGCCACACATAGAAATGCAACATGCTGAATAAAACCTATATACCAGGCAGGTGACCCCTACCACAGGACTCATAAAACATAGTTGTGCATAAGATAGGAGATCAAAGGCCTGTAATGAGGCCGGACATGGAGTCTCACTGTGTATCCGGGCCAGGGCAAGAACCCTCCCCAGCTCCAACATACCCATAGCTCCTTCCCCAATCCAAGCATGATTACACAGCTATAATTTATTATTTATATATTTACACACACATGCACACACACAAAACAAAAAAATAAAAACAACAACTCATCTACCCAACAATATGGAGTATGAAATCAGAGGGACCCCTCCTGGCTGGAACACAATTCAGGTGAGAACCCACAGAGGGATCAACCCCTACACATCAAATTTGTATGTTTATAAAATGAGGCAGAGCCTATCGAGAATGAAAGAAAAAGCAAAATATTTAATTAGATAAAGCTCTACTATGCATCCAGGTTAAGATCCCCACAGGACCAAATAGAGATACCATTCTTACCGACCACAAGGAAAAAGGAAATTGGGAGGATGGTAAATCAAAACAATTCAGCTCCTCAGCTATACAATATTAGTGAAAACAAATGGAACATAAGCAGGGAGATAATGAGGCATAGCATAATGAAAAATTTATTGAATTCTGTATCGAGAACCAACACACCCCTCTGGTGAAGAACATGTCACATGTCAAATCTCATTTGCTCAAAGGTAACTGCGGATATCCCTAACACCAAGAGGAGTGAGGTGAAGAGCAAAAAAAAGAAACAAAAAACAAAACAAAAAACATTCTGCTATCCCAGCAATAATAGCACACATATAACTACAATTCAACAAGAGTGCAGTGAACAAAATCTGAGGGACTCATCACTGCTGGGACACATTTCAGTTAAGAATAGAAAGAGGGCTCAACCCCTCTCCCCCCCTCAAGTGTTTAAGCATCTAACATGAGGTTAAGCCTATTGAGAATGGTAGGCAATGTAAATAATAAGGTATGAGGAAATATTTTGTGAGATGAAGCTTTACTCTGCATCTAGCCCAGGACAAGAGTAACCCACACATGATCAACTTGGTTTGCCACTCTCCCCAGCCTCTTCCCTTGTTTTTTTCTCAGGTGGCTGTGTTTAGAAGAAGCAACACAGAGCTGCAGTTATCTCACTCAGAACCTGCTGCACATATATATCATATATACAGTTGTAACCACTACAAACACCACAAGTAAGAGAAAAGGAGGAATATGTTGACGGTGCTTAAGATTCACTCATGAAGTTCAGAGCTTTTCTAGCTCAAACAAGGAGTGGGAGAGTTATATGGTGATGATGCTGTTAGGTGTTTCTAAATGTCCTACTGCTGAATTTTCTGGCTTCTAGTCTTAACAACATCATCAAATGTTACAGCAGGATAAGGCTGGTTTGTCTGCTGTGCTGGAAACTAGTGTTACTAGTGTTATGAGAAGTCATATGGGACCAATGGATGTTCTGCTTCCTAGTATTGGTGCTGATAATAAAGCAACAGCAGTGGCAGCAGCACAACAAGGCACTTCTGGTACATTAGAGGAGAAGATGTGCAATCAAGAAGAGCCTTCTCTTCCTACCCCCCTCCCTTCTGAAATCATGGAATTGGTGGCAGGGAGAGTGTAATCACCCCCACGGCAATGTGTACACTGTAACAGGTTTGTGAAGATGGCAAAGGAAGGGGATATGTCTTTGCACATCTGCCCCAATAAAGCATATGTAGCATAACCTCTCTTAAGTGCATCTGTAACATGTACAACCTTCACCCAAGAAAAAAAATGTGTGCAACTCTCATTGTGCTCCCTGTCCATCCCCAGTGCAGCTCAGAATGTTGATGTGGATAAGTGACCCCTGGGCCAGACTATGGGCTGCTCTGCTCTGGGTTTTTTACCAAAGGATGAATAATGAGAATCAGGTAGGAGGACTGTGCAACTTTTCTTTATTCAGGTTTCTCCATTATGGGAACAGAATCCACAGCATACAGGATCACCACGTAACAGGACACGCAGAGGCATGGGGAGTGTGAGCATTGCCAAAGCATGTGCCCAGACCACAGTAACAAACCCAAATAAGAACATCGTCTCTTGTGGCACAGACCATATATTTATATCTGAGTTACTGGCAATCTGCACAGAAGTTTGCTCTAACCTTGTCTGGTGTCTGGTGACCAATCCAGAACCAGCATTTAAGCCTGGGAAATACAAAACCACCAATCAGAGGACTCTGACGATACTCATTCATTTGTATATACCAATGTAAAAAGAGTCAGCAATCTCTCCAGCTTACTTTGTTCTCCCCCTGCCCCTCACGAATCTGATAACTTGCTAGAGGATCCATTGTTTAGCCTGTGTAAGTATAGATATCCTGGCACCTAGTTATATGACTTGGGCTGAGTCAGCTGCTGTACTGAGCATGCCAAATCAGTTACAAACACAATACAATAAATACTCCGTAGGCATAATTTGTACCTAACAAAATCCCCTCTTATACATCCTACAAACCTTAGTACAACAATACAATACTGTAAAAAATAAATCTTACATGCTGTAGCACATGCTAGGAGCCTGTCAGGGTTGTGGAAGGGAAGCTGTGAAAAACAATTCTATATAATGGGGAAGAGCAGGGCTAAAGTGTACTTCTTTAGACCAGTACAGGATTAAACAGTCTGTTTGTTCTTATTGGAAAAAGAAACCTGGTGCACTTTTTTCACCACAAATCAGGCATCATAACTAGTGATGATCGAGCACCCCGATGCTCGGGTGTTCGGGTGCTCTGGCCGAGCGCCCCCGGAGGCTCGAGTGCTCGGCCGATTATCACACACAACCATGCCTGGTTGCAGGTTGAGTGGCGAGAGCCACTGCTCGGTCTGGTGACTAATCCCATGCAACAGCTCTGAGGCCGTGTGCTGTTTGTCCCCAAGGCAGATCAGCTTCAGCATGGCCTGTTGACGCTTCCCCACTGCAGTGCTACACTGCTTCCAGCTACCGGCTGATGGGTGAGTGGCGCTACGCGCAGAGAATTCGGAGGTGGAAACGGAGGAGGAGGAGGAGGAGCCAATAACGTAGGTGCTGGCGGAAACCCTGATGGAGGTAGGGCCCGCAATCCTCGGCGTGGGTAGCACCTGTGCCATCCCAGGGTCCGAGTCGCTCCCAGCCTCCACGACATTCACCCAGTGTGCCGTCAGGGAAATGTAGCGTCCCTGGCCACAAGCACTTGTCCATGTGTCAGTCGTTAAGTGGACCTTCTCAGTAACTGCGTTGGTCAGGGCACGGGTGATGTTAAGGGACACATGGTGGTGTAAGGCGGGGACGGCACACCGGGAAAAGTAGTGGCGGCTGGGGACTGCGTACCGAGGGACAGCTGCTGCCATCAGGCTGCGGAAGGACTCAGTGTCCACAAGCCTAAATGGCAGCATTCGATGGCCAGTAATTTGGAAAGGTGTGAGGTTAGTGCTATGGCCTGTGGGTGGGTGGCTGGGTATTTTCGCTTGCGCTCAAATGCCTGGGGTAACGACATTTGGACGCTGCGCTGGGACAGGGAAGTGGATGTGGTCGCTGATGGTGCTTCAGATGGTACAGGTGCAGGGCGGGAGGTATGCGGGCCTGCGCCTTCGACAGGCGATTGGCCGGCACCGAAAACAGGGGAAGAGGAGGCAGTGGTGTGGCCTGCAGACACAGATTGGCGATCCGGGCGTTCCTCCCACTTATTACGGTGCTTGGATGCCATGTGTCGGATCATGCTGGTGGTGGTGAGGTTGCTAGTGTTCATGCCTCGGCTCATTCTGGTGTGGCACAGGTTGCAAACTACAATTCTTTTGTCGTCCGCACTTTCCTTAAAAAAACGCCATATCGCGGAACACCTAGCCCTTGGCAAGGAAGATTTACGCAAGGGGGTGCTCCGTGGAACATTTGCGGGCCGGTTTGGTGCGGTCCGCCTTCTTTCTTTAGCCACACCACTGCCTCTTCCAGCCTGTTGCGGTGCTGCAGATGGCTCACCCTCAGGACTGCTGTCATCGCTCGGCTTTCCACCTTGTCAGTGACCTCATAGTCCACCAAGTCCTCCTCCACTTCCTCACTCTGATCATCCTCCTCATTTCTTGATCCCACCACATCCTCAGTCATTGACAACTGTGTATCATCCTCCTCATCAAGGTCTTCAGACAGTAATTGTGGTTGATTTGATGGCAACTGTGTCTCATCATCATCATCCACTTCCTTTGACCTTAAATGCCGTTCCCCTCTGTCATCTTCTTGTGATTGGGTACCCTCTAGAGGTTGTGAATCAGGGCACAAGATCTCATGTTCCTCTGCAAGCGTGCTTGGAGAGAGGTTCAAATCAAGGATTGGTGATGAGAAGAGCTCCTCACTATATCCCAGTGTGGGATCACTTCTTTGGCCAGACCCTCTATGGTGGGAGGAAGGATGATCAGGGTGAGGATTATGTTGACCAGACTCTTGGCTAGTGAGAGTGGACTTGGTGGAAGACAGGGTGGTGCTTAACCGACTGGAAGCAGTATCAGCTGAAATCCAACCGACCACCTGTTCGCAGTGGTCTGACCTCGAGAGTGATGTCCTGCGACGCCCTGTAAACTGAGACATGAAGCTAGGTATGGTGGATGTCTTTCTTTCTTGTGCTCTGGCACCAGGCACAGTTTCTATGCGTCCTGACCCGCGCCATGAACTATCAGGATCACGTCCACTTCCCCGTCCCTTTTTACCCGCCTTCTTCATATTAAACGGAATATATGCCGGTAATCTGCGGCTAGGCACACGAAACAGAATGTGACGCTAATCTGCGGCTAGGCACACGAAACAGAATGTGACGCTAATCTGCGGCTAGGCACACTAAACAATATGTGACGCTAATCTGCGGCTAGGCACACTAAACAATATGTGACGTTAATCTGCGGCTAGGCACACTAAACAATATGTGACGCTAATCTGCGGATAGGCACACGAAACAGAATGTGACGCTAATCTGCGGCTAGGCACACGAAACAGAATGTGACGCTAATCTGTGGCTAGGCACAGTGAACGGAATATGTGACGTTAATTTGTGAATTTGCACACTAAACAGAATGTGACAATAATCTATGGCTAGGCACACGTTTAAAATGGCCCTTTTTGTCGCTGCGTTGTAAAATCATTGGCCCTGTGCACCTAACAGAATATGTCAGCTTGTCACTGCACTGTGAAATATTTGTCCCTGTGCACCTAGTACAATGTCACCTTAGAACATGTCCCCCCCCACAAAAAAATGAAATTCTGCCACCCCCAAAAAAAATTAAATGCTGCCCCCACACACAACAGTCCTAAAAAGGACTTTAGGGTCTTGAAAGAGTTTCAACAATTTTATTCTCCCTACACTGACTTCCTGTGCATCTAGTATTATATGTCACCTTACAAATATCCCCCCCACAAAAAAAAGGAAATTGTGCCCCCCCCAAACAAAATATAAATGCTGCCCCCACACACAACAGTCCTAAAAAGGACTTTTGGGTCTTGAAAGAGTTTCAACAATTTTATTCTCCCTACACTGACTTTCCCTGCCTAAGTGCATCTCTCCGTGGCTAAGAATGAGCCGAACTCGCGTGTCGGGTGCTATACAGCACCCGATCACGGGTTCTGGCCAGCCAATCAGTGTAATGCCAGCAGCCAACATGGCTGCTGGCATTACACTGATGTCAGAGCCTCCCCGCACGTTTATTGGCTGCGCAGCGGGGAGGAGACCCGAACATGGCGGGCTAGCACATGCGGTACTCGTACGAGTACCGCCATGTGCCGAGCAGAGCGATGCTCGAGCCAAACCGAGCTTCGGCCGAGCATGCTCGCTCATCACTAATCAGAACCAATTATAGAGAGTTCAATAACGGGAGGTGCTACAGGGGAAATATGTATAACAAGAAAATAACCCTGTGGTACTAGCAGTCATCTCTTATCTAGAAGAACTCCTAGGTAACATATTGCTATGGACCGTAACAATTTGAAGGTAAATTACATAAAACTTAACTTTTATTCAATCACATAGATTAATAAAAAAGAGAAAATAGTGTGATTATTTAAAAATTGTAATGAGATCTAATCAAATATGGAGTATAGTGTACCACCGGGACATTTCCGGCTTGCCAAGAAATTGATGCAACTAAAAATGTGGATAAGCTTCACGCAGTTGTAGGTGTATAACCGATATATCTAATATACAAAATGAGATTAGGTTGATGCTAATGTTAATTATTACAAAGACTATGACCTAAACTCTGAGTAATGGCTCAGCTTGAATAGTCACTTAATGAAATGCAAATTAAAGCAAAAAACCTACTCAGACATATTGGTTTATAATTCTTTCGATAAATAAAGGTTGATTTTTAACAACAAAATGTGATCCTATCTATTCCACATTATCTTTGCAGGATCGATCATAAAATTATAATTGTCCTAAACTAAACAACACTGTTGTCTATTATAACTAAAGACGGGATCGTAAACATACTAGCTGCAGTCATAAAAGCTATTAGTAGATTGCTGTATATAAATCTAATAAGCAAAATCTATGTGAAAAAATGCTCTTGAGAGTAACACCGGGGCTTATCTAGCTTGCCAAAATTGTAAATTAGCGATCCACTCTGTAGCTAGACAATAAATTAAAGGGATAGTAATACTTCGTTTTAACTTTATTTTATTTTGTAGGCATTAAAAAAACATGAAGAATGATATAAGTCTTATCTCTCAAACCTTTATGGTTTATGAGATATTCACAAGCAAAGTTCCCCTCCCCGCCCCTTTTTCCTAGTGTAAACCATCTCTTCTCAGATGTGAGTCTGGTTGTATGACAGTACAGATAACAGAAGGGGACAATTTTCTTTGTATGAAAACAATGAAAGCCCTTCCCCCCTTGACAAGTTTTTCAGCTTTTTCCATTATCTTAACTGAAGATTGTCCCTCTCTGCAGTCTACCTGGGCATCTCCCTTCTGATCTGGGTGAACAGGGGGGGATACTTTGTTTGTGAATATCTCTTAAACCATAAAGGTTTCAGAGATAAGACTTATATCATTCTTCATGTTTTTTTAATGCCTACAAAATAAAATAAAGTTAAAATGAAGTATTACTATCCCTTTAAAGAAAAAGAATGTAACCATAGAGGATACAATGTATCCCACATTTATGCCAGAAAATCTAAGATTTCTAGAAACTTAAAGCAGAACTTTTGGCTTCATAATATTGCCCCCCCAATACATTATTAATATAGCTATAGGCAAAGGAATAAACATCTTAGAGGGAAGTTGCGTCTGAGTCTTCTCTGTCCCATGTACTGCCCGGATTGTTGGTGACGTTCGTTGGTTACCTTAAGGTAATAAAAGTTGCTGCCTGCTCAGGCACGCAGATCTTCTCTCGTAAGCTCTGTGCCCTGGAAGCCTGCTAAAGAAGGTGGATTACTTCAATAACGTGGATTTATTCAGCATAATACTACTATTCCTTTGCCTACCGCTATATTAGTAACTAGTGTAAAAGCCCGTGTACACGGGCCAAGCGTTTGGGCAGTGTCTACTGTGCATGATTGCACTGGGCAGTCTTTACTTGCCATGACTGAGTCAGACAAACATACAATCTGGCCTGCATTAGGGCAGTCTCTACTGCGCATGACTGCATTGGGCAGTCTTTACTGTGCATGACTGTGTCGGACAAACATACAATCTGGCCTTTTATAAATATAGATATATTGGGGGGCAATATTATGAAGTTCCTCTTTAACGTGAGATGACAATCCTAGCTAAATGCCGTCACACATGATACTTAATATCCACCTTTCTAAAAAGCCATAACATCAAAAGGATACATGATGCTCTGACTGGTGATTAGAGTGTCTACTAGAATGACGTAAAGCTGCACAAAGACTAGTAGTAAACACAGTTTACAAATAAATCCATGTCTCAAAATGATTTCAGTCCCTACGTAATGCAGGAGCTTGTCCGGCTTGCCATACACTGGATTGTTCACAGAAGGCACTAAGTTACACAAAATCAATCCCAATCTGATGATGGGGCTTATCTGACTTGACATGAACTGAATTATTAGCAAAAAGATGTAAATTAAACAAAATCAATCCCTATCTGATGCCGGGGCTTGTACAGCTTGTCATGAACTAAAATAATCACAGAAGGACCCTAAATGAGCAAGATCGAATCCTATCTAATGCCGGGGCTTTATCAGCTTGCCATATCTTCCATATTAGTAAGACTTCATAAATTAAATTAAAAACAGAAGAGAAATAATCCTCTATCCATGCCAACACACGTTTCGCATTGTTGCTTTCTCATATGGGCAAAATCTCTTTGTTCTGGCAGCCTTAGGAAGTCCTCAATTCCCTAAAGAATTTTCTATCCTTCAGTCTCCCTGTCTTTCCGTGGCAGGGTTGCCATGTGGAGCAGGATGGTTGAACCACCTGGGCAGCTTTCGCAGGCACTCTCTCATGGTGTTTGAACACTAGGACATATATGCCCAGAGGTTCTCAGGCTGTTGCTGGAACCTGCCTTGGTTCCTGTCGTCTTGGGGAGGGCATGCACATAGAGAAGTGGGGGAGATTCACTAAGATGTGATAAAGATGTGATAAAGTGGAGATGATTTCTCCAGTTTATCACTTCTCCAGTTACTATGTTATTCTATAGAGCTTATACAATAAGATCTTCAAACCTGAAGAAATCTTAGCTCATAGTCTCCATAGAATAACATAGGAATTGGAGAAGTAATCTCTACTTTGTCACCTCTTTATCACCGCTTAGTGAATATCCCCCAATGCCTTCTTTGTTATCATCATAATGTAGTGCATGCTACTAATTTATCATGTGACACCCCCTATCACCCTCAGGGTCCTCCTCCTCAGCACTGCCACTGACAAATCTGCCAGCAGTACCACCAGAATACAGTGAATCTGTAGATGTGAGGTTCTGGCAATATATTTCCACACATTTCAAATTGCGAGGTGCAATGACTACATATGATCATGTGGTGGAAGACAAAAGAAAGCAGGGGATGAGGGAGCATCAGTAGACTGTCCACCCAACAGAATGTAAGTTGTGACTCGTGTGGGACAGAAAAGTGGCACTGTAACTGAAACCACTTGAACTCTTGAGGGATGGAATAACATTGTCAGCATTCAATTGGAGCAGATGTTCCAATGTGTCTGCTCTCATTCCTTCCTTCTCTTCAAAATGTTTCCACACTCTGTGTACAATGAAGTTGCACAGTTCCTCCCTGCACCAAAGGTAAATATTCCAACACCAATGATTTTATGGGAGGTGGGAGAGCAGAAGGATAATGGCAATAGGACAACTTTTCCCCAGATGCACTTGGTTGAGGGTTTATTGTGGTTCTGCTTCAGCACTAGAGTGAGTATGAACTACCACTACCACCTATTCCCATGTTACCACTGATGCTGCTGAGTTGAGATCGTGATGCCAGTCCCACCCCCACAACCACCATCACTATTACATCAACAGCAGCATGAACTAAAATAGAAAACAACATTATTTCACTGCTGGGTGGCATATAGTACAAACACAATTTTGGCCACATACCTGGATATAAACCTGTATGATGATGATTATTATTATTATTATTTGTCAATCATCCATCAATGTTCATAGCATCATATATGACAATCTCAACTGTTGTTGATGATGGCAACTGCAAATCCATCTTCCTTCTCCTCATTGCTGATGTTACAACATGTGCCGTATGCCTTTGTCTTGTGCCCCCCTCCACTTCTATTACATTTTTGCATAGTATTAGATATGTATTGGATGCTGGTAAATTTTTACACATTTTTTCTACCTATACTACTGCTGGAAAGACATATTCTACTGTGATTACTGATATAATCAAAAGTTGTATTTTCTGTCCTACATAATAACTAGGGTAAACCGCCCTTATCTTTCAACCTGTTGCATATCTGGCCAGTCAGCTTTGTACACAGATTGTGTATAAAGGGGTTGCCCTGGAGGTCTTAGCTGGTTACATGCTCCATCTTATAGCTGACTGCATATTGTAGGTTTGTGCTACTTCTTTGGTCAAAATAAAATGACTATTGATATAAATTAACTCTGTGAATGCCTGAGAGATCGCCAATACATTGTGTCTTACACCCCAGCCTTGTTCTACAGTCCTACTGGTAGTTGCAGAGCCTTGGAGTCCTGGAAATTTGTGCTTCACAATACATAGTCACTAAAACTAAATAAAGAATTAAAGGGATAGTAATACTTAAAATGTAAAAAAAATATGTTGTAGGGTTTATCCCCCTGAGTAAAACAAGGGAACTCCTACTGCTGAAAGGTGTTTTATTCAAACGTTATTACAGCTCAAAGTTGAATTTTTTAGGTGCAATATCACAGTGGCCTGAAATTGTACAGTGGCACTGTTGCTACACCATCCTATGGAGATTTATGGTCCCGGGACCAGAGCTGTCCATAGGATGGTGTAGCAACAGCGCCACTGTACAATTTCAGGCCACTGTGGTATTGCATCTAAAAAATTCAACTTTGAGCTGTAATAACTTTGGAATAAAACACCATTCAGCAGTGGGAGTACCATTGTTTTACTCAGGGGGACAAACCCTACAACATATTTTTTTTTTTAATTTTAAGTATTACTATCCCTTTAAATAAATAATTGACATGCAAGGACATTTTAGCATTTTGCGCTGGGAGCCATTTTGCATAAAAACAACCTTATGGCTGGCTCTGAGTATATGCTATCACAATGGAGCCTTTCATTTTATTTGATACTTTAACTTTAAAAACAGCATTTTGGGTTATTTTCATAAAATATTTCAAAATAAATTTTAGAAATCCTTAACATAGCATAACACAGTTCTTTTTTTTCAAACAATATTTAATCTAGTCATGACTGTTTTATATAAGTAAAATAGAAAGAAAATGCATTAATTAATGATTTTTGGTTCATTAACCAGAGATCACTGCTGACAAGTCCAGCTTATTATACTTCCCAGTCTCTGTATGAATAAAGATTGGCAGGAATAGCACTACTGACAACAAGGGACTCACTATGGCTAGTGTTCTAAGTAGCGTTAGAGCAATTCTGGGGCAAACCAATTGCACCACAGGAATCAAATAAAAACTCCAGCTGATTTAAATTGGACTTTTAAACCCTGTGTTGCTAAACAGGTCTCCAAAGCATTGAGAAGCAATGAGTGGTAGACCTCGTTAGCATTCAAGGGGTTAAGAAACCCCATTTAAATAATTGGGAACATTACAAAATGTTATTAGTTCCTTACATTGCATTTGGCTTTCCCTATAAGGTTCAACCTTTACTTTTATACATTATTTCTTCATTAACCCTTTGAGTGGCACTCAAAGGGTTAACTGTGTTTTGTATTGGATAATAGGTTAAGATTATGTGCCTATTACTTTCACTTTGTAAATGTAAAACAAACCCTGTTAAGCCCTGTTATCCCATATATATATATATATATATATATATATATCTTTATGTTTTATTTTTATAGCTAATATTTAACCCTTTGAGTGCCAGAGGGGTACGCAACACATTGCAAAGCAATGTGTTGCGTACCCCCTCTGGCACTCAAAGGGTTAACCCTTTGGATGCTAGTGAAATCTACGTAGAAAGATATATAAATGTTTTTTTTGTTTTATTTCTTTGCAATGCGTTGTGTAGCCCTCTGGCACTCAAAGAGTTAAAGTGAGAATAACATAAGACAAAAATCCCTTAGTTATCATTAGGCATAAATTAGCAACCAATGGAACTTGTTTTGTATTGTTCCTATAATTCCAGTTTTCTCAGCTGTTTCTAAATTAATATTTACAGTTAAATGCAAGCCATTTTTGTATTTATAGCATTTATTTGTAAAGCTCTTATATCAAATACAGCAAAGTGACATACGGGCAAAAACAAAGCATATAATTTATAAGTAAGGTATCAAAGACCCATGTGACTGCAACTGCTGGTGTGTACTACCGAGATATTTGCAAGATGTCAGCAAGAACAGCCTTCCAGCTCTTTTCCCTTCTGTTTCAGTGTGTTTTATTTCTTCTGTCATAAGCTGTTGATTTATTTCCTATTGTATGGTACTGCACAATATTTTGGCATTTATAATGTATTGAAAGCCCCACATTTATATCTTAGGCTGCCATGGGCAAAAGGTCCTACGAGCACTTAGCCCTGTCCATGGTTACACCCCAATCTCTGAACATGAGCCCTCCCGCAGTCCCCCATCCACTGCTGCCTGGAGCAAATATTTAACTCCATGAATATTTCACAATGCTCTATAGCATTAAAAAGTGTTAAAGGTTAACCACACCCCTATAATAAGGATTGAGCTAAGCATGTTTCATCCACACAGCATATGTAGAAAGAAAGGTCAGAGATGCTCAACTAGGCTCATGAGCTAGCAAATACACGGGGTTAGCTGTTTCCCTTGTTCAGAGAGGAATTGTCTGGCATTTCGTGGCTGGACTGTCATTTGGCAGGACCAGTATGATATGCTTCAGAAGATTTCCTCTCTGTGTATGGCACTGGTGAGCTTGTTGCATGTATTTGCTAACTCATGAGCCTAGTTGAGCATCTCTAACTTTTCTATCTACATATGCAAATTGCTTTTGGGGTTGGTCACTCTAAGAGTAATGAGGGGAATCCAGACGTGGACCCCTAGCTCACAGTGCATAGAGGGATCAGCTGCACTTCACTGACAAGGCACATGAAGGCTGAAATGTACATCTGGGGTTAGCTGTTTCCCTTGTTCAGAGAGAAATTGTCTGGCATTTCATGGCTGGGCTGAAATTTGGCAGGACCAGTATGATATGCTTTAGAAGATTTCCTCTCTGTATATGGCACTGGTGACCTAAAAGAGATTGAACCTTGGGTGCAAGGACATAGTACCAGTGAGCTTCTTGCATGTATTTGCTAGCTCATGAGCCTAGTTGAGCATCTCTAACTCTTCTATCTTCATCCACACAGCAGTAAGATATATATATTTACTTTTTTGCATTCAAACTCTGCTACCTTGGTCCTTTTGAAAGAGAGAGAGAAAAAGAGATTGAGAGAGAGAGAGTGGAGGAGGAGTGACAGAGAGACACCATTTAACAACCATGTAGACCAGTGATTCTCAGCTCCAATCCTCGGGGCAAACCAACAGGTCATGTTTTCAAAATATATCCCTAATTAATCACAGGTGAATCAATCACAATGACTGAGCCACTAATTGCTCACCTGTGATTAAGCAGGAACAACCTGAAAACCTGCACTGTTGATGTCCCCCGAGGACTAATGTTGAGAAACTGATGTAGACATTCTCAAGGTAGTAAAATGCCCCCATACAGTTATACTGTACAGTGAAGTATAAATGCAAAAAAAAAGAAAAAAAGCAAATTGATAAAACTGAAGGCTATATGAAGAACAGCCCATATGTTAAACTTAACAGTATAGTTGCTCTTTATATAATGGTTGCAAACAAAAGGAAAAAAAGAAAAGGGCAAAGTGCATAGTCTCTGAGTGTTGTATTTCTTGTGTTCTCTTTTATCTTCACCAAATACCACAGTGATAAGAGTGATACTCCCAATTTTCAGAGGCCTAAACTGGCCTCTACAGCTTGATGGCAGACACTGAAAAACACCATACTGGTATTTCTCAGAAACACTGATAACCATCTTCTCAATTGTAATTGCAAGGCTCCTAGATAGATTCTTACTATGTGTATTCACCACACAAATAATCTGTATGGCTTAAGATGCTACAGTTATTAAAAATGTTTGCTTAAAACAATCATAGAATAACAACTTAATAGCTCAATACTGTTCATGGTTTAATGTCACTTTATCAATAGCTTAAAGCAGATAATACACATGCTGCAACAAATAAATGGTCTATTTATAGCCTATCATACATAGAGAGACTATCACCCTACTTGGAATTGAAGAACCAATACATAAATGTATTGCTAAAATCCACATGATTTTTGTATGTATGAATTAAACTGCATTCCATAGGTAACCAGCAGAAGCAGGACATGCATTCCAAGTACACCATCATAATAGAATTCAATAAAATTCAATATGCATCAACAAACAGCCAATAGAAATAAATCATAATCTCAAAAAATAGTTATATTACAATAATTTACTAAATTCCAAGATTAAGTGATATTATTCTCATATAATGGTTATCTTGACCAAATTTTTACAAACTTGCAATAAAGCATATAATTTTGCGTCTTTCCTTCTAATTTTGACACTAAAGGCAACCCAATATTTCCGCCTCAGAAAACAGACATTTTCCTATTGGGTCTCAGGGAATGTAAACGCTTTGAATAAACTAATTTTGGACAAAGGGAGAGGCCCAGCCATTTTTTTATGGAATCATAACCACAGCTTACTGTATGTTTGGGAATATAGACAGTTGAATCAGTGGATCTCTCACCTTAAAGTGTTAGTAATGTCTAAAAAAAACTTTTTTTGCATTTAGAAGAGCTTAAAAAGCTGATCTAAATGCAAAAAAACGTATCTCTCAAACTGCTATGGTTTAAGAGATACGGGCATTTAAAGTTTGATTTCTCCTGCTGAACACTAGGCACACGTTTTA
Source organism: Rhinophrynus dorsalis (assembly GCA_037306005.1). NCBI lineage: Eukaryota > Metazoa > Chordata > Amphibia > Anura > Rhinophrynidae > Rhinophrynus > Rhinophrynus dorsalis. The sequence continues at coordinate 128,177,099 of CM074720.1, read as the reverse complement.
GACCATTCCAATGAAGGGATTCAGCGTAAGTAACAAGATCACGGCACTTCTCAAGCGCCAGCTTGTCGACCGACACGGATCTCCTGCTGACAGCTTTACAGCTGTCAGTAGGCGAAATCAAACTTTAAACGCCCGTATCTCTTAAACCATAGTGGTTTGAGAGATACATTTTTTTGCATTTAGGTCAGCTTTTTAAGCTCTTCTAAATGCAAAAAAAGTTTTTTTTAGACATTACTAACACTTTAAGATAATGAAAAATTTAATATACAGTATGTTTTACTAGTCATTTGTTTGAAACATAGGTTTTAAGAAATTAGCCTTTATTTGTTAGTGGGACAGCATGACACTTTATGTTGATTCCTTTCTATGCTGGGCCAATATTACAACACACTGTGATATGAATGAATTTGGCAGAGCCCACACCCTGAGTAGAGTTCTAATAGCACAGCCTTGAACAGAACTAATTATCATACTTTGCAGGGAATTAGCATATACTGTGCTATCAAAATAAAAAGGTTTTCAATAAAAAAATATATTTTTTAGTTTTCTTTATTTTACAAATAAGTATTTTGCAAAATATGTTAAGCTAAACTTTTTCTGTAAAGGTGATATGGCTAGTTTAACCTTTATCCCCATAGGGGATACCAATATGGATTGGAACCCATCTGAATAAGTTATTTTCAGCTGATATTCTAGATTGCGTCATTTTCATAGTTTATACATTTCTCATAACCCCCTCCCCCCATAATAGCAAACTATAGGACGCAATGGGAAATAGAACATCAGGCGGTCTGGGATTTGCAAATTTGGTGAAACTATTTCCAAATAACTTTAACCTTTTGAGTGCCAGAGGGGGTATGCAATGCATTGCAAAGTAATGCGTTGTGTACCTCTCTGGCACTCAAAGGGTTAAGCTGGCCAAGGATAAAATCCACCAGAGAAATGAATTAAACCTGTTTACAAGGTGATATGCAAGCTACACTACAGCTCCTGAGAAACTTTTACACAATTCTCTTACCTGAGGGGATATGCACTGAGATTCATTATAATGCTGAAATGTGACTAGCTATATATATGAGATTGATTCACTTTGGAGTATTATTCTTATAATATAAAAGGCCAGATGTATGTTTGTCAGATGCAGTCATGCACAGTAGAGACTAGCCGAACACAGGACGCAGTCATGTGCAGTAGAGACTGCCCGAATGCAGGATGCAGTCATGTGCAATAGAGTAGTGTTCAGAGAAGACAGGGAGTTGGTGGGGAGTATGGGGTGAAGTTCTGTGGTTAGGAGTTTATCCGGGCAGTGATCTTCACCTGTGGCTGGTCACACTGGAAGAGACTGTCCCTGGAGGAAGAAGTGAGCTTCTTTTTTTACGCACTTTGGCCAGTGTCCACGGGCTTTTACACTAGTAATATCTATCTATCTATCTATCTATCTATCTATCTATCTATCTATCTATCTATCTATCTATCTATCTATCCTAGTGTAAAAGCCAGTGTACATGGGCCAAAGTGCGTTCGGGCAGTCTCTATTGCGCATGACTGCATGCATAGGCCTGCATTTGGGCAGTCTCTACTGCCCATGACTGCATCAGACAAACATACATCTGGCCTTTTATATTATAGGATATATGTGTGTGTGTGTGTGTGTGTGTGTGTGTGTGTGTGTGTGTGTGTGTGTGTGTGAAAGTCAATTCAGTGGGAGGGACTGTGAGCATTAATGCATTTTGTAAGGGGGGAAGTGGAGTGGAGGCATCCTCTTTCAGACTTCAGCACCCAGAACTGCAGAGGCCCTCACTTAACCGTTTGTTTGCCAAAGGGGTAAGCAATGAATTGTAAAACAATACATTGCTTATCTCTTTTGGCACTCAAAGGGTTAAGTTGCTTCCCGCCTCATCATGAAATTAAGCTAACCAGCCAAGTGCCTACTCACAAAAGCCACAAATTAAAGTGATTGAATCATGCACAGACCCATGCCCACATTAGTAACTAAAGAAGTCATTGTTCCTGGGAGCAAGCCACCAATCTGCTGTAAACACAAGATCCAGCTACCGACCACTGATCAGCTGCTTGATGTAAATATAAGACTCAGCCAACTTCCATACATTCCACAAGGCAAATGGAATAGTACCAGAAGTAGGTGTCTGGAACGGCTCTGGTCACCCCCACAAATCATATTATTGGAGTGGCCAGCAAAGCTGAGCTCGCCATCAAAATGTGGCACTCCAGGTGTTTGCCTACACTGTCTCATGGAAAATTCAGCCCTTATTAATAATATTTTAGAACAGTGTGAGGGGATAGTATGCTATTACAGACACTGCGACTAGTTAGTTGGTGGAATTACAGAGGTATATCCACAATAATAACAGAAATCGGGACTACATGATTTGCACTGATAAATTAGATGCAATATAATCTCATTTTGCCTTCAGCAGTTGCAAATGATTTACAGAAAGCTTCTGAAGCATTTTCTTTGCCATACCAAAGATTATCCTTGGATTGGAAGAGTTAGCATACAACCTTTAATTGTAATAAGTAGCATAAATTACAGGTTGCTGATAATGCATTTCTAAAGTCTTTGTATTTCACCTTGAACATTACTGAGAGAGAAAAGCAATGAATGGTATTATCCTCAGGGGGGTAAAAGGCCTCTATTTTTCAATAAGAGGCTCTGACAGAATAATTTACAGCAAGGAAGCAGCTTATTTGATGGTCGATGGCAATGATAAATTAACTGAATAATTTCAGTGTCTACTGCAAACATTAACCATATAGCCATTTTCAGAAATTAGGAATGATTAACCACCCAGTCTGTTGCATTATTAAATGTTCCAAGTGCTGCATATATTTACACGCTGTTGTTACACCTTACTTTTAAACATCAGTGTCATATATATCATACATTATTTTGTTCAGCAGTACCTGAACTATTAGAAAATGCCAAGCTAGACAGGAAGATAATGGTGTTCCTGGGCAAGCAGCTAAAGGAAAAGTGAAAAAGAAAGACAGGGAAAGGAGCAGTGCCAGGACATGTGGGGGGTTGCAAAGAGCATAAGATGTCTCCCTAGAGTTAAGCACACCTTCTACCTCAGGCACAGTGCGTGTTGCCAGCAGGTTGATGGTAAGAAAAGCAGAACCTCAGTTGTCAAAGTTGTTCCACATTGTCTCATTGATGACCAGAGGTGTGTGCAAAGGGTGAAATATGTACCCCTGCTCCAGTTTCCTAATTATTCACCCCCAAATATCAGTTTAAACCTCCCATACAACCCTTGATAAAGGTATCTACTACAGTGAAATCCAGGCCTCATATCTCTCCACTGACTAAAAAGTTACATTCACAACAACACCAAAATTGATGAATGCAACATTCTACCATGTGATGATCCCAACACCTTAATGGTTAATTGTACCAGTCCATTAAGCTGTTGCATTCATGCCAATGCCACAAGTGCCCCTTGCATCAGTCCATAAGATGTGTGTATGCAAAAGCCACAACTGCCCCTTGCTGCCGTTTACTGAGATGTTGCATTCATTGCATTGATGCCAATGCTGAACTGCCCCTAGCAACTATTCAGTGAGATATTAGATACATGATAATGCAGAATTGCCCCATGCATCCATTTACTGAGATGTTGCATTCACACAGGAGATACTGGGAGTTGAAGACCACAGCATCTAGGGATGTAAAGGTTGAATACATCCTGACTCAGAGATAGACCAAATATACTAAGGGTTAAGTACAGGGTGGAGTGAGCTGTGGGCTTTCCAGCTGTTGTAGCATACAACTTCCAGCATCCCCTACTATCTTTTTTTCTAGCTGGGAGTTGGATGCTACAACAGCTGGAAAACCCACTTCTGATTCCTCCGTTTGTTGGACCCCTAGTACATATGGCCTATCCCAGCGTCAAGATGTATGCAACCTAGGGCACCCCAGGTTCTCACAGAAGAAAGTGTCATTTTTCTCATGTTTCTCTTTTGTAGGTGAAAGTTTTCACCCATCCCTAGTTGTATGGCAAAACAGTTAGAAAAAGCCATGGTTAACTATACCATAACATAAGAATAACCAAATCTAATACTTAGGGATGGGAAAAAAGTTCTGTTTTGTTCCCATGGGAATTTTTGTGAAAAATAAATATTATCCACTTTTCCACTGGGAATTCCATAGATTTCCTGTCATTTAGTTAACAATGTAGATTTTATCACAAGAATGGTTCCATCCCCCTCCCCCTATACTTTCCAAAGGCTATGAAATTTCCTGTATCCATTCCATGAAGACCCAGAATATCTCGTTATGCAGTGCGGTATAATTTAGGAGACAAAGGCCTCGATTCAACTGTGTGTGGTAAAACTGCCAGTAGGGCAAAAAAGGGCAACGTTTGGTAATAACATATGAATTGTGTTGAAATCATTACATATTTTACCAGAATGGCTAATGAGCATAGGCCCAACAAATCCACATAACTAAAGAACTTGCATTGCACCTTTTTCATATCACCATGTGTCCCAATCAGTTGATAATTAACATACGATATGTCTAATGACAAGGAAAAAGATAAAGGTCGACATAATCTAGCGACAGTGATTTTTGTCAAGACAAGTTCAAACTCACTGTCAATCACAACACACCAAAGTATCACATACATTCAAATATACTTATAGATACCCTAAAATAACCAACATACCTTGTCTGTGTTTTGAGTTTTGGTGAGTTACAGCACAGGACCCAAGAGCGGCGGATAGCAATAGAGCGAGAGAGAGAGGAGCATTCATTTGATCGAGGTAGAAGGAGTTGGGATCAGAGAGAGTTGGTACACCCTAGCGACACATAATACAGCTTGGCACATATTCCTTACACGCATACAAGTGCACACACACACGGCTTTTTGTTTATAACACACTACACATTTTTATCTTTTATTTGGACAGTGTAAATCAGTGAGTGACAGAGAGTATGATTGAGTGTGTCTGTGAGGACCTGTGTGAGTTCCTGAGTGTGAGTGGGTTCGAGATGCCGAGGAGAGGAGAGGAGGAGTGTCATGGTTTTGTAAGAACACTCAGACAGTCAGGTAAGGTAAGAAAAGCTTTACTGAAAATAAATAACAAGCAATCACCCTACTCAGGTCCAGATGAGGTCCGTACCGTGGTACTTCCCAAATCTGACGCAGGTCAGGATGGACAGAAATATCAGTGGGCAAATAACAGTAGGACTCTGCTGGCTTGATCCGTAGACAGGTTACAGGAACAAGGAAAACCACAACAGAACCACACCGCGGCAAGGCCCTGATATAGCGGTGGGTAACTGCATGGCAACTCCCTAGGAGGCTAAGGATAGCGGAGGCAACCCAGATATAAAACTGGCAAATGGCTAAATCCCTAGAATGCTAGGGATAATGGAGGCAGCACAGATAGGACACTGGCAAGTGACCAAATCCCTAGAACACTAGGGATAGCGGAGGCAGCACAGATAGGATACTGGCAAGAGACTCAATCCCTAGAACGCTAGGGATAGTGGAGGCAGCACAGATAGGACACTGGCAAGTAACCAAATCTCTAGAACACTAGGGATAGCGGCGGCAGCACAGATAGGATATTGGCAAGTGACCAAATCCCTAGAATGCTAGGGATAGTGGAGGCAGCACAGGCAGGACACTGGCAAGAGACTCAATCCCTAGAATGCTAGGGATAGCAGAGGCAGCACTACAGATACTGGCAAGCGACCAGAGCTACTCACAGCACAGTCTCCCAGATGACTTTGGGAGTGACAGGCCAGGCAGACGCTGTAGCAGTATCACTGTATACGAGAGTAGGTGGAACGGAACACAGGGTACGCACCCTGAAAGGTCTGAAGCCAGAACTGCCAAATTAGTACTCACAGAGGTAGTAGCCAGTCCTAGTTAGTAACAGAATCGGGTATTCAGCCAAAGCCAGGTCGGTACACACGGAGGTAGTCAACCAGTCCTAGTGAGCAACAGAATTGGATACTCAGCCAAGCCAGGTCGGTACACGGAGGTAGTCAGCCAGTCCTAGTCAGCAACGGAATCGGAACACAGGAGCGTAGTCAGGCGAGCCGGGTCATACACGGAACAGGAACAAGCAGTAACTCAAACGCTAGGTACAGGTACTCCACGAAAGGGTGCTGAAAAGATGACAGGAGAGAGTTTAAAAAGGCTAACCCTAGGAGGTGCCAGAGCCCAATAGCCAATAAGAATCATGCAAGGGAAAACCCGGAAGTAACAATGTCGCCCTGCCGCTAGAATCACGGGCACCGTGATAAGGAGAAAGGGATGGGAAGAGTAGCAGGAGAGGAGGAAGATCAGGAGGGTATCCCCGGTCAGGGAAGGAGTGGGGGAGGGAGATCCATTGGGTGGAGGGGGACCCTGCCAAGGACAGGCACAGGGAGGACAGGAACAGAATGAGGGGTAGTTGTCGGGGAGCACCCTACACAGCAGGCAGGACATTCAAGCCAGAGCTCCGACAGGCTAGAGCTGATGGGGAGAGGCTGAGGGACCCAGAATACTTCTACAAGGATAATAGGGTCCTCATCCAGTTTATCTTAGACAGGGAGAACATTCTGTTCCTGAGAGAGAGGGTCGCTGGTCTGGGGGCTCTGAAGAAGGTCGTCTGGCATCAGGTTCTCAACCGGGTGAATGAAGTCTCCCCCTGTCAGAGAAACCTGGATTCCATCAAGATGCACTGGAATGACTGTAAGCGCCTGGTCAAGAAGAAGATGGGAGAGGTCGCCATGCACACTGAGGTGGTCACCCACACAACATCACCTTTAATCTCTGGGAGGAGATGCTCAGGCTGATCATGTTAGCAACGACCGTTGAGGGAATTCCTGGAGGACCAGATACTGGGGATGACAGAATACTCCACACTACCGGTAAGTGGGTCATTCCATAACCTTACACTGTACCGCATACCTACTACAGCCCAACACAGTCACACCAAACACATGACCAACATTCACTCACACAGCAGCACCAACACAGCTCTTATGGGATTCAAAAAAGGAAAATATGCAGAACAATCCAAGTACATCTGGGAAGGATGCACAAAACAAATCCTGTCCAAGTCCATCTTAACCCCCTCGTTGTTGTGTTGTTCATGATACCCACTACACACAAACAATGTTCACCATCATGTTGTCATGTTAAACTTTGTCATGTTCCAACACAATGTTTAACATGTAGCCATCAGGAAGTCAGCACCTAACCCCTTGAGTGCTAGAGGGATGATCAACACATTGTTCGACAATGCATTAGCTACCCTTCTGTCACTCCAAGGGTCAACCGATGATCAACACAATGCAAAAGGTTAAATTGCACTGGTCCACAGATTTCAGTTCACACATCACATTTCCTCTGAGACTAACTGATTGAATATAAAACACACAGGCCTCGAAATAAAGAACAATAGGGCTCCAAGGCAAACCAATGCACCAATCAAAAACAAACAAATGTATCCTGAGGAGAGAGAATGGAAAGGAGGGGAATTGATGTGATTTGAGGCCATAGTATTGTTGCTCCCTAAGCCTATGTGTTGGGTATGCAATTGTTTTCTCAGTTGTACTGAGATGGTCAAGTTGTGGTTATCACATGTATCCTGAAGAGTGGAGATGGCAAGAAGGGATTTCGGGACATTCACTATTGTCAGGACACATATGTTAGCTAAATATCAACTACTGTAGGTTGCTTACATCAATAAACAGCAAGGCCAGTAGGGCAAAAAAGGGCAACGTTTGGTAATAACATATGAATTGTGTTGAAATCATTACCTAGTCTATTAGAATGGCTCATGAGCATAGGCACTGGATGCCAGGTATGGTGTCCAGCCCACAGTATTTGTCATATGGGCCCGCACCACCCCACCCCTACCTTCATGGATGGAGCCACAACTTGGGCCACGGTGTAATTGCGGAATTTGCTGCTGCTCCTGCTGAGTTGTAAAAACAGCAGGATGATTAGGAATCTCAAAGGGAATGGGATCAATAATTGCAGTAACATAGGTGATGAATGATGGATGGTTCCACTTGCCACAACTAGCTCCAGTGATGTGCCTGAGGCAGTAGCAGCACCATAACTAGCCCCCACTACTTCAGGTATATGTAAAGAAAAGAAGAAGTTGGCCAATAATTCGTCTCCACCTACCCCTCCACCAAAATCATAGAAATACTTCTCTTGAGAGCAGGAACTGTGCCTCACATTAGCAACTGAAATGTGCACAGTGCGTGTGATAAATAAGGGAAGGACTGAGAACAATGGGCACATCTGGACTCATATCAAACACCTGGCATAACTGTAACCAAGCCCCAGGAGGCTTAGGGTCCTCAATATGAAATCCGCCCACCAGAAACCAAGTACTGCTGCTGTCACTATGCCCCTTGACCACTCCCCGCTAAGGACACGTGACAACTAGCAGACAATTTAATAATAATGATAAACCCTCTCTGCCACCAGCATATTCTGTGGGATGGAATATCCTCAGATGTGCTTTATGCCCTGCTTGAGATTATCTTCCACCACGCTGCCATGTGTGGTCAGTGCACCACAGAGTGTGCAATTGGTGGACACAACCTTCCTCATCTTGACATCTACTGAATAGCTATCAACCGGTGGGGGAGATAAAGTTGAACAAGGTGGATTTCCAGAAGATGTAGTTAACCTAGAGCAAGAATGTGATGGTGACTCAGGAGTTTTGCTCGCCATTGAACTTTCAGCCTCTGGCTGGGTTTCTCTATTCTTCCTCCTCTTCGATCTCCTCTTCACTTCTTGCTGCCTTTGGGGAGAGTCAGGGGGTACAGCAACATCTGTGCCTGATTTCTGTGGTTGGTGTTTGGCTTGATACAAGCCATTCCTCTATCACCTGCTCTAGCTTACTTAAAACATCTACAGCTTTGTCGGACTGTCTCATAAAACTCTGCATGCACAAGGTGGCGTGACAATGGCATGGGCTATCCTCCTGCTGCTGCCTTTTAATCACACTGCCAGAACCAGAAGCACAATTACTTGCTGTCAGCTAGTGTTGTCCACTGTTTGTGCTGGGAGGGAAACCCAGTGAGCAGTGTCATGCCAAGGCATGATTTAGCCTTTTCAGGGCCTCTGGTTTGTATAATTAATTTGTTTATTTTGTATTTTTATATTATTCAAAGTGCACCAGTCCTAGGCCATAAAATTAGCTGAGTAGATAACATCACCAGACACTGAATGAGTAGACCACCGGAGCAGGACAGAGTGTTATAAAATATATTGGACCCTCTTCTCTGGGGGGAGGTTTATCCAGGGGACACCCAATTAGCCTGAAATACGGAGAACATGTATATATAGTGTAAAAAGGTTCAGTACAAATATATATTTAGAATGCCCAGGTTTTACCCTTTTGGTGGGTGCCAAACATGCCAGGGGGAGGTGCTCCTGCTAAGAGCTACAATAATAGTCACTTTGCAACCAGTTAGACCCAGTATGTTTGGTGTCCAGATATTCACACAGATATGAGGAATATGATTATTATAATGTTATAGAGGTGTGCTGTGGGTTGCATGTTTTAGAAAGCCTTCATTCACCTTGGTGCGCCCTGAAGTGGTGAATACAGAGGACATGATCCCTGCAAAAACCATGTCCATCAAAGGAACTGGGGTGTGCACCCCGCTGTGCCCATGGCACGTGTGTACCATGATTGGGGGGCGGGCAAAGGTTTGCGGGAAGTGGGGGTTTCTGAGGATATCCCTGTTAATGTTCTGCGGGGGAATGATTTGGGCTGGATGCTCTGACACTATGCTCCAGAGGACACTGATTGCAAACTGGAAGGGCTAACTGAAAGTCCTGCTCAATCTAAGATACTGTGCGAAACTTTGGGGGATGTTGTGAAATGTGATTGCTGGGAGGGAGAGCAGGGGATGGAGAAATGCCTACCTGTAACAGAACCAGTGACGCCTTCCAAAGGTGAGGTGGGGTGTATTGAAAATGTGATTACAATGAGTTCCAAATGCCAAAACCTAGTGGAGAAGGGCTAGGGAGAGGGTTTGGTGTGCCCCAGGTAACAATTAAGGATGAGGGACCAGGAGTGAGGGTTGATTTGCCTGTGTCTAAATCATTTGCGATGGTGAGGCCTGGGAGTATGGGTGAGGAGGAATGGGATTTTCCTTCTATAACATGTTCCCTGGATGGGGAATATAGAGAGCAGAGGTTGTGCCCCCAGGAGGAAAGTGGGAGACAGGGAGGTATATCAATGGTAGCAGGGGTACCATGTCAGCAGTATGCCAGTGCTGAAGCTGTAGAACATGAGGAGGATGGTAATGACAGGGTCAGGTTGTCTGACCAGCAGGCAGAGAAAGGGGTAGACCTCATCCCACCCCCCAATGCTCTGCCAGAGGGAGCTGTACTCTCTGGTGCAGTCAGGTGAGATGAGGGCAATACAAATTTCCTGGACTTTCTGCGCAGTGACCCCTCCCTTGATGGGCTGAGACACTGCACTGAGAAGCCAGGTACTGACACAGATAGGCACTGGTTAAATTGGGATAACCATATTTTATATTGGGAGTCCTTTCCCATTGACATGCTGGGGCTCAGGGAGGGAGAAAGGCAGATTACGTGAGAATGAAGATGGCCCGTCTTGTCAGGGGGGAATGGAGGTTAATGGTGAACAAACTGATCAGCCTGTGGCTTGATTTCTCTGTCCACCATCTTAAGGGGGATGTGTCATGCCAAAGCATGCTTTGATCATTGCAGGACCTATGGTTTGTGTAATTAGTTTGTTTATTTTGTATTTGTATGTTATTCAAAGTGCACCAGTCCTAGGTCATAAAATTAGCTGAGTAGATAACATCACCAGAAACTGAATGAGTAGATCACCGGAGCAGGACAGAGTGTCATAAAATATACTAGATCATCTGCTCTGGGAGGGGAGGTTTATCCAGGGGACACCCAAATAGCCTGAAATAGGGAGAAATTATTATTATAATGTTATAGAGGTGTGCTGTGGGTTGCATGTTTTGGAAAGCCTTATTACTTTTCAGGTAGAACTCTGCAGTAACATCCCTGACAGGTCTGATTGAGAGGGCTATAAACTGTCAGACCAAACCCCTGACCCTCCCAGGTAACACCTAGGGGGTCTGGCCTCTTAGAAGTAACTCTAGAATATATTTAATATGGGTTTTGAATAAAAACAGTGAATTTCTTTGTAACAGCTGAAGGGGGAACTACCATCTGAAGTTCCCACAAGGACTCTTAAAATATTGGTAATTGTATTTAAGGATTTCTTGTGTTTCTTCCATTTTATTTTATGGACTGTTTTGCCTATGTGTAATCTTTATTTCTGTATGTCCTTTATTTCTGTATTTTTGTACCCAGCACTGTGAACCCTTTTTCAGATTAAATGTTCAATTAATCAGCTCTTGTCTTTGTTCTCTAATATAAACTCACTACTCTGAAGGAAGCTCAGGTTGAACATATTACTAAAGTGTTAATTCTATATGTCTGATTATTAAGGTGATTTTATACTGTAATTCTGTTGTGTTTGGGGTAACCTAAGAAGCCCAGATGTAAAGTTTTGGTGGTGGCAGCAAATTGTAGTACTGGGGTGATAGTGCAGGAGGGATTTTCAGGGGTTAATTTGGTGGTTGCTTGGAATAGTAACAGGTAACCATGGATCTGGTTTTGTTAACCCTTTCACTCCTACACTCTCCCCACTGTCTCAGCAGCGCCTATAGCCCTCACTTGTGACAAGAAGTCACAGTCATATAGTCTATGCTCTGTTTGCTTCTCCACATATCTGTTGGCAGGTGGATTTTCTTGCCATACGCACTTTTCAGCCCTTTGCTCACCACACTAACCACCTACTTGTACAATTCAGGCACAGCCATCCTGACAAAATAACTGCAGCTTGGGATATTCCAGTGTGGATTTACACATGACATCAATTCTCTGAAACCTCGGTTTTCTACAAAAGAATACAGTAGCATGTCCACTGCCAACATCTTGGCAACCTTGCCATTCAACAGGCTTACTTTGGGATTGTTTTTGTGAAGTTTATGACTCCTTCCAAGGAACTCAGTCAGTGTGTGTTGGCAGGACATGGCAGAAGAACCCTGGAACTATTTTTCTTTAACAACATGACTAGAGGAGGTGGTAGTGATAGAAGCAGCATGTGTGGGCAGTCTATGACACTTGCCATCTCCTACAGCAAAGCCAGAATCATCATACTCCTCTGTATCAGGAGCCATGGGTGTTATTTGGAGTGAACTAACTGCTGGCACTGGCAGTAGCATACTCTCTGATACATAAATAACTTCACTACTTCTTTTTTCTGCCCTAGAGACCTGGGAACATTTTAGAGTTCATCTGCTACTGATAGTTGCGGCACCTTAGGCCTGCTGATAATGTGTCTCCAAGTTAGACCTGTGGTTGTGCTTCAGGTGGGATCTCATAGAGGAGGTGGCTAACTGGGAGCCTGCTTCCCCCCTACTCATGTGCTTTTTGCACAGACAACAGATAGCAACATGCTTAGCTTAAGGATCCTGAGTTATGCTTCATGTGTGATCTCATAGAGGAGGTGCCTAAGTGGGAGCCTGCTTCCCCCTACTTATGTGCTTTTTGCTCAGACAACAGATAGCAACATGCTTAGCTTAAGGATCCTGAGTGAAGTATTTCCATACTGTGGACTTCATGGACTGAGGGGTTCCTGAGGTGCTGCTGCTATTACTACTGCTGGGGCTAGATGTTGATGCAATTCTACTGCCACTACTACTAGATGTTAAAGGTGCAGCACTTACAGCAGCAGCAGAGGGACTCATCATGTCTAACATTGTGGATGTTAACCTGTGTTGCTGGGTACTCAAAACAGGTGTGTGTGGCCGAGTGGGACTTGGACTTTGAAGAGGCAATGATGCTGATGATGACTGATAGGGTGACTGTGTGTTCTTTGACATCTGTGCTTGACCAGGGTCAGACTTTCCAATGGCTTCCTCAAACAGCTTATAGACAGGCACAGTGCTCTTTAAAGTGATGGAAGATTCAGCCTTTGACTTTCTGCTAACCCTATAGCCCTGTCATCATCCTCACTCTCAACTTCATCTGTATCTGAACGAGAGAACAAAGTTCGCTACTACTTTGAGCAAAAGTGTTTTGGTGCTTGTTTGTCTCATTATCTGATGCATCAGGTGGTTCAGCTGCCACACCTTCCTCTATTATGCTATTGCTATCACACTTGAATGATACTTCTTGTCGTCTTCAGTGTTCCTCTTATATAGTTCTTTATTTGCACGGGCACTGGTAGTGCTGGATGTTTTGGTGGGAACTTGACAAACTGCATCCTCCCTTGGAGTAGAGGGATCACCACCGTTTATTGAACACACTGCAGCAACCATTGCTGCCATCAGTTTTTGAAGTACTACTTTACTCCCTGCAATGCTCCAACCTTCCCCGTCCCCCTACCCCTTGTGCGTTTGCTGGACGTTACTCAACTACTCTGTGTGTTTTTACTCTACAATACACAACATAACTGATGGAGTATGATGTCTTGCCTAAGCCCAGTCAGCTGTCATCACTGTCACCTAATATATTTAGTTATTTATTTATTTCTTTATTCTTTTTTATTTTATTTTTTTATTATTTATTTTTGCATTTATTTTTTGAGTTGTCCACCATGCCTTATCACTGTCAAAGTCTGTCCAAAAAAATATAACTAAAATACAAAATCAGCAACTTCTCTCCCCAGACTTCTCCAGCACAGAGACAATAACAGCAAATAGGTCCCCAGCTGTCTGTGTCTTGCCAGTCAGTCACGTGGAATTTTGGGGTATTTGCAGTCAATCTCCTTCTTCCCTGCTTCTCCTCAAAGTGCTCCACTGACTCTCCTAATTCATAGAATAAATGTCCTACCTAAAAGATCCCCTAAACTAAACTTCAATTCCCCTATCTTCTGTAGCTCAAACAACGTGCTGCTCTCTCCTCTCACAAACTCAGAATGGCATGCTGTGAAAGCCTGACACCCTTTTAAATGGCTGTAGAAAACGAGAAAAAACATTTGTGTGGTGGAGAAACATGTTTCTTCTGAATGATTTCAATGCATAATGAGCTAGGAGAATAAAGTGGGGAAAAAGCAGAAAAACTGCACTTTTCTCTGGAAATTATTTGCCAAGCAGGAAGTGCTATTATTTGCCGATTTCAGTTTGAGGCGAATATTTTCGCCCATCCCTAATCAGAAGCAATCTGAATATGCCAAACTGGACTCTTATGTGAACAAAAAAATGAGGCTCATTGGGATCATTTAAATACTAACTAGGTAGGGATCAACAGACATGACTGGCAATTAAGGAAAAATGAAGAGTTCTAGAAGGCCATGCAGCTGAATAAAGTTCCCTCTAGTGGCTCAGATTGATGATGCAGATCTGAAGCCCGAATAAAGAAGCACCTTGGCTTAATTCTAAGAAGAGACAGATACTGCTGAGACTTGACTTGTAGATGTACCAGTGGATCAACATAAAGGAGCTGTTGTTCTCTTCCATAACTTTTGTAAGAGAAGAACATGGTCTATAGTACTCTATATATAACATGTTGTGGGGTAGAGAGCTCATTTTCACTTATATAAATAAATTAGCTAAAAACTATATCCGTATATTTATACTAACCAAATCAATAAGATACCTCTCATTTTAACGACATTTTAATTTTCACACAAATAAATGGAATATATATCTAAACATTTTTAGAATAATAAGTTCATTTTACATGTATGCTTGTTTAGTGAATGATATCTGCAATTACATTTTGGTTTATTAATGTACAATACACATTTGCTAGATATGTGTTAGATTAAAAAGCAGAAAAGAGTTTCCAGGAAAATGAAAATACACTTAATTATGTGAAACAGGGGATGAAATAATGACATTAATATTTGTTCTGGCACAGCTACTTTTTGCTTGTGAGTAGCAATAAAATGCATAAATTAAAGAAAATAGTTATCCAAAGACTATAAAAACTAGCAGATCTGCAAGAGTGTGAGATACTTGTAATACCATAAAATTAACATACATGCTACAGACCAAAGGAGAAAACTCAGTTAAAGAATTCACAAAATCGTTTCAAGAGTATATTAAAATAAAATGTTCTTACAAAGAAGCCAGATTAGTTTAATAAGAAAATTATCGAAAAAATTGAAACATGCAAAAAATGAGAAATTAAAATAAATGATAATAATGTATCTGTCATGACTAGCCTAGCACAGAAGCTCGGAAGTAGGAAAAGATACTCCTCCAACAAAGGTGATTGGGGCTAGAGGCTAGAGAGCGTCGCTAAAGGGCGACACTAGAGTACGTAGGCCAACCATAGGGGGGTGTGCTGCGGCCAAAGCCGTCTAAAGGTGCTAGCCGCAAGGCTAGATAGCCCCCTTCGGTTGAGCCTCCGCGGACTCAGGATACCCCACTACGGTTGGACTATACTCCAATCACCTCAGGGAGAAACCGACTCCAAGAAGATGGATAAGTAGGACACAAGCAGGACTCGTCACAGGATACAGGACTGACCAGAGCAGGAAACAGGATACAGGACACAGGACTGACCAGAGCAGGACACAGGATACAGGACACAGGACTGACCAAAGCAGGATACACAGGACTGACCAGAGCAGGATACAGGACACAGGACTGACCAGAGCAGGATACACAGGACTGACCAGAGCAGGATACAGGATACAGGAGACAGGACTGACCAGAGCAGGATACACAGGACTGACCAGAGCAGGATACAGGACACAGGACTGACCAGAGCAAGATACACAGGACTGGCCAGAGCAGGATACAAGATACAGGACACAGGGCTGACCAAAGCAGGATACACAGGATACATGACTGACCGGAGAGAAATAACAACTGTGAATGGACTGAGCAGGGCAGGACTGGAGACAGGACACTGGTAGCGGACAATCTGGAACACGGACAGCAGGAGCTGGGCACTGGAAACAGGAGCAGGACACAGGAAAACCGGACACTAGCTGAAGAAGGTGAACGAGGCACAGCAAGACCTGTTCACCAGAATGGACGCTCCGACAATGCGTCCGTTGCAGGGAGAGGGCGCCTAAAATAGTGAAGCCCAACCGGCTTCATGAGGAGGACTGTGCATGCGCGCGTCAAACCCGGAAGCCGAAGCTAACCGGAGCGACGGAAGCACCGCGAGGAGTCGGCACGGTGGTGACAGTATCCCTCCCACACTGTGCTAGTATAAAAAGTGTGTCAGTTTCTCACATGCTGTCTGTCTATGCTTTGGATAGTGAGAGAAGGCAGATGGATTTTGATGCTAGAGGTGATGGGTAGAGAGAGAGAGAGATTGGAGTTTCTTTTTAAGAGTCTCGGTAATAGCTGAGTTGTTCTATGTGTGTGTGGGATGTGGAGGGAGAAAGGAGAGTTACAAAAAATAAAAAAAACATAAAAGCTTTTTTGACTGATAAGTGAACATCAGTGATGGACAGTTTAAAGAACTTATATAATGTGTTGCACCACTCTGCATATGTCAGCCACAGATCTACAAGCAGGTTGTGGTGTGCAAAAAGGTGGAAACCATATACAGACAGAAAGAAAATTCACCTGACAACAGATATTTGGACAAGTGGCAAGAGTACATACTATATGAATGACATTACTTATTCTTCGCATAAGTGGGAAGCAAGAGCGTGCAACATCAGTTTACCAGTAATGTTGCCTCTGGCTCTGACACTATTATTAACTAAATTGGAGGGAACACCATACCATTGTCTTGTTAAATTATGCTTGCAGTTCTTTGAGAGACAATCCCATAAAGTTGCAGATGTGGAAAATAAACTACAACAAGTTTTAGATGAGTGGCTTGTACTTTGCTTCTTGAAAGCTGGTTTTGTGTCTACTAACAATGCAGAGAGAAAACAGAAAAAATAGGGAGTGCCAATCGTGCCTCATCACTCAATGAACATAATATAGCAAATGATGATCAATAGGCACTCACTTTATTAGGTGGCTGAAAGCGGCATATACCATTGTCAAACTAATATTAGAAGTCAGAGATAATAGACCCGTCTCTGCTCAGGTATTCTCTTAAACTGTAAAAACTCTCCCGCGCCTTCACAAAGTTAACGTAAAATAATTATTCTAATAAAATCATAAAAACAATAACAGGCTGATCTACACGTTTCTCCACATACATTGCTTTATCATAACCAAACAGCCAAGTGGTAAAAGGAGAAGTAACGTATGAGTCAAGATTAAATACACCCACCTCCAGAAATATAATAAGTGGGTATCTGACTAATTCCATATTGATGTAAATGAGAAAATAAGGGAGAAATACATTTGTGTAGCGCTCTAAGAGGAGAGAAATAGATATAAATCAAAATACACACTCTGGAGCCAGTACAGGCATCCAGTTAAAAATTAATGCTGCATGGAAACCCAGCCCACACCCAAAGGAAATCAATATACAACTGATTCTTAGAAACTGGCTATATATCCCATTACTTAGCCACTTTTTATGGTGACAGCTTCTCTAAAATCAAGGTAACTTTTGACATCAAAAGATTTTAAAATACTTGGGATGTATTTTTTGTCCAGGAAAACCTAATAACTAATAACTCTAAATCTAGAAATTGTACTTTTATTCGTGCTAGTGAACTGGATGTTCCAGACATTTTATTTCATGAAATCAATACATATACTAATAAAACATCTATCACCTCTCTATATAATGATAACACTGTCAATGTACCTGTGATAAAGCACCAAGTTCAAACCAAAAGGACATCTCCTATAGATCCTTAACTCTTCCAGATATTCCATAAAAAGATTCTCATTACTAGGCGTGAACTTGGTGCCCATGACTATCCCCTTACCTCGTAAATAGACATTACCATAGAATTAAAAATATATGTGTGAACAGAATAGACTGCAATGGTTCCAGCATAACTGCTGCCTTGAAAATAGCTGTAATGGTGCATGTACTCTGCTTCTTCCATATCCTAAATCTTGTTACTTTATTCCTCTCCGAATCCAAATCCCTCAGAGAAATGCTAAATGTAGCCCACAAAATCTGTGCACATTTTAACTAGTACTACAGTACTTGCAATGCATATTTCATATAAGAGCATGACCACCTGTCCCATCTCCAGCTTAAAATGGAAGTACCTACCAGCTGGAATTCCACATTGTACATGCTGGAGCATTTGTATGATTGAAATAAGGTCTTTATTGAGTATACAATTCTAACTGATAGGCTTTGGAGAAGGCATCATAGTCATCTGGTCAAGGGTAATTAATACATGATGCATCTGAGCTGCTGAAGTCTTTTGAGGAGGCCACCTTGCTGTTTAGTCTTGTTGGCACAGGAATTAGTGGATAAGTGCACTGGCAGATGATATTTAAAATAATGAGCACTATAACAGAAATGAACAAGCTTAGCAACGTTAGCATGCTTTAAGCAGGATCCTCACATAGAATACATTGCAAGCAATGAGGTATTGTCATATTAGAAAAAATGACAACAATGAGACAGGTCCAGTACAATGAATTCCACCTTTATTAAATAATGTACAACAGGCAAAAATATGGAAAGCAAAACAAACAGAGTAAAGTAAGGAAACTGGGCTAAGAACCTGGACCAGAGCAGGGATGCAACCAAATGGACAAGGAGGTCAGAGTCCAGGGTCAGGCCCTGAGGGGTAGACAAGCCCAGCCCAGATTGAGACCCAGAGCTGATAGTGACCAATGCCTAGGTTCTGTACTAGAGTGGGAGACAACCAGAGCGTAGGATCAATACACAGAGCGGGTAGTTAACTAATGCCTAGGATCAATACACAGAGCGGATAGTCAGCCAATACCCAGGATCAGTACAACAAGCAGGTAGTAGCCAATGCCTAGGATCAGTACACCAAGCGGGTAGTAGCCAATGCCTAGGATCAGTACAACAAGCAGGTAGTAGCCAATGCCTAGGATCAGTACACCAAGCGGGTAGTAGCCAATGCCTAGGATCAGTACACAGAGATGGTAGTCAGCCAATGCCTAGAGTACTGCCTGGAATACAACAAAAGGGATACTGAGCATAGTGTCCAGGCAGTTAATAAACCCACAAAGATAGGCGGCGCACTCAACTAGCCCCATAGAGCGTGAATAAAAGAACAGGTGTACTGAACCAGCTGACGAGCACCTGCGCTTGCGAGAGCTGGGAGGAATGCGGAAGTGACCAGCCAATACGATGCTGGCAGCCAGAAGCAATGCATGCCAGAAGCGGAAGCAGCTGGCCACCCAGATGCCTCTGCCCACAGCAAGACACGGACCATGACAGGTATATATTGTTGGGTTCCCCCTTTAAACAGAAATTTTCTGAATTTGTGCCAAGCCATTACCAGCAGCAATCTGAGGAATTTGATTTTGTGAAAAAGCTTGAAGAAATCCTGAAAGATCAACTTATTCCCAGAATATGGGTTGGGAACTGATAGACATGAACACCATCTATTGCCAAGGAGAAATCACACTGTATATGAGATAGTTACAGCACGCTTCCAGATAGCTATATTCTGGGCCAAAACAATGACCCACATGAAACAGTGTGTGTAGCCAGAATTGATGAATACTGCTGTGCAAACCCTTAGTTGCCCACCAGAAAGTACGCAGTCAGAGCAGGTTTTCAGTGCAGCTGGTTGGTTAGATTGTTAACGACTATAATGTAAGACATATAATTTTGCAGAGCTGCTACCATATTCTGCAGTTTGGACCAGTGATTCTCAAGTGCGGCCACCATGGCTGCACGTGGCCACCTGAGTGTTTTGGTGCAGCCACAGTGAAAAATTGAGAAATGGTGGCCACATGTGGCCACTGGGCCGCCACCTATATGTGTTTACATTTTTGTTTGTTTGTTTGTTTGTTTTTTTATCCCTGCACTGTTGCTGGGGCCTGGGCAGTTGCTTAGCAGATTTCTTATTGGTAACTTGTGACTGGCTGAGGCTTCCCACTTGAAGTAACTCAGCCGGCCAATGATTGTTCAGCCTGCCAAGCTGCCTCTTCACAGGAATGCCTGCCTCTGCGGACAAGCACACAGAAGATTTGTGGCTGTCCTGTGCGGTGGATTGCTGGAGCAATGGTAGGACTGTGGGGGGCTTTTCATCGATCTACTTACTATTTTTAAGGTGACGAAAGAAGTAGGAGAGGACTTCACTTGAGTTTGACTGCCAGCCTTTCCTCTCTGCATGCTAAGCAGAGTTCCATATTAACTCTTTCATATCTGCCGGCTCCTGCTTGGTACAACACACGCTAAGAGGATTCACACGTTAACTCTTTCATCTCTATTGTCTTCCCTGGCTCAGGAAAGACAACAGAAATGTTTGACTTCTTAGCTTGTGTTGTCTTGAGCAGGAGCCAGCAGATATGAAAGAGTTAACATGGAGCTCTGTTTAGCATGTGGTGTCCTGCTCTCCTTAAATAGCATTGCTGTCCTTAAAATTGCCCACATTGTCCGTAAAAAGTAGTATGTGCTTCTTGTGACTTGTCATCAGCAGTGTAAAGGCAGCGCAGATGTTGAGCGTGACATTAACCCCTAGAGTGCTAGCTACTTACGCCGTACGAGTGGACACAGCTGTACCTGCTGTGCCACGCTCGTACGGCGTAAGAGTGAAATGCGGTCACTGCATGAGCCGGTATAACCGGCATGCAGTGGCCGCATTAAAAAAAAAAAAAAAAAACCCTGGCACTCATGGGGAGGCATGAGGATCACTCCTCATGCCTCCCCAGTTATTGATCTCCCAGCCGATCAGACTGGGAGATCAATAAACACACAGGAGAAACAGAGTTTCTCCTTCCCCCTCTCTCCTACCCGAACTTCCGGGTAGGAGTGGGCGGGACCGGGGGAATCCTCCAAACGTCATCGGTGACATGGTCACCGATGACGTTAGGGAAGTTTCCCCGGTCCTGTTCACTCCTACCGGTGGTAGGAGAGAAGGGCAGGAGAGCTCTTGCTCTCCTGCGGTCGCATCATTGATCTCCCAGCCTATCGGCTGGGAGATCAATGACTGGGGGGACACCAGGAGGGGTCCTGATGTCCCCCACGAGGTCTGAAAAGTATTTTAAAAAAAATAAAAATAAATAAATTAATTTAAAGTAACCCTGTGAGTGCCACAGGGTCTCAGCACATTGCTTTGCAATGTGCTGGAGACCCCTGTTGCACTCACAGGGTCAATTCTTTGGGGGGGATTTTTTTTTTTTTTAAAGACCTCATTGGGGGGATCAGGGGGGATCCTGATGCCCCTCAATGAGGTCTATAATTGGGAAAAAAAAAATAAAATAAATTTAACCCTGTGTGTGCCACAGGTGGGGGTCCAATGCACCCCCCCCCCTGTGGCACACACAGGGCTTTTATCATTATTTTGTTACCAGAGATTGTTGGGGGGCCATCAGGATTGCTCCTGATGGCCCCCCAACAAGCTCTGATTACAAAGTAATGATAAAAAAAAAATTAACCCTCTGAGTGCCACAAGGGTCCAATGCATTGCTTTGCAATGCGCTGGAGACCACGGTGGCACTCACAGGGACATTTTTTTTGATAACTTTTTTTTTTTTTTTTGGTAAGACCTCATTGGGGGGATCAGGGGGGTTTGTATACCCCTCAATGAGGTCTATAATAAAAAAAGTAAATAAAAAAAAAATTAACCCTGTGTGCGCCACGGGGGGGGGGCAATGTAGCCCCCCTTCTGCGGCACACACAGGGCTTTTATCATTACTTTGTTATCAGAGATTGTTGGGGGGGTCATAAGGATTGGTCCTGATGGCCCCCCAAAAAGCTCTGATTACCAAGTAATGATAGAAAAAAAATTAACCCTCTGAGTGCCACAAGGATCCAATGCATTGCTTTGCAATGCGCTGGAGACCCTTGTGGCACTCACAGGGTCACTCCGTTTGTGGACATATATATTTTTTTTTTACTAAGACCTCATTGGGGAGGGATCAGGGGGTCCTGATGCCCCTCAATGAGGTATATAATGAAAAAAAAAAAAATTAAAAAAAATGTAACCCTGTGTGTGCCACTGGGATAGGGGTTCAATGCAGACCCCCTTCCTGTGGCACACACACAGGACTTTTTATCATTACTTTGTGATCAGAGCTTGTTTGGTGGCCATCTGAATACAAAGTAATGATAAAAAAATTAACCCTTTGTGTGCTACAGGGGCCCAATGCATTGCTTTGCAATCCACTGGACACCCCTGTGGCACCCAAAGGATTATTTTTTTTCCCCTTTTATTTTTTATTTCGACCTCATTGTATGGGTTCTGATGCCCCCAACGAGGTCTACACAAAAATATTGGGGGAAAAGCCCCAAAAAATGCACGTGCCACAGGGGGGTCCAACGCAGTGCTTTGCAATACGTTGGACCCCCTGTAACACACACACACACTTTTTTTTAATTATTATTCTGTTTTTAGACCTGGATGGGGGACACCAGGAATGTTCCTGACACCGCCTCCCCAACGAGGTATGAATACAAAATAATAATTAAAAAAAAAAAACTCTTTGTGTGCAACAGAGGGTCCAACGCATTGCTTTGCAGTGCATTGGGCACCCTTGTGGCATGCACAAAAAATGCCTCCGATCCCCCCCCACACACACACACGTACCGTATTCCCCTGCCTGGTTCCACAGCCAACTGGCAGTCCCATTCCCCAGCCTGACTCCCAGCCTGTTTCCACTGCCTATTGGTAGACTCAAAGTACCAGTATGCACTAGATTCAGGCTGGGAATCAAACTTTGTATGAGGGGGACATACAGTGCACACTGGTACAGATCTCCCATACACACTCTCAGACACTGCCCCACCATCTCCACCATCCTTGCTCCTCTGCTCATACCCACACACACTGCCTAATCCCTCACCCTCCCACACTGTTACACTGGTAGTCACAGGTCCGCGCGTACACTGGCTGACGCCCTAGCTTCTTTCATCTGTTAGCCATAAAATCACACATACACTGTTTGCTTTCCCATTCCTATTTCACTGGTAGCTACGCTCCTGTCACTCAAATTGGTATGTCAACCCACAGCAGCTGAGTACCATTTTTCTTAGGCTGGCAAGAAGTCCTCCTAGGAAATCCCACGCCATTGAACCATTTTAGTATATTTGAAGTGACTGAAGTGTAAAAGAAATGTTTGTTTGTTTTCCTGTAGCACCACATTCTGGAAATAGTTGTGCCAACTAACTTAGGGGTAAAAAGGCAAGTGACCCCTCATTAGATGCGGCATGTTGTTTTCTTTCCCAAATGGTATAGTTTATCTACCTTTTCTTCACTTCTGAAGGTGTTATAGCCATTTTCATAGAGGCAAGTCAGGTTTGAGAAAATGTTAGAAACATCAGTTTGTAGTAGGTGTAGTTTTCTACTTCTAGCACTCCCTAAGGTAGTTCAGCTCATACCAATGGGGTGTCGTTTGAATCCTAAGAGCACTAGCTGTCGAATGCAGTTGAAAATTCCATGGTTTTCACAGAGCTCCATACATTTGAAGGGGCAGAAATGTAAGAAAATGCCTTTTTTTTTCATTAGCGCCACCTCCTGGAAGCATTTGTGCATGCCAGCCTTTGGGTATGAAGGCAAGTGACCCCTCATTAGATGTGTCAGGTTGTTTTCTTTCCAAAATGGCATTGTTTCTCTACCTTTCCTGCATATCTATTATGGTTATAACCATTTCAGTGCAAGCAGATAATTTAAGAAACAAAAGTGTCAGGTTTACGTACGTGTTCCTAGCACCCACATATTGTATGTTAAGCCACACAAATGGGCTACCATTTTTCTCATGTTGGTAGCAGGTACTGAGTACAGCAGGAAATGTTATGGTTTTCAAAGATTTTAGTATCTTTGAAGTGGTGGAAATGTAAAAAAAACATGTATTTATTCCCATTGCGCCACCTTTTGGAAATATTTGTGCACTTCAGCCCAGGGGTAGAAAGGCAAGTGACCCCTCATTTGATGTGGGAGAATATCTACTTTCCAAAATGGTATACCTTTTATACCTTTCCATCTTGTCTCTAACAGTTATGAACATATTAGTACAAGCAGCCATTTTCGAAGAAGCAAACAGGTAGGTGTAGTTATGCTTTTCTGGCACCCCTAAGGTATGTCGATTCATTCCAATGGGGTGTCATTTTTCTCCTAAGAGCACTAGCTAATGAACACAGTTGGAAATTCCATGGTTTTCACAGATTTCCATACAGATGAAGGGGCAGAAATGTAAGAAAATGACATTTTTTTCCTATAGTGCCACCTTCTGGAAGCATTTGGGCACAACAGACTTGGGGTAAGAAGGCAATTCACCCCTCATTAGATGCGGCAGGTTGTCTTCTTTCCAAAATGGTATGGTTTGTGTAGCCTTTCTTTACTTCTCTAGTTGTTATAACCATTTTTGTATAGACAAGTAATGTTTGAAAAAATGTTAGAAAATTTAGAGGTTGTAGTAGGTGTCTTTTTGCACTTCTAGCATCCCCTGTGGTAGGTGAACCCAAACCAATGGGGTGTAATTTTTCTCCCAAGAGCACTAGCTAATGAATACAGTTGTAAATTCCATGGTTTTCACAGATTTCAGTACAGTTGAAGGGGAAGAAATGTAAGAAAATGCCATTTTTTTCCTATAGTGCCACCTTCTGGAAGCATTTGGGTACCACAGGCTTGGGGCAAGAAGGCAAGTTACCCCTCATTAGATGCGGCAGGTTGTCTACTTTTCGGAAATATATAGTTTTATATAGTTATTCCACTGTTTTAGGGTAGTTTTACCACAAAAACCCTAGAATGTGCATTTTAGTTTATAAAGTTGAAAATGTCATTTTGCGCTGCTGGTGATTAGGGCTCTACGCTAGCCTTGGACTTAGGTAAAACTATACAAATTTGGTATTTTTTTACTCGGGGGACTCTGGGCTTTTTCAAATAATTGAAACTTTTTCAATCAAGGTAAATGTTTTTGATACATAGTATGTGATTTTAGCAAAATGAGTAAATTTTCACTTTTTTTTGTCATTATGACATCATAGCTTTTTGCACGATGTAAAATTCTCTTCATGTAAGGTATCACGAGAAAGCTCAATTCGTTCTGAAAAAAAACAATATATAGTTTTCCATATTTAACTAAAAATCCCCAGAGGAAATCAAGCCTAAACGGAAGGATAGCAAAAATGTTGAAAAAGTGTCTGGCCTGCAGGGTTCAGAAAATGGCCCGAGCCTCTGGCACTGAAGGGGTTAAACTGAATAAATCCGCAACCTCCCATATGTCCCCTCCTTGAGTAATGTGAACGCTCCTCCGCACACTTCTTCCCTCTCATTCTCTTTCCTTCACTCCCATCCTCACCATCTCTCAAGTCTTGCTTTACCACCAGTTTGCTGGGTGAAACGTACTCCCACTTTTTTGTGCCTTGTCCACTTTCTGACAGCCACCAGAACATTGTAGTGGCTGCAGTGACAGCCACCAGAAAAATTCTCTTGAGAACCACTGGTTTGGACCATTACTAGGAACACTGGTGAATGACTGACAAATCATAATACAATAGTATATTAGAAGCATACATTACACTGCAAATAATTTGTGTAGTATTTCTTTCTATTCACCATCATAATGACATATGAATTCACCATCATCATCCACATTAAATCAACCTTTTATTCCTTATTTATTCCTGATAATCTTTTTTAAAAACATTGGTTTGCATGCTTAAAGAAAGACAAGCCTTTAACATAAGTATTATCAGGCTTTCAGAAAGCCAAACAAATGTGAGGGACACCCATTAAGCACAAACAAGGTAAAGTACCTTGTTCTTAGGCATGGTCGCCTCTCAGTGGTGCTAGAACTCACATTTTTCACTCCCATGTGCCATTGCAGAAAGGAAATTTCCAAATCAGACTAGTCCTGCCCACAGACAGTCCAGTTCTGAAATGTCAGGCAAATCCTTTCCGCATGAGAGAGACAACAAAACCACAGACATATGTTTGGTCTATGTGGGCCTTGTCAGTGTGGTGCAGATGAATCTGTCTAGGTAAATGGACCTTTGCAGAGAGAAAATTTCCATATCAGACTGGTCCTGACCACTGACAGTCCATCTCCAAAAATTTCAAGCAAAACCACATACTATACAGACACCATCAGGGTGGTACAGCTGAGCCAATCTATGCCTATAAAAGCAAGGGCCCATACCTGGAATACCCTTATACTTTGGGAGACAAAAAAAATGTGAGGAGCACCTATCAAGCACGAACAAGGTAACATGTCTTGTTTTTAGGCACGGTAGCCACTCAATGGTGCTACAATTCACATTTTTCACTCCCATGTGCCATGGTGGTTTTGCTGATTCTTTCGTGCAGAGAGGATTTGCCTGACATTTTGGAGCTGGACTTCTGATGGCAGGAACAGTTTGATATGAATATGGAAATTTCCTTTCTGCAAAGGCACATGGGAGTGAAAAACATGACTTGTAGCACCATTGAGGGGTCACTATGCCCATGAATAAGACACTTTATCTTGTTCATTCTCGATGGGTGCCCATCACAATATTTGTTTCTTAGTCTCCTTAATAGAAGGGGATCCCAGGCATGGGCCTTTCCTCTTCACGTGCTTAGAAGGAATCAGCTGCATCACACTGATGAGCCCCACATCGGCCAAAGCGTACGTCTGTGGTTTTGCTGATTCTTTTGTGCAGAGAGGATTTGCCTGACATTTTGGAGCTGGACTGTCTGAGGGCAGGACCAGTCTGATATGGCACATGGGAGTGCAATACGTGACTTGTAGCACCGTTGAGGGGCTACTATAACCAAGGATAAGATACTTTATCTTGTTTATTCGTGATGGGTGCTATTCACAATATTTGTTTCTTAGTCTCACTAAGGGGAAGGGAG
Source organism: Rhinophrynus dorsalis (assembly GCA_037306005.1). Taxonomy (NCBI): domain Eukaryota; kingdom Metazoa; phylum Chordata; class Amphibia; order Anura; family Rhinophrynidae; genus Rhinophrynus; species Rhinophrynus dorsalis. Next base: position 128,150,231 of record CM074720.1, on the reverse strand, counting down.
AACCTAGGCATGGGCCCTTGTTCTCCATGTGCCCAAATAGGCTGAAACATATGTATATGGTTTTACTGATTCTCTCTTGCAGAGAGGATTTGCCTCATATTTTGGAGCTGGACTGTCTGAGGTTGAGACCAGTCTGATATGAATATGGAAATTTCCTCTCTGCAGTGAGACTCAAAAATGTGACTTTTAGCACCATTTGGGGGGGGGGGTGCACTATGCCCAAGGACAAGACACTTTATCTTGTTTGTCCTCTATGGGTGTTTGTCACGTTTGTTTCTTAGTCTCCCTAAGTGGAAGGGGATCCCAGGCATGAGCCCTTGCTCTCCATGTGCCTAGAGGAAATCAGCCACACTCACCAACAAGGCCCACATAGATCGAAATGTACGTCTGTGGTTTTGCTGATTCTCTCATTCAGAGAGGATTTACCTGACATTTTCTTTCTGCAATGGTGCATGGGAATGAAAAACTTGACTTGTAGCACCATTGAGACACCACTATGCCCAAGAAAAAGACACTTTGTCTTGTTCGTTCTCAAAGGCTGCTCATTACAATATTTGTTTCTTAGTCTCCCTTTCAGAAGGACATACCTTAAAAGTAACAGTACGCAGGTTTTATAAAGACAAGTCTTGAAAGTATTACGGCAAGCAAACCTTGAAAAACAACCAAAAAATCTTTGAAAACAGTTGTATGCACTGCAGGCCTACAAGTTGGGATGGGTAAAATGTTTTCTCTCAAAGTTATAACAAGACAAAAATGGCATTTCATGTCAAGAGGGGGCATTTTCACAAAAAGTGCAGATTTTCTGCTTTTTTTTTTCTACTTAGCTCATTGCATTGAATTCAATGGTAAGTCTGAATCCTCCCCACTCACATGTCAAGTTCACATACTTTTCCCTCAGGTGTCAGGTTCCCACAGCATGTCAGATATGTGTTTGTAAGAGGAAACACTATAATTTTGAGCTAGGCAGAATAGTCAAATCAATCTGCTTCCTTCTTGTAATGTGGAATGAAATTTAAATTGCTGGTGAGATTATAGGAAGCGTGGAAAGATGGAATGAACATACTGCTCAGGTAGTGTGACATACCCTCTAAAAAGACATACTCATAGCTGCTAACACATATACACAGAGTGACAAGGTATCTCTTTAAATGCAGAACAATTATGAAAATGTCATTCTGCAGGACCGCACATGAAGCAGTGCAACCATGGATTTAAAGAAATATCTATCAAGTTTTTTTTAGTTTAACAACTCTGAGTGCCAGATGGATGTGGTATGTATGTTTCTATAATGGTTTGAATGCCCTAATGGCACTTCAGAGGTTAAAGAGTGCACAATATCACATACAAATTAAGGGTTGCATAGCAATTTAAATAGTAAGTATTTCAATGATGCAGGGACTATAAGATATATTATTAAGTTTGATCATATGAACTTCCAGGCTGCTGTACATGAATAAGCAGAAGGTGACACATTTACTATACTGAATGGTATAAATGCCATATCTCAGCTATAGCTTCATTCCCCTCCCCACTTCCTGAAGTGTAAGCCACAAGAGATTAAGGGCTTAATTCAATTAAAAACAGCCAGTAGGGCAAAATGGATACCGACAACAAAAGAAAATGTTTAAGACAGTTTTCAGTTGCCTTACCAGCTAAAAGCACAACAAACATTTGGCCACAGAAAAAGTCTTGTGGCCAAATGCCCATTTTGTGTGTTAAGTTCCCAAAATGCCACTAAAAGGTGGCAATAACGGGAACTTGAAAGGAAAAAAGCTAACAATCGTTGTTTGACATAATGTCAAGCATCAGTCGTTAACTAATCTGTGCTACACTAACCTGTCATCCACTGTTTGTCTCCTTCCATATTCATTCTTTGGGTGAGATGTTCAAAAAGTCATCATAAAGAAAAACTTGTTGGATCATGAGTTGGTGGTAAAAGAAGGACAATATTTTCAGAAGTAAATCCGTCATGTTTGAAAATTCATCTAAAGAATTAAAAATGATGGCAAGAAGATCACATTGAACATTGCCGTTAAAATTTCTGATTTTAAAAATTGTCTTTCATTTTGTCTTTGAAATGAAAATTTTCAAAGAAACAAAGACTTTTTGTTGTCTTTGAAACGAAAAATTGCTTCTCAGTACTTAAATTTTTCTTCTCCAAATTTAGACCATTTTTATTTTTACAAGGGGATAGTTGGTCCGATGAAGCTGGATGGCTGGCTGGAACACTGGAACATAGGGCTCCTTAATGGGAGTCAAAGTGGACTCTTTAAACCAGTCAGGAATGAAGACTCTGTACTCCTTCTTAGTTCCAAATGACTAAATCTCTTTATTACATAACCCAGGGGTTTTTATACAGGATTCTGGGAATTTCCCAACATAACAACAAATGGTCACATAATACAATCACATAGATACAATAGGGACAGCAAATGGTGTAAACCTAACATGGCAGCAAATGGTCACATAATACAGCAAATGGTGGAGACATGACACAACGGGAACCAGACATGATTAAATTAGGTGGACAATTATTCAATAGATATAATAGGAAACAGCAAATGGTAGAGACATGACACAATGAACTGTTGGGAAGGGCTTGCAATACCATGGGACCCCCTGGGTTTAATGTACACACCTGAACAAAGTACCACGGTGCCCGTGATTGGTGCTATCCAGTGTCTATCACCTGCAGGGGCTCCCATTGGCTGCCTGCTGTCAGCCCGCCTCACATTGCCTTTTTAAACTCAGTCCGGGCACCCTTTGGTTGCTCTTTCGTGGTGTCTCTGACAGTATCTTTTCTGTCCTGCCTGCCATGCTGATTGGGCCTGAGTTCCTGAGTTCCAGAGTTCCAGAGTTCCAGAGTTCCAGAGTACCAGAGTTCCAGAGTACCAGAGTTCCAGAGTACCAGAGTACCAGAGTTCCAGAGTTCCAGTGTTCCAGAGTTCCAGTGTTTCAGAGTTCCTGAGTTCCTGAGTCTACCTGTTCCTGTGTACCTGCCTGCTTGTCGTTCCAGTCGGTTCCGGTTGTTCTCAGTGGTTGCTGATGTTCCGGTCGCCTGTCAGTTCAGCGGTGCTCGTTCCGTTTGATCCTCTGCCTGGTCTCAGTGGTTCCCTGTCTGCAGTCGCTGAGGCGACATTGCTCTCATTTCGCTCCGGCGATATTCCTACTGTAGGCTCCAGCGTGCGGATGCTGGTTTACTCCATTAAACCTGGTGGCCTATACTATTGTTGGTTCCAGCGTGCGGATGCTGGTTTACTCCATTAAACTTGGAGGTGCATACTACTGTTGGTTCCAGCGTGCGGACGCTGGTTTACTCCATTATACCTGGTGGATTATATTACTGTTGGTTCCAGCGTGCGGACGCTGGTTACTCCATTATACCTGGTGGCTTATATTACTGTTGGTTCCAGCGTGCGGACGCTGGTTTACTCCATTAAACCTGGTGGCTTATACTATTGTTGGTTCCAGCGTGCGGACGCTGGTTTACTCCATTAAACCTTGTGTCCTTTACACTGTTGGTTCCAGCGTGCGGACGCTGGTTTACTCCATTCAACCTGGTGGCTCATACTACTGTTGGTTCCAGCGTGCGGACGCTGGCTTACTCCATTAAACCTGGTGGCTCATACTACTGTTGGTCCCAGCGTGCAGATGCTGGTTTACTCCATTAACCTTGTACCATTACTCCTGTTGGTTTACTCCAGTACGCCTTGCGGTTCACATTCCTGTCAGCTGGTCCCAGCGTGCGGACGCTGGTTTGCTCCCTGACTGTGTCAGGTACTGTGAGATCCGAGTTGCTGTCCAGTCCCTATGCAGTTGTCTTGTAGTTCTCTGGCATGAGACTTCTGCTTGAGTGAGACCGCTTATCCTAGTTGCTACCTCTTCCATCCTACTGTCATTGTCACCTGACGGTTAGTTGGTTCCAGGAGGGTCTCCTCTCTTGGGCTGCCCTGCCCGGTATTGGTAAGGCAGGTAGAACCGGTACGTTACCATCTCACGGTTGCTTTACCCGGTATTGGCAAGGCCGGTAGAGACTGCTACTGCTATTTCATCTAGTCGCCTGGGTTGCCTTGCCCGGTATTATTGGCAAGGCTGGTAGAACCTATTCATATGGTCATTTGCTTATTTGTATTGTTTGTGTGTGTATGATAGCCCTATGGGATTGCCTTAACTTTTCAATAAAGTTATGTTTTTACCTAAACCTTAAAGGGATAGTAACTTTATTTTACTTTATTTTATTGTATAGGCATTAAAAAAACATGAAGAATGATATAAGTCTTATCTCTCAAACCTTTATGGTTTAAGAGATATTCACAAACAAAGTATCCCCCCCCCCCGTTCAACCAGATCAGAAGGGAGGTGCCCAGGTAGACTGCAGAGAGGGACAATCTTCAATTAAGATAAGGGAAAAAGCTAAAAAACTTGTCAAGGGGGGAAGGGCTTTCATTGTTTTCATACAAAGAAAATTGTCCCCTTCTGTTATCTGTCTGGTCATACAACCTGATCCACATCTGAGAAGAGATGGCTTACACTAGGTAAAAGGGGCGGGGAGGGGAACTTTGCTTGTGAATATCTCATAAACCATAAAGGATTGAGAGATAAGACTTATATCATTCTTCATGTTTTTTTAATGCCTGCAAAATAAAATAAAGTTCAAACGAAGTATTACTATCCCTTTAAGTCTGAGAGTCTTAACTAACCGTGACACAAAGGCAGTATGATTGATATAATCACCACAGTACAATGGAACCAGGTGTTACATGCAGTCAGAGCCCCAGACTAATCCCATCAAACAGACAGTGATACCACACACCTTTGAAGTATCATGGCACAAACACAAATAAGTAACCCCTAACTGCCCAGGCAGGATTGTAGACTCAGAATTAAGAAAAGACAGTGTATTATTTAGTCCCTTTAAAGCAAGCCAGGCTTTGATTTTAGTCTTTTTGGCAGAGCAGTCATCTGTTATAATGTCTCAAAGTTCTCCATAGCCTGTGATAATGGGCTGCAAATCCATATGGCCACAGAGGGATTCCAGTAACACCGTTACACTGCCTTTATATATATGCAGTTTCTGTTCAAATTCCCTCACATCCATTGGCTGGGAGGTGCTTACACTCCTCCCAGTCAATCAGCATCAAGCACTGCCGCTCGAAGCTGTTTGGCTGGGAGGTGCGTAAGCACACATCCCAGTCAATGGCTGTGAGGACACCTCCCAGCCAGTGGCTGTAAGGGAATTGGAACAGGGACTGCCCATATATAAAGGTAGTCTCTGTTCAAATTCCCTCAATGTGGAATGGGCATCAGCCAGTGAAGTAATGAAGGGTGGGCTATGCTGTACATCAGTTTCTCCACTGCTGGGTTTTTTATTTTGCTTTCAATTTCTGCATCGGCTGACTAAACATCAGATAAGGGACTTTAGTCAGAAAAAATCTGGGTCTTAAATTTAAGCTATAAAGTGAGTCCCTTATCCGATCATAATAGCTAACTCAGTCAATTGAATTGCAACTTGTGATGTTTTTTTATTTTTCAGTGGGCCAAAACACCTTTTACTTTATCGCCCGGGGATTTTTTGCTGGCGTTTTTTTCATAGCACAGGTAATTAAATAACTTACTTTGTGTGAAAAAATGCAGTCTGGGTTTTTTTGGCCTAATGGGGACAAATGGGAAGGGGATGGTTTTAGTCGGACAAATGGTCAGTGCTCAGATTAGCAAACAATTCACTTAGTTTTTTTCAGCATTATCTGATTTTTCAGTAGGTCCAGCAGCTACAAATCAAGTCAGAGGACAGGTTACGCTGACTGGCCAGTCAGATAGAAGAGTATAAGAATGACAGGAGCAACTTAATATTAACAGAAGGAGGTAGCTACAAAACGAATAACACAGTGATGCCAGCTCTGTCAATAAATGGCACAACGGTACAAATCTATTTTACTCAGTACAGTGTCTAATAAACTGGTGCTGTACTTGCTAAGATGGTGCAGTTCAAGGATTTTGTGCATTAACTTTCAAGAAAAGTGGTTATAAATTTGGCAGTACAGGTGAAGATGAAGGGTATGTCTGGATTTGATTGTTAACGACTTTAGTTCTTTTAATATCACAATGGTAGGTAGAGAACAAAGCAGAATAATCTATATATATACAAATCTGAGTGATTCTGGTTCGCTGTTAGGGGGTGCGACATGAAAATTCTGATTGGTTGAGGAGGAGGCAGGGGACTCAACCAACAACCTCTGCCACTTGGTGTTAAAAAGAAAAGTTAGCCACTGGCTTAGGAGGAGAAAGTGGTCAAAGCTTTAAAAATATGCCAGACCTTGTGGATGTGTCCTGATGCACCTCAGCTACTGATCCCCCAACTAATTTGGAGCTTCCCTGCTTCCATCGTACCTGAAGTACAGGGTAAGAGTAGGTGGGATTGGAAAACCCTCTCACCTCAATGATGGAGGCTTTCCCTCATTGATGTGAGAGGGTTTTGAGAACCCTCCCACTCCTACCTGGAACTTCAGGTATGTTGAAAGCAGGGGAGCTTTCCTGCTCCCCTGCTTCACCTCTGCTGATCTTTTAGCCGAATCAGCTGGGAGATCTTTAGCTGGGGGGTATCAATTTATCCTGATGATAAATGAAGTAAGCAATATTACTGTGTAGATAACAAGTCAAAGGGCAAATGCACTGCGCCTATTTAACTTAATTTCTGTTCTTTAAAGTGTACATGCAAACTATTTAAATGCATTAGTTTAATGAATTATTAATTTAAGGAACACTGGCATTACTGAACGAAAACCAAAATCATGCCATGAAAACCACAGAAGGGAAATAAGTTATTTTCTCTTGCGGCTCACAATTTGAAGCTCTGTTATCAAAAGATCCACCATTATTATTTCTAATTGCATCCAATAATTATCTTCCTCCTATAGAGATGATTCTGCTATCATCCAGTGCTGCAGTGGCTTTTGTTAGATTAGGTGAAGATCTGCAAAATGTATTGGTATGAATTCCACATCCCATTGTGAAGCATATGGACCTAAATAATAACCAGTAATTTTGCTTTTAAACAAGATAAGGAAGATTTTCTCAGAAGGGGACAAAATGCCAAACAGAGTAAACCATAAACCTATATATTTCAACATACTTATTTAGAATTGATTACAATGTTAAACGCCATCCTTGTGAGTGGCATTGTGGCATATGTATCAAGGGAAAAAGCCGAGTAGTTCTAAGGTAATAGAACTTCCTCATATGCATCAAAGAAAGTAAAATCATTTATAATGAGTCTGATATACTACGGTAAACTGGAGTCATTCTGCAACTGCACCTGCACCATAGAGGACAGATATAAATCATTGAAATAGGGGAATTTAACCCTTGAATGCCAGGACTGTGCATGATAGATAGATAGATAGATAGATAGATAGATAGATAGATAGATAGATAGATAGATAGGCAGATAGATAGATATGAAGTGCTAAAAGCAGACTCAGAATTCCATTGTAGTGAATGATACTACATTCTATTCATGCCAATGTTGGAGAACTGTTCAATGCAATTTGCTGCACTGTGCTCTAGTATTAACCCTTTGCGTGCCAGAGTGGTACGGAACACATTGCTAAGCAATGCATTCCGTACCACTCTGGCACTCAAAGGGTTTAATAGTAATTAACAAGTAATTAACCAGTAATGGAACCCATCAACTAGAAAGAGACCTATGAACCCCACCTTCCCCCACACTTCTTGGTATTTGTGCTGGTGAGGGCCAGGAAAAAGAAAGTCTCAGGTCATCCCTACTATATTCCAAAGAAGAAAGAAAGAAAGAGACCAGTATCAGTATAGAGGGATATGTACTTTTTCTGAGGGATAAGGTAAACAGACTAGGAAGAGGAGAGGTATACCTTTAAATAAAACAAACTTTAACACCTAGTATAAGGGACGAATGTAATGAGAATGTAAAGGTTAAACTTTTAAGTGAGGATAAACATAATAAAAATATGCTGATAGGTATTTTTTACGAGCCACCTAATATTGAAAAGATTGAAAAAGCCTAACTACTACAGCAAATGGGAAAAAAGATGCTGAATAGTATTTTCTACAAGCCATCTAATATTGAAGGGTTTGAAGAAGCCCAGTACTATTACACATGGTATATAAGAATCATAATAATAACGGGAGAATTTAACTACCCTGAAATTGACTGGTGGAATGAGACGTCCTAAACACCAAAAGGGAGATAATGTCATAGGTAATTCTTATGCATGCTTAATGATAACTTTATGTCCCAACAAATAGAAGGCATTGATGGACCTACTGATTTGGGTAGCAGTGATCACAATATGGTATCCTTTGAAAATTGTTACAAGGAGCCTATTAATAAAGGCAGAAAATAAAAACATGCTACTTTAAAAAGGCTAATTTTACAATGCTAATAGCAGTGTTAACCCCTTAGTGACCGGCCGCGCATGCACGTGGCCAGCACTTAACGCCCGACGAACTTTTTTCCCCTATTACCTTCAACGATTTCCTGGACATACATGTAAGTCCTCTGTTGGGATGGGGTAAAGGAGAAACTTCATTAGAAAAGAATGCTTAATTGAATATAGAATATTGATAACCAACCTAGTCAGGTTATTTAATAATTTTTTTACTAATTCTTATCTTTTTATTCAGATGTATGGTATAATTTTCTCCACCTTACTCTGCTTCAAAGCCTAGCATAGAAGATGTAATTTTCTGGTAAATTATTCACTGTTCCCCCAGAATAATAGTCTTAAGAACACTGTGAAAATAAGCTTTCAGTCCTACCTTTAAAGGGATAGTAATACTTAAAATGTAAAAAAAAATATGTTGTAGGGTTTATCCCCCTGAGTAAAACAAAAGTACTCCCAATGCTGAAAGGTGTTTCATTCAAAAGTTATTAATTTTAAAAGTTTAATTTTTTAGGTGCAATATCACGGTGGCCTGAAATTGTACAGTGGCGCTGTTGCTACACCATCCTATGGAGATTTATGGTCAATTGACCAGAGCTCTCCATAGGATCGTGTAGCAACAGTGCCACTGTACAATTTCAGGCCACTGTGATATTGCACCTAAAAAATTCAAATTTGAAAATTAATAACTTTTGAATGAAACACCTTTCAGCAGTGGGAGTTCCCTTGTTTTACTCAGGAGAATAAACCCTACAACATATTTTTTTTACATTTTAAGTATTACTATCCCTTTAAGTGAACTAACATTAGATTTTATAACAGCTTCACAGAGCCGCTTGAACAGTGGCTAGGTGTGTGTGTGTGTGGGTGGGTGGGTGGATAATATGTATAAGAACCCACAGATCATAGGCTCTTTCACAAAAACAGGAACAAAAAAACAAAACTAGAAGTTATTTTAGCATGTTTATTAATATAAATAAAACATGGTTCTTCATTAAAGTTTTCCTTTAACCCCTTAAGGATGGGTGGTCCACAGGTACATGTAGCCTTAAAGACCACATAGACTTTCTTCAGGGAGCCGGTACATGTGTGCCTTAGAACAAAACATTTTATATTGTTCATTCTTGCAGGTGTGCATCACAATTTTTGTTTGTATGTTATCCATTTTGGCAGTAGTACCTTCCTACCACTAGTCAGATAGAGATAGAGATAGTGATGAATAAAGTTCTTCTTTGCAATGACAAATGGGAGTGAAAGACATGACTTGAGCACTGCCTCAGAGGCCAGCATGCATTATAACAAAATGTGGGTGCTTTTCAAAGTTTTGTTGGCAGGTCTCCTTAAGATGGAAGGCATCTCAGGCATAGGGCTAGATGGAATTAGCTGCACCACACTGATGAGTTCTACATAGGCTGGAATGATTGTTTGTGGCTTTATTGTGTTTTGTTTTTTTTTTTTACATGAGAGGATTTACCTGCTATTTTGTAGCAGAACTGTCTGTGGATGAGGCCAGTAAGATATGGAGATTTTCTCTCTGCAGTGGCACATGGGAGTGCCAAGCATGACTTGAGCTCCACCTGAGAGAAACTATACCTTAGAACAAAATGCGTTATTTTGTTTGTTCTTGGTGGGTGCTCTTCATAATGTCTTGTCATTCTCTCTAAGCTGAAGGAGCATCCCATGCATGGGCCCTTGCGTTTCATGTGCCTAGAGGGAATCACCCACACAACACTGATGATGCCTACATAGACTGCACTGTACCTCTGTGGTTGTGCTGTTTCTCTCATGCAGAGAGGATTGGCCAGATGCTTGTAGATGGGCTCTTTGTTGCCAGGATCAGTCAGATCTGAGTATGCAATGGGACACTAAAACATGACATCTGTGAGGCCATTATGTCTTAGAACAAAACACATTTTTGTTCATTCTCTGTGGGTGATTGTTACAATTTTTGATTTTAGGTTTTCCTAAGTTGGAAGGGCATCCTAGGCATGGACACTAGCTTTCTGTGTGCCAAGAAGTAAACAGCTGTACCATATGATGCTCCCATATTCTGAAATTGACATCTGTGGCTGTGCTGTTTCTCTTAAGCAGAGAGGATTTGTCTGACATTTTAGAGCTAGACTGCCTGTGAATGGGACCAGTATGATATGGATATAGAAAATTCCATAATGCAATGGCACATGGGAGTATACCGTGTAAATTGAGCACCACCAGAGAGGCCGCTATGCCTTAGAATAAAATGTGGGTGCTCTTAAAAATTTTTGACTCCCTATGGTGGAAGGGAAGCCATTTGCATCATGTGTCTAAATGGAATCAGCTGCACAACACCACTGAGGCCCAAAAAAGCCAAAATCTACAGCTGTGGTAGTGCATAAAGGTTTTGCCTGACATTTTAGAGCTGGACTGCATGTGGATGGGTGAAGTCTGATATGGATATGAAAATGTCCTTTATGCAATCACACTTGGAAGCAAAAAGTGCAACATCAGCACTACCTGAGAGGCCACTATGCTTTAGAACTAACTATTTTATTTGTTTGTTCTTGTGTTTGTCACAATTTTTGAAAGTATGCTATCCATTGTGGCAAACGTACCTGCTAATAATGTAAAACATCTACCAATATCCATATGTCCTCAATGTTTTATGAAATATTTTTTACCCTTTGAGTGTGCCCAGAGCAATCAAAGGGTTACCAACTTTCTGTTCCATTCTGTTAATGTAGTCATTATAAACTTTATAGTTTATTGTCCATTTTACTCAAGGGTTGGCAGTAGTAGTCCACCAGCTGCACCACACCAAAAAGGCTCAAAAGTGCGAAATGCATGTCTGTGATTGTGTTAGTTGTGTGGGACAGACAGGATTTGCCTGACATTTTGGAGCTGGGCTGTCTGTTGTCAGGACCAGGCAGATATTTACATTTTCTCTCTGCAATAGTACATGGGAGCAAAAAATAAGACATGTGCACCACCTGAGAGGCTACTGTGCCTTATGACATAACATTTTTTTTTGTTTGTTCTCTGTGGATGCTTATCACAATTTTTGTTTGTAGGTCTCCATAAGTTTGAAGGGCATCCCAGGCATGGGCCCTTGCTATCTGTGTGGTTAAAGGAAATAAGGAAATATCACACAAATAAAAGCCTATATGCTAAAATGTATGTTGGTTGTTGTTCTATTTCTCTTATGTAGGGAGGATTTGTCTGATATTTTGGGGCAGGAGTTTCTATGTCTGCTACTATTATGATATGGCTATGGCTATGGCTATGGCTATGGCTATGGCTATGGCTATAGGCATTTTTCCTCTGCAATGGTAAGTGGGAGCACAATTATGAAATGAGCACCATCTGAGAGGCCACTACTCCTTAGAACAAAACACTTTATTTTATTTGTTCTCAGTGGGTACTGGTCACAGTTTTTTTATTGTAGGTCTCCCTAAGTTGGAAGGGCATCCCAGACATGGAATCTTGCTCTCTGTGTACACATAGGGAATCAGCTACACCACAAAGATGAGGCACCCATCTGCTAAAATATATGTCTGTGGTTGTGCTGTTCCTCTCAAGCAGAAAGAATTCGCATGACATTTTAGAAATAGACTTCTTGTGGATGGGAGCAGTCTGATATGGATATAGAAATTTTGTCTATGCACTGGCACATGGGAGAAAAAAGTGTGATGAGCACCACATGAAAGGCCATTATTCCATAGAACAAAATGTGGGTGCGGTTCAAAATTTTTGTAGTTCTCCCTAAGGTGGAAGGGTATCCTAGGCATGGGCCCTTGCTCTCCATGTCCCTAGAGGGAAACAGCTGCACCATACTTGTAAGGCCTACATAGGTCAAAACATACATCTGTGATTGTGCTGTTTCTCTCATGCAGAAATGTGTTGCCTGACATTTCTGAACTTAACTGTATGTAGGTGGGACCAGTCTGATATGACTAGTTATATGGATAAGGAAATGTTCTCTCTGCAATGGCACATGCCAGTGAAAAAACATGACTTCAGCATCACTTGAGAGGCCAATATGGTTGCTCCACACTGACAATTACCACATAGGCCAAATCATGTGTGCGGCTGTGTTGTGTTATATTATGTTATGTGGTGTGTATGTTCCTGATGTTTCAGATCAGAACTGTATGTGGGCAGGATCAGTCAGATATGGAAATTTCTGCTCTGCAATGGCACATGTGAGCAACAAAAATGACTTGCCTGAGAGACCACTATGCTTTAGAACAAAGCATGTTATTTTTTTGTTCTCAGTGGGTGCTCAGCACAGTATTTTGTAATTCTCCCTAAGTTGAAGGGGTAGACATTTCTGAGCTGGACTTTGTGGCTGGTTGATGGAACCTGTGTGATATAGATTTTTTTTTTTTTCTCTGCAGTGGTATGTGGGAGCAAAAAACATTACATGAGCTCCACCTGAGAGGCCACTAGGGCTTAGGACAAAACACTGTTTTGAGTTTGTTTTTCTGTGGGTGCTTATCACATTTTTTTTGTCGGAAGGTTTCCCTAAGTTTGATGGGCATCCTGGGCATGGGCTCTTGATCTACATGTGCCTACATTAAATCGGCTGTACCACACAGGCAAGACCCACATAGGTCAAAATGTACATATATGTTTGTGTTCTCTTATGTAGAGAGGATCTGCCTGATGTTTCAGAGATGGACTCTGTGCAGCTGTGAGCAGTCTGATATGGATATTAAAATGTACTCTCTGCAGTGGTACTTGGGAGCAAAAAATATAAACAAAAAAAACAGGACAGGATGCTTTATTTTGTACATTCTTGGTGGGTGATCATCACAAATTGTAGGTCTCCCTAAGTTGGAAGGTCATCCAAGGCATGGGCCCTTGCTCTCCTTGTGCTTTGAGACAATCAGCTGCACAACACAGAATAGGCCTACATAGGACAGAATGAATATTCCTTGCTTGGTTCTTGCAAGAGCCTTTAGAAACAGCCCAGATTCTATTACAGTGATGCTTCTGAGCAGTGACTAGCTGTAGAACAGGCCATTTTGCTGTTGTTTGTCCTCAGAAGCCTCTCACATTTTGTGTGCGTGCTTTGTTCAAGAGTTATCATCTTCAATCAGTCCTGGATGTTATGTCTATGGACGTGGGCATGATAGTTGCTGGTGTTATTTTTTTTTTTTTCAAACTAAAGCAGATAGAGTGCATGAACCTACTAAAGATTATCATGCTCAGTGAGCAATGTCTGAGATCCTGTGGCTTTGCTAGCAGCTGTCCTGCCCCCCACCCCTACATGGACATGATGGCCAAGATTTATTGAAGATGTTATAAATTCAGCATTAGGATCGGAAAATTTTTCATAAAAAGAGAGAAAAGTGTAAACAATTGAATTTTTTGCCCCCTGCTGAAATTCTTGAATAAAGTGCAGTTTTCGCCTTCATTTTTGCAAAGACCTCCAAGCTTGTCCTGTTGCACTGGTAGCCATAGAAACACACATACTGAACCCCAGCATTATCCCATCGTAGTCATAGAATCACAAATACTGTGAAACTTGTTCCACTGCACTAGTAACCATTGAGCCACAAATACTAACTCCCTTCAACATTTTTTTTGGTAGCCATAGAATCAGACATACTGACCACCCAGCCTTGTCTCACTGTCTAACAGGTGGGATGGACAGTGTGTGGCCCTGCATTTACTGCCAGACTACAACTCCCATGGCTGGTAGGGAATTATGGTGATGTAGTATGACAACAGCTGGAGAGCCAGACTTTTCATACTACTTTTTGTACTGACCTCCATCCTTGTGCCATAGTAACCACAGAACCACACATACTGGCCTCATATGACACGCCTTGTCCCACTGCAATGGTAACAGTAGAACTACACATACTAACCCCCAGCTTTGTCTTACAGTAGCCATAGAACCACAAATACAGACCCCCAGCCCTGTGCCACTGCAGTGGTATAGCCAGAACCATACATACTGTGTCTAAGCCCCTAGTGGGAACTTTTCTGGGATTAGTTAAGTGGAAAAATGGACATTTTACAGGCCTTCTAAGTGTGGGATTTTTGCTAGGTTCCCTCTAATATTCCAATAGGAAAAAAGGGAACTTTTACCCACCCTTATTAAGCATCATCTGGCCCATGTTCTGGCCATAGTAAGGTAAGTGGGGGTTATTATTAGGAATTGTTACTCCTATATTGTTCATCCAGTTTAAAGGTAGTATCAAATAATATGATACAGATCTATTAATACATGTGTACTTATTTTCAGTTTGGAATTGGAAGCATATGTCACAAACACCATCAGAATCAGGCACATGAAGTACACAGATAGCTGGTACAATGACCAAACACAGTAATGTTCCCTTGGGGATATCCTATCAGAGGAATGTCACTGGCCACTTAGTGATTAATTCAAGTCACACTGAAAGTGAAAGGTTAGAGAGAGATCTGTAGACCTTTAAACTGAACAGTAATGCTCTTTATTGTTAAATAAATTATTTTTAGTTAGAAGTATGACTGAACAGTCCTGCATGCTGAAATGTAATTGTTATTCTCCAGTTTGATTCTTTAATGAAAGCAATTTGTATGTAATAAAACAGTTTGTTATATAGCATACTAAAATAGAACTTTTATACTATAAAATACTTGCTAACATGTTTATGTTTCTATTAGACATTATGTTAAAATACATTAAATCGATGTAAGATGTAATCAAAATAAATTATGTATCCAGCAATGTACGTATGCAAATAAAGGAAGAACTTGCACCAAATTCTCACAAATATACTAATTACAATGAGAGAGAATTGTGTTTAAATGCAGTTATTAAATTATACATCTTGAGGTTAAGATTTCATTCTGAAATAAATCACAAAACATAACATTAAAACAAAGTTTTTTTTGTTGTTTATGTTTGGCTTGTGTTATAAGAAAATAGCTATCATCTACAACTTAAATTAAAATGAAAGTATATGGAATGACATCTTTATTTCAATTATTGTAATACTAGTTGAACAGCCCGTTACACGGGCCACAATGCCTCTAGCAGCCGGTCGCGGGGCAGTCACACGCAGTGGAGACTGCCCGCACCTCGGCTGATACAGAGCCTGTGGCAGCCGGTCGCGGGGCAGTCACACGCAGTGGAGACTGCCCGCGCCTCGGCTGATACAGAGCTGTACGCTCCTTCGGAGCGCCCAGCTCTGTATCAGCCGCGGAGCGGGCAGTCTCTACTGCGCATGACTGCTGCACGCGTAGCAGTGTGTACTGCGCATGTCGGGCGTTACACACAACTTGGCAAATTATTATATAGGATTTGAGCCACAATGAAAAAAAATCATATCTGGCTTTAAACAATTAAAAGTTACATTATGTCAGCATTTAACCCTTTGAGTGCCAGAGGGTTACGCAATGCATTGCAAAGCAATGCGTTGCATACCCCTCTGGCACTCAAAGGGTTAAGGAGACAGTAAAGCTCTTCTTCCTCAGATATTTATTATATTATAATAGGTTAACAATTCTAAACAGATACGAGCTGCACTGCTTACAAAGGGCCTTAAGTATTAACTCTTTAAATGCAGAGCAATGAATGGAGTACCCCTCTGGCACTCAAAGGGTTAAATAAAGCTGTTTCTGGAGCAAACCAGCTGCACCATAGCATAACCGACAATATGTCTCCATTTAATGGCGTTGCATATCCCTCTGGCACTCAGAGCGTAAACCATTAACCTTTTAACCTTTAATGTTAGAGAGGTCTCCAATTAAAGGGATAGTAATACTTTGTTTTATCTTTATTTTATTTTGTATGCATTAAAAAAACATGAAGAATGATATGTCTTATCTCTCAAACCTTTATGGTTTGAGAGATATTCACTAGCAAAGTTTCCCCTCCTGCCCCTTTTACCTAGTGTAAGCCATCTCTTCAGATGTGGAATGAGGTCCATAGAACAGACAGATAACAGCAGGGGACAATCTTCTTCCTATGAGAACAATGAAAGCCCTGCCCCCATTGACAAGTTTTTAAGGTTTTTCCCTTATCTTAATTGAAGATTGTCCCTCTCTGCAATCTACCTGGGCACCTCCCTTCTGCTGTGGCTGAGCAGTGTTACATCATTAGTAAAAGGGGCAGGAGAGGGATACTTTGTCATTGAATTACTCTTGAACTACATCTCTGACAGAATTGAAATAACACTTTCCAAAGTCCAAATACTATGATGATTAATTAGAGCTGCTTTTATTATGAAACATTACTATCCCTTTAAGCAACACTTCACAGTGCATCCGAGATGTCTCTAGCATTCAAGTGGTTAAAACATCAGTTTAAATCCTTGTGAATCACTATTTGTCCCCTGTGATGCAGCAAAAAGGGCTCCACTTAGCCTTTAAATAGAAAGCCCAAAAGGCCTAGTACTTTTTAAAGGATCCCGACCACCTACAATAGAATAAGATGATATGAATTTAAATATCATGTACATAAATCTAGCATGTGTAAAAATCAATTATATATTTAAAATTCCTAAAGTATAATCCTAAATTTTCATTTGAGTTTGCTGTCTGTAATAAGATAAGAGCTAAAGTCAGTTAATGTAGTGCTGTTAGTGTCGGTTGATCTTGTATTGTGAAATTGTGTTATCTTATCCTGCCCAATTTACAGAGAATCACTTCAAGACTGCTATAGCACTTTGAGTCTTGGACAAAAAATAAATGGCTGCTCCCTCAGAGCATATGCAAGACTAGCTTTTAGGCCTCAGAACACAAAAAAGAGACATTTTACAAATGGAAGCTTTCATTATAGGATATTTAAATGTATATAATTACAGCTCATTTAGATGATAGTGTCACTTTAAACTGGCATGCAAGTTTTTACTCAATGGATCAATAAAACTGTGTCTGAAGAGGCAGACGGAGTTTATTGGATATGAACTGCTATCCTGTGTTGTATGTTAAGAGCTGTGAAATACAGCAGTTATACTCTCAGTGGGATTCATGTGGAGAGGAGCAAAATACATCTCTTTCAGTCGTCATTTGCATATGTTTAGCCAGAATGTCTGTGCTTTGTGAAATTACACTAAGCTGTTTGATTGCTTGATAAGATCTGCCAGTAACAGATGAAAGTGTTCATTTTTATTAGTCAATTTCATATATCAAAAATATCAAAAATCCAACATGTGCGTTACCCTAAACAGGGCTCAAAATTTCAACTCCTGAGCTACTATCCAGGCCTGAAAAGTTACTCGCCACCAGTTTCCACTCCTAGCCCCACCCATATCCCCGCCTTTAACCTCACCCATCTGAAGTTCTCTTTCATGAAATGATACTGCTGCCCACACCCTATCCACCTCCACACTCTGTCCACACACTGCCCACCCTCACACCCTGACAACACACACTGCCCACACTCTGTCACCCTTACACCCAGTTCACCCTCACCACACACTGCCCACACTGTCACCCTCCCACTCTGTTCACCCTTCACACACTGTCCACCCTGCCCCCCTCCACACTGCCCAGACTGTCCACTCTACCCACATACACACTGCACACATTGTCCACCTCAACAGTGCCCCCCACACACTGTCCACCCCAACATCGCCCACAATGCCCACCTCCACACTGCCCACCCCATCCTCCTCCCCACACTGGCTACCCTGTCTTCCTCCCCACACTGCCCACCTCCACATTGCCCACACTGTCCACCTCCACACTGCCCACCCTGTCATCCTCCACACATTCTAAACAAAAAAAGAGTGCAGAATATCTGAGAGCAGCTGTTTATCATTAAAGTTCATTGCAGAAACAAATGCACTTACTAGAGCACAACTTGTCTCATTGCCCAAAAGTAAAGGATGTGATGTTCTCATCCAAACAGATGTCAATCTTTCTGTGGGTGATGTTAAGGGGATCTTGTCCAGTTTCTTCTGTGGGGATCACAAGCATGTTAAATATGGCAATATTTCTAAGGAAAGGACATTTTTAACAGATGAGCATTTTCATTCAAGTCTCTGATTCATGTTCTTGGTACTGAATGGACAAAATACAGTAGGGTATGACATGATTAACTAGCTCTCTGCACCAACAATAACTTCTGCTCCACTGCCAGTAGCTACAAGAACAAATTGGAAAATGCCTTATTCTACAGAGCTTCAAAAGCTTGGCAATCTGCTTCTGAAGAGGCTCCAATAGGTTTGTAGTTAGAAGATGAGGGAAACTAGCAGTGGAGCAAAAGTTATTGATGGTGCAGAGAGCTAGGAAATCATGTCAAACCCTGCTGTATTTTGTCCATTTATTACCAAGAACATGAATCAGAGGCTTGAATGCTCATCTGTTAAAAATGTCCTTTCCACAGAAATATTGCCATATTTAACAATAGTAACAATAAAGTATGAATTGTAATAAACATTAATGAGATACAGAACTATCCCCAAACAGTTTGCGTATAGTTCAGTATCTCATTAATGTTTATTGTGATTCATACTTTATTGTTACTGATTGTTATGCTTTTTCAAGGGGGAGGATGTGATGAGGACTTTAAATAGGACTTACATGCCCCGTTTGAACTTGGTGTATTTTGCCTTTACAATAGTTCCAGTCACGCAGCTCACCTTACACTCTCTGCTTCTCCCGAACCGCTCCTTTGGCCTGCTCAACGCCAACGTCATCACGTTGGAGCTGCACATCCTCCCAATTGGCTGACTCGTAAAAGGTTTCATCTGGAGGTGAAACCCGGTAAGTTTAACTTCCCAGCTTCTCAGCAGGGGCCCGGTTGCAATTTCAACCCCTGCCACCACTATAATTACACCACTGCAAAGGAGCCATTTCCACTCGCCCACACGCAATTTCTACTCGCCAAATGCGAGGAGGCGAGTGGAAATTTTGAGCCTTGCCCTAAGCATACCTGAACAATCTCATCAGGCTAATCAGTGAAACAGGCTGCAATAATGTCTAGGGGAGGGTGAAATTGTTCACTTCAAATTCAAAACATGGAAGAAATATGTATCCCACCTTCTGCAGGAATTTCTGTAAAAAGGTGTTTTTTATGCTTTTTGACACTTTTTCATTGCATTGAAATCAATTATAATAATGCATTTTCCCCCATGCGGAGAGTATTCCCCATGTTTTCTCATCAGTATAAAGGGGTTTGTATGTTTGCTACATGTTGTCAGATTGTGCTTGGGAGGGGCAGAGAAAGCAACTGAATATTTTATGCTGTCTAATTTAGGAAGGCAGGCAAAAAAGTGAGATGGAGTTGACCCTGGCCACTTTTAGGAATGCTTCTACTACTAGACCTCTGATATGTGTCTCCCAGTCAGACTGTTAGCTGTGCTTCAGGTGGGATCTCAGTGAGGATGTGCTAGGATGGAATCCTGCCTTCCTTCGCTTTAGCTTTTGACTTATAAGTGAATTATTCCCATACTGGGGGTTTCATACGGTACTACTATTACAAAGCTAGATATTGTAATAGTACTAGAAGTATTTTTCAGTGGTGCTGCACTTCTAACATCAGCAGAAGTACTCACAATTTGGGTTGTGGATGTTGACTTATGTTACTGCTTATTTAATAACAGTGAGAGTAACTGGATGGAGGAGGTTGGACTTTGAAGTAGAGGTGCTGTTAATGATGGTAGTGTTGTTTTTTTACTGTTGAGTTGTTAGCATATGGAGTTAATTTTTTCTGTTTGAAAACAATGTATGATATATGTCTTTGAGAGTGTCACTGTGTCGCCTCCTGCCTGTCTCTGTCACCTATCTGTTAAAGGACACAAATACCAATAAATCAAGCAATTCCAGCTTCCCCTCTTATCCTGTGTGCTTCTACCCACTAGTAGCTAGTGTCAAGATTTTAGCAAATTTCTCATTTAATCCGAATAACTGCAGTACAGGATTGGCCTGCTAGATTCAGAATCAGCAGCTTGAAATAACAGATTACCACCCCTCAGTACAGTATATTCTTGGCCCTCTTCTTCTTTTGGATGTAGGAGTGAGTATGTGTGTAAGTAACACATTATACCCTTTATTCAACTGCCTTACCTAAAACATGTGTTAGGGCAAAAATGGATACCGGACGACAAAAATAAATGTCTAAGTCTGTATTCAATTGCCCTACCAGCTAAAAGCACAATGGACTTTAGGCAACAGAAAAGGTCTTGTGGCCAAAAGTCCGTTTTGTGCTTTAACCCTTTGAGTGCCAGACAGGTATGCAATGCATTGCCAAAGCAACGAGTTGCATACCCCTCAAAGGGTTAAGTTCCAACAACGCTGCTAAATAGTGTCAATAATGGCAACGTCAAAGGAAAAAAGTTAACGATCGGTGTCTGTCATACTGTCAAGCATTGATCATTAGCTTATCTGTGTTACATTTAACTGTCACCCACTGTCCTTCTTCTATCCTCTTTCTTTCTTCTATCTTCTTCCTTTTTCTGTCTTCCGTCTTCTTTTCATTTAGCTGTAAAAAAAAAGTGCCATAAAGAAATGTTCCATGAAAATAACCCACACATCTATGCATAGTTGAACCCCTTGAGTGCCACAGGGGTACACATTGCACTGCAGAGCAGAGGTGCTAGAAGCTGACTGGCTGGGAGGTGCGTAAGCACACATCCCAGACAATATGCTCATATATAAAGGCCGCCTCTGTTCAAATTTCCGCACAGTGGAACAGACATCAGCCCGTATAAATGGGGGGCATGCTGCAACTCTCTTTCTCTGCCTCTGCACCACAGCTGCCGAACACAGAGGCGGACAAATGGAAAAAGACATTAATATTTTTAGTCAAAAAATTTGGGCATTTTGCTAAACATGGGACAATTTCTTATAGACTTTGTGCATGTAATGAACTATTGGCCAGCACATCTAGGCATTCTTTAACCCTTTGGGTCCCAGAGAGGCACACAACAAATTGCTCTGCAATGTCTTGCATACCCCTCTGGCACTCAAAGAGTTAAACTATGCATAGATGTACGGGTTGTTTCCATGGAACATTTCATTACGGCTCTTTTTTTTTTTACAGGTACATGAAAACAAGATGGAAGAAAGAAGAGAGAAGAAGAAACAAGATGGAGAAGAAGGAAGAGAGAAGAATGAAGACTGACAGTAGCTGACCATGGTGCTGAAGATTCTGCTGGACATCATGATTAACGGTAAGTGTTACTGTGCAGGGGCTCTTGCTTTGTACCTTAGTTGGGATAACCCTATGAGTGCTAGTGGGGTAATTATACCACATTGGCACTCATAGGGTTAATTTTGTGTGCACTTTGGATGTATTGATATGGGGCTTAGGGCCCCATATCAATACATCCACTGGGAACTTAGGTTTTTTTAAACTTCTTTTTATTTCAATTGATGAGTTGGCTGTTTTGAGATCTGATAAGAGACTATACGGCCAAACATGGGTCTTAAATTTCCAGCCATAAAGTGGGACCCTTATTGGATCTTAAGGACTAACTGAATGGCATGTTGTGGCATTTTTTTTTTTATTTTGAATGGGCTAAAATGCTACTAATATTAGCACCCGGCATTTTTTTTTGCCCACATTTTTTCATAGCACAGGTAACTGAATAACTTACTTTGCTTGAAAAAATGCTGTTGCCTTTTTTTTTTTTGGCGTCTGAGGTTATTGAATCTAGCCCTATGTGTGTATGTTTGTCTTGACTGTATGATGTATTTAGGTCTGTGTGGTTTCTGACCTTAAGTCTGAGTAGAATCTCAGGATCAACCACATTCTCAACATGCCTTGAAGAGGGCCTTGAGCTGCAAGAGATGGAAAGATTAGGTTATATAGGTTACCCTCTATATGGTTTAATTCATTTTGTAACTGGAGTCTATTGCATTACGTTTAGATCAGGATTTCCTTATGCATTCATTACTACAGAAAAGCATTCCTTTTAAATGGAATTAATTGCATTTTACACCACAGTTTTCTCTTTCCATAATGGTTTCTATTTACAAGTCAACATAGCAGCCATGGGCACAAGGATTGCACCATAATATGCAAATTTGTTTTTGGGCCGATTTAAATATTATATCATGTAGTCCAATAATGACTATCAGAACCTTGTGCTCTATGGCTGTTTTATTAATGGCATTTTATTGATATGGAGTAGTAGTCAAAAGTAGGGATGGGCAAAAATTCACCTCAAACTGAAATCGGCAAATAGTGGCACTTTACGCTTGGCGAATAATTTCCAACGAAAAGAGCTGTTTTTCCTCTTTCTCCAGCCTTTATCGCCAATTGAAATCAATAGGAAGAAACATTTTTCTCCACTACACTAAGGTTTTCTACAGCCATATAAAAGGCTGTCAGGCTCTCACAGCAAGCCATTCTGTGTTTGTGAGAGGAGAGAGCAGCACGTTGTTTGAGCTAGAGAAAAGAGAGAGGGGAATTGAAGTTTAGTTTAGGGAATCTTTTAGTAGGACATTTGTTCTGTGTAAGTGTGTATTAGGAGAGTCAGTGGGGAACTCTGGGGAAAAGAAGGGAGGAAGGAGGTTGACCCCCAAATACTCCAAAATTCCATGAGACTGACTGGCACGGTACAGGCAGCTAGGGACCTATTTGCTTGCTGATCTTGCTGTTATTGTCCCTGTGCTGGGTGGGGAAGTCTGGGGAAAGAATTTGTTGATTTTCTGTTTCAGTTATATTTTCTTGGGACAGACTGTGATAAGACAACAGGGTGGACAACTTAAAAAATTAAAAAAGAATAAAGAACTAAATATATTAGGTGACAGTGACAGACAGCTGACTGGGCTTAGGCAAGGCATCATATAGCTCCATCAGTTGTGTTGTGTACTGTGCAGTAAAAAAACACAGAGTAGTTGTATAATGTCCAGCAAATGCACAAGGGGGAGGGGTGAAGCAGTGCAGGGACGTGAGAGTAAAGTAGTAGTTCAAAAACTGACTGCAGCAATGCTTGTTGCAGCGTGTGCAATCAATGATGATGATACCTCTACTCCAAGGGAGGATGCAGTTTGTCAAGGTCCCAGCAAAACTAGTTCCAGCACCACCAGTGCCAGTAGAAATAATGAACCATATAAGAAGAACATTGAAGATGACAACAAGTCACATTCAAGTGTTGATGATGCTGGCAATAACATAATTGAGGAAGCCATAGCAGCTGAACAGCCTGCCGCATCAGATAGTGAGACAAACAAGCACCAAAACACCCATCTTTAAAGTAGTAGGGAACTTTGTTACAGTAAAAGTAAAAAGAAATTGTTTGAGACCTCTAAAAGCCTAGAGGAATATAAGGGTAGTAGTGGGCAAGAACTGTCAGGTGATGCTGCTGCTGAGGATGACCTATTGATGACTGATGATGATGAAGATCTAGAATATATCTCTCCAGCATCCTTCTGTTCAGATACAGATGAAGTTGAGAGTGAGGATGATGACAGTGCTATAAGGTTAGCAGAAAGTCACAGGCTCATCGTGCCTGTCTATAAACTATTTGACAAAGCCATTGGAAAGTCTGACCCTGGACAAGCAAAGTCACCCTATCAGTCATCATCAGCATCATCACCTCTTCAAAGTCCAAGTCCCACTCAGCCACACACACACACCTGTTTTGAGTACCCAGCAACAGCAACACAGGTTAACATCCACAATGTTAGATATGACGAGTGCCTCTGGTGCTGCTGCTGTAAGTGCAACACCTTTGACACCTAGTAGTAGAGGCAGTAGAATTGCATCAACATCTAGCCCCAGTAGTAGTAGCAGCAGCACCACCTCAGGTAACCCTCATTCCATGAAGTCCACAGTATGGAGATACTTCACTCAGGATCCTCAAGCTAAGCATGTTGCTGTCTGTTGTCTGTGCAAAAAAGCATGTTAGCAGGGGGAAAGTAGACTCACACCTACGCACCTCCTCTATGAGATCCCACCTGAAGCACAACTACAGATCTGACTGGGAGACACACTAAGATAAATTCAAGAAAAGAGAAAAATATATACATTATTGATTACCAGTCTTGGATCACACTTAATCCCTAGTGTTGCTGGCTAAATAGAGTCCATTCAGTGCAATGCCCATAGTGTCTAATCATGTTTTTTAGAGGTAGCACTCATAAAACATAACCTTTATTGAGTATTTATAAAAAGAAAATCTAAATATTAATTGGCCACACAATATAAAGCCTTTTAAAAATGGTAATGTATTGGACCTTTGGGTCTGAGACCATCAGTCTGATCAAGTACTCAGCACCCCAGATTCAAATATCCACCATATTAAAATAATTACTTATATAGGGTCATATCTCACATAGTACAGCTAGAATATATCCTATTGGATATGTTAGATCATAATCTAAGTATATTTAATAGATTGTGTTTTACTTGATGGTTTAATTATGGTGATTTGTTTTAGCACAGTAACTTGAAATGATCAACAACCAACGATAATAAGTTGCCCGTGTTTGAGTTACCCACATGGCTTTCGCTTGTTAGTCTGAATAGCTGTGCTTTTGGAGCATAACACAACACAGCAGGGTTTAATATGTTTTAACAACTGCTGGTTTGATCACTTTAAAGGGATAGTAATGTTTCATAATAAAAGCAGCTCTAATTAATCACCCTAGTATTTGGACTTTTCAGAGTGTTATTTCAATTCTGTCAGAGTTGTAGTTCCAGAGTAATTCAATGACAAAGTGTCCCCCTCCCGCCCCTTTTACTGATGTCACACTGTTCAGCCAGATCAGAAGGGAGGTACCCAGGTAGACTGCAGAGAGGGACAATCTTCAATTAAGATAAGGGAAAAACCTGAAAAGCTTGTCAAGGGGGGCAGGGATTTCATTGTTTTCATAGTAAGAAGATTGTCCCCTTCTGTTATCTGTCTGGTCTATGGACTGCAGTCCACATCTGAGAAGAGATGGCTTACATTAGGTAAAAGGGGCGGGAGGGGGAAACTTTGCTTGTGAATATCTCATAAACCATAAAGGTTTGAGATATAAGACATATCATTCTTCATGTTTTTTTAATGCCTACAAAATAAAATAAAGTTAAAACAAAGTATTACTATCCCTTTAAGTGGTTTGAGCAATTAGTCTCTTGCAGTCTTAATAGTTACTTATTTACAAAGTTCTGCCACTAACTAGATAGAATTTGGTTCCGTATAAGTTCACAGTTCATCTGCAATACTGTTTAGTCTCTGGCAGTTCAGCTGGATACAATATATTGTGCTTCTGCATTTTGTTACTTGGAAGTACTGATTAATGGCAATTAGTAGCTTTCAGTCAGATAATTAACTTTGCCGTTAACTTGCCCTGGCTTTTTTTTTAAATATCTGAAAGCACTAGTTTGGGTAGGTAGTCATTTACTGTCAAATTTTTGACTCTGCCGCTAGCTTGCTGTACATGTATACATGGGCTAGTATACCCTAGGAGATATTCAGTTCCCCCCTTCCTAATTGCCCAATTATAATAACTTTAGACTGAAAGACTCGATCTTCCGTTTTAGTGAACGCTCCGCTGAAAGGAAACTCTCATAAGAGCTGAAAAGGTGATTTGAGCTCAAATAAGAATTAGGTTTTATCTGTTTTCAGCATGAAAGATCAGCGATAAGTGAAATAGCAGTGCAGATAAACTAGGAAGCTGAATGGATTAAGCAAGGGCAAGTTAGCTGCAGAGTTAACTATTTGATTGCAAGTGACTAAGTGCGTCAAACCAGTGCTTTCAAGTGAATAAAGCCAGGGCAAGCTAGAGGTAGAGTCAAAAATTTGGCAGCAAATGACTAACTACCCAAACTAGTGCTTTTAGATATTTAACCCTTTGAGTGCCAGAGGGGTATGGAATGCATTGTAAAACAATGCGTTCCGTACCCCTCTGGCACGCAAAGCGTTAAAAAAAAAGCCAGGGCAAGTAACGGCAAAGTTAACTATCTGACTGCAAGCTACTAATTGCCATTAATCAGTTCTTCCAAGTAACGAAATGCAGAAGCACAAGGATTTGAAACAAATGTGATCTGTAGCAAGTTAATGGCAGCATCTTCAATTAGTTACTAAAAATCCACTAATTGCTTGAAATATATTGTATCCAGCTGAATTGCCAGAGACTAAACAGTAGTGCAGATGAACTGTGAACTTATACGGAACCAAATTCTATCTAGTTAGTAGCAGAACTTTGGAAATAAGTAACTATTAAGACTGCAAGAGACTATTTCCTCAAACCACTTAAAGTGATCGGAACAGCAGTTGTTAAAACATATTGAACCCTGCTGTGTTGTGTTATGCACCAAAAGCACAGCTATTCAGACTAACAAGCGAAAGCCACGTGGGTTACTCAAACACGGGCATCTTATTATAGACATTGGTTGTTGATCATTTCAAGTTACTGTGCTAAAACAAATCACCATAATTAAACCATCAAGTAAAACACAATCGATTAAATATACTTAGATTGTGATCTAACATATCCAATAGGATATTTTCTAGCTGTACTATGTGAGATATGACCCTATATAAGTAATTAT
The DNA here is from genome assembly GCA_037306005.1 of Rhinophrynus dorsalis. Classification (NCBI taxonomy): domain Eukaryota; kingdom Metazoa; phylum Chordata; class Amphibia; order Anura; family Rhinophrynidae; genus Rhinophrynus; species Rhinophrynus dorsalis. The sequence continues at coordinate 128,123,405 of CM074720.1, read as the reverse complement.
TTTAATATGGTGGATGTTTGAATCTGGGGTGCTGAGTACCTGATCAGACTGATGGTCTCAGACCCAAAGGTCCAATACATTACCATTTTTAAAAGGCTTTATATTGTGTGGCCAATTAATATTTAGTTTTTCTTTTTATGAATACTCAATAAAGGTTATGTTTTATGAGTGCTACCTCTAATAAAATGATTAGACACTGTGGACATTGCACTGAATGGGCTCTATTTAGCCAGCAACACTAGGGATTAAGTTTAATCCAAGACTAGTAATCAATAATATATTTTTTTTTCTGTTTTCTTGAATTTATCTTGATTATCTGCTTTTCATTAGCAGTAAGCTTGCAGTGCACAAAAGTAAAATTCAAAGTATTGAATGCCACTACTACTATTTTGAAGCTGGGAGACACACTATCAGCAGGCCAAAGGTGCCACCACTGCTCTAGGGCAGAAAAAAGAAGTTGTGAAGTTACTTATGTGTCAGAGGGTGTGTTAGTTCAGTCCAAATAATACCTATGGCTCCTGCTGTAGAGGAGTATGACAGACAAAGCCCGGGCAAATATATTAACAGCAGCACAGATGAGGAGATGGAGAAAGGATGTGAAGAAGGGTTGCCACCATCTATCCCACTTGGGACAGCTGGTATGACAGATAAGTAATGTGTGTCAATAATCTGAGAAGGAGGATAGCATATGACAGTGGTAAAAATACATAATCACACTATCAGTCCCCCAATACCATTACCATACACATCTGCCACATTGTAGGCTGTACTTTTTTCTTATTGCTTTACATCATCATGAATATGTACCAGTGTACAGTGGCTCTGTTGCTACACCATTCTATGGACAGCTCTGTCTGCAGACCATAAATCTCCATAGGCTAGTGTAGCAACAGCGCCACTGTAAATTTTTAGGTCACTGTGATATTGCACCTAAAAAAATTCAAGTTTGAGCTGTTATAATTTTTTAATAACATATCTCTCAGTGGTGGGAGTACCCTTGTTTTATTCGGGTACTGAAACCCTACAACATATATTTTTTTATATCTTAAGTATTATTATCCCTTTAAGCAGGAAGTTAGTGTTGTAGGCAAAGGAAAAATGCACTCTGCATGCTAACACATTTTTCAAGGCATATGTTGCTGTAGGACTCATATCTTTGACTTTCAGACACTTATTTCTAAACTTCAGCCCTCAGAAGAAGTAATATTACAGTGGGAAATGTAGTACCTATAGGAAATATAGGTGGAAAATGTATTAAAATAGGTGGAAAGGAGGACATTTTTGCATAGGCGGAAAGGTGAAATTTTGGGGGACAAAATGAAAAATCTGCACATTTTCGAGAAAAGTCATGCAGGAAATTTCTTGCACTTTTCACCCACCCCTACAATATACATATGCACACCACACATTCACACTAGGAGCATTCCCACAGGAAGACAGTGGCTGTGGGAATTCACACAGTAAGGAATACAGGCCATTTTATGCCTCTTCTGTCATGTGGAGGAATTTTTCTCCCATGCCTTCATAGAAAGCAATAGCAACAGCACCACAATAAATAAAATAGCATAAACATGTTATGCTCAGGTTCTCACAAAACACAAGTTTGTGCTATATCAAATCAATGTGATCTGAACATTTCTATTTTAGGTGCTTTACTCTTTTAATGTCATAAACCTTTGTTTGCTGTTGAATCTAAGCACACACATTTATCAGTCTCTTTTGTTATGTTCAAAAATGCAACGTTCCATATATCATTGTGTACCATCCATAAGAAATGGGAGGATACATTGGTCAAAAACTTCTCTCTTGATGCAGATTGGCAAATTTATCTTAAAGACAATACCAGTTTTCCATATTCTTGCCATCCCAATTTTATTCATCGATTCATTTCTATCATGGTTTTTCCATCTGTTGACATTTCCTGTCTAAGATAAACATACTTGTCCACTTCTTCAAGTTCTTGTCCATCTGCTGTGTATGACTTGTGTCTTGGTATGACTTGTGATTTGTTGATAGTGTTGAAATAGTCCGAGGTGCTTGTGCAATCGTTGTACCGTTACATTCCGTGTTCTCCCAGTCCCAGTCCGTGCTCCATGTCCTCTTGTGGGTACGCAGTGCAGTTTGTGGGGCCAGGCCAGCCTTCAACCCCCCTTACCATTGAAGGCTTGGGGGAGGCTCTTTGACTTCTCCTCCCCAGAAGGAGAGGAGGTCATTCACCCTGGAGGCTTCTGCATATAGCTTCCATACCCCAGGGCTTCCTTCTTCGACTGCCTCTGAGTGAGAGGCGTGTCCGAGTCTTTCAGGGGAGCAGCCATCCGACTCTCCCATCAAGGCACAAGTGCAAAGACCAGGCCCCACTATGGCAATTTTAAGTGTTTTAAGTGTTGGTGTTTATGGAAGTGCTCCAAAAAATAAATAGTGCAAAGTCCATAAATCAGCAGTGCAAAACATGCACAGTGAAAATAAATAAATACATAGTGCCGGTTAAGGCCCCAACCTCCTAGCTGGTGTTATAAAAATATATTTTCTACATTTTGTTGATATTCATCTTCAGACCATACTTTTTTTTTTTTTTCCTGTTCCATTTTGTGTCCACATTTCATCTCCATTAACCTTTACTCTGAGGCATTATGCCTGCATATCACTACTATATTAAAGATGAGGATTTAGTTACGTTATATGGCCATAGAATGCTAAGCTTGCCACCAACGCCAAGGTACCTCATTTTTGCAAGTACCTAACCTTAATATGCTTTGTCTTATGAGCTGAATCTCTCCTACTTTAGGCATATGCTAACCTTAATTTACTTTATCCTGAGAGCTGAGTCTTGGTCAGCTTTACTCATTAATGGAGAGAGACTCTCTGACAGGCATTATATAGTGGATGTGCACCAATACTTTGTATATTTGCTTTTAGCTATTTTGGTCAAAATTGGTTGCACTCCAGCAATTTTAAATGTGTTTTTTTTTTCTTTGGGTGTGCTTACCAAAACCTGGACTGAAATTGTACTTTTGGAAGTTTTGACCAGCTTCAATTGGTTTAAGCACCCCTCCCACCCCCAGGTGCAATGTTCATCGTCTCTTGGACACTATATAATGCCTGTCAGAGTCTCTCTCCATTAATGAGTAAAGCTGACCAAGACTCAGCTCTCAGGATAAAGTAAATTAAGGTTAGTAAATGCCTAAAGTAGGAGAGATTCAGCTCATAAGACAAAGCATATTAAGGTTAGGTACTTGCCAAAATGAGGTACCTTGGCGTTGGTGGCAAGCTTAGCATTCTATGGCCATATAATGTAACTAAATCCTCATCTTTAATATAGTAGTGATATGCATGCACAATGCTGCAGAGTAAAGGGTTAATGGGGATGAAAACATGGATGTGCACCAATACTTTGTATATCTGTTTTTAGCTATTTTGGTCAAAATTGGTTGCACTCCAGCAATTTTAAATGTGACTTTTTTCTTTGGGTGTGCTTGCCAAAACCTGGACTGGACCTGTTCCATTTCTTCAATAACTTTCTTGCAAGGGGACCAATGCTGGATTCCCACTATTACCCTTGGGGTGACTAATTCCAAAGGTAATATACATATGTATATTAAGAATCAGAGATGCTCAACTAGTAACAAGTCTGCAATACAAATGTTCAGACACTCTAGGAATGGTGTCCTACCCAGGGTGCAGTCCCTCTTAGCCCACTAGTGCCTTTCACACAGAGAAAATATCCTAAAACACATCCTACTGGTCCTGTCATAACAGCAGTCCAGCCAGGAAATGCCAGACAATTATTTTCTGAACAAGAGAAGCAGCCAACCTCTGACGTACATTTTGGCCTTGTTGGGCCTTGTCAGTGAGGTGCAGCTGATCTCTCTAAGCACTGTGAGCAAGGGGTTCAATGCTGGATTCCCCCATTACCCTTGGGGTGACTAATCCAAAGGGTAATTTTCAAATATATATTAAGAATGAGAGATGCTCAACTAGGAACGAACCTGCAATACAAATGTGCAGGTTCTCTACGAATGGTGTTCTACCCAGGATGTAGTCTCTTTTAGCCTACTAGAGCCTTTCACAGAGAGGAAATATCCTAAAGCATATCATACTGGACCTGCTTTAACAGCAGTCCAGCCACAAAACACCAGGTAACTCCTCTCTGAACAAGAGCAGCATCCAACATCAGTCTTCCATTTTGGCCTTGTTGGGTCTCATCAGTGAGGTGCAGCTGATCACTCTGAGCAAGGGGTCCAATGCTGGATTCCCCCTATTACCCTTGGAGTGACTAATCCAAATGATAATTTGCATATGGATATTAAGAATCAGAGATGCTCAACTAGGAACGAGCCTGCAATACAAATGTGCAGGCTCCCTATGAATAGCATCATACCAAGGGTGCAGTCTCTTTTAGTCCACTAGCACCTTTCACAGAGAGGAAAAATCCTAAATCACTTCATACTGGTCCTGCATTATAGCAGTACTGCTACAAAATTCCAGGCAATTCCTCTCTGAACAGGAGAAGCAGCCAACCCCAGTCTTATTTATTTATTTATTTATTTTTTTAAATAATCTTTATTTTGACATGGAAAATACAATACAACATTTCTTTGTACAGTAATGCTTTCCAATACAGAGTGCATTCATACATTTAAAACAATAACATTCTTAATACCTGCAACACAGTGCACTTTGGCAGCACACAGGTACATTTGAACTTTATTGTATCATCACTTTATTGAACTCAACACGTGTACTTTATTTCACTGTATTAAAGTTTCTGTGGGCATTCGTCTGGGGGATTGGGTGTGTGTGTGTGTGGGGGGTGGGATATGGGGCATGGGTCAGGGTAGGTCAGGGGGCCAAGGTGAGGTGACAGTGATATTGAGCCATTGGAGGGGATGCTAGTCCTCCTCTTCAGGGCTGTCCAAGATGTTATAGTCTCTTAGCAGACTGTGGATCAGTCTGCGACAGTCCTGTGTTGTCACCTGTTCTCTCCTCAGCACCAAACGATTCCTTGCAAACCACAGAGCGTCTTTGACACAGCACATGATGCGCCAGGCTTCCTGGATAGCACCATACAAGTGTGTCCCTGGAAATAGTCCATACAGTACCGAGTGGTAAGACAAGTGTCTCTTTGGAACAGAGTCTTTGAGTTCATTTTCCAGGTCATCCAACAGAGCTTGGGCAAAGGGGCACTGCCAAAAAACATGCAGGGCAGTTTCTTCTGCCACGCATCCTCTAGGGCAGTGTCTATACCTGCATAGGTTCCTTGCATGCATGAATGACCTGAGAGACAGACCCCCCTGAATGGCCATCCATGCAGTGTCCTTGAGTCTGTTGGTGAGTCTCCCTTATGACACGTTCTGCTATACCATCTTGGAAGTAGCAGCTGGGAGTCCTGAAATTGTCTCTATAATGTCTTTTGCTCTGATGAGCTTATATATGACCTTTGGGGTCCGAAGTTCTGGTTTAACACCCTCCAGTTGGTTCTCCCTGTTCGCGACCGCTTGCAGATCTGAGGCAAAGCAAAGAAGACTGTCGTCAGGAAAAGAGGCGGGAGGGGTACATTTCATAATACAATTTCAGCATAATTAGGGAGATATTAACAGTGGCAATATTGGAGATGAGTAGTATTAACTATAATGAACATAATTGCTGTTATTATGAAACATTACTAACCCTTTAAGTTTGGACAGTAAATCAACATTTATTTATTATTTTTAAATTAATACACTCAAGAACAGATTTGGTTTCTTGGTGGACTGTGGGCAGTCAGCTATGGATTGGATGGACAGATATTATTTCTTTGGGTACTGCAATAGTTCCTGACTCTTGATCACACTCCTTAGCTAGTAATTATAAATGATTACTAGCTAACCTAACTGTAGCTGCTGCTGCTAAACAAACAGTGCTACAGCCTCCTGCATTAAAGGATGTCAATTTCAATCACAATGCGAGAAATGAGGTGATCTCACTTACTGTGACACCCCTTCTCTTGTGGCTGCTAAATCAAAAGTAAGGAATACCATGCTGTATCTAGATCAAATTATTTTGGGGGCCATGCCCTTGAAAACCAGGATTGGCCAGAGTATCACAAATAAAAAAAACAGAGATTCACAGGCTTTTGCAACAATCAGTCACAGCCATAACAAACAGACTGTCCCTTCACTTTATGCCAGGATTGTATTGGCTATTCTATATATCAATCATTTCTTTTCTCTCTACCTTCTTACACAGTACCTTCCTACTTTCCCAGCTGTAAGTGTACAAATTAATGAATGAATTAATTAAGTAAGCAGTTTGTGCCAAAATACAGATATTGTCATTTATTATTCTGCAACTGTATGTATCTTTTGATCAGTATGTTGTATTTATCCAAATTGTATGAAATACATGATTTTCAGTTAATTTTTTTTTTTTAAAAGCTTTATTGAAGATAAATGAAATACAGAGGTATAAAGAAAGAAAGAAAGAAAAGCACAATATATATCCTTAGGAATAGCATAACAACACATCCATAATGGTACATAATCATGAATACATAACAATTGTCACTGAAATGAAGAGGTAATAGAAGTGACGTGTAAAGAATTCTTAATAAATATAGAAATCATCCCATGTGAATGAAATTGGAAAGTGAGTGGGAGATCGTTAGTTAGGGGAAATAAGAAAGGCGAGTAGGTTGTATGTTCAATAGCCAGGATTGCAAAACAACCTGTAAAAAAAGGAGATGTTGCATCTCAAAAGTCTGTTAATGTAGAATACAGATAGAGGGAGGGTGTTATTAGGCAGTAGGGTAGTAGGTGACAGGTGAAAAAAGGGAAAGAGGGGGCTAAGAAAGGGAGGGAGGAAGAGGAGGGGAAGGGTCTCAAAACTTGCTCTGTCCATCAGATCCAACTGTCTAATAAAGCCCAGCAGCAGATGTCTCCAGGGATGGGCCATGCTCCACCAGGTAAGGTGTGTAAACCCCAGGTCTGGAGTCAAGCCCCACAAGCACTCAGGTAACATTGGCCGGCCTATTCTGGATCCAAGCAGACCATTCAGGAGGGGTGTCCATTCTGCCTCCCCTAGAAGCCTGCCACAGGACATGCATATGATATGTGTGATCCACATGTTGTCGCCACCCGGCCATAGAGGGGACAGCCGAAGACCTCCAGTGGAGTGGTATAAGGCTTTTTGCCGCATTTGTAAGATGGTAAAACAGCGATCTCAGGCAAGGCTCGCTTGCTAGTTCTGGGGGTAAAGGGTAACCAAAGAGCAGTACAGAAGTGGAAAAATCTACATATATCCTAAGGATAGTCTGCAGGTGAGTTCTGATTCCAGACCAAAAGGTAGAAATTCTTGAACAGTCCCAAAAAATGTGAAGCAATGAGCCAATCGCCACGTTACACCGCCAGCAGGTAGGTCAGGATGTACCAGGGTAGAATTTCGCCAACAGTTGAGGGGTACAATACCATCGGGTATATAGCTTATAGTTGCATTCTCTCATCAGAGTATCTGGAGAATGTTGAAAAAGGGCAACCCAAATTCTGTTCCATTGCGAGAGGCTTATGGACACCCCCAAATCCATCTCCCATACCCCCAAGTGGCGCGGTAATTCACCTCGAGAGGGGGGATGAGGAATTTATACCACCTAGTCAAAGTGTGCCTGTGCATGGAAGGGCTCTGAAGTATTAATTCAAACGGAGTTGGTATTTTCAGTTAATTTAATATTCATTACAAAATGAATGCACGTCTAATTTGTATGTTCAAACAATTACCATTACAATATTGATATAATAATATTGATCCCATATGATTACCTTTATCAACAAGTAAAAATACTGTAAAATAGAATACAAGGCTAGAGTTCTTTCTCTATGACCTGGTATTAACTAATTTGAACAAGTTCATGGCTTGAAAACCAGCTAAAAATAAATGTGATTATATATAATTAAAGATGGGAGAAAAGTCCTATTTATGATTCACAGGAAAATATGGCATAGAATTCTGCTCTTTTTGCTAACACCAAACAAGAACATTTCTGTTCTTTCTTCTATGTTTTCCCTCCTTCCCGTCTTTCACATTGCTTTTAAACACTGTGCACATTGCATTTATTGATACCTATACAGTCCCTCCCTATTCCAACACCCATGATTTTAGAGGAAGTGGAGGAGGAGAAGTGTTATGGTGACTATATCTGCATGACCTCTTCCCAGATGCATCTGAAGTGTTGGTGGCTTGTTGAGGTGCTGCTACTGCTTCAATAGTAGTGCCTACTAGACCATGCCCACCACCTGTCCCATGTCACCACTGCATCTGGTTCCACCATCACACTCTGTAGAAAGATGATGATTCCAATCCCAATCCCACCACCATTACTATTATCCAAACAGCGGAAACCTGTGAAATGTGATGCTCAGTCAACTCAGCAATGAGAACTAAATTATTAAACATCATAAAGTCGCTGGTGGATGGGTTGCATATAATGTTTATGGTGCTGGCTTACTACCTCCCAGAACTGCTGACAGTAGGCCCATAGTCCTGCATTTTTTAAGGATTGCTTTGTTTCAATCCTACAAACAATATTCAAGGCTTGCTTTGCTGTAAGCCTGCTAAAACTTATTTTCAAGGCTTAACTTGCTTTAAGCCTACAAACATTTTTTTCAAAAAGATAATTAAAAAATGGATGTGGATAGTGTTGATAAATAGATGATGATGATGATGATGATAAATAGGAAGGAATGATAGAAAAATTATATGTAGTATAATTTATGATTCCAGTATATAACTTCACATTAAGAATTGTCAGTCATTTATCAACGTTCATAGCATTGGTCCCAACTGTCACAGATGGTGACAACTGCGCAAATCCCTTCCTCCTCCTCCTCAATGCTACTGTTACTACTACATATGCCATATTCTTCTCTGTCTTCTGTGTTTTTTCACAATTTTGTTACATGGTACTCATATGATATTCCATGAAGTGATGAGTTCTGTTGTTTTCTCCTGCCTCAATCATAGCTTTGAAATCAATTAAAAGAATGAATTTCCACCCCCACCCCCAGTGGACAGTTTCCCTTGTATTACTTGTGATAGTGTTAGGTTCCCACATCTTGAGACACAAAGCAGCTTAATTTTTAGATTTTTTTTGCCTATTGAAACATATCTCTGCAACCGCTCCTCGTAGTGAGTTCAGAGATGGCTCATTTTACTTGTCTAACCCTTTCCTCTTATCCAGTTTATGTTCTGAGTGTCTCGGGGGGCTCAGGGGGCTTCGGGCATTGTTTTATGGTACTTGAAGGGAAACTATAATTCCCATGAGAGCCCGTTTCGCGAGCTATTTTCTGATTGGCTACTAGCTTTCCCTTCACGAGTATCATACGCAGAGCTTGGACTCTTCCACTCTCCTCACCAGATTAATCCTTTACCTGCCAGTTAAGCACATTTTCGCTATTTCTGGGGTGAAAATGTAATCTTAGACACAGTACTTGGATTATTCCTCATACTATCAGACACTCCTTATCCTATTAGGATGTCAAACCCGTTGGGACCTGGGGCTAGACCTAAGACTAAGGATACTGGGGTGTCTGTGACCCCATTGCACATTGCTCCTCATGTCAAACAGGGTTTCCTAGAGAATACTCAGGTCATTTATGCCCTTCATGTGCTGTGGCCCCTGCCTCTCTGCCAGGACCCTCCAGCCATGCTGTATAGCCACTTTGGATGAAAAGATGTTTTAATAAAGGATATTCATTTTTGAAAGTCTGAGCCTCCGCCAGTGTATTGGATCCGCCGACGAGCTGTGTACCCGAACGGAGACGGGTAAATATCTCCATTTGCGAGTGAGCCAGTAATCTTGATAACAAGTATCTAGCAACTAATGTGAAAAGAATTGTATTGATTGGGCAAAACTTTAAACAATATTACACTATTGGCGCTCCTATGTTTTTCTTGTCTTTTTGAACTGTGATAGAGGGACTAGCTGAGTCAGAATTGTTCAAGCAGCTGGTTCTCATGGTTTGCAAAAGGCTGGAAAGCTCGTATAGCAAGAAGTAACAGTAGATCAAGCCTTTTCCTTTTGGATAATTTTTTTTAAATCAACATTAATACTTAGGTCATCATCAGCAATGTCTGCTTTATCCCCACTACTTCCATATTATTTTAGGTTCTTGGAAGTCTATAAAAGTTTTCTTTTATCTTTCCCATTAGGAAGTTTTATAGAACATTGAGCAATGTTGTGCAGTGGAGCGTTACAGTCACTAACTCAGTAGTTACCATCACTGTCTGATGCAGCAGTTGGTGTTACTGCTAAATTCAGTGTGCAACATAATACAACTCCTCATCTTTGGTGTTGTTAAAGGTTTAGTACTACTACTGGAAGTGGGAGTGGAACCTTCTATAACACTTTAACAAACAGCCTCCTCAGGAGGATGAAGATCATCATGATTTATTGCACAAGCTGCCTGAAACCATGGCCTTGGTCAGTTTTTGTATGACTTATAATAATAATAATAATTCTTTATTTTTATATCGCTCACACAGATTACGCAGCGCTTTACACTCATATTGGTTCCTGTCCCCAATGGGGCTCACAATCTAAATTCACCTATCAGTATGTTTTTTTGGAGTGTGGGAGGAAACCCACAAAAACACGGTGAGAACATACAAACTCATTGCAGATGGGATGTGAACCCAGGACCCCAGCGCTGCAAGGCAACAGTGCTAACCACTGAGCCACCATGATGCCATGTCTTTACTATACATCTATGCACTCCTCCAACTAACCCCCCCCTCCCCGGTACTGGCACATTTGTTGGACAGTGAAAACAACATTAGTTTTTACTGTAAGGAATCAATGAGTTGTTAGCTAGTGGAGTCATATTTTGTCCATGTGAAAATAATATACAATATATTTCTCTGACTCTATCTGTCATTGTTAGCCTCTGTCATAGCTTAGGTCAAGGAATCTCTTGGCTGTCTTTATTATCTATCAGTCAATAGTTTTTGATTTTCTTCTTTATTTTAAGTGTCCCTGACTACAAATATATCACCCACACTCCTTGCAGCCTCAAACAACTTCAACTCACCCACTTTACCTGTCGGTCTGCCCTTAACTTAACAAAATCAGCAGCTTGCAAAAAATGAAACATCACATTGCACAGCAGCTTCTGCAAGAGTGTAAAAACACTGCACCTCAATATATGCAGGTCCCTCTGTAAACAGTACTTGTCTCTTTGTCTCTTGAATGTATAATGCGGCCTGTCTGTAAAATTGTCATTGTCAGGAATTTGGATCACCTGCCTCAATGACTGTCACTGTCTCCTTTCTCCCTTCACATCCCCACACCCAGAAAACAACTGTCTACCACAGAGACTCCTGTCAAGCAACTCCAGCTTGCTCTCTTTTACTGCCTGCTGCTAACATCAAGTTTCATCTGCTTTCTCTCACTGTCCCAAGTACAAGCTGACAGCAAGCAGAAAACCGACATCCCTTTTATACTGGCACACTGGGAATATATGGTTACATTTTCCACGTGAGTGGTACGTTATTATCATTGATTTGAATGCAGAAATTGCCACTTTTTACATGTTTCTCTTTTGAGGTGAAATGTTTCACCCACCCCTAATGCTATTATCTGTAAAAACTCGATTTGTTTTCTGCATAATCATACCTTCGCTTTGAGGAAGCAGACATTCCTGCCTTTTCAAGGGCTCCATGATTCCCTCTGATTTTTCCCAATAATTTGTAAATGGGCTAAGATGAGATAAAAGCCTTTCTGAATTCAAGAATAGTGGGCATAAATCACAATTAATTAACTGAATGTGGCTCTTATGCCTCAATAACAAGCAGCGTTAAATACAATTATCAAACCAGGACAATTTAAGTCTTAATAAGTAAGTTTTGATTATGTTTTAGGGAGGTAACATATATATATATTTATTTTTTAATATATTTTATTATCAGATGGCTCCATACATATCTCAAATACAGAAAAGTACATATAGAACGTTCAAGTACAGCAAAAACATGTAGACTTTTGTAACAATGAAAAGAATATATGCATTTCAGTAGAACGTACAGAGTCAGCCTGAGGTTTTTATTGTTATTTCAACCTTCATTAACAAAAACTCCCAGAATGTAACCTAACTTAAATTTAACTATACCCCCCAACCCCAATTCCTCTCTCTTCAGAACCCGCAGCACCCGCCCACCAGCCAGCAATTTCACAGGATCCCGGTATGTAAAGAGTTCATACAGAGTGTCACGCATCAATCATACCTCTCAGCCATCCACGCAACAAGTAGGTTTTACCTCAATCAACCATCACCAGTAAATTGCACATAATCAAGTGCCACACTATTATCTGCTCTATGTGTCCACCCGTTCTGCCAAGGGAGGTAACATATTTAATTTTTACATACGCTAACCATGCAAATGGGATATTTTAAGTTATATACACTACTTTAATTCTTGGTTGCTAGTGTTCTTTTAATATGTAGAAGAAATACCTGAGATCATCTTCTAAATCATGGAATTTCCTAAGGTCTAATAGACAGACCTCCTTAGCTGCTTCAAGTAAAATTACATATAACAGAAGATATCTAAAATAGGCCTGAAGAACTAGCACTCACTGTTGGATATGATGAATAGATAAAAAGGAAAATAAGGTCAGACTAAAATATACTTTTATAAAAGTAAGTAAAACTGAAGCAGTGACATTTCCAAGAAATTATATAAATAACAACATATAAAACATGTACTGCTGGGACAAAGTGATCCAGCTGGACAGAAATAAAAGAAGACCATAAAAAATAGAAAGGTAAGACACAACCATTAAAATGTCCCAAAACAGTGCCATACCATTTTTGTGAGAGCCTAATAACAGCTCAAAAATTTGTAGCATTTCAGATAAAATTATTCTATAAATAAGGTGAACCTTTAAAGGGATAGTAATACTTCATTTTATCTTTATTTTATTTTGTAGGCATTAAAAAAACATGAAGAATGATATAAGTCTTATCTCTCAAACCTTTATAGTTTGAGAGATATTCACAAGCAAAGTTTCCCCTCCCGCCCCTTTTACCTAGTATAAGTCATCTCTTCTCAGATGTGGAATGCAGTCCATAGACCAGACAGATAACAGCAGGGGACAATCTTATTCCTATGAGAACAATGAAAGCTCTGCCCCCCTTGACAAGTTTTTCAGGTTTTTCCCTTATCTTAATTGGAGATTGTCCCTCTTTGCAGTCTACCTGGGCACCTCCCTTCTGATCTGGCTGAACAGTGTTATATCAGTAAAAGAGGCGGGAGGGGTATACTTTGTCATTGAATTACTCTTGAACTACAATTCTGACAGTATCGATATAACACTCTCCAAAGTCCAAATACTGTGATGATTAATTAGAGCTGATTTTATTATGAAACATTACTATTCCTTTAAGATCAATAACAATGAATAAAACATGTATACGTTGACTGCCAAATTATCCAGCTTATGACCAGTCCCAATACGAGCTTTTGTTGGCTGACCAATAAGCAATGATATGTCTTTATTACATACAAATAGAGGAAAATAAAGAAATCAACTCTATTACACAATAAAAGCAATAGAGCCCTTGAAGGACTATTGTGGCTGATTAATGAGTTCACCTGAGTCAATATTACCAACATGACAACTGAGGAATCAAATATCAGCCCTTATTACTGGCCCAAACAAGGGCTTTGTCAGCTGTATGTCATGATGTAGAGAGGGAAACACACGCAAATGTTAAAAAAACCCCACCTAATTCAGAGCAATTTTGTAAAGATTGATGTCTGCATTTATTTCTAATCAAGATTACATTTATTTTTATTCAAAAAGCTGGGTTCTTATACCCCTGGGATGTTCCAGTTGATGCAGTGAATCACCTAATCAGAAACACACACACACGTAAACTGATTTAGGAGCTGCAATTTTACATTTTGAAAGTGCCAGCATTAAATCCGAGCTGTAGGAAGTACCAATACAATCTTCATAGATCAACTCTATCATTAAATTGTGCATAGCTAAACAGCTCTGTCCATCACATTGGAATATATACATTCAATAGTATATATGAGTGAAATGTAGCAACACCTGCCCTCTGTTATTATACAGCTCATTATAAAATTAGGGACACTATGCATATATGTCTAATAAAGTCTCTAAATATATTATGGAATAAGATATTAACAAAATGTCCAGACAGATCTCGTCACAGAATATCATAAGCAGGGCTTATAATTTTAAGTCCTTTGCTACCAGCCAGACCTGGAAAGTTACTCGCCACTGCAAGCCAAAACATACCCACCAGGGCTGAATTTCTACTCGCCAGGGCTAAATTTTCACTCGCCATTGGCTAGTGGTGAGTGGAAATTTTGAGCCCTGTCATAAGAATATGAAGATAAACAGAGATCATGTGATTATTTACATTTGACAGCTGAATGGAAGTAAACAGATCATGGCAGGAAAAGGTCCAATCCAATGGACCTAGTGCACATACAATATCAACTACACCTGGCCGTTGGATATCAGAGTAAATACACCCCAATAAATGTTAAACGCAACACAATAAAAACCCTCTACTATAAATGCATAAAGAAGGTAGCGTGTTGCCTCCTGCTGGCATATCCCAAGATGCAATTTTTTTTGGGATAGCTGTGCCAGATTTGTGGGCAAAGGACTTCTTGTGGTAAGAAAATTCACCTGATTACAGATTTGTGGACAAGTGGGCAGAGTACATATTACATGACTGTGAATTGTCACTGTGTATGCTTCTCACCAGCAGACAGCAGTATACAGCAGCAGCAGGTCACTATCATTGCTACCACTGCCTCTGTCATTAGTAGTAAAGACCAACAGCGTCCTTATCATAGGCATGCCACTTTATGTATAGAGAGCTTTGAGAGACAGTCCCACCAAGCTTTAGGTGTCTAAAAATGGCTCCAACATCATAACTGCTCTGAGAATGGCAGATATGGTGCATAAACTCTGCTTTGCCATGCCCTCAAGCAAGTAGTCACAAGCTTTCTATCAGTATCTGAAACAGTCAGAGAAAAGCTGAAAATTGCCCTCAAATTCTGTCCATTTTAGTCTGTCCTACAGAGCTCACAAAGTATTATATCCCATACAAATGTGTAACCACCTGCACCATCACCAGCTGAAAATGGAGTTACGTTAAAGGTAATCTGTCAATATACTATGCTTAACTATAAGGCTTTGAAGGGGACATCTTTGTCACCTAGTCAATGGCAGCTTATATCAGACCTCTGTGAGCTCTTGAAGCCTTTTGAAGAGGCCATCTTGTTGGCTAGTCATTCTGCTGCAGGGATAAGTGATTATTTAGAAAAACTGGAGTATGGTGGGCTATTCTGTTCATAATGACAACACAGATATGAACCATTTGTTTACTGACATGTTAGCATTCCTTGAACAGGGCCAAAGACTAGTGTCTATAAAAAAAGCTATAAGGAACACATTGCTACATTGCTGGACTACAGCTTTAAACATAAAATGTCCGAATTTGCCAATTCATGCACAGTGGCTAGTAGGAGAAGTAAGTGGGGTATTTCTGCTGCTGTGGAGGAACCTTTCACAACAAGCAGCATTAAGTATTTAAGTCCAGAATCCTCCATAGATGCCTATCACTTGAACAGTTCTGCCACCAATGCAAGCAGCAGAACCCCAGAAGTGAAGTGGAGTGCTATACTGAAGAAATATCACCTGGGCAATGTATCACCATTTGTACCACTGGTCCCATCCCCCTGTCTCCCTCTCCCACTCTAAGTCCCCCACAGCCACCACTGTGTCCCATTGCCACTCTAACTCCACCACCATGACCCATTCTGGGTCCCCCCAGCAGCAACAGTATGAGCACAGTGCAGCTGCCTCAGGCTGACATACCCACCCTGTGTGAGATAGTGTCACATGAGCATGTGTGTCCCATCACCACAGTGCAGCTGCTTGAGCCTAAAGCACCTGCATTGATGTTTAGTAGCTGGAGACCTGACACCACCAGCAAGTAGGAGTGAGAAACTGCTGATGTTGAGGATAATTCCCTGCAGGTACCACCAATGATGATCATATGTCACAGCAGCAAAGAAGACAGATTAGCATAGTCCTCATCAGATTGCTACTGATGCATCCTCCCTGCCCATCATGACAAGTATTGGTGATGGAGTAGTGGTGAGGAAGATGATAATGGATTTGCACCTCATGGTGGTAACATGGGGCAGGCTGTAGTGGAAGAATTTGCTTCATTTCTACTAGCAGCTGTAATAGTGTGGCAGCAGCAGGAACAGAAGTGGCTGCAAGTGCAGCAGAAACAGCATAGGAAGGCATGCCAGGTAGTGACAGTCAAAAGCACAATCCCCCTTCACTCTCTGCTACCCTGAAATCATGGGTATGGGATTATTTTTCTGTGCTGCAGTAACTGTTGAATACTCAGTATCATATTTGTTCACAATATACTATGACTCATCAAATGCTGTGGAGAACAATAAAATGCAGGGAATAAGGGAACATCTGCAGATGGCACACCTTGCTGCTGAATATGCCAAGCTGATAGGTGGAACGGTACACTATTTTTATTAAATATACTCTAAGGGCTCGATCCAAATGTTGGAGATAAAAAAAACAGTAGGGCAAATGGATACCGACTGACAAGAAAATGTCTTGGCTTGTATCCAAATGTTCTACTGGCTTAAAGCACAATGGACGTTAGGCCACAAAAATGGTCTTGTGGCCAAACTACTCTGTGTTAAACTTACCTATCATCCACTGTCCTTCTCCTCTGTCCTCCTCTTCAGTTTGCAATGTGTTGCGAACCTCTCTGGGGCTCAAAGAGTTAAGCAATGTATTAGTGCCCCGTGTACAGTGAAATATGCTGCCATCCTTATGCTAAGCCAGACATTATTATAATAAAGTTGCAATATCATATGTCCAAAAAACATGCTGAGAATATACTTAGCTCATAATTCTAATGTCTGTGCTGCTGTGTGCGGCCGCGGAGACATCTTTGTGTGTCACAGACCCCCCCTTCTGCTGCCTCATGGGCCGATGCCTGTTCCACAATGAGGGAATTTGAGCAGAGACAAATTTTATATATGGTCAGTCTCTGATCCAGTTCCCTCACAGCCATTGGCTGAGATATGCTTACACACATCCCAGCCAATCAGATTCGAGCAACTGTGCTTTAAAATGCACATCTCAATCAATGGCTGTGAGGGAATTGGATCAGAGGCTGCCCATGTATAAAGGCAGTCTCTGCTCAAATTCCCTCATTGCAGAACGGGCATCGGCCGTGAGGCAACAGAAGGGGGGGGAGTCGTGGCACACAGTCTCTGCGCCACACACAGTGGCAGAGACATTAGAATTATTAGCTAACTATATTCTCAGCATATTATTGGACATATGATATTGCAACTTTATTATAATAAATTCTGGCTTAACATAAGAATGGTGGCATTTTTCACTGTACATGGGAGCACTAATATATGTTGTGGAACAGACAAGGGCTTTATGAGTGCAGTTGTGTGATCTCAGTACTCTCCCTCTTCACAACATCTGTTTTCACACACTGCACATTTCAGTTGTTAACTGCACATCCTTTCCCTGTCCCCATACATATTCAAACATATTCCAGCACTCATTATTTCAGGGGCTTGGGAGAAGGAGGTGAGTATGTTGGCTGTGTCTGAAGTTGCTTGTTGTGCCACTGCTGCTGCTGCTACAGAATCTGCTGTGATATATGATATTCAGACAACTCAACAACCGGAACTAAATTTACAGCAAAAACCACAATGTCACATATGTTACTGGCTGGCACAGGTTGCATACTACTGACCTGGCTTGACTTGACATCTAATAATTTTTTGAAAGGTTTCACTTGCTTTTCCAAAGTTTTCAATGCTATAGAAGCCTGCTCATAATTTTGTAGGTTTGCATTACTATGCATCAGCTCATTATCTCTCTTTCTCTCTCTCTCTAGTTAAATTCATCTAGATCTCTCTATGGCACTGTGTACACTGTCCAGCAAGGCTGGAAGTTTAACCCCTTACTGCCCGAGGACGTACACGTACGTCCCGAGAGGATATCCCTTGTGGACAGAGGACGTACAGAAATCCGGGTCCCCTCGCGGCTGCACGCCATTCGGGGACTCTGGATTCTTTTTAAAAAATAAAAAAAAAATGTTTGGCGGGCGCTAACTGCCAGCTGCGTGTGCGCGTGGCCAGTCACTAAGGGCTTAAAGGGATAGTAATACTTAAAATGTAAAAAAAAAACATGTTGTAGGGTTTATCCCCCTGAGTAAAACAAGAGTACTCCCACTGCTGAAAGGTGTTTCATTCAAAAGTTATTAATTTTCGAAGTTGAATTTTTTAGGTGCAATATCACAGTGGCCTGAAATTGTACAGTGGCTCTGTTGCTACATGATCCTATGGACAGCTCTGGTCCCGGGACCAGAAATCTCCATAGGATGGTGTAACAACAGCGCCACTGTACAATTTCAGGCCACTGTGATATTGCACCTAAAAAATTCAACTTTGAAAATTAATAACTTTTGAATCAAACACCTTTCAGCAGTGGGAGTACTCTTGTTTTACTCAGGGGGATAAACCCTACAACATATTGTTTTTTACATTTTAAGTATTACTATCCCTTTAAGCTTTATTTTATTCTATGACAAAGGAAATTCCTGCCAAATAATGAAACATAGGTGGAAAGCATCAAACTTCTCTGAAGAGCAATTCAAATCTTAATGGAAAATCAGAAAAAAATACTTAATCTATCAATGGAATTTATCATGGGAAAGCAATTTTTTTTCCAAATTTCCTATGGGAACAAAATTTGACTTTTCCCCCTTACTGACCAGAAATCCTGGGAGTGTACTGTCAAGCACATAAAAGTATAATTACAATAGCTGAAGATAGAAAAAATGAATAATAAAAAGTATGGCCAGTTTGAATATTATGTTCTTGCAAGACGAATACAGTCAAAACAAAGAGTTACTCTACCTTTAAGTTCATGTTTAATTTGTACTGCAAATGAACAGTTCCAACAAAGTTTATTTTATTGTTTTTTTTTTCATTGATGACAGAAAACACTAACATAAATTAGTGCACCTGCAGAAGAGAGAACAAGAGATGAAAAGAACATATTCATTACTACTAATTTCTATCACTTGTGACATTGTGTAGTATGATTTATTATATATATGTAGGAGTGATAAAATGTTATTTCTAATATGTAAAAGCATTTCTAATCAGTATAAGTATATGCAGCTTGTTACAATGAAAATCAAAATCAACTTACTTAAACTACCAATTAACTTTAACATTTACACTGAACATACCATTTTGTTAGATGTACCATAATAGTGAAGGATGTCAGTTATTATTATTTAATTGAAATAATAACAGCCTTTTAAGCCTTTGAATGCCAGAAAGGTATCCAATGTGTTGCACTGCAATGCATTAGGTACATCTCTGGCACTCAGACGGTTAAGATGTGGTATGCCAATCACTGAGAAACAACGCACTGCACAGTCTTCAGTTCCTGTGTTGCTGTTCCTGATGCACAGTTGTAGTATATGAACCAACCTCTATCACAGAATGCATTTTAAAGGAAAATATGAATTTTGGACACTAGTTGTTTCAGTTTGATTTAAACCTCTTAACAAACCTTATATCATATATGCAAGAGGTAAGGAAGTTGGCCTTAAAGTGATCGTAATGTTTCATAATAAAAGCAGCTCTAATTAATCAACATAGTATTTGGACTTTGGAGAGTGTTATTTCAATTATGTTACAGTTGTAGTTCAAGAGTAATTCAATGACAAAGTATCCCCCTCCCGCCCCTTTTACTGATGTAACACTGTTCAGTCAGATCAGAAGGGAGGTGCACAGGTAGACTGCAGAGAGGGACAATCTTCAATTAAGATAAGGGAAAAACCTAAAAAACTTGTCAAGGGGGGCAGGGCTTTCATTGTTCTCATAGGAAGAAGATTGTCCCCTTCTGTTATCTGTCTGGTCTTACAACCAGATTCCACATCTGAGAAGAGATGGCTTATACTAGGTAGAAGGGGAGGGAGGGGAAACTTTGCTTGTGAATATCTCTCAAACCATAAAGGTTTGAGAGATAAGACTTATATCGTTCTTCATGTTTTTTTAATGCCTACAAAATAAAATAAAAATAAAATGAAGTATTACTATCCCTTTAATGAACCTTGTCTTGTGTATATAAGCTGACTGCAGTGTGATCTTATGCACTCTACTGCAAGAAGAAATTATAATATAAGCGATCCTAACACAGTCCTCACAGTATTGCAGTTTATACAGTCTTTAAATTGTAGAAAAATGGTCCTCTGGTGATGCTGTTTTTGTTCACCGTGTCCTCAGTACCACCTGAGCCCTCAGTTGTGCAAATATGTAAAGAAAAAGAAGAACAGAATGCAAACTCTAAGAGTAATCTGTATATATTACAATATAATAATTCGCCAAGTTGTGTGTAACGCCCGACATGCGCAGTAGATACTGCTGCGCGTGCCGCAGTCACACGCGGTGGAGACTGCTCGCGCCGTGGCTGATACAGAGCTGGGCGCTCCGAAGGAGCGTCCAGCTCTGTATCAGCCGAGGCGCGGGCAGTCTCCACCGCGTGTGACTGCCCCACGACCGGCTGCCAGAGGCTCTGTATCAGCCGAGGCGCGGGCAGTCTCCACTGTGTGACTGCCCCGCAACCGGCTGCCTGAGGCACTGTGGCCCGTGTAACGGGCTGTTCAACTAGTTACAATAATAATTCGCTAAATTGTGTGTAACGCCGCGTCATGCGCAGTAGACACTGCTGCTCGTGCTGCAGTCATGCACAGTAGAGACTGCCCTCCTTCGGAGCGCCCCGCTCTGTATCAGTCGCGGCAACTTCTTGTAAAATCTTAGTCCAATTTTATAGACCCTAGCATCCACATATACATGCTCTTCACTAGAAATAGCTGACATAAAATCTGAGTGTTTTCTGTACACATGTACATATGCTGATCATAAGTGCATTGAATCCATAAAGCCAGAAAGCTTCCTCTGTTTTTGGGAGATCTTTATTACTCACATATTTTGAGTTTTGTTTGACTTTTATTATATTTTTTTATGTTTTTTTATTTTTGTATCGCTATTTTGCATTCCTGACCTTACAAACATATACAAGCTGTTTTTGTAACATGTACATTTTTACTGACACAATTATACCTAATCTAAATTATGGAATTTTAATAGTATATTTATTTGATATGTTTTGTACATTTACGACCAAAAGGAGGCTTGAGTGATCATGAAAACAGAATGGAGGCTTGGATCAGCCGCTCCCAAGATTTCCCATTTATGTGGAGGCTTGAATCGGGGTGGGAGAACTGAACCTCGTTTTGCACATACAAGCACTCTCTAAAGGACATAAAAAAGCTCTATTTTAATGCCACTCTAATCCCTAACGAAGCAAGACATAATCTTGTGAAACACATTGGATATTTAAATAATAAACATACTTTATTTCGATATTGTGTGTTTCTTCACATCGTTCTGTTTCCCATTCCTGTATGAACAGTGGAACGCCCGACATTGTGACCGCTAACACCAAATACTTGTCTGGTGAGTTTAATACATTGGGGGCCGTGAGATAGGAAAACATCACGTAAAGTGCTACACATAGAGGATTTCTCCCTTTCAGCAAATGGCGTCCCCTTTTCCTCATCTGACCTGTCTGCGAGTCATCTGTCAATGTAGCAGTCCTCACTCTATTAATGAGTGATTAGATTGAGCAGAGATCCCTGTATGGGAAGTTTGACATAGTGGAATATCCTGAGATCATTATTATTATGGGCAACCTAACAAGAAAGTATCTGGTGAGTGCACTAGATACAAGCGGGGGAACTGTTTTATTGTAATATATATGGATTACTCTTAGAGTTTGCACTTTGTTCTTCTTTCGCTTTACATATATGCACTCTACTGCAATTGGACTGCCAATAACTGAGTACAGTAGGGAATCCCATAGTTTTAAAACATATAAGTATTTTTAAATAGGTGAAATGTTAAAATGCATATTTTTTGCTATTTTGCGAATTTCTGGAAACATTTGTGCCCCCAAGCCTAGAGGTAAAAATGCAAATTGTATATCATTTCATGAGGCCCACTGTCTACGTTACAAAATGGTATGCCTCCCCTATCTTTTCTTCATTTCCATAGTTACTGCAAAGACTGGAGTGCAGATTAAAGTGCACTTTAATGCTCCTAGTACCCACACTGATGTCAAATCATTCCAATGGTGCCATTTTACTTGAAAGAATGTTCATACATAAGCAGATAGACATTTCTATGGATTCCATGGTTCTCAAATATTTCAGTTATTTGAAGTAGTTAAACAACCTTTTATTAAACAATCTTCTGGAGAATTCACCACAACCAGTGTTGTGGTACAAACTCAAATGACATTTCTCTGAACTTGGAATTTTGTGTAATTAAAACTTTTGTGGGTTTTTGGATTTTTTGGATTGTGATTTAAGTTCCAAGTCCAGAACACCAGTGTCTGAAAATCATCAGTTTGGTAACTATAGTCCACAACTTCTAAATAGGAACCAGTAACTCCAAATGCATAGCAAAGCTATACATATGTTATTTCCATTTATGTTGCCTTAGGTGACTATCACTCATTAACACATAATTTATTTTCATTTGTGATACACTTGCTTGTAAAAGATTGTGTGATAACTGAATTTATGCTTATTACTCTTTGAAAACATTGAGGCTGCTGTACTAAAATATAATTTTGAGGCAAGCCAACCACATCTCAGGTGACACTTAAAAATCCCTATGGAGTTGAATGGGGCTTTTAAAGGCCCCATATCAGTGAATGGGATCTTGTCAAATTTTTATTTGTCCCTGTTTGTCCCAGAATTACTTCTTCAGCCTCTCTGACTTCTTCCCTTTTCCCTTAAGATGCTTGATATTGATGACATGGATAATGAAAATCAGATGACCACACAATAAAAAAGTAGTAGCAGGCTCGCAAATACAGTGTGCTCTGGAATAAGTGGACAGTTGGGAAAACACAGCACTGGAAGAGTTTTATAATATACTAATTTTGGGTTTACATCCTAACCCACAGTAAGAGGGTTAAAGGGTTAAAGTTTAAAAGGTTGTTTGTTCTGGGAGTGTGTGTAATTATTTAAGGGTGGGGGGTTGTGAACAATCACCTGTGTAGGCCTATATAAATCTAGGTACAGGACTCAAAGAGCGTGCTCACAAATACAGTGTGCTCTGGAATAAGTGGACAGTTGGTGAAACACAGCATTGGAAAAGTGTTATAATATACTGATTTTGGGTTTACATCCTAACCTGCAGTAAGAGGGTTAAAGGGTTAAAGTTTAAAAGGTTGTTTGTTCTGGGAGTGTGTGTAATTAAGTGTGGGGGTTTGTGAACAATCACCTGTGTAGGCCTGTATAGATCTAGGTACAGGACTCACAGAGCATGCTCACAAATACAGTGTGCTCTTTACTAAGTGTTCTGGAATAAGTGGACAGTTGGTGAAACACAGCAGTTAGTGCAACACAGGAGATAGAGAAACAAAGGTAAATTAATTGTTTAAAGAACTCACATTCGCGCCATACACGATGAGCAGGCTTGGACATCTCACTCAGTGCACATCTTGCCATATGTATGCATGCTTGGAACAGCAAGTGGCCTTTCTGGAAGCTCAGATTGGAGCTCTGGAGAGTCAAATTGCAGCACTGAGAGATATTGACAACCTTGAGAGGAGTCTCTTGCTAACTGAGCAGAGTCTAGCTGGGTCACTTAGCAAAGAGGGAGGAGATCAGCTTGAAGGGAACCAGTCACATAGTTGGGTGACAGTTAGAAGTGGTTGCAGTGGGGGAGGGAAGAGGAAGAGGGCAGCCAGTCCTGAGTTTTTCCATCCCAACAAATTTGCTCATTTAAGTGAAGATGTTGGGGAGACAAACCCAGAAGTGGAATTGCTGTAGAAGACTGTTCTCCCTAACAGCCGGGATAACAGCTCCTCTAGCACAGAGGGGATCCAGATGAAAGTGACGCCTAGGCAGGTTGTGGTGGTAGGGGGCTCTATTATTAGGAGAACAGATAGAGTAATCTGTGGCTCTGATCGCAGCAACCAAATGGTTTGCTGTCTCCCGGGTGCCCGGGTTCGGCATGTTGCAGACAGGGTGGACAGATTATTGGAAGGGGCTGGAGTGGATCCAGCTGTCTTGGTGCATATTGGTACCAATGACAAAGTAAGAGGAAGGTGGAGAGTCCTAAAAGGTAATTTTAGGAATTTAGGGAGTAGGATTAGGAACTGGACCTCCAAGGAAGTATTCTCATAGATACTACCTGTGCCATGCGCTATGTCAGAGAGACAGCGGGAGATTAGGGAGCTCAATGCATGGCTGAACTCTTGGTGTAAGAAGAAGGACTTTGGGGTTTTAGAGCACTGGGCTGATTTTGCTTTGGGGTACAATATCTATAGTAGGGGATGGATTGCATGTGGGTCTCAAGTGCTTGGGGAGAGGATGGATAGATGGTTGGAGGAGATTTTAAAGGGGGGATGGGCCAACAAATACTGGGCTAGATAGTATAGAAAGGGAAGACGATGTAGTTAATAAGCAGGTGTGTGGATCTGGGGACTGGGTTAGTACAGATGATAGGGAGAAGCCTATAAACCACATCAAAATTAAATCACAAATGGAACATAGCAGTGGCATAAATTGTATGCTTGCAAATGCCAGAAGTTTAACTGGTAAAATAGGGGAACTGGAGCTGGTAGCTGAAATCGAAAACTATGACTTGATTGACATGACAGAAACATGGTGGGATGACACATGATTGGCCAATCAATTTGGAGGGCTATATGTTGTTTTCAAGAGAAAGTTCAAACAAAAGACGTGGTGGGGTCTGTCTGTATGTCAAACCAGCATTACTGCCTCATTTGCGGGAAGATATACCATATGTGATGACAGTAGTGAACATGTGGAATCCCTGTGGGTTGAAATAGTCAATGGGGGTAAAACTGCCCAGAAAATATTAGTGGGTATTTGTAATAAACCACCTAACATTGTTGACCTTGAAGAATCACAGCTGTTAATGCAAATAGAAAAGGCTTCTCAAATAGGGAAAACTATAATTATGGGGGGGTTTAATTATCCAGAAATAGACTGGAAAAATGGAACAACTAATTCTGCTAAAAGCAGTAAGTTTCTGAACTTGTTGAATGACAATTTTTTGTCTCAACTAGTGCAGACCTCAACCAGAGGGAATGCATGTCTGGATCTGGTAATAACAGACACTGAAGAACTTATCTCTAACATCCAAGTAAGGGAGCACTTGGAGAATAGTGACCATAACATGGTATCGTTTGAGATTAGTTCAAAAAAGCAATTTGGTATGGGTTCCACCAAAACACTGAATTTTAAAAAGGCCAACTTTAGCAGGTTTAATTCATCCCTTGGTCTCGTTGACTGGGATAGAATATTTTCAGGAAAAAACACAGAAGATAAGTGGAATTCCTTCAAAATAACATTGCAAAAATATACATATAAATTTATCCCTGTTGGAAACAAACAAATTAAAATGAATGTGGCTAACCAGTAAAGTAATTAATGAAATAAATAACAAGAAAGCGACATTTAAGGAGAGCAAAAGCATCCCAAAAAAATACTTTAAATACATTAATGGCAAAAAAATTAAAGTCTGATAATGTTGGGTCCTTGGACAAGAACCTGCAAACTACTTTTACTGAACAATCACAGCAAGCATGGGATTGGCTAACACAAGAAAAAGTGATAAAACAATTGAATGGTGTTGAGGTAGACAAAGCCCGGGGCCAGATGGTATACACCCACGGGTACTTAAAGAGCTAAGCCAGGCCCAGGCTAGACCGTTATTTTTGGCTGAAAGAATGCAAAGTGTGGTAGTAAATGGCAAGTTCTCCAATTGGATAAACATGATAAGTGGAGTACCTCAGGGACCTGTCCTGGGTCCTCTTATTTTTAATTTGTTTATTAATGACCTCCCAGAGGGCATAGGGAGCCATGTATCAGTGTTTGCCAGTGACGCAAAATTAAGTAAGGTAATAAAGTCTGAACTGGATGTGTCTTTATTACAAGACGATTTGGACAAATTGAGTAACTGGGTAGGCAAATGGCAAATGAGATTCAATATAGACAAATGTAAAGTTATGCATTTTGGGTATAATAATAAAAATGCAAGATATAGTTTAAATGGTGTTTCTCTGGGGAAATCTACTAATGAAAAGGATTTGGGAGTAATGGTAGACAATAGACTTAGCAGTAGCGTGCAGTGCCAGCTGGAAGCTGCAAAGGCCAATAAGATATTGGCATGTATTAAAAGGGGTATTGACTCAAGGGAGGAAGATATTATTATGCCTCTTTACAGGTCCATGGTAAGACCCCACTTAGAACATGCTGTTCAATTCTGGGCGCTCTTTCAGAAAAAGGGCATTATGGAACTAGAGAGGAGGGCTACAAAACTAGTAAGGGGAATGGAAAGTTTTAGTTATGAAGAAAGGTTAGAAAAGTTAAACTTGTACACACTAGAGAAACGGCATCTTAGAGGGGATATGATAACACTATATAAATATGTTCAGGGCCAATACAAAGGGCTCTACAGAACAGTACAAAGGACAAGGGGCCACCCGCTTAGACTTGAGGAAAGCCAATAAACGTGCGGGGAGGCTCTGACATCAGTGTAATGCCAGCAGCCATGTTGGCTGCTGGCATTACACTGATTGGCTGGCCAGAACCCGTGATCGGGTGCTGTATAGCACCTGACCAGCGAGTTCGGCTCAGTCTTAGCCAGGGAGAGATGAGGATAGGAAGGGAAAGTCAGTGTAGGGAGAAGAAAAGTGTGTTTGAACAACATAAAGACCCAAAAGTCCTTTTTAGGACTATTGTGTGTGGGGGCAGCAGTTATATTTTGTTTGTGGGGGCAGAGATTTAAAAGAAAAACGTCACATATTCCGTTCACTGTGCCTAGCCGCAGATTAGCAGCACATTCTGTTTAGTGTGCAAAGTTGCAGATTAGCAGCACATTCTGGTTAGTGTGCAAAGTTGCAGATTAGCAGCACATTCTTTTTAGTGTGCAAAGTTGCAGATTAGCAGCACATTCTGTTTAGTGTGCAAAGTTGCAGATTAGCAGCACATTCTGTTTAGTGTGCAAAGTGTAAAAAATAAAAGTCACATATTCCGTTCACTGTGCCTAGCCGCAGATTAGCAGCACATTCTGTTTAGTGTGCAAAGTGTAAAAAATAAAAGTCACATATTCCGTTCACTGTGCCTAGCCGCAGATAAGCAGTACATTCTGTTTAGTGTGCAAAGTTGCAGATTAGCAGCACATTCTGTTTAGTGTGCAAAGTGTAAAAAATAAAAGTCACATATTCCGTTCACTGTGCCTAGCCGCAGATTAGCAGCACATTCTGTTTAGTGTGCAAAGTTGCAGATTAGCAGCACATTCTGGTTAGTGTGCAAAGTTGCAGATTAGCAGCACATTCTTTTTAGTGTGCAAAGTTGCAGATTAGCAGCACATTCTGTTTAGTGTGCAAAGTTGCAGATTAGCAGCACATTCTTATTAGTGTGCAAAGTTGCAGATTAGCAGCACATTCTGTTTAGTGTGCAAAGTGTAAAAAATAAAAGTCACATATTCCGTTCACTGTGCCTAGCCGCAGATAAGCAGCACATTCTGTTTAGTGTGCAAAGTTGCAGATTAGCAGCACATTATGTTTAGTGTGCAAAGTGTAAAAAATAAAAGTCACATATTCCGTTCACTGTGCCTAGCCGCAGATTAGCAGCACATTCTGTTTAGTGTGCAAAGTTGCAGATTAGCAGCACATTATGTTTAGTGTGCAAAGTGTAAAAAATAAAAGTCACATATTCCGTTCACTGTGCCTAGCCGCAGATAAGCAGCACATTCTGTTTAGTGTGCAAAGTTGCAGATTAGCAGCACATTCTGTTTAGTGTGCAAAGTGTAAAAAATAAAAGTCACATATTCCGTTCACTGTGCCTAGCCGCAGATAAGCAGCACATTCTGTTTAGTGTGCAAAGTTGCAGATTAGCAGCATATTCTGTTTAGTGTGCAAAGTGTAAAAAATAAAAGTCACATATTCCGTTCACTGTGCCTAGCCGCAGATAAGCAGCACATTCTGTTTAGTGTGCAAAGTTGCAGATTAGCAGCACATTCTGCTTAGTGTGCAAAGTGTAAAAAATAAAAGTCACATATTCCGTTCACTGTGCCTAGCCGCAGATAAGCAGCACATTCTGTTTAGTGTGCAAAGTTGCAGATTAGCAGCACAATCTGTTTAGTGTGCAAAGTGTAAAAAATAAAAGTCACATATTCCGTTCACTGTGCCTAGCCGCAGATAAGCAGCACATTCTGTTTAGTGTGCAAAGTTGCAGATTAGCAGCACATTATGTTTAGTGTGCAAAGTGTAAAAAATAAAAGTCACATATTCCGTTCACTGTGCCTAGCCGCAGATTAGCAGCACATTCTGTTTAGTGTGCAAAGTTACAGATTAGCAGCACATTATGTTTAGTGTGCAAAGTGTAAAAAATAAAAGTCCCATATTCAGTTCACTGTGCCTAGCCGCAGATAAGCAGCACATTCTGTTTAGTGTGCAAAGTTGCAGATTAGCAGCATATTCTGTTTAGTGTGCAAAGTGTAAAAAATAAAAGTCACATATTCCGTTCACTGTGCCTAGCCGCAGATAAGCAGCACATTCTGTTTAGTGTGCAAAGTTGCAGATTAGCAGCACATTCTGCTTAGTGTGCAAAGTGTAAAAAATAAAAGTCACATATTCCGTTCACTGTGCCTAGCCGCAGATAAGCAGCACATTCTGTTTAGTGTGCAAAGTTGCAGATTAGCAGCACATTCTGTTTAGTGTGCAAAGTGTAAAAAATAAAAGTCACATATTCCGTTCACTGTGCCTAGCCGCAGATAAGCAGCACATTCTGTTTAGTGTGTAAAGTTGCAGATTAGCAGCACATTCTGTTTAGTGTGCAAAGTGTAAAAAATAAAAGTCACATATTCCGTTCACTGTGCCTAGCCGCAGATAAGCAGCACATTCTGTTTAGTGTGCAAAGTTGCAGATTAGCAGCACATTCTGTTTAGTGTGCAAAGTGTAAAAAATAAAAGTCACATATTCCGTTCACTGTGCCTAGCCGCAGATAAGCAGCACATTCTGTTTAGTGTGCAAAGTTGCAGATTAGCAGCATATTCTGTTTAGTGTGCAAAGTGTAAAAAATAAAAGTCACATATTCCGTTCACTGTGCCTAGCCGCAGATAAGCAGCACATTCTGTTTAGTGTGCAAAGTTGCAGATTAGCAGCACATTCTGTTTAGTGTGCAAAGTGTAAAAAATAAAAGTCACATATTCCGTTCACTGTGCCTAGCCGCAGATAAGCATCACATTCTGTTTAGTGTGCAAAGTTGCAGATTAGCAGCACATTCTGTTTAGTGTGCAAAGTGTAAAAAATAAAAGTCACATATTCCGTTCACTGTGCCTAGCCGCAGATTA
Organism: Rhinophrynus dorsalis; assembly: GCA_037306005.1. NCBI lineage: Eukaryota > Metazoa > Chordata > Amphibia > Anura > Rhinophrynidae > Rhinophrynus > Rhinophrynus dorsalis. The sequence goes on along the minus strand of CM074720.1, from coordinate 128,093,843 downwards.
GCAGCACATTCTGTTTAGTGTGCAAAGTTGCAGATTAGCAGCACATTCTGGTTAGTGTGCAAAGTGTAAAAAATAAAAGTCATATATTCCGTTCACTGTGCCTAGCCGCAGATAAGCAGCACATTCTGTTTAGTGTGCAAAGTTGCAGATTAGCAGCACATTCTTTTTAGTGTGCAAAGTTGCAGATTAGCAGCACATTCTGTTTAGTGTGCAAAGTGTAAAAAATAAAAGTCACATATTCCGTTCACTGTGCCTAGCCGCAGATAAGCAGCACATTCTGTTTAGTGTGCAAAGTTGCAGATTAGCAGCACATTCTGTTTAGTGTGCAAAGTGTAAAAAATAAAAGTCACATATTCCGTTCACTGTGCCTAGCCGCAGATTAGCAGCACATTCTGTTTAGTGTGCAAAGTTGCAGATTAGCAGCACATTCTGTTTAGTGTGCAAAGTGTAAAAAATAAAAGTCACATATTCCGTTCACTGTGCCTAGCCGCAGATAAGCAGCACATTCTGTTTAGTGTGCAAAGTTGCAGATTAGCAGGACATTCTGTTTAGTGTGCAAAGTGTAAAAAATAAAAGTCACATATTCCGTTCACTGTGCCTAGCCGCAGATAAGCAGCACATTCTGTTTAGTGTGCAAAGTTGCAGATTAGCAGCATATTCTGTTTAGTGTGCAAAGTGTAAAAAATAAAAGTCACATATTCCGTTCACTGTGCCTAGCCGCAGATAAGCATCACATTCTGTTTAGTGTGCAAAGTTGCAGATTAGCAGCACATTCTGTTTAGTGTGCAAAGTGTAAAAAATAAAAGTCACATATTCCGTTCACTGTGCCTAGCCGCAGATTAGCAGCACATTCTGTTTAGTGTGCAAAGTTGCAGATTAGCAGCACATTCTGTTTAGTGTGCAAAGTGTAAAAAATAAAAGTCATATATTCCGTTCACTGTGCCTAGCCGCAGATAAGCAGCACATTCTGTTTAGTGTGCAAAGTTGCAGATTAGCAGCACATTCTTTTTAGTGTGCAAAGTTGCAGATTAGCAGCACATTCTGTTTAGTGTGCAAAGTGTAAAAAATAAAAGTCACATATTCCGTTCACTGTGCCTAGCCGCAGATAAGCAGCACATTCTGTTTAGTGTGCAAAGTTGCAGATTAGCAGCACATTCTGTTTAGTGTGCAAAGTGTAAAAAATAAAAGTCACATATTCCGTTCACTGTGCCTAGCCGCAGATTAGCAGCACATTCTGTTTAGTGTGCAAAGTTGCAGATTAGCAGCATATTCTGTTTAGTGTGCAAAGTGTAAAAAATAAAAGTCACATATTCCGTTCACTGTGCCTAGCCACAGACAAGCAGCACATTCTGTTTAGTGTGCAAAGTTGCAGATTAGCAGCACATTCTGTTTAGTGTGCAAAGTGTAAAAAATAAACGTCACATATTCCTTTCACTGTGCCTAGCCGCAGATTAGCAGCACATTCTGTTTAGTGTGCAAAGTTGCAGATTAGCAGCACATATTCCGTGTAATATGAAGAAGGCGGGTAAAAAGGGACGGGGAAGTGGACGTGATCCTTATAGTTCAGGGCGCGGGTCAGGACGCGGAGAAACTGTGCCTGGTGCCAGAGCACAAGAAAGAAAGACATCCACCATACCTAGCTTCATGTCTCATTTTACAGGGCGTCGCAGGACATCACTCTCGAGGTCCGACCACTGCGAACAGGTGGTCGGTTGGATGTCAGCTGATACTGCTTCCAGTCGGTTAAGCACCACCCTGTCTTCCACCAAGTCCACTCTCAGTAGCCAAGAGTCTGGTCAACATAATCCTCACTCTGATCATCCTTCCTCCCACCATACACGGTCTGGTCAAAGAAGTGATCCCACACTGGGATATAGTGAGGAGCTCGTCTCATCACCAATCCTTCATTTGACCCTCTCTCCAAGCACGCTTGCAGAGGAACATGACATCTTGTGCCCTGATTCACAACCTCTAGAGGGTACCCAATCACAAGAAGATGACAGATGTGAACGGCATTTAAGGTCAAAGGAAGTAGTGGATGATGATGATGATGATGAGACACAGTTGCCATCAAATCAACCACTATTACTGTCTCAAGACCTTGATGAGGAGGATGATACACAGTTGTCAATGACTGAGTATGTGGTGGAATCAAGAAATGAGGAGGATGATCAGAGTGAGGAAGTGGAGGAGGACTTGGTGGACGATGAGGTGACTGACCCCACCTGGGAAGGTGGAGAGCCGAGCGATGACAGCAGTCCTGAGGGTGAGCCATCTGCAGCACCGCAACAGGCTGGAAGAGGCAGTGGTGTGGCTAAAGAAAGAAGGCGGACTGCACCAAACCGGCCCGCAAATGTTCCACGGAGCACCCCCTTGCGTAAATCTCCCTTGCCAAGGGCTAGGTGTTCCGCGGTATGGCGTTTTTTTAAGGAAAGTGCGGACGACAAAAAAATTGTAGTTTGCAACCTGTGCCACACCAGAATGAGCTGAGGCATGAATACTAGAAACCTCACCACCACCAGCATGATCCGACACATGGCATCCAAGCACCGTAATAAGTGGGAGGAACGCCTGGATCGCCAATCTGTGTCTGCAGGCCACACCACTGCCTCCTCTTCCCCTGTTTTCGGTGCCGGCCAATCGCCTGTCGAAGGCGCAGGCCCGCATACCTCCCGCCCTGCACCTGTACCATCTGAAGCACCATCAGCGACCACATCCACTTCCCTGTCCCAGCGCAGCATCCAAATGTCGTTACCCCAGGCATTTGAGCGCAAGCGAAAATACCCAGCCACCCACCCACAGGCCATCGAAATGCTGCCATTTAGGCTTGTGGAGACTGAGTCCTTCTGCAGCCTGATGGCAGCAGCTGTCCCTCGGTACGCGGTCCCCAGCCGCCACTACTTTTCCCGGTGTGCCGTCCCCGCATTACACCACCATGTGTCCCGTAACATCACCCGTGCCCTGACCAACGCAGTTACTGGGAAGGTCCACTTAACGACTGACACATGGACAAGTGCTTGTGGCCAGGGACGCTACATTTCCCTGACGGCACACTGGGTGAATGTCGTGGAGGCTGGGAGCGACTCGGACCCTGGGATGGCACAGGTGCTACCCACGCCGAGGATTGCGGGCCCTACCTCCATCAGGGTTTCCGCCAGCACCTACGTTATTGGCTCCTCCTCCTCCGTTTCCACCTCCGAATTCTCTGCGCGCAGTGCCACTCACCCATCAGCCGGTAGCTGGAAGCAGTGTAGCACTGCAGTGGGGAAGCGTCAACAGGCCGTGCTGAAGCTGATCTGCCTTGGGGACAAACAGCACACGGCCTCAGAGCTGTTGCAGGGGATTAGTCACCAGACCGAGCAGTGGCTCTCGCCACTCAACCTGCAACCAGGCATGGTTGTGTGTGATAATGGGCGTAACTTGGTGGCGGCTTTGGAGCTCGGCAAGCTCACACAACGACCATGCCTAGCGCATGTATTTAATTTAGTGGTTCAGCGATTTCTAAAAACCTATCCCAATTTGCATGATCTCTTGACCAAGGTGCGCCGCGTGTGTGCACATTTCCGTAAGTCATCAACAGCTTCAGCCGGCCTGTTGAAGCTGCAGCAGCGCTTACAATTGCCAGCTCACCGGCTGCTGTGTGACGTGAGCATGCGCTGGAACTCCACCTTCCACATGTTGGCCCGGCTTTGTGAGCAGCAGAGGGCAGTAGTGGACTACCAGCTGTTACACGGTCGTCGCCTCTCCGTTCAACTTCCTCTAATCAGATGTGAGGAGTGGGAATGGATGTCAGACCTCTGTGAGGTTTTACGCAATTTTGAGGAATCGACACAGATGGTGAGCGGCGATAACGCTATTTTCAGTGTAACCATCCCACTTCTGTGTCTACTGAAACGCTCACTGCTCACAATTAAAACCGACGCTTTGCATGTGGAAGAGGTGGAAATGCGGGAGGAAGAGCTTACACAAGGTGATAGCCAGAGCACCCTCACTTCGTCTTCTCAGCGACAATTGGAGGAGGCGGAGGAGGAGGAGGAGGAAGACACGGTTGCCTCCGCTACAGAGGGTAGCCATGGAACTTTAGTTCCATCTCTTCAGCGTGGGCAGAAGAGGAGGAAGAGGATGAGGAGATTGAGAGTCATCCTCCTGGTGAGGACAGCGAAATCTTGCCTGTTGGTACTCTGGCACACATGGCTGACTTTATGTTAGGCTGCCTTTCCCGTGACCCACGCGTTATACGCATTTTAGACAACACGGATTACTGGGTGTTCACCCTTCTGGACCCCCGCTACAAAGAGAATTTCTCATCTCTCATTCCTCCGGTGGAGAGGACAAGCAAAATGGTGCAATACCAGAAGGTTCTTGTCGAAAAATTGCTCCAAAATTTTCCATCTGACAACGCTGGCGGCAGAGTACGTGCTACCTTGGCCAACCGAGAAGGGGAGAAAAGGGGAGCACACAGCAGTTCCGACAAAGGCAGGGCAACACTCTCCAAGGCGTGGGACACCTTCATGACACCCCGCCAGCACCCTCACCCTGATGCGCAGCCTAGTGTCACAAGGAGGGAAAAGTTTTGGAAGATGGTGAAGGAGTACATAGCAGACCGTGTCAGCGTCCTCAATGATCCCTCTGTGCCTTACAACTACTGGGTGTCCAAGCTGGACACGTGGTATGAACTGGCACTCTACGCCTTGGAGGTGCTGGCCTGCCCTGCCGCCAGCGTTCTGTCTGAGCGAGTATTTAGTGCTGCTGGTGGCATCATAACAGATAAGCGTATCCGCCTTTCCACCGAAAATGCTGATAGGTTGACAATAAAATGAACAAGGCCTGGATTTCCCCTGACTTCTCCACTCCACTGGAGGAAAGCCCCGGGTGAACATAAAGTGACTTTATATATGTTATTTACAATGATGGGAATACTCTGTATTCCCATTCACCCCTTCCACCCAAAAAACGGGTATATGGTTGACTCTCTTCCATATACCCTGTGATATAATTTTTATATAGGGCCAGCTCACCAGCGGGCCCTGTGATATAATTTTTATATAGGGCCAGCTCACCAGCGGGCCCTGTTTGACAACTTTTTGTATAGGTCAGCTCACCAGCGGGCCTTCTTATATAATGTTTTATTGGGTCAGCTCTCTAGCGGGCCCTCTCATATAAAGTTTTATAGCGTCAGCTCACTAGCGGGCCTTCGCATATAATGTTTAGGATGGTCAGCTCCGCAGCAGACCCTCACCCATAATGTTTTAGATGGTCGGCTCAGCGCACGTTTCCCTCTTAATCATGGCCCCAGTTCAGAAAAATCGAGGAAATTTTGTGCAGAATTTGCCTCTGCGCACGTTTCCCTCTTAATCATGGCCCCAGTTCAGAAAAATCGAGGACATTTTGCGCAGAATTTGCCTCTGCGCACGTTTCCCTCTTAATCATGGCCCCAGTTCAGAAAAATCGAGGAAATTTTGTGCAGAATTTGCCTCTGCGCACGTTTCCCTCTTAATCATGGCCCCAGTTCAGAAAAATTGATGAAATTTTTGCAGAATTTGCAGATGATATACAAGTAAATATACAGCAAATACTGTTTGGTTACAATTTTTCGCCTAAAGTCGTTTTTATCTTCCTTTTTGTGTGTTTTACGGTCAGTCTGTAAAAATGGCGTACTACGGGCGAAACATCGTTCCCAGCAGCGATGTTGGAGTCCAAGATGCATCCAGACATCCTCCCTATGCTGTCCCTGAACCACTTCTGTGGTGTTTCCATCATTTTCTGCCCTTTTCCTATGGACCAGGCACCCTCCCCTCATCAGAGCAGGGGGTGCCTGGTGTAATGCTCGAGTCCTCCCATTGACTTCAATGGGGCTCGGGTGCTCGGCCGAGCACTCGAGCCTCCGGGGGTGCTCGGCCAGAGCACCCGAACACCCGAGCATTGGGGTGCTCGATCATCACTACTCAATTCCCTTCATAAATCGTGTTGCTCCTCTCTGTACTTTCTCCAGTTCTAAAAGTATACTGTATATTTGAGGTGATTCGTACAGTCACAAAATTTCGTTATCCTCTATTGCTTCAATACCCTATTTATGCAAGACAGTACATTCTTTGCTTTAGCTACTGCTGTCTGGCACTGATCAGTTTACAGGTTTACAGATATTTCTCTAGCAATGAGTCTCCTAGACTTATTCCAGTAATTTCATAAGTAGCATTATGATTTGCATATCCCAAATGCATAATTTTACACTTTCATACATTAAATGTCATACCCCATTTATTTGCCCAATCTGTCATTTTATGCAAATCACTCTGTAGAAAACAAACATCCTGATATTTAATTATCCATGCATAATTTAGTGTCACCTGCAAATATTTACATTTTGCCTTCTATACCAATTTCTAGGTAATTTATAAACATGTGAGCAGTGGATAACGTACTGAACCCTGAGGTACTCTATTCTCAATTTTAACTGTGTCAGAGGATTTTCCATATACAATAATACATTGTTCTCTATTCTTCAACCAATTTCCTATTCAATTGTAAAGGTTATCCCCTAGGTCCAATTTCATTATTTTATACAGCAGCCTCCTGTTTGGGACTCTAATAAATGCCTTTGAACAATCAAGATATACTACATCCACTGCTTTGCCATTCTCTAGGTTGCTGCTTACTTCTTCATAGAAACTCAAAACATTTGTTTGGCAAGATCTATTTCTCATAAATCCATGCTGATTCCTGCTAATAATTTTGTTATTTTCAGTGTAATGCTGACTATAATCCCTTATTATCCCTTCAAGCAGTTTTCCCACTCCTGAGGTCAAAATCACAAGTCTACAGTTCCAAAGTTCTGTATTTGTTGTATTTAAAGGAGAAGTAAACTTTTTTTTATGAAAAATATATATTGTAAGACATTTCCTGTTGAGTATAATAAGGGTACTCCTACTGCTGCGGGATGCATATATTTACATTTGCAGTGCCCTCTAGTGGTCAAATTTAAATTAGTTTTTCAGTTACATTCCAATGGAGAGAAAAGTCAGTGACTTACAGTTCACCATAGAATATGATAGAAATTGCCTGTCACTTCCTGTCAGTTAGAACAATCAGGAAGTAAACACAGTAAATTCACTTCCTAGTTATTTTAACTCTTATAACTTTTGAATAAAACAACTAACAGCAGTGGGAGTGACCTTGTTTTTCTCAGCAGAAAAAGCTGTAGAACATATACATTTTCATAAAAAAAGTTTACTGTTCCTTTAAACTCAGAAGGAATGCAACTACAATAAAGCATGTGGCACTGAATATTCAGTGAATTAAAGATCACTTTATCTTCATTTGTTGTCCAAAATCACTTTTTCGATTAAAGGCCTACATTTCATAATGCAAGAAAAGATCTTCAATCTAGAAAAGAGCAGCAAAACAGCTATTTTTTTATACATTTTGTAAAAATAGCTGTTTTATTCTCATTAGGGTTGGGCAAAAGGGGACATTGTGTTCTTCTGAAAAAATCTTCAAAAACCACCTGGTTGTCTGCTTTTTCACTGGAAAATCAACTTTAAATAAAGCAATTAAAATATTTGCCATTTTTGCTCATTTGCAATTTTTTTTGCTATTTTTTTCAATGGCTAGAAAGTTTTCCCCCTTTAATCACTCTTTTTGCATTTTCTGTATAAAAATTTGCCATTTTCCAGAAAGTGAAACACAATACAAGCAGCTAGAGTGAAAGAGAGTTTATAGAGTTGGTTTGCAAAACTAAGTCAGGAGAGGCTCATAGTGACTGCTATCACTATGAGCAAGTTTAATAACAATAAAAGGAAGACCTAGAAGGACTGTTATGAATCCAGTGCAACTGAGGAGGAGGAAGTGACCGCTAAAACCAACATGAATGGGTCTAGATGCCCTGGTTCCCCAAATCCAGTGCTGGCCAGTCCCTCTCCATCACCCCTATGGATCCTGGGGCAATTTTTGTCAAGGGCAGAGGAAGAAGAATGTAGTAGTAATGAGCAGGACAGGTCAGCTGCCTTTGCCTGCTGCCAGTGCTGCCCCTGCTTCCAATGCTAAACCTGCTGCCATTGTGTCTTGTTATACTCAGCTGGGGTGAGGAGGAGATGATGCCAAGTGTGATCGAAGGGGACCCTAAGTCACACTTGCCATCCCCAAGCAGTCCTGCCACTAGTTCTACTACTCAGAAGGTCCAGCAGCTTGTACAGAATGTTAGGAGTGAAGGAGGGGTGATCATATTATTCGTGAGGAGGGAGACTGAGGGGCTGAAATTGATGTGGTTGGTGTTAGTAGTAACAACAGTGGTGGTGAAGCAGCTGGTGGGACTAGTATTAGGGGAGTGGTAGGGGATGCAGAGCATACAGACTAGCGTTCAAGGAAGCCCACAACATTCCCCTGACCCTAGGAGTCCCCTTCCCCTCATGGCATTGTCTAGGTGGAACATGATCCTGAAGAAGTCAGAACTGTTGCCTAGCAGAAATAATACCACCATAACAAGAAACACAGATCAGCTGCCTGTGCCTGCTGCTAGTCCTGCCAGTCAGCCTTCATCAGGTCAACAAGAGATGGGGACCATCTGTCAAATTTTTCATCACCTCCTCCAAATAGTGAGATGTCTGTAATAGAGCAGCAGCAGCAATGAGGGACTGATGGAGGTGGTGATGATGATGGTGGAGAAGCTAGGATGGAATAGACATGAATGGCCTTTTTAGCCCAAACTAAGAAGGAATGGAAGACAGGAATGGGGATAGGCATCACCCCCACTTCCAGCAGTGAGCTTTTGGAGTTGGTGGAGTTTGCTACTGCTCTAATTCCTGCTGCTGTTAAGTTTAAAGGGCAGCAGGATGCTGAGGAGCAGGCTAGTGTGCCACACACCACAATGGACAGAGTGGGAATGGGGCCAACAAGTGAAGTGACTTCCTCAGGGCTTGTTCTTAAAAAAAAAATGAATGGAGGTCTCCAAAAAATAAACAATTTTTGGGGACTTGTTGCTAACAAGCCTAAGTCCTACAAATCAATGTTTCCTTAGGGCTTGGGCCTAGCACAAGTCTAATTTCCAAAAACTAATCAATATTTTCTCAGGGCTTGTGTTTTCATTAAGTCTAAGTCCTACAAATCAATGTTTCCTCAAGGCTTGTGCTTCTAATAAGTCTAAGTTCTACAAATCAAACTTTTCTCAGGACGTGGGCCTCTAACAATAAGTCCTACAAATCATCTTCTACAAAATATTTTATCCCATCAAGTATCAGTCTTCTTTAGTTGCAGCTTACGTCAGGGTGTCCCTTGTCTCTGTCACGTTACTTACCAATTTCTTATTTTTTTTTTTTATTAACTGTCCCCAAAATACCAGTCAACAATCCCCCCCGCAAAAAATTCCTTGTTCAACTGATTCTTTCCCCAGACTCCACCCAACAATGCAAACATCCTCCTCAGACCCCTTTTATAACATCTCTTATGGGGTATTTAGTTTTTGTTTTTTATTAACTGCCCCCCAATCTCAGTAAACAACCCCCAAAAACCATTCCCTGTTCAGCTGGTTTCCCCACACTCCACCAACACAAGTATTCTCATACCCTTTTATACTATGACTCTGGGAAATAAAATAACATTTGCTTCATATTATAGGTAAATTCAAAGTTCCCATTGATTTCAATGGAAAGAGCTAGGCGAAAAAAGTGAAAAAACTACACTTTTCACGGGAAATGATTCACCAACCTGGAAGTGCCATTATTCATTGATTCTGGTTTGAGGCGTAAATTTTCTCCCATCCCTAATTCTCACCACTCTGCATCATGTAATATTAATTATGGATATATAGCATGTTTGGGAAAAATGTGCCAAAAACCTTTAGAAATTCCATTCTACCACATTTTGACAGAATCGTCTTTCCAATGCTGGCACCTTGGGGGAGCTGAAGCAGAAAAAAGGCCTACTAGGGTGCAAATTATTTTCGCTAACTGAACCCTAGTTTAACACCCAGGACACTTTTGTACAATATCCCTCTGTGTAATTATTCACTGCTCTACAATGTGCAAATGGTTTCTTTTGTATTACCATGTATGATGAACAAACAGTGGAGTTTCAGCTTTGCCACAGTTGAAATGTCAGACCATTCATAACCCATAAATTAATGGCAGGTATTTTCTTTTTCAGTAAAATACTGATCTGAGCTTGTTTACATTTTCCAATTCACCTTCAGTATAATACATGTTTTCATTAACATTGTTTGATTATGGTCCAATTTTGAGTCTATTTGAAGTCTGTTTCTATATAGTCCAGAGAATAAATAATTATCTGGTGTTTTATAAATTCAGTATTTAACTCAGTATGTGCCTTGTCATTGTCTCATAACAAAACAGTTTAATGTTAACTGAAATTATAACTACTTGATTCTTTTTCACCCAAGTGATTTTTTTTAACCAATCTTCTTCATTGCCATAGTAATTTAAATTCAAATGAGTACATATTTTGTTATAGGGAATATACAGAAAATTAACTTCTTTTTTACAAAGGTCTAGTTTTAGCGTGACCTTCTTGCAGTGTAACTTTTTTTTTACAGTGCAGCATTTTTAGCAACTGAAAATGCTACAAATCTAAAGTTGCATTATTGAAGTGTCTGAGAAAAGTTGCAGCATACTGTCTCTCTCAGCAACAATCACATACCTTGTTACCTTTATGAAATTCCCCATAGGAAACAATAATTCTCAGGTCATGCATTTTTTCATCCAGTGGTGCAATTGCATGTTTTTTATGCTAATGTATAAGCTGAGAAAATGATCTGCATTGGTGAATATATACCCTCCATATCTTGCTCTATTTTTTGTATTTCCTATATTTCCCTTGTGCCTGTATAAATGTAATGCCACATTTGTTTATTCATGAGCCATATGATAAGGATGTGAGAAACTTTCATACAAAAGAACAGCACTTCTCACTTTGCTTGAAAGTTCCTTTGAAAAGTTACAATTTCAGACTTGTTTCCCCTTTTACATTGCATTGAAGTAAATTACTTTACTGTATGTCTTCCCCTTATGGAGAGTTTCCATCATGTATTCCCACCGAGCTTGTATAAGAGGGGAGTCAGTGTCCAAAATGTCAGTCAGTGTTTGGGAGAAAGCAAGAAAAAAGATGAGGTTTGAATTCTAGCTAATGTAGGCAAAGAGAGTGAGCTGGATTTGCTTAAAGGGATAGTAATACTTCATTTTAACTTTATTTTATTTTGTAGGCATTAAAAAAACATGAAGAATGATATAAGTCTTATCTCTGAAACCTTTATGGTTTAAGAGATATTCACAAACAAAGTATCCCCCCCCCTGTTCAAACAGATCAGAAGGGAGATGCCCAGGTAGACTGCAGAGAGGGACAATCTTCAATTAAGATAATGGAAAAAGCTGAAAAACTTGTCAAGGGGGGAAGGGCTTTCATTGTTTTCATACAAAGAAAATTGTCCCCTTCTGTTATCTGTACTGTCATACAACCAGACTCACATCTGAGAAGAGATGGCTTACACTAGGTAAAAGGGGCGGGGAGAGGAACTTTGCTTGTGAATATCTCATAAACCATAAAGGTTTGAGAGATAAGACTTATATCATTCTTCATGTTTTTTTAATGCCTACAAAATAAAATAAAGTTAAAACGAAGTATTACTATCCCTTTAAAAGGACTATTAGTGGTAGTCACTGCCATTTGTTCTCTGGGTGTGGGTGTGGGTGTGAAAGGAGAAGAGAGAGAGAGAGAGTTAAAAATAATAAAACATTTTTGACTGATAAATGCCAGACAGCTAGGCAGATGATTCTTCCTACCTGAGCTGTTTGGGCCTAGTTGGGATGCTACTGAGAGTGAATGACAGGCTACATAGACAAGTAATACATAAAAACAAGACAACTAGACAATGGGTACAATTTGACATACTGTGTACACACCCAACATTTACAGAGGTGTATGGTATGGGTAGACAGAGTGAAAAAAAATTGTACTAAGTGTACTAAGGTTTATTCTTAAATAAGCATAAAATTCAGATTAAAATGAAACACAATAAAAATATATAGCACATAAGAAATTAAATATAAAGAAAAAGTGTATAAAAATAAATTCCATTGGTCATTAATGACCTATTAGCTGATGAAAGTGTTTAAGAAAATGGGAGTAAGTGATTGCCCCTTACAGAGTAAATAGTCAGTATGTTCATGTGTAGAATACTGTAACACTTGCTACTTGAAATATTTAAACAATGCGGGTGGGGCAGAGCTAGCTGAAGACCAAAATGGATACTTTTTCTTATAGCTCCTAGTGCCTCAAACATGTGTTCCTATTCTACTACCTGCAACTGATCTCAAATTGCTGATATTCTTAACAGCCATTTTCTCAGTGAGATGAGGCTTGGTTTCATACTTCATGTTCCACAATATTGAACCCACCATGCGAGCATCCACGAGCTGTTTTTTCTCACGCCTCTCCGATCGGAAGGCATTACTACATGCCATTCTAGATGGTGACCTGGTAGTACTAAGGGGAACAGCAGCCACACGTTCACTTAGTCAGGCCGTTGACCCTGATGGTGTGTCTTCTACTCTGCTTATACATTCACCGCCTATTAGCCCCACTCCGTCTCTTACTGCAAGGGAATTACTGATGTGGGGGAAGTTTCAGGCCTTCTTGGAAGATCCGAGATTCTATACGAGACATATTTGCTAGTCTACGCATGGATGTTGGATACCTGAATCGTTGCACATTACTGGAGAGTTACCTGGTGTCACAGCTTACCTTGTTTCCAGTGCCACCACTTCAGCAACGTTCGGTGTCATTCCACACGTCATCTGCAGGCGCAAGGCTTGAGAGTGAAGCAGGCCTCTGTTTTATGTCATGCTTCCTGTAGTCTCCTCCTACCTACTTCCTTCCTCTGACCCTACTCCTCCTACCTACTTCCTGAGGAGGGGTTTAACAGGCAGCCTGACTCCTGACTCAGTTGCCCTTGCATTGTTGTTCATAGCAGTTCTATTACCTTGGGCTCTGTGTATGATCTGGCTAATCTTCAATCCAACCAGGTGCTGACCTGTGGCTCTGTCTGACTATTCTTTTGTCTATCCCTATAGTGGATACCCAACCTGGTGCAGACCCGATGCTCTGGCTGACTACCTGAACTGTGTATGACCTGGCTTGTCTGACTACCCCCTCTGGTGCTGACTTGTGGCTCTGTCTGACTATTCTTATGTTTGTTCCTTGTACCTAGCAGACACCCAATCTAGTGTGGACCTGGGGCTCTGGTAGACTAGCTCCGATGCTGACTGCAGGCGTAAGTCAGGTATCCCTTTCCTTATACTGACTGCAGGCGTGAGTCAGTTATCCATTTCCTTATACTGACTGCAGGCATGAGTCAGATATCTCTCCCTTCTGACTGCAGGCGTGAGTCAGTACTCTCGCTACGTCGGATCAAGATTCAGTGTTCCTGTCCCTGCTCCTGGTTCCTTCAGAGACTACCAGTGGCTGAAGCCTAGTCTTCAGCAGAGTGGCCAAGCTTGGCAGCGTACTATTTCTGATGGCACTGCTCGCTGGCTTGTAACCCTCTGCTTGACACTTGTGCATATAGTGTGATCTACTTTTCTATTATTAATAAATTTTGCATTTAACTATACCGTACTGATTCCTGAACGTTATTGGGGAAACTGTGACATCTGGCAGCTGTACAAGCTGCACAAAGAGCATGTATGCCTACGCCTATCTCCAACTATGCCAACCCACTCCCACTTCAGATCTTTGGCTCCGATATATTCAGAGTTACATATTGTAGATGCCTTCTACTGAAAAGACCAACCTACCTCTATCTACAGGCGGATGTTATCAAGAGTTTTGGGTCTGGTGCTCAATCATGTTGCTGAGTCAGCATTTCAGGATCTTAACCTCCTCCTACTACACGGCAGGGTCATTGTTTGGCATATCTCACCTTGGGATCCAGGAATTACAGTGTTTGGGTTTGTTAGGGCTCCGGTGTGTACAATGACTTCAACTTCAGCTTGTCTTGGATGACTGTTGCGCTCAATAATGGACGGCAGTGACTATGGAGGGTATGTCCCTATCTATTATGTTTTTTCACTACTCCCAGAATGAAAAATTATTATTCTCAAGGACTATGTTTTCCCATAATGGGTATGATGGTCTGTATATTCCCCAAGGAACTATGGGATTATCACGGTCCCCGTGATTCCCTGTCAATCTATGACTGTGTACCTTTGCATTGGAGGAGTCTGATTGGCCCACCCAGGATGTGCCTTTATATGCTGGAGTTTGGGCACTTGTCAGTTGCCTTTTCGTGGTGTTCCTGTTGCTGCGCCTTGTTGCTGAATTCCAGTGTCTCCTGTGTACCGACCCGGCTAGTCTGACTCTTCTCCTGTTCCTGCTCCGTGATTTGACCCGGTTCTGGCTGACGACCCTGCTCTGTGATTTGACTCGGTTCTGGCTGACGACCCTGCACTGTGATCTGACCCGGCTCTGGCTGAAGACCCTGCTCCGTGATCTGACCCGGCTCTGGCTGACGACCTGCTCCGTGATTCGACTCGGTTCTGGCTGACGACCCTGCTCCGTGATTCGACCCGGTTCTGGCTGTTGATCCTGCTCCGTGATTGACCGCTCTCCGGTGGTGTTCCTGCGGCTGTTCCCATCCGGTTCCGGTTATCGCTCCTGTCTGGTTGCTGCTCCAGTGTCCTCCGGTCGCGCTGGCGACATTCTGAACTGTTTTCGCTGTTCCTGTCTTGCTCATTCAGCTGTAGCCCGAGGTTGCCTGCCATTTACTCGCTGAGCATTGCTCTTCTGTATGTACCAGATTAACCCGTGCAGTGCCTGTAGTCTCCGGTTACGTGCCACTTGTTTAGCTTGCCAAGCCTCTGTTGGTTCATTGAGCCGTTACACTTTCAGTCTCCTATTGACGCCATACCAGTCCTTGCAGAGCTCCGCTTGTCCGGTGTTCGGGGTGCACCGTGACCACGCCAGTTGGGGCCGGTAGTCTGTTCGCTCTTGCTATAGGATTCTGTGTGACACCGGAAGGGTGTTCTGGCTCCGTTTCTCATTCTCTCAAAGTGTACAGTTCCACCTGCACTGCTCTGTTGCAACTATCATCTACTGTGGCATCCCAAGGGCTTCGTAACACAATCCATTTGGCACACGCAGGGTTACTTACTACTCACATTCTGGGTGATTCCTATTCTGGTTACTTCAGGTTTGGCAGTAGCATTCCTCCTAGCCCACGGTGGTGGTACTGGCTCAGCTCAGAGCAACAGGGGCGCATCCCGTTTCTGCTTAGAGAGTGATACAGTGCTGATCCTGTGTTCCTTGCTCTACATCTAGAGACTGTTCTCCAGAGACTGATATCTATCCTGGGCATTGGCCAATCTAACCTGAGCCTCTCCAGTTGCTCCTGTTAACCCTTTGGGGTTGCTACAGCCTTTAACTGTACTTATTCCTCTGTTTATATTACCCATACCTTGTCTGTATTTGTCAGTACTGTTCTTACCTGTGCTGGCCCCTTGGGGCACTGTTTATCATTCTGATTCAATAAAACTGTGTTTTTACTTTATAACCTGGTCTGAGTGTCTGAAAACCGTAAGAGGGATGTTGTGTGCATCTAGCAGGTGTTGGAGCCTCGCGGGGAGACCCTCTTGGGCCTGGAGGGCTCCCGGTGGCTCCAGACGATGTACCGTGTATTATAAATTGTAGAATGCATTGTTTCTGGGATGCTGGGGATTATTTCTAGCGGGGGGTTTTTTGCCCCTGGTTAATGTCGCGCTTAGTACATTATCAGTCCAAAGTGTTTCAGCTCCCCTCCGCACTGCTGTCCAAGCAATACTGTCTATTATAAGGAGTATTCCCTCCTTTTTTCATTTAAAAGAGACGTTTCTGCTGTTTATCAGCTATTCTATGTCGATCTGATCACTATTAAGGCATTGTTTTACCGGCTTGCATTTGGGATTTTGTTGCTATGCCGCAGATCTTGGAGTAGTTCAATTTACCTTACACTCTGAGACCTCTTGCCCTGTTCTATATATATATTTATGTTTATTATATATCTATTATATCTATGTACATTTTTGAACACTGATCTGTTGTATTTTAAGTGATGCCTGTATTACTTTGATATACAGTTCCCGTCTGCTGCTGATTACCTGACTCTTTGTGTGTATAGACAGGTCTGCAGGTTTTTTGTTTCGTCCACTTTTTCATTTGATATTAAATTCCCCCCATCTCCCCCTTGAGCCACTACATGCATGTACAACAGAGGCAGGGGCCCTGAGACCTGTTGCCCTGTCCACATTTTTTCTACTTTTCCTCCCTCTGTCCTACTTCCCCCTTTGCAGATATGATCTTTCGCTGCTTGTTATGGCTTTCCTTTGTTCCCTTACCTGTTGTCCTTTTTTATTCACTTTAGACTGTCTCCCACCTCTCTATTGCTCAGGGAATTTGTATACCCTGACCTGATTACCTCATACTACAATTTTAGTCTCAGTGGTGTTGCTTTACTGGCATTCCTATTGTCTAAGGTGCTTATTCAATTACTGAAGCGTAGTATCATTTACTTTAAAATTAGATGAAACTGTGATGCTTTATAATCTACAACATTGTTTGAAATGTGTACGATGACAACTTATATGTATCTTACACTGCACTCACTGTTTGAGCTTTTCTGTATTTTGAACATTTCAATAAAGCTTTTTTTAAAAAAAATAAATAAATAAAATGTGGGTGGCCTCTTACTTTTCAGACATGCTGAGTCTCTGCATACCGTTTTTGTCCCAAGAGATGAAGCTCTGTCAAATGCTGGTGCTTCTCCTCATTCGCAACCGTTCAGTTCTCCTCCTCCTTCTCATCCAGATTACACAGGTTGGCATCCACCATCTTTTTCACGTGCAGCTTCTATGTGTTGCAGAGCTCTGTATGCTCCTTTGTCTGGAAGTAGGTTGGGCCCATAGCACTTTCCCTATCCTAACCACCAATTAAACACCAATTAAAGAATAAGAAGGGGTCAATGAAGCAAAAAAAAAAAAAAAAAAGGCCACATAGACCTGATAAATTGAATAGAATCAGGCACATATAATATCAAAATACAGAATTATTCCATATAACCAGGATGTACATGCTCCAAATAAAGTTAATCTCTTTAAATGATTGCAATATTTCATTCACTGATAAGCATGTTTCATCCACTGACAGTTAATACCCATGCAAATCTTCATTCCATATCTTCCTGCATGTATGTCACAGCACTTTTGTGCTCCAGACTTTAAATAAAACTGAATGTGACTTCATACTGGACTGTATGTATGGCAAACAATGGAAATGAAAGTGGGTGGTCTCAAACAACCTCATATACAAACCTCAACAGAACAATAAATGAATTTTGCTCTAAAATACCAATTTTAATAATCAGAATTCTGGTACATAGTCATTTTTAGGAATGGGTGAAAATGTTCACATCATAAGAGAAACAGGAGCTAGCTCATTGCATTGACATCAAAGGGAAGACTGAATTTATCCCACTAAGTGACAAGTTCCCCTTCTTTTTCCCCAGGTATAGAGTTGAAAAGGGGTGTCATGTTCCTGCATTATGTCATTCCATGTTTGTGAGAGGAAGAGAAATCAGCACATTTTTGAGCTAGAGAAGACAGTCTAATATAGTGGAGTTGAAGCTTAGTTTAGGATGTCTTGTAGACAGAAAATGTGTTCTGTATATTAGGGGAGTCTAGGGGGACTCTAGGAGACAGGAAGGGAGAAAGGATGTTGACCCCCCACATACCCCAAAATACTGTGTGACTGACTCGGAAGACACAGGCAGAAGTGATCCAGGTTTCTTCCTGATCTGGCTGTTTTATCTGCCCTAGTGGAGTCTGGGGGTGTAAGAAGGGAGCAAAGAAAGTGTATCCCAAATACCTCAAAATGTTATGTGAACGAGTAGACACAGGCAGATGTGATCCAAGTTCTTTCCTGATCTGGCTGTTGTCTTAGTGCAGGAGGAGTCTGAGAAAGGAGCGAAGGAGAACTACCACAAATACCCCAAAATTTTGTGTGACTGACTGGGAACACACAGAGGTGTACTTCCTGTTCTGGCTATTATCTCTGTGCTAGGGGAGTCTGGGGGTGTGAGAAGGGAGTAAAGGAGTTTACCCCAAATACCCAAACATTTTGTGTGACCAAGTAGACACAGGTAGTGGTGATCCAAGTTCCTTCCAGATCTGGCTGTTATCTCTGTGTCAGAGGTGTCTGATAGTGTTAGAAGGGAGCAAAGGAGAATTAGCCCAAAATTGCAACTGGGAAGACACAGGCAAATGTGCTCCAAGTTTCTTCTAATGTGGCTGTTATCTCTGTCCTAGGTGAGTCTGGGGTAAGAAGCATTTGAACAGGTGTATTTTTTTCATTTTTTGTTAACAGTGATAGGGTGGAGAGTTAATTAAAATAAATAAATAAATAAATAAATAAATAACATTTAAAAAAAACATATAGGTGACAGAGACAGGGACCCTGACATGAGCTGTGGCAGAGGCAGACTGATACTAGACACGATATAGTATTTTGTAGAGATCCAAGACAAGTCATCACATACAATCAGTTCTATAGTGTAAAAAACACACACAGCAGATGAGTAATGTCCAGCAAACGCACAAGAGGTGGGGATGGGGGTGAAAGGATTAGGAGTGGTTCAGGAATGTATGAGTAAAGGGGTAGTCTAAAAACTGGCTGCAACCATGGTGGCTGCAGTGTGTGCAATAAATGATAATGATCCCTCTAATCCTCAGAAGAAGGAAGTTTACCAAAGTTCCACAAAAAGTTTCACCAGCACCAGTACTATTAATAAACCATCTAAAAACACTGAAGACAATAAATCACATTCCAGTGTTGATGGCATAGTGTAGATGGTGTAGCAGCTCAACCAACTGCTGCATCTGACAAAAAAGAAATAGTCTGAGACTTCTAAAAGCTTAAGGAATATAAATGTAGTGGGGAAGAAGCTGCAGGTGATGATGAGGATGTCCTAATGACTGATGATGATGATGATGATGTAGATCTAGAATATATACCTGTTCTTCAGATACAGATGAAGTTGAAAATGAGAGAGATGATGACATGGCCCGAAAATTAGCTGAAAGGCAAAGGCTCCATATTCCACCACTGAAAAGGAGCACTGTGCCTGTCTCTAAAAAAATTGGAAAGTCTTGCCCTAGACACAGGGCTGGTACAAGGATTTCTGCCACCTTAGGCAAAAACCTAATTTTGCTGCCCCTTTGCCCCACCCCATATGCCCCACCCCTTTATGCCCAGCCCACCTTTTTTAATGACTGCTACCTTAGCACCTTAAGTGCTACTTAACAGATGTTTGACAAAAAAGTTAGAGGACAGCTTGTAGTTCATAGTAGTTCTTATATAAAAACCGCTACAATGCATGGATTCATGTCTGGTACCCCAAGGGTTAAAGCCTAAAATCAACTATATTTTACCCTATACATCGCCACGTGTTGGACAGCTCTCCTTCTTCCTTATTCCCCAGTCTGGTTAACTCATCGAACGTTCCAGCATCTCTCACTGCTGAGATTGCTAAAAGGTGTATTGGGTGCAGAGGGAAACAGCAAAGAGGAGCCTGGACCATGGTAAAGTACATACCCAAACCAGTGGCACCCTGCCAAGCCCATCTATTTCCCAGAATGGCAAGTGTGATTGATACAAGAGAATGCACACCCAGCACAAAGGACTTTCTGTGTTGACCCTTCAAGGACCAAAGGGCTTAATCTGTTTGAAGGTTTTGAGATGTGACATCATGTATTATTATATTAAACCTCTGATATAAAATTGAACAAACTGGAGCTAGCCGGAGGGACACCTTTTTTTTTTTTTTCTATTTGTTTGTTTTTTTATAATTCAATGTTTTATTAGTTTTCAAAGAGCACAGAGTACAGAAAGAGAAAAAAGGAATGGAAAACAAGAAATGACCAATACAGAGTCCAATCAGGCAAAATGAGAATAGAACAATACCAAGAGTATCAGAAACTCCCCATAATTAGCTATCCAGCAATGGGTGCACATTATCAAGATAGGCATAGCAACACCTGATAAGCTGAAAGGGGTCAAAGAGAAGGGAGGAAAGAAAAGTTAAGAAGAGAAGAGAAAGGGGGAAAATAAGGGGGAGGGAAGGGGGGGAGAAAAGGAAAAGACCGACAACCACAATAATGCATTGCCCACAAATAACCGGAGCAAAAGGTCCCCATGAAACTCAGACGGAGCCACTATAGCAATCCACGGAGACCAGATCCAGAGATATCCAGAAGAAGAATTATGAATATACGTTGTAAGTTTGTCCATCCGGATTAGACCCCAGAAGCGGCCATCCAGGGCAGCATGGGAAGGAGGCAAAGAATTCAAGTATTGGGCAATGTGGCAGTGAGTCATGGCACAAACCCGGAAAACCAGCTTATTAGCCAGCCTGGAGAGGGGCAGGGTGCGGGAAGCTCTATTTAACAAGGCCATCGATGGGTCCGGAGACAACCCAAACCCCAAAGCTGAACCCAAGAGTCTAAACACATAGGCCCACACCTTGCAACCGAGGGGCAGGACCACCACATGTGACGATAAGTGCCCTCCACCCCACAGCCACAAAAGCAGAGCTGGGAGGTGGAGGAGAATATGCGATGCAGTCCAACAGGACTATAGTACCATCTAGGCAATACTTTATACGCATTTTCCTTGACCAAGGTACAAGGGGTCAGACTATGGACATTAGCCGTAATTCCCAGAGGGCTCGATAAGACAGTGTCCCCCAGCCCATCCCCCCACCCACCCCATATGGAGAGATAAAGAGAATGTAACATGTGGGGAGGGGCAGCATAGAAAACCCCACCAGGGAAAACAAGGGAAAAACTGGCAGGGGAGGGAAGGGGGAAGGGGGGGACCCCTGGGGGAGCAGTGGCACCTCTAAAATCCCCTGTGTACTGGGAAAGGGAAAGATTAAAGGGCCCCCTCACTCGAGAATACGGGGAAAGACGACAAAAAAAAGGCCCCAGCCACCCGTCTCACCGGGGCTAGAATGAGTATATAGGGACACAGACCTCCCCTCTGGGAAACAAAAACCCAAATATAGCTGGATCTCTTAGAGAAAGAAATGTACCTGTAGAAATACATAACAGTACAATACACAAAGAATAACCCGAAAAAGAAGGTATAATAAGCAATGCAGTACAAACTGTAAGGTATAATAACAGCAAAATGTAGTGTGACAGTCCCAATATGGAGAAAGTCCAGGCAGGGGTCAGATGTCCTTCCATGCAGGCACTTGGTCCCCAGAACAAACAGAAAATTCAACCAGGTGCGGCCAAGGTCTCACCGCCGCACTGGGCGACCGGGACTCAAGAGCTGCAGCCTGTAGCAACCAAGGATCCAAAGGGAACAGCATCTTCATGCAGGAGCTTCTCCTCCATAAGGAGAGAAGTCATCATATAAAGATTGCACCTCCAGGGGCATCTCCAGACCCAGCTTTCTGAAGAAGAATTTACACTCAGACGGGTCCTGTAACTGAGCCAAGGCGCCGTTTCTAGAAGCCACCAGGCGAAACAGGAAACCCCAGCAGTAAGTAATGTTAAGCGAGCATAAGTAGGTCGTCACAGGGCGTAGAGTGCGCCTCTTTTGAAGGGTAGTGGGAGCCAGATCAGCAAAGAACTGGGGAGTCACACCATCCAACTCAGGGGCCCCATTCTGCACCACCTTCATAATCGACTCCTTAGTAGTGTAAAAGGTGAGACAGAGCCTCATGTCTCGTGGCCGGGCCTCCGCAGCAGGTTTAGGCCGCAAGGCTCGGTGGACGCGGTCCATCGTCAACATATTCCCAGGCATATCAGGCAAGATGGTAGAAAAGTACTTCTGCAGAAAAGCAGGTAGATCAGTCACTGATTCTGGAATATCCCGGATGCGGATGTTTGATCGTCTTGAACTGTTTTCCAGGTCCTCTAGGGCATCATGAAGCCTTCTATTTTTGGCCTGCATGCGGCCCAGCTTGTCCCGCAGCTCAGACTGAGAGGTCGAGAGTGAAGTTACCCTGTTCTCTAGGGCATCACTACGGCTCACAATGTGCTGAATCTCAGCTTTTAGCTGATTCATGCTGGATTGGAATTTCTCAAATAAATCCTGTTTAACTGACAGTAGCAGGTCTTTCAGGGCATCCATGTCTTGTTTGGTGCAAGGCAGGGCCACCTCCAAGCCTGCCCACGAGGTTGCTGGTGCCAAAGACCCCGAGCCACGCTTCTAAAAAAAGTCCGGCGGCTGAACAGGTTTTTCCGGCTTTTGGTTCCTCTGTGACATAGTGGCGGCAGGTGAGTATTCACTCCACCGCAAAAGATGAACAAATCCAGGGAGAACTCTAAATTTAGCTAGTGTGGGTGACCAGGGAGCAGGAGCCTCACAGACACACATCCATACCCTTCAGGCAGCAGGCCACACCCCCTGGGACAACTTGTTTTTAGCAGGGCCATGGCTGTCTGGTGGTAAGTACTTACTGGTTTCTTCCTTTAGACTAGACATGTCAAATGCAGACAGCTCAGGGCCACTCACATATATACGCAACACTATAAACATAATTTACTTATCTGTTGTGCAACTAAAGAAAATGGACCAAAAATACTGATCCTGTTCTTCATCAGTGATTACAGTGCCAGTAATTTATGCAATGAATCATCTTAGAAAATCGGTCAACGACCATGAGGATGACAGTGTGACCATTATACAAAGTGAGGTCGACTATGAAGTCCATGGCAAGGTGTGATCATGGCTTCTCCCCATTGGGTATTGGTGGAAGAAGGCCCACTGGAAGGTGACGGGGTGATTTGGTCTGCGCACAGACTGGACAGGCAGCGACAAAGGCAGCAACATCTTTGCTAAGTTCTGGCCATCAGAAGAGACGGAAAACCGACCAGAGGACCTGGTTCTTTTCGGGATGACCTGCTGATTTCGTATTATGGTAGGTGGCAAGCACTTTGGTACGGAGGTCAGTAGGTACAAAACAGCACCCAGAGGGAGTCTAAGCAGGTGCATCAACTTGGGAGGCTTGTATTTTCTCCCCAAGGGGAGATGTTATGCTTGTACGTATGGTGGCGAGTACTTTGTCCTGAGGAATAATAGGACAAGGAGGACTCTCCTCTTTAGCGCCCAAGAACTGTCTGGATAGGGCATCAACCCAGACATTTTTAGTACCTGGCAGGTACGAGACCACATAATTAAAATGAGACAAAAATAAGGCCATCTGGCCTGTCTTGGAGACAAGCGCTTAGCTTCAGACAAGTAGGTAAGGTTTTTATCATCTGTGAGGATTAGGACTGGCATGGAAGTTCCCTTGAGCAAATTCCTCCATTCTTTGAGAGCCAGTATTATCTCCAGAAGCTCTCAATCACCAGTCTCCTAATTGCACTCCAAGAAATACCCACATGGGTGCAACTGGCTCTCAGGAGGAGGGTACCTACTCCTGTCTCAGACGCATAAACCTCAAGTATGAATGGAAGCTCAGGTTGAGGGTGTACCAAAATAGGTGCTGCTGCAAAAGCAACTTTTAGTGACTCAAATGCCCTGATGACTTCTGGGGACCAGTGAGTGGAGTTACCATCTTTTTTGGTCGGTAAGAGGTTTTACAATACAGGAAACATTGCGGATACATTTCCTATAGTAGTTCACATAGCGAAACTGACCTCTGAAATTACATACCCCAAGGAGGTGACCTGTTTGCGGTGGAACTCACACTTCTATAATTTGCAAAATAGGTTATTTTTAGTGTTGAGCGAGCATGCTCGGCCGATGCTCGGATCGGCTCGAGCATCGCTCTGCTCGGCACATGGCGGTACTCGTACGAGTACCGCCATGTGCTCGCCCGGCATGTTCGGGTGGCGGGGATCTGTGCCGAAGGAGGCACAGATCTGAAGACGCTCCGCTGGACCACCAGGGACTGGAGGTAGGGGGCATTGCGGAGATGAAGGGGGCATAGCGGAGATGAAGGGGGACATTGCGGAGATGAAGGGGGTATAGCGGAGATGAAGGGGGCATAGCGGAGATGAAGGGGGACATTGCGGAGATGAAGGGGGCATTGCGGAGATGAAGGGGGTATAGCGGAGATGAAGGGGGCATAGCGGAGATGAAGGGGGACATTGCGGAGATGAAGGGGGCATTGCGGAGATGAAGGGGGCATAGCGGAGATGAAGGGGGACATTGCGGAGATGAAGGGGGCATTGCGGAGATGAAGGGGGCATAGCGGAGATGAAGGGGGACATTGCGGAGATGAAGGGGGCATTGCGGAGATGAAGGGGGCATAGCGGAGATGAAGGGGGACATTGCGGAGATGAAGGGGGACATTGTGGAAGAGGGGCATTGTGGAGATGAAGGGGGGCATTGACCAGGCACCCTCCCCTCATCAGAGCAGGGGGTGCCTGGTGTAATGCTCGTGTCGCCCCATTCAATTCAATGGGGCTCGGGTGCTCGGCCGAGCACTCGAGCCTCCGGCGGTGCTCGGTCAGAGCACCCGAGCACCCGAGCATCGGGGTGCTCGCTCAACACTAGTTATTTTCTCTTAATCTTTGCAGGACTTGGTTTACCTCTGTGTGGTGGCTTTCCATGGAGGAGGAATGGATCAGAATGTGATCTAATTATACCACCATGCACTGTTGGAACATGTCCATGAGGACATCAATCAAGAATTCTTGGAAAACCGCAGGAGCATTGCAGAGACCAAAGGGCATTACGAGGTATTCGTAATGCCCACTTCTGGTGTTAAATGCAGTTTTCCATTCATGGTCCTCCTTTATCCATACGAAATTATACACCCCTTGCAGGTCGAGCTTAATGAATATCTTAGACCCTTTCAATTGATCGAATAGCTCAGAAACCAGTGGAATAGGGTAGGCGTTCTTAACAGTGACATGATTGAGCCTCCTGTAGTCAATACAGGGTCTCTTTTCACCACTCTTTTTCTTCACAAAGAAGAATCCGGTTTCAGCAGGAGAGGAGGACTTGTGGATTAACCCAGCACATCCGCAACATACTCCTCCATGGCCTTATTCTCCGTGACAGAAAGAGAGTAGACTCAACCTCGAGGAGGTATGGCACCCAGTTGTAGTTCAATGGTACAATCGTATGAGCTGTGAGGTGAGAGCTCACCAGCCCCACCTTTACTGAATACATCACGGAACTCTTGGTACTCCTCAGGCAGCAAAGAGACCAAGGATGTGGTTAGCACACTCCCCAGTTTTACTAGGCATGTCTTGGAACAGTTGGGTGACCATGTCATGACTTCAGCCCTTGCCCAATCGACCGTGGGATTGTGTTTGATCAACCATGGATAACCCAGGATCACAGGACAGTGAGGAGAGTGGATCACCTGGAATTGTAAGGTTTCGTGATGGAGAACCCCTACAGCCATAGACAAAGGAGCGGTTTCATGGGTGACCTGTGGTGGCTGTAGTGGTCTACCATCAATCGACTTGAGGGTAAGTGGAGTGGTATGGAGCTGCAATGGAATGTAGTACTTCTGGGCGAAGTCACTATCAACAAAGAGGCCTGCTGCACCTGAGTCAATAAGTACCTCTGAAGTAATGGAACTTTTGCCCCAAGAGAGCCCAACGGAGACTAGTGGTTTATCAGTATGAATATCTGAGGATACTGAGACACCACCTAAGGTTTTTTCCCCTATAAGTCGCTAGGTGCGCTTGTCCCGGACATGTGGCACAATTTCACAGTAGATGCCCTGCCTTACTGCAGTAAAGGAACAGGCCCTCCCTCCTCCTCAAGGCCCTGTCATACCTCTCACAACACTGGAATCACCATTGACAGCCAGAGTTGGAGCGGCAGCAGCTATAGGGTCAGCCTGCGCCGAGGATTGCTGAGGCGGTGGAACCAGATGCTCAGTACGGAGCAACAAAGCCTGGAGGGCTGCAGCAAACTGGCCCATGCGCTGGTCTACCTGGTCCAGTCTGAAAAAAATACTTGGTGGATTGCCTGCATCTCCTGAGTTCATGGCCCTTGTGTACTGTTAGGGACCAGGAACCAGACAGGACACGAAAAGGTAAAATGTGAATCACCTTTATTAGTGCAACAAAAACAGAAGCATGATCCAAGAGCATAAACCAAAAGACACGCCAGGGTCAGGAACCAAGACAGGTATTCAGCCGAGCCGGAGTCAGGAAACCAGAAGTCTGCGATGTCAGGAACAAGCCAAGGGTCAGAAGCACAGAAGTCAGTGACGTCTGGAACAAGCCGAGGGTCTGGAACACAGCAAGCAGGAGTGCAGGAAAATTCACAGCAGCCAGCAGCAACAGGTTAGCAAACAAACACAAAGACAATGAGGATGTGAGACAAGCTGCTATATATACCCTGAGAGGGTTGGCTGATAACAGTCAGGTGAGTAATCAGAGAGGTCAGCTGATTCATACTGAGCCAGAAACACAGAAGACAGCAGCAGTGGGTAGCAGAGCACTAGATTAGCTCAGACAGCAGAATCAATAGGCAGAATGGGAGCAGCTCAGCAAAACCTTGAAATCAGCCAAAACTGGGCCTGGCTGGACTGGGATGGAGAGGTGGTGCTGCGCAGATCTCTGTTCCACCTCGCTCTGCTTCCACTCACTGTTTGGCAGCTTCTCCTGCTCCTCATGTCCAGAAACTCTTCACGTTGTTTTTCCTCCCAGTAATGCCAACAATTTGCCAGCTCCAGCTTGTGACTCGTTCGTCAGGATGTGGCGGCAGAAGGTGGCTTTGTAGGCACTCGCTCTTTTCAGAGCGGCACCTCTCTCTCTCCTCTTCACTTCCTGCAACAGGTACAGCACAGCTGTTGAGGTGCTTTTGTCTCTGCACGGTGCCCCCAGGAGATGTACGCCCTAGGCCAATGCCTACCTTGCCTACAGGTAGCGCCGGCCCTGCCTGGACAAGCAAAGATTCCAAAAACTACACAGTCATTCTGTCAGTCTTCATTAGCATTGTCACCGTTTCCAAGTTCCACTCAGCCAAACACATACCAATAGTGCTGAGTAACCAGCAACAACATAGGTTATCAGCATCCACAGCCTTACCTATGATGAGTGCCTCTGTTGCTGTTGGAAGTGCAGCACCTATGTGACAACTATTACTACAATTTCAGCAACATCTAGCCCCAGTAGTAGCAGCAGCCTCTCAGGAACCCCTCAGTCTATGAAGTCCACAGTTTGGAAATATATCACTCACAATTCAAAAGTTAAGCATGTTGCTATCTGTTGTCTGCATAAGAAGCATGTGAGCAGAGGAAAAGCAGGCTCACATCTAGGCACCTCCTGAATGAGATCCCACCTGAAGCATCACCACTGCTCTGACTGGGAGACACACCATGAACAAGTCAGAGGTGGCACAACTTGAGGTTGCAGGAGTACTCCTAAATGTTCCTGGGGTTCTGGGGTACATAATATAAGAGCTGTTGAGGTGTCAGAAAGTGTGCAAAGATTGTCAGTGCCTGTTTTTGGAGATGACCAGATTCACAGAGTGCCCACACATAGAGTGCCCACATGTTTGTATATATAATGTTTCTATATTTGTGTAAATATGCGACTCTTTATTCTCCAGGAAATATGTGAAAATTAGAGAAATCTCAATGTATTCTTCCTGATAAAATATTTTCTAAATAAATAAACATACCACCACCACCCCACCACCTCCACAAGTCATGTAATTAAAGCAATTAAGTTACACAGTTCTTCCACTATGTACTGCCACTCGTACTTATTAAGTTCTTAGAAAAATAATGTAAAATTAGGCTGGTGTAATAGTAAAGTTACCATCATGTTGCTGTTGACATGCTACCCTTTCCATTCGAAACAGAGGCTTTTAAGAACTGATGTCATGTGTTGCATCCTGGTGGAATATCCCAAGCCACAGTTATTTTTCAAGGATGGTTGTGCCAATGTTACTTAAGCAGGAAGGTAGTGTTATGGGCAAAGGACAAAGGTACAAAGGACATATGGATTTGATTTGTAGACAGTGTCAATGACAGGCAGGGACAGTTAAAAATATGTTGACTGATAAGAGAAACAGAGACAAGCAGGTGATTCCTTACCTGATCTGTGACTGAGAGCAACAGTGACAGATAAAGATATAGCTCACTCATTATTTTCAGACAGAAAAATATCACTCCACCAGCTAACAGCTGTGCGGTGTGCTTTACATTAAAAAGCAACAGTACTATCATAATGTCCACCAAACATGCTAGGTGCAGGGGTAAGGGGAAGGGAATGTTGGAGGTAGTAAAGTTGTACAGTAACTGATGATGATGGTGACATTGACAATTAATCTCTCCCTCATGAAGGGCATGTTTATAAAAGTGATATGGAAAATTCCATCACCAGTAGTAGTACTAAACTAAAGACAATGAGGAGTCACATGCTGGTGTTGTCATTGTAGGGGAAGATTTAGTAGTAAGACTGAGTGCTGCATCAGACATTGACAGTAAAACACTGCTGCAAACTAGTAGTCAATCTTCTTTAAATCCCTCTAAGGAGAAATATGAAAATAATGTGTTTCAAACCCACAAGTCTATTAAAGTAGTGGGAATGGGGAGGAAGATAATTCTGTAGAGAACACTGTTGCCGATTTATTAATGATGTTGAATTAGACTATGCCTCTCCACTTTCTTCTCTTCATTGTTCAGATACATAAATTAGAGAGGACGATTAATGAGATATGGTCTAAAATTAGCTGAAAGGAAAAAAGCTCAGTGTTCCATCTAGAGAGGAGTAATATGTATGTTTATAAACTCTTTTAGAGGTCTTATGGAAAGTCCAGCCAAGGAATCATGCCTAACAGTGCACAATCATCGTGGTCATCATAAGCATCACTACTTCAAAGTCCGGCCCCCACCCAGGCAATCTCAGTATTTTGGACAAATAAGCAGGACCACAGGTCAACATCTTAAGCCTTAACTATTATGAGTGCTTCTGCTGTTGTTGAAAGTGCAAAGAAAAAAAACCCTGATGCTAGCACTACTGGCACATCAAGCTCCATAAAACAGTAGTCCCCCAGGAATCTGACAGTCTGAGAAATCTACTTCACTAATTATTAGTGTTGAGCGAGCATGCTCGGCCGATGCTCGGATCGGCTCGAGCATCGCTCTGCTCGGCACATGGCGGTACTCGTACGAGTACCGCATGTGCTCGCCCGCCATGTTCGGGTCTCCTCCCCGCACGTTTTGCGGCTGCTGCGCAGCCAATAAACGTGCAGGGAGGCTCTGACATCAGTGTAATGCCAGCAGCCATGTTGGCTGCTGGCATTACACTGATTGGCTGGCCAGAACCCGTGGTCGGGTGCTGTATAGCACCTGACCAGCGAGTTCGGCTCAGTCTTAGCCAGGGAGAGCTGAGGATAGGAAGGGAAAGTCAGTGTAGGGAGGAAAAAAAGCAAAATTGTGAAAAAAAAGAACCAAAAGTCCTTTTTAGGACTACTGTGTGTGGGGGCAGCAGGTTATTTTGTGTGGGGGGAAAAAAACAAAAAAACAAAAAAAAATATATTCTGTTTAGTGTGCAAAGTTGCAGATTAGAGCACATTCTGTTTAGTGTGCACAGTTGCAGATTAGAGCACATTCTGTTTAGTGTGCAAAGTTGCAGATTAGAGCACATTCTGTTTAGTGTGCAAAGTTGCAGATTAGAGCACATTCTGTTTAGTGTGCAAAGTTGCAGATTAGAGCACATTCTGTTAAGTCTTCAAACTAAAATATCAAAGTCACATATTCCATTCAGTGTGCGTCGCCGCAGTTTAGTAGCACATTCTGTGTACTGTGCAGAGTTGCAGAATAGGAAGAAATACTGTTAAGTCTTCAAACTAAAATATCAAAGTCACATATTCCATTCAGTGTGCTTCTCCGCAGTTTAGCAGCACATTCTGTGTACTGTGCAGAGTTGCAGAATAGGAAGAAATACTGTTAAGTCTTCAAACTAAAATATCAAAGTCACATATTCCATTCAGTGTGCTTCGCCGCAGTTTAGCAGCACATTCTGTGTACTGTGCAGAGTTGCAGAATAGGAAGAAATACTGTTAAGTCTTCAAACTAAAATATCAAAGTCACATATTCCATTCAGTGTGCTTCGCCGCAGTGTAGCAGCACATTCTGTGTACTGTGCAGAGTTGCAGAATAGGAAGAAATACTGTTAAGTCTTCAAACTAAAATATCAAAGTCACATATTCCATTCAGTGTGCTTCGCCGCAGTGTAGCAGCACATTCTGTGTACTGTGCAGAGTTGCAGAATAGGAAGAAATACTGTTAAGTCTTCAAACTAAAATATCAAAGTCACATATTCCATTCAGTGTGCTTCGCCGCAGTGTAGCAGCACATTCTGTGTACTGTGCAGAGTTGCAGAATAGGAAGAAATACTGTTAAGTTTTCAAACTCAAATATTAAAGTCACATATTCCATTCTGTGTGTGTCACCGCAGTTTAGCAGCCTATTCTGTGTACTCTGCACAGTTGCAGAATAGGAAGAAATACTGTTAAGTTTTCAAACTCAAATATTAAAGTCACATATTCCATTCTGTGTGTGTCACCGCAGTTTAGCAGCCTATTCTGTGTACTCTGCACAGTTGCAGAATAGGAAGAAATACTGTTAAGTTTTCAAACTCAAATATTAAAGTCACATATTCCATTCTGTGTTCGTCACCGCAGTTTAGCAGCCTATTCTGTGTACTCTGCACAGTTGCAGAATAGGAAGAAATACTGTTAAGTTTTCAAACTCAAATATTAAAGTCACATATTCCATTCTGTGTTCGTCACCGCAGTTTAGCAGCCTATTCTGTGTACTCTGCACAGTTGCAGAATAGGAAGAAATACTGTTAAGTTTTCAAACTCAAATATTAAAGTCACATATTCCATTCTGTGTGTGTCACCGCAGTTTAGCAGCCTATTCTGTGTACTCTGCACAGTTGCAGAATAGGAAGAAATACTGTTAAGTTTTCAAACTCAAATATTAAAGTCACATATTCCATTCTGTGTTCGTCACCGCAGTTTAGCAGCCTATTCTGTGTACTCTGCACAGTTGCAGAATAGGAAGAAATACTGTTAAGTTTTCAAACTCAAATATTAAAGTCACATATTCCATTCTGTGTTCGTCACCGCAGTTTAGCAGCCTATTCTGTGTACTCTGCACAGTTGCAGAATAGGAAGAAATACTGTTAAGTTTTCAAACTCAAATATTAAAGTCACATATTCCATTCTGTGTGTGTCACCGCAGTTTAGCAGCCTATTCTGTGTACTCTGCACAGTTGCAGAATAGGAAGAAATACTGTTAAGTTTTCAAACTCAAATATTAAAGTCACATATTCCATTCTGTGTGTGTCACCGCAGTTTAGCAGCCTATTCTGTGTACTCTGCACAGTTGCAGAATAGGAAGAAATACTGTTAAGTTTTCAAACTCAAATATTAAAGTCACATATTCCATTCTGTGTGTGTCACCGCAGTTTAGCAGCCTATTCTGTGTACTCTGCACAGTTGCAGAATAGGAAGAAATACTGTTAAGTTTTCAAACTCAAATATTAAAGTCACATATTCCATTCTGTGTTCGTCACCGCAGTTTAGCAGCCTATTCTGTGTACTCTGCACAGTTGCAGAATAGGAAGAAATACTGTTAAGTTTTCAAACTCAAATATTAAAGTCACATATTCCATTCTGTGTGTGTCACCGCAGTTTAGCAGCCTATTCTGTGTACTCTGCACAGTTGCAGAATAGGAAGAAATACTGTTAAGTTTTCAAACTCAAATATTAAAGTCACATATTCTGTGTAAGATGAAGAAGGCGGGTAAAAAGGGACGGGGAAGTGGACGTGATCCTGATAGTTCAGGGCGCGGGTCAGGACGCGGAGAAACTGCCTGGTGCCAGAGCACAAGAAAGAAAGACATCCACCATACCTAGCTTCATGTCTCATTTCACAGGGCGTCGCAGGACATCACTCTCGAGGTCCGACCACTGCGAACAGGTGGCCGGTTGGATGTCAGCTGATACTGCTTCCAGTCGGTTAAGCACCACCCTGTCTTCCACCAAGTCCACTCTCAGTAGCCAAGAGTCTGGTCAACATAATCCTCACTCTGATCATCCTTCCTCCCACCATACACGGTCTGGTCAAAGAAGTGATCCCACACTGGGATATAGTGAGGAGCTCGTCTCATCACCAATCCTTCATTTGACCCTCTCTCCAAGCACGCTTGCAGAGGAACATGACATCTTGTGCCCTGATTCACAACCTCTAGAGGGTACCCAATCACAAGAAGATGACAGATGTGAAGGGCATTTAAGGTCAAAGGAAGTAGTGGATGATGATGATGATGATGAGACACAGTTGCCATTAAATCAACCACTATTTCCGTCTCAAGACCTTGTTGAGGAGAATGTTATACAGTTGTCAATGACTGAGTATGTGGTGGGATCAAGACATGAGGAGGATGATCAGAGTGAGGAAGTGGAGGAGGACTTGGTGGACGATGAGGTGACTGACCCCACCTGGGAAGGTGTAGAGCCGAGCGATGACAGCAGTCCTGAGGGTGAGCCATCTGCAGCACCACAACAGGCTGGAAGAGGCAGTGGTGTGGCTACAGAAAGAAGGCGGACCGCACCAAACCGGCCCGCAAATGTTCCACGGAGCACCCCCTTGCGTAAATCTACCTTGCCAAAGGGTAGGTGTTCCGCGGTATGGCGTTTTTTTAAGGAAAGTGCGGACGACAAAAGAATTGTAGTTTGCAACCTGTGCCACACCAGAATGAGCCGAGGCATGAACACTAGAAACCTCACCACCACCAGCATGATCCGACACATGGCATCCAAGCACCGTAGTAAGTGGGAGGAACGCCTGGATCGCCCATCTGTGTCTGCAGGCCACACCACTGCCTCCTCTTCCCCTGTTTTCGGTGCCGGCCAATCGCCTGTCGAAGGCGCAGGCCCGCATACCTCCCGCCCTGCACCTGTAGCATCTGAAGCACCATCAGCGACCACATCCACTTCCCTGTCCCAGCACAGCGTCCAAATGTCGTTACCCCAGGCATTTGAGCGCAAGCGAAAATACCCAGCCACCCACCCACAGGCCATAGCACTAACCTCACACCTTTCCAAATTACTGGCCATCGAAATGCTGCCATTTAGGCTTGTGGACACTGAGTCCTTCCGCAGCCTGATGGCAGCAGCTGTCCCTCGGTACGCGGTCCCCAGCCGCCACTACTTTTCCCGGTGTGCCATCCCCGCATTACACCACCATGTGTCCCGTAACATCACCCGTGCCCTGACCAACGCAGTTACTGGGAAGGTCCACTTAACGACTGACACATGGACAAGTGCTTGTGGCCAGGGACGCTACATTTCCCTGACGGCACACTGGGTGAATGTCGTGGAGGCTGGGAGTGACTCGGACCCTGGGATGGCACGGGTGCTACCCACGCCGAGGATTGCGGGCCCTACCTCCATCAGGGTTTCCGCCAGCACCTACGTTATTGGCTCCTCCTCCTCCGTTTCCACCTCCGAATTCTCTACACGCAGCGCCACTCCCCCATCAGCCAGTAGCTGGAAGCAGTGTAGCACTGCAGTGGGGAAGCGTCAACAGGCCGTGCTGAAGCTGATCTGCCTTGGGGACAAACAGCACACGGCCTCAGAGCTGTTGCAGGGGATTAGTCACCAGACCGAGCAGTGGCTCTCGCCACTCAACCTGCAACCAGGCATGGTTGTGTGTGATAATGGGCGTAACTTGGTGGCGGCTTTGGAGCTCGGCAAGCTCACACACGTACCATGCCTAGCGCATGTATTTAATTTAGTGGTTCAGCGATTTCTAAAAACCTACCCCAATGTGCATGATCTCTTGACCAAGGTGCGCCGCGTGTGTGCACATTTCCGTAAGTCATCTACAGCTTCGGCCGGCCTGTTGAAGCTGCAGCAGCGCTTACAATTGCCAGCTCACCGGCTGCTGTGTGACGTGAGCACGCGCTGGAACTCCACCTTCCACATGTTGGCCCGGCTTTGTGAGCAGCAGAGGGCAGTAGTGGAGTACCAGCTGTTACACGGTCGTCGCCTCTCCGTTCAACTTCCTGTAATCAGAAGTGAGGAGTGGGAATGGATGTCAGACCTCTGCGAGGTTTTACGCAATTTTGAGGAATCGACACAGATGGTGAGCGGCGATAACGCTATTATCAGTGTAACCATCCCACTTCTGTGTCTACTGAAACGCTCGCTGCTCACAATTAAAACCGACGCTTTGCATGTGGAAGAGGTGGAAATGGGGGAGGAAGAGCTTACACAAGGTGATAGCCAGAGCACCCTCACTTCGTCTTCTCAGCGACAATTGGAGGAGGCGGAGGAGGAGGAGGAGGAGGAGGAAGACACGGTTGCCTCCGCTACAGAGGGTAGCCATGGAACTTTAGTTCCATCTCTTCAGCGTGGGTGGGCAGAAGAGGAGGAAGAGGATGAGGATATTGAGAGTCATCCTCCTGGTGAGGACAGCGAAATCTTGCCTGTTGGTACTCTGGCACACATGGCTGACTTTATGTTAGGCTGCCTTTCCCGTGACCCACGCGTTGTACGCATTTTAGACAACACGGATTACTGGGTGTTCACCCTTCTGGACCCCCGCTACAAAGAGAATTTCTCATCTCTCATTCCTCCGGTGGAGAGGACAAGCAAAATGGTGCAATACCAGAAGGTTCTTGTTGAAAAATTGCTCCAAAATTTTCCATCTGACAACGCTGGCGGCAGAGTACGTGCTACCTTGGCCAACCGAGAAGGGGAGAAAAGGGGAGCACACAGCAGTTCCGACAAAGGCAGGGCAACACTCTCCAAGGCGTGGGACACCTTCATGACACCCCGCCAGCACCCTCACCCTGATGCGCAGCCTAGTGTCACAAGGAGGGAAAAGTTTTGGAAGATGGTGAAGGAGTACGTAGCAGACCGTGTCAGCGTCCTCAATGATCCCTCTGTGCCTTACAACTACTGGGTGTCCAAGCTGGACACGTGGTATGAACTGGCACTCTACGCCTTGGAGGTGCTGGCCTGCCCTGCCGCCAGCGTTCTGTCTGAGCGGGTATTTAGTGCTGCTGGTGGCATCATAACAGATAAGCGTATCCGCCTTTCCACCGACAATGCTGATAGGTTGACACTTATAAAAATGAACAAGGCCTGGATTTCCCCTGACTTCTCCACTCCACTGGAGGAAAGCCCCGGGGGAACATAAACTCACTTTACATATATTATTTACAATGATGGGAATACTCTGTATTCCCATTCACCCCTTCCACCCAAAAAATGGGTATATGGTTGACTCTTAATCTTCTCATCCTCCTCCTCCTCTTCCATATGCCCTGTGCTATAATTTTTATATAGGGCCAGCTCACCAGCGGGCCCTGTGATATAATTTTTATATAGGGCCAGCTCACCAGCGGGCCCTGTTTGACAATTTTTATATAGGTCAGCTCACCAGCGGGCCTTCTCATATAATGTTTTATTGGGTCAGCTCTCTAGCGGGCCCTCTCATATAATGTTTTATAGCGTCAGCTCACTAGCGGGCTTTCGCATATAATGTTTTATAGCGTCAGCTCACTAGCGGGCCTTCGCATATAATGTTTTA
The DNA here is from genome assembly GCA_037306005.1 of Rhinophrynus dorsalis. Lineage (NCBI taxonomy): Eukaryota > Metazoa > Chordata > Amphibia > Anura > Rhinophrynidae > Rhinophrynus > Rhinophrynus dorsalis. The sequence continues at coordinate 128,058,262 of CM074720.1, read as the reverse complement.
TAGCGTCAGCTCACTAGCGGGCCTTCGCATATAATGTTTAGGATGGTCAGCTCTGCAGCAGACCCTCACCCATAATGTTTTAGATGGTCAGCTCAGCGCACGTTTCCCTCTTAATCATGGCCTCAGTTCAATAAAATCAAGGAAATTTTTGGGAGAATTTGCCTCTGCGCACGTTTCCCTCTTAATCATGGCCTCACTTCAGAAAATCAAGGAAATTTTTGGGAGAATTTGCCTCTGCGCACGTTTCCCTCTTAATCATGGCCTCACTTCAGAAAATCAAGGAAATTTTTGGGAGAATTTGCAGATGATATACAAGTAAATATACAGCAAATATTGTTTGGTAACAATTTTTCGCCTAAAGTCGTTTTTATTTTCCTTTTTGTGTGTTTTATGGTCAGTCTGTTAAAATGGCGTACTACGGGCGAAAGATCGTTCCCAGCAGCGATGTTGGAGTCCAAGATGCATCCAGACATCCTCCCTATGCTGTCCCTGAACCATTTCTGTGGTGTTTCCATCCTTTTCTGCCCTTTTCCTATGGACCAGGCACCCTCCCCTCATCAGAGCAGGGGGTGCCTGGTGTAATGCTCGAGTCCTCCCATTGACTTCAATGGGGCTCGGGTGCTCGGCAGAGCACTCGAGCCTCAGGGGGTGCTCGGTCAGAGCACCCGAACACCCGAGCATTGGGGTGCTCGCTCATCACTACTAATTATCCAAAACCCAAACATGTTGCTATCTGTTATCAGTGTAAAAAACATGTGAGCAGAGGAAGAGCAGGATGTCATTTAGTCACATACTCAATGAGATCAGACCTGAAGCACATACAGGTCTGATTGGGAGAGAAACCAGCAACATGTCAGATGTACAGTGGCTAGCAGCAGGAGAAGTACTCCTAGATGTTCATGGGGCCGATGTGAAGGTAATAGTAGTATTGTGGATGTCTCAGAGAATGGGTCATTTTCTTCAGTAACAACAACACCCATTCTACTGATGTGCACTGATGACTATGAGTTAGTTGTAGATACATTCTGAACACCCGCTGCCAAGTCCAACACTTACATCACCTCTAGTCATGTTAAGAATAAAGTTACACAGATTTTCTTCCAATTACTGCCAACCCATCCTAAATGAAGTCAAAAACTACGCAAAAATAATCCAAAATATGTCTGGGGAATGGCAAACTGCAGCGGGTCATATATAAATAGCTTGTATCCCTCTCTTTGAAAGCTGATTTTGTGTCTGCTGACAATGGCTCCAATATTATAGCTGTCTTTGAAATAGGATATATGGAGCATATACCCTGCTTTGCCCATGTCCTAAATCTAATTATTACTTGATCTCTCTCAGAATCCGACACCCTCAAATAAATTCTAACTACTACCCACAAAAATCTCTGGACAATTTAAGTGGTCCTACAGAACTAGCAAGATTTTATATTCCATACAAGAGAACAACCACCAGCCCAATCAGCAGCTTATAAGTAAAGTCCCTTCAAGGTGGAGTTGCACATTGTACATGCTGGCACATTGGTATAAGCAGAACAAATCCATTAGCAAAAATACAATGTTGAATTGGAAGGCTTTGGAGAAACTTTGTCAGTCACCTGGTCAATGGCAGCTAATGTGCAATGTATGTAAGCTGCTGAAGAGGAGAGGAGAACCCTTGCTAGTTAGTCAGACAAGGTCAAGGATCAGTGAGCTAATTCCACTAATATATTTATGACAGAAAAAATGAAGAGCATGGCTGATCATTCTTTTTATAACAACACCACAGACATGAAATGGCTGGTGAGTCAGATGCCTTTCTGTTAAAGAAATGCATTGTCACTACGTTGCTGGTCCCTTCTTTCAAAATAACATTTGTGAATTTGTGCAAAGGTGTGAGTACTGCAGCAGCACTCTCAGGAACTGCTTTATGTAAAACATATAAGGAAAGTTTTATAGATCAAGTGGAAGATTGCATTCTGGAAGAAGAGGAAGAGACAGAGAATCGTAAAGGCAAAAACTATTAGAAACCATAGTAAGAAGGTAGCAAGTAAACATATTATACCCTCAGCAAGTAAACATATTATACCCTCAGCGTCAGAAACAACAACAATTTTAATGACACTTGGCAGCATCACAGAAAAAAAAAATCATGTTTCACAGGTGCTAAAGACTAACATTTTGGAGGTGTTGGCACTGGCATGTCTCTGTGAGACTTGCTCACCAAGAATATAGATTGGTAACTTATGCATATGAACTCCATCTAGCACCAAGGCATGTTCCCACAGCATTTGAGATGTTTACTTCATACCTGCCTTTTAAAATGTTTTATTTCCACCTGTGAAGATTAGAACAGTGAGTTACACAATGTTTAGCCATTGCAGAAATAATTATAAATACAGGTAAAACACTTTAAAAAATTGGCAGCCCAATACAGCAAGGTAATCTTTGAAATAATTTTTAGCACTCCTAATTCGAGGCAAAATAACAGCAGTACAAAGAAAGAAAAAGTTCACACATGCTAAACATAGGAGTATCAAAATCAGATGTTGTACCTCTGCCTTAGACACCCTCTTTGTTATCTAGAGAGGCACATAACAGACTCTTTTATATAAATACAAATAATAACCACACAACTCAGCACTGCTTCTGAAAATCTTACATGGACGCAGGAAAGTAGAAAGAGAGGATACACAACACCTTCCAGTATCCAGCCTCTAAGTCACATGATTATAAAAACAAACTGGGTAGGTGGGTAGGTCAGTGGTTTCTTACAGTGACATTATAACGACAGCATCATCAAAATCTAAAACCCCCTGACCCTGAATATATACAATAGCAGTTTCATGCAGCCAACATAATATAAATATTGTATACAAATGACTGAAAAAAAAAACATTTAATATAATTACACATGTAACTTCATAATTCATCATTGCTTATTACCAGATCTTACCAGTTTGTTTGTTATTTAGGATGTATTATTATTTTTAATCACTTGAGCACTTCATTTTTTTGTTCATTTCTAAATCAAGGCAAGCCTTGAAAAAATGGTTTGCAATCTTGTGGCAAGTCAAGTCTTAAAAAAATATATATCTATAATCCAATATAGAACATAAGTACCATGGGGTTGAATTTGTCCTTAGGATAGCAGAACACATTTTCAAATAAGACAGAGTCTTGTTGGTGGAAACTCCCAGCCTCTGCTGCAGCTCAGCCATTGCCCCTCTTCCAGTTATGATGTGAATTCATGACCAGGACACTTCTCTTACTTTTAGATTATACTTCATTTAGATATGGGGCTGTTAAAATTCCCCCATTAGGGGGTTACCATTACTGGGCTTCCCCTGGAGTGTATTGACCAATGTGCAGGTGCTGTGTGGATGCTTGCAGCCCTGTGGAGAGAATCCTGCAGCACAAGTTTTCCCTCCCAGCATAGTCTTTCTGGGGCTCTTCTTCCTTCGCAATGGTAACCTAAAGAAACTGAAGATTGGTCAGTAACCCTCTGAGTGCCTTGGTCCATCTTGTCCATACTTGTACCTCTTTATACAGAGGTTTTCTCTGAGCCCTTGGGCTCTTGCACTCATGACGGGTATTTTATTACATGCATATTGTATTTCCTTGAGTTATTGAGCAAGGATGGCTGCATTTGGGATAGTTAAACCCCTTCCCTGCTGGTTTATCCGGGTTGTGTTTTTTTCCTGGGCTTTTTCCTTTAGTGGCCTGTCTCTTAGGTGCCCTCTTTATGTTCCTCAGGGTCATTGGGTCTTTTGGGGTACCACCATATTTTGTCAGTTTTTTGAGTGTGTGGCTCCTTTAAGAATGATTCCTGCTCCACATCCATGTTTGCTCCATTGACTTTTATGGGAGAACTTCTTTGGGACATATTTTTGCATCTGTCTGACATACAGAAATCAGAGTGAGCTCTTTATTCTTGACTCTTCATGCCCTTTCATCCGGTTCATGTCCTGAGTTTAATGGGGCTCTGTGGTGTTCCGCAGATGGAGTTGTAGGCGTTGCTAGGCAATGGCAGCAGAGAATACTACATTACCCAGAATGTCCATTTTGTGGGCCTTCTTCTGATTGGCTGCCTGTTTTGCAGTCCCCGTTTTACTTCTCTCTCTTACTTATCCTATGCAGAGGCAGAATCTCCTTGTGCTCTTTCTTGAGATTAATGGTAGGGGAATGTGAGGAGGGGGACTATAAATATATGGATTGTTGCTACTCGATTGAGGGGCTTATTTAGGGCTTATGAGAGACCCTTCAGGTCCCTGACACTCCTGATTAGGGACCTTCCTCTGCAGATATCTTCCAGAGAAGTAGGAAATATTTTACTGTGTTTCCTCCTAATGCCACTCTGGATCAGATACTTCTGGATGAGTGGAAGACCCCTGATAGTTGAGTTGTTTATCACCAAGAGGTTTTCTAAACTGTACTCCTTTTCAGCAGCTTTGGCGCAGTGGGCCTCTCCCCTTTCTGTGGATCCCCCAGTCTTCAGGCTTTCCAAGTCCACGGATCTGCCTTTGGCAGATGCAGCAGGTCTGAAGGATGTGTCAGATGGGAAACTTGATTCTATCGTCAGTGCTAATTTTGCGGCCACTGGGGCTGTGTTGAGGCCAGTTTTTGACTCTGCCTGGGTTAACAGGGCTGTCGCCCTGTGTGGTGAACACATGGTGGAATCTGTCTGTGCAGATGCTTTTAAGGAGGATCTGTTGATAGTTTAGCCAACATGAAGGATGCCAACACAAGTTTCTGAGGCTTTGTTTCAAGCTGTCAGATTATCTGCAAAAGCCTCAGCCATCTCAGTTACTGTGAGGCACACCTTGTGGCTTAAGATTTGATCTACGGACCAATCTTCCAAGAAGTCCCTGGTTTCCTTTCAGTTTCAGGGCAAGTCCCTGTTTGGACCTGAGCTAAAGCAGGTTATTAGGGATGCTACAGGGGGCAAGAGCACCTAGTTGCCTCTGGTGCCCATCAAACATCCTACTATGGCGAGGAAACTGCAACTTTTTTGTCCTAGCCAAATGGAGAAGCAAAGGCCGCAATCTATATCTTGCCCCACACCCCAGACAGCAGTGGCAGCCTAAGTGAACAGCTTCAGGGGCTAAGTCTGTCAAGCCAGCTTCAGCATCGCTTGTGGATTCCTGGTCCGCAAGTTCCAGTAGGAGGGTGTCTGTGCCTTTTACAGGAATAGAGTAATGCTCGGCACTCAGCCGGTCATCTCATGATGAATAACAGTGACTCATAAAGTAAAAATGATGTTTTATGGATCACATTGGAGACAAATAAACTACACACGTTCTCACTTTCAAATGCGTTTCGCACCTATTTGGTGCTTACCCATTGATGACCTCATTGTCACAGTTCCCAGAGAAGTTCAAGAGTCAGTACGGTATAGTTAAATGAAATTTATTGACAACCGAAAGGTAATCAAAATATATACAATATATACAGCAGGAACAAGCAGATGGTTACAGGCCAGCGAGCTCTGCTATCAGGAATAGTAGGCTGCCGAACCTGACCAATCTGCTGGAGACTAGGCCTAAGCCACTGGTAGTCTCTGCTGGAGCCTTGAGCAGGAACAGGAACACGGGAGACTGATCCGACGTAGCGGGCGTACCGAATCAGTACCTGCCGTCAGTAGGGAGCGATATCTGACTCACGCCTGCAGTCTGAATGGAACGAATTCTGACTCACGCCTGCAGTCAGAATGGGAAATAGATAGCTGACTCGCCTGCAGTCAGTATCAGAGCTGGTCTACCAGAGCCCCAGGTCCGCACTAGGTTGGGTGTCTGCTAGGTACAAGGAACAAACATAAGAGTAGTCAGACAGAGCCACAAGTCAGCACCAGAGGGGGTAGTCAGACAAGCCAGGTCATACACACTCAGGTAGTCAGCCAGATCCACAGGTCTGCACCAGGTTGGGTGTCCACTATAGGGATAAGCAAAAGAATAGTCAAACAGAGCCACAGGTCAGCACCAGGTTGGATGGAAGACTAGCCATGAAATACACATTTCAGGTAGTCAGCCAGAGCCACAGATCTGCACCAGGTTGGCTGTCCACTATAGGGATAAGCAAAAGAATAGTAAGACAGAGCCACAGGTCAGCACCAGGTAGGATGGAAGACTAGCCATGTCATACACAGAGCCCAAGGTAATAGAACTGCTATGAACAACAATGCAAGGGCAACTGAGTCAGGGCTCAGTCTGCCTTTTAAACCCCTCTACAGGAAGTAGGTAGGAGAAGCAGCTCAGAGGGAGAAAGTAGGTAGGCGGAAGTAGGTAGGAGGAGACTACAGGAAACAAACACATAAAACAGAGGCCTGCTGCATGATTGAATTCTTGTTCCTGTAGATGACGCTGAAACCAAGGTAAGCTGTAACACTCATTAACTAAGTAACGGATATTTGAAACCTCTGTGTGAATTGGATCATTTGATTGGATAAAAACAATATCATGGAACATGTATAGAAAAAACCTTAATACGGATACCCTTAAAGTACAAACAAGAGAGTCAATTACACCTATATAAACCAGATCACAATAATGAGGAGTTCATTCAATCCAAGGGAGGCTATATTATATTGCTGATGTCCCATTCTAAATTGAGTCCATATGGTACTCTGGTATTGAGTGTAAAAATCCAATAAGCCTCCCTACTGGAGATCTGTTTTATAATATCTCCTCGACGTGGGGGAACTACAACACGTTCAGTGCCTATAAAGGTGTCAAAAGAGACGTTCCCATCATGTTTATCTAAAATATGGCGAGATACCGCTGAGTCACAATTATTAACATCTATTTTATAACGATGTTCTCGCAAGCATACCTTTAGAGGACAAATAGTATGTCCTACTTACTGTATGTGACAATCCCCACAAGTGAACAAATATATAATAGATTTGGAACTGCAATTCACATATGCAGTTATGGGGAACGTGTCACCTGTCACAGTAAATTTAAATCTCTGGCTAACTTGAATGTGGGAACATACTCTACATACCTGATTTCCACACTTATAACAACCCACATGTCTCAACTATGTCAGTTGACATTGTTTTGAACTAAAATAACTCTTAGAGAGTCTATTTCTATTTCCATTGTACATCCCCTTTTAGCCACAAAATGGCATCCTCCAGGCAAAATTTCTGACACTCTATGGTCTGTATTTCAAATTGGCAACAAAAAGGGGGGCGGAGCAACTGCCAAACAAGATGGCCTCTTAAGTGTGGAGCTCCTCATCGCCCGAGCCTAAAACTTAGCTTATGGTAGAGCTAAATCACAGTTACACCCAATTTCAGAGTGGCTCCTCTCCGTTAGAACATCGTAGATGCCATATAAGAAGAGAAAATCATCAAGAGCTCCAGCACGAGCAAAAATGACAGAGTACCTCCCGGAGCGTCATAGAGGCTCATCGCAGTTCGCGCCTTCAGACAAAAGAGCTACAAGCTTACTTGTAAGGGGACATACCCTTGCCGCAGCAACATAGGTGGAACCAGATAGCGTGGGACTGGACAAGTCTTTTATAGTTCCACCGGAGGATTGGACTCATTAGCCTGTTCCTCAAGGATGGGGGACGACGAACCCCTGACCAGAGCTGCACGCCACCACTTGCCCACGAAGGAAGGCTTAAAGGCTTTGGTAATTGAGATTAAATCTGTGGTCCAAGATGGCTTACGGAAAGATATCACACAACTTGGACAACGTATGTCAGATATTGAAAAAGACAGAGATGTCCTGTTGAAAAAGCAGATGACTTTTGGAGACCTCCTGGCTCAATAGGACAACACTTTTGCTCTGCTTACGAATAAATTAGACTACCTTGATAACTGAGGCCGCACATGCAATTTATGTATCCGAGGCCTTCCAGAAACCATCCTACCTAAAGATTTGGAATCTACTCTGCTCTCTATTTTTGTTGATGTCCTGGGTCTGGTCGATTCGCCCATAATCCAGCTGGAACATTTCCACAGAGCACTGCGGCCCAGGGGATCAGTAGGTGACCCTCCAAGAGACGTTATCTGTTGTTTCTTGAGTTTTCAGACAAAAGAAAAAGTGATGCGGGCCGCAAGAGACATGGACAAAATCATATATATGGGCTCTGAAATATAATTTTTTCAAGACCTCTCCCCCTATACTTTACAACTGAGGAGAGACCTGAAGCCACTAACTACTCATCTGAGGTCCCTACAGATCAAGTATAAATGGAGCTTCACTTTTGCCCTTGTTGCCCAGTATCAGGGAGCAACTGCGGTCTTGCGATCCCCAGATGGCATCCAGGAATTCTGTGCAGCTCTACACATTGCTGCACCACAAGGAATGACTATGTTGGACAGTGGACACAACACGGACACTGGAAGATCTCCGGAACCATGATGCAAAGTGGCCTTACACTCAAGTACACACCAGGGAGCTTCAGAGGCATGTCATCCAGTAGTGACATGGGAATTTGGCACACCTGGATCAGCAGATTTTCCTCTCTGGAAGCCAGATAGGACTTACAGTGATGGTTGCAAAGGCGCAACCTGGAAAAAGGGAAGCCCTTTGCTATCCTGGAAAGGACTCTGCCTGGCCACCTGGGGATCCAGGGCAGGAAGACTGCAGAAAAGTCTCTTCAGTCCATCATTGTTCTGAAGCTCAGGGTGATCGATCTCACTCTGGTGTACTGGACCTCCCAGGTGAATGGTCATCCACTACAAGTCATGTAAGACAATGCCATTGTTGTGACTTACATCAGCAGTCAGGGGTGCACTCGAAGTTCCACTGATGCAGTGGGAACTCAATCCAGAATTGTTCCACGTGATTCTGCTACAGTGGGGACTGCCAGCAATCGACCCAATGGCCACTAGGGACAAGAGGACGGTTCTGGTCTTCTGCTCCCAGTTGAGGATCCTCTGGCCTTTGTCACAGACACAATGATGATTCGATGGAACTTCCACCTCACTTATGTCTTTCCTCCAATTCCTCTCATTCCCAGGGTGCTCTTCCCACATCTGGGAGCTTGGTGTTGGTATATCCCCATGGTACATGTGTTCATATTGGACAATATAGAAAATAGGATTTTAGTTTTATCTGTTAAATCCTTTTCTCTTAGTCCATTTGAAACACAGGTCTCCCACACAGAGAAAGGTTGGTTGGTTTTAATGCAGATAGGCTGATATCGGTTCAAAGGCCGTTTAGAGTCAGGATGGAATGTTACCCACTTCAGGTTTTATTGGAAATGGCTTTAATAGGACTTTTTTCCTTTCCCTAGATCAACAGTTATGAAATGGCACAAGCTGAATCTGATTGATGCATGTCTTTTTTGGACTCAACAACTATGTTTTTATGTTATTAAAGTGAAATGTTCATCTTAATTCAAGTTTGCATATTACTATAATTCATTAAAAACTGCCTATGTGTCATGTTAGCCAAAAGACCATCAAATGTACAGTTAATGAGATTTCACACTTCTTACATATGCTAATGTATGCTAATTGTGGCACAAGTGCAGTACCAGTTATGTATTCATATGCTAATTAAGTTTATCAGTGATGCCTTTTCCGTGATGTGTGATATGCTATGAATGTTTCAATTACATTTGATATGCTAATGAAGCTCTGTGCGGTACTTGGAAATGTTCACTTTCACTTTGCACAGAAACAAAGGTGTGAATATTTCCTAAACTGCACATTTGGCTAACATAGGAACTTTTTAATGCAGTTTCCAGAAATGCAAACTTGAATTAAGGTAAAAGTTTCAATTCAAAGAGCAAGCTGGCCATTTAGTATTATTTAAGAGTGGCGGACAATTTTCTTCATGTATTTACTAACATTTTGTGTAAATGTTTGCACATTTCTACTTATCTCTAGCTTCAAAAATAAAGTTAAAGGGATAGTAATGTTTCATAATTAAAGCCGCTTTAATTAATCCTTATAGTATTCGAACTTTGGAGAGTGTCATTTCAGTTCTGTCAGAGTTGTAGTTCAAGAGTAATTCAATGACAAAGTATCCTCCTCCCGCCCCTTTTACCGATGTAACAATGTTCAGCCAGATCAGAAGGGAGGTGCCCAGGTAGACTGCAGAGAGGGACAATCTTCAATTAAGATAAGGGAAAAAGCTGAAAAACCTGTCAAGGGGGGCAGGGCTTTCATTGTTCTCATAGGAAGAAGATTGTCCCATTCTGTTATCTGTCTGGTCTATAGACTGCATTCCACATCTGAGAAGAGATGGCTTACACTGGTAAAAGGGGCGGGAAGGGGAAACTTTGCTTGTGAATATCTCTCAAACCATAAAGGTTTGAGAAGTAAGACTTATATCGTTCTTCATGTTTTTTTAATGCCTACAAAATAAAATAAAGATAAAACTAAGTATTACTATCCCTTTAACATGTACGAGATGTTTATGTGTTTGTGTTTGTATGTGCGTGTTTGTATGTGCTTTTGTGTCAGTGTTTGGTGTTTTAGGCACAATAAGGGAATTTTTCACATAAAACTGGCTTTTGCATTGAATGTTTACCTCAGTAATGGATGTGTAATTATTTGAATTTATTATTTAGTAAATAAGATTTTTTGTTGCCATAGTTCCCCTTTTGATATGTGTTGTGTTATTACAGCCCCCTCTAATAATATTGAATTCAAAAACATTACTTGCTGTGATTTGATGTTATCGTACTTTTGAGTGTATCATACTTTTTGTTATAAATCACATCGTCTAATCATTATCATGACCTCAGCATTTATAATGTAATGTATGATTTCTGATTAAATGGAGGGAGGAATTAATTATAGGTTTCAATTACAACTCCTGGAAGCAATGTTTCACTTTGTCACTTACCGCTGGAATGCCAAAGGATTTCTATTGAATGTGATAAAAGATTATGTATAAAATGTCCCTTACATAGAATCATCCAATGAAACAGATATGACAGTTAATGGTCATTAATCAAAGAGTTACCACATTTTAGCTGTAAGACTGCAATCAATGCTGATACTTCATCGTACAGTATACTGTTAAGAAATATGTTGAAATGTTTTTTTTTTCAGCACACAATACAATAAATGCAGGTACATGCATTGATACTGCTGTGTAATTATGCTTTAGGATTTTTTTTAACGTGTAGGAGGAAATATAATTCTCAGGCTCTCAGAGTGTTTCTTTGTGACAGCGTAGTGGCTAAATGCTACTTTTTCTACAGAGTTTCAATCAATTTTACACTCAGTATGTGGTAAGAGAAGAACTTCATAGGGCAGCACACATCTGAGAAATGAAATCAGCAATGGCTGTTTATTTCAGTTTGAGATGTGTAAAGCTCTGATTTGTACATGGCTTTCAAACATATTAATATACATACAGACTGTGATACCATAGTATTAATGTTTACTCTTGCATCTAACATTATAATTTAGGACATCTGGTAAACAGTTCATCAAGTTGAACTATACCTATAGGAATTAGTAGCTCTTAAAGGAACACTAACAAAAATGAACCTGGGGGGGGGGTTTATAAATTTAACCCTTTGAGTCCCAGAGGGGTGTGCAATGCATGGCTGTGCAAACCATTGCATACCCCTCTGGCATTCAAAGGGATACATACCATGTACTTCATTCTAGCATCTGTAAACACGCTCTTTTTGTTTTCTGAGGCCTAAAATCTAGCCTTACCTGTGGTCAGAGGAGGCAGATATTGTAGCTTTTTCCATGGCACCAGGGTTCCTATTGATTGGGCCTTTCTGAGTACAAGAGGAGTGTGCATTATTCACATTCAATGAGTTTTCTTATTTCTCAATGCAAATAGCACACCAAAACACAGTCCTCTGAAAAGGACAATTTAAACATGCATTAAAGAGTAAGTTTAGGATTATATTTTAAGACTGTAAAATTAATTTTTACATGTGCCAGCTGTAAGTACATGATGTTTAACCCTTGAGTGCCATGGACACCCCTCTTGTACTCATAGGGTTAAAGATACATCAGACTATTTAATTTTTTGGGTGTTATTGTGTCTTCAATATATTTCAGTTGATTTAAGATGCATGCTTTCAAGACCCCTTAGGTCTCTTCCTCAGGTATGTTATACAGATAAATATGAAAACATCCCTCTTATATACAAGTACACATTGCATTGTTTAGAATGGAAATTAGATAAGAAAGCTCAGTCCAGACTCAAGTTCTTTGCTCAGTCAGTGATAGAGGTGTGTGGTGTAAATTGCAGGTTTCCTCTGAGGAGTCAAAGGTATTTAAGATCCCAGTGGGACTGTTGTAATGTTTCTGTTCAGACAATTATTTAAAGTAATAAACTGCAGCTTTAATTTAACCTCCCATATTTTTCTGTAACCTCTGAGTGTGAAAAAGTCCCATTAGAACAGTCAATTTGATGTCCCTGACACTGTGTCCATTTTGTCAAAATGGTGTCTCTGTCTGTTTGTAGTTAACGCTGGATCTGTGTGAAGTAAATCTTTTATGTAATGGCTGTCTAGTTTCATCCACATCTTCTTTTGGGCATTTAGCACACATGATGAGGTATACATAAAAGGTTTAATTCCCGCAGATTCCAGCATTAACAACAAACAGACAGAGATACCAGGAGACACCAGTGGGAGAACATTTTTGCCAAAATGGACACAGTGTCAGGGACATCAAATTGACTGGACTGATGGGACTTTTTCACACTCAGAGGGACAGAAAAATATGGGAGGTTATATTAATGTAGGTTAATGTAAAGCTGACAGCAGGAGATTTGAGCCATACGACTCAAGAAGACTCTTCAGCAGAACCGAAATCTCGTTTTTTAAAAAGAGTTACTTCATTGGGACGGGCTACAAAGTGTGCTTGCAAACCAGACATACTATGTAGACCTTTTCAAGGAAGTAATTCTTTTGAAATAACAAGATTTCGGCTCTGCTGCTGAGCAGCAGGCTGGTCCCCAGACTGGAATCTCCTGCTGTCAGCTAGACACTGACGTCAGGAGAAGGGGAGGGAGAGGGGAACTTTCAATGCCTATATCTCTCAAACCATAGCAGTTTGAGAGATAGGGTTTAGGAGCATATTGTTTCTTATTTTAACCTCTACAGAACTGGAGACAATTTTTCTGGGACATTAGTGTCCCATTAAATAATGGTCTGAACAGAGATAGAGAATACCTATCACATTATCACATTGTGGATTAAACTTTACAACAGTCCCAGTGGGATCATAAATGCCTTTGACTCCTCAGAGGAAGACTGCAATTTACACCACACTCCTCTATCATTGACTGATCAAAGAACTTATGTCTGGACTGAGCTTTCATGTCTGATTTCCATTCTAAACAATGCAATGAGTATATAACTGAGATGGTTTCATATTTATTTGTATAACATGTCTAATGAAGAGACCTATGAGGTCTTGAAAGCATGCATCCTAGATCTGCTTAGTTAGCCAATAAAGGTGTCAACTTGACTATATTTGCTTCCTGTTTTTTCTATGGCTAACACGGTACCAACTCTCATCTGTTTTCAATATATTTAACATAGACCTCTTCCTACGTAGTTATCCTTCACACAGCAGTCAGGTATATCTAGTTATATTTTTTACATAATGTCTGCCGTTGCCTGTTTTTAGCGCACCTTTTAAAGTCAGTGGTTAGTAGGGTTCGTTTTTATCTCCTCACAATAAACAATAGACTTTATCATTCTACCTTAGAATAGCTATAGAGAGGGAGAACTATTCCCATGATTCTAATGGGACACAAGAATGTTCTCAAGGTAGTAAATGTCCCTGACAACAGCAGATGTAAAATACAAAAAACAGTGACTATATACTGGACTGATGTATGAAGTAACAATTCCTAAACAAGACCTTCAACTGAATAAATTAAAGGCCATTTATTTCAAGAGTAAAGCTATCCATTCAAACTTTACATTACACTGAAATTAATTAAACATGTTGGTATTTGACTCCCTACTGGAAGCATTTGTATTGCTAACTATGTGTAGGTCTTAAAGGAATAGTAATACCTTGAAAAAATGTAGCTCCGATTGATCCTCCTAAAAAAAGTACCATGTAACCCTTTATTTCAATATGTTCCTTGTAGTTGAAAAGAAATTCACTGCTAAATGATTCCTCTCCCTCCCTTTTACATCCTGGTTGCTGTCTCCCCTTAGATGTGGAATCTGGTCATGGAGCAGGACAGTGCGCAGCGAGGAACAATCTTCATACACAGACTATAAGGAAAACCCTGCAGGATTTTCTTTATGCTCAGTGAAGATTGTCCCTCACTTCTCTCCCTCAGGCCAGTTGAAAGAGGCAGAGTGACATAAGTAAAAGGGGAGGGAGGAGGAATCCTTTAGCAGTGAATTCCTTTTGAACTACAACAAGGAGCATATTGAAATAAAGCATTACACGATGCTCTTTATAGGAGGATCAATTGGAGCTGCATTTTTTTCAAGGAATTACAATCCCTTTAATGGTGCTGTACATTGTTATGGAATTAATCAGCAGTTAATCATGAAGTATTGGTAAGACCAGTTGCACGTGTAGCTAAGTGGAAGTCAGCTAGAATTAGCATGGTCTGCTAATATTTTAAATTGTATGCCAGCAAACACAGTTTCACCCTTCCCATCCTTAATAGAAGCCATTAAAGCAGCCATAAAATTGTGCCAGCTGACTGTTTACTGAATCAGGCTGTATCAGCTGTTTCATGTATAATATCCAAATGATTTTGATTGGGGGGTGGCAGATGAACAAACTAGACAAACCACATTCTTATCATCAATTTCTTATATTTTAAGTTTATTATTTTATTTTATTGTTCCTTACATACATCTTTGGCAGAATACAGATACAATAATTTGACAATCCCTGCAGACCGGATATCCCTGCAGTCAGTACAACGCTGACTTAAGGGAAGGGGGAGGGAGGGGGGAACTTTGAGAGATGGTTTGAGAGATGACACTGGGGACAATTCAATTCTTTTTAAAATGGCTACAATATGGGGATTAGTAATACTTAAGTATTTCTATGCCTTTAACCCTTTGAGTGCCAGAGGGGTACGCAATGCATTGCAAAGCAATGCTTTGCATACCCCTCTGGCACTAAAAGGGTTAATTGTTGGCACACTGCACAGGATAATCATATTCCATTAAGATCCCTTTAAGGTTCTTTGCTTATATCCATTTCATAAAACTGCCAAGTCTGTGCATATGACATCCAGAACTGGGTAACAATGTTAACTCTTAAAGGGATAGTAATACTTCGTTTTAACTTTATTTTATTTTGTAGGCATTAAAAAAAACATGAAGAATGATATAAGTCTTATCTCTCAAACCTTTATGGTTTAAGAGATATTCTCAAGCAAAGTTTCCCCCTCCCGCCCCTTTTACCTAGTGTAAGCCATCTCTTCTCAGATGTGAATCTGGTTGTAAGAGCAGACAGATAACAGAAGGGGACAATCTTCTTTATATGAAAACAATGAAATCCCTACCCCCCTTGACAAGCTTTTCAGGTTTTTCCCTTATCTTAATTGAAGATTGTCCCTCTGTGCAATCTACCTGGGCACCTCCCTTCTGTTTTGGCTGATCAGTGTTACATCAGTAAAAGGGGCGGGAGGGGGACACTTTGTCACTGAATTACTCCTGAACTACAACTCTGACAGAACTGATATAACACTCTCCAAAGTTCAAATACTATGATTATTAATTAGAGCTGCTTTTATTATGAAACATTACTATCCCTTTAAACAAAGGCACAAGGACAAAATTGATTGGGGACATTAGGATTTTTTTAGTATAGCAAGTGGTGGTTATTGCTAGGAGATGTCAGTTCTCCTTTAAACTAAGTTGCTATGGTATATCAAGGCTGCATCTGGGGACAAAAGTTTTCAAACCACCCCATGCTGATTTAAAATGCTTGAAGTGAAAACAATTTATAGCGGGCACAATGAAAAATAAATGACATTTTGAAAGATTAAAAAAATGAAAAAGGTCTGTTTATATCAAATAAAGGGCATGTGTGGGAGGAACATTGCTTAAATGTATTGCAAAGGTACTGATGCACCAAGACTAAATAAAGACAGAAACCCGCTTGTATATACAATGATATCACCACATATATGCGAACATTTATTTAGTTACCTAGGCCAACACTGGCCAACATACTGCTGGAATTGTAAACCTATGCTCTTTTAATAAGGGGCTATGTGCCTGATTTAGGAGAGTAATCAATTTTTAGTACATTTTTATATCGAGTTATATGCTTGCTTTCTATTGGGAAATTAGCCAGTACCAGTGCAGGAAGGAGCAATAGATAATAGAGCACTGGGAAGAAAAATAACTGCTTGAAATGGAATATAAATCACTGTGCCTTATATACAATAAAAAAGAGGAACAGTCTGGAGCAAACCAACTGCACTATTGGACATAAATAAAAAATCCCCAAATTCCTATTCAGTTAAAAAGGAGAAATTAACCTCTCATAGGCTATAAAGTTCTGCACTGAATTGTTTTACAGTACCTGAGAGATTCTATAGCATTCAAGAGGTTACATGCCTCATTTTTTAGATTTCCCTAAGAGTGTGAATGGTTTTCTCCAGAAATGCGCTTCCATTCTTATGAGCATAATAATCTATGGGGGAGATCTATAAAAGTGGAGTTAAGCAAAAAAAAAAAAAAAAAGATGCATTAACCAGGGTTGTTTTTCTTTCCCATTATAGCAAATGACTTCCTGGACTTACCAGGTAAATCGTCTGTCACTAAGGGGTTAAAGGGGATCTCTCACCCCTATACAAGTTAGGCTTATTAGGTAGAGTATGTAGCGATAATGTTTAAAACTAGAGATGCACTGATACCGAATTTTGAAGACCGAGTACGAGTACTGATACTTTTTTCAAGTACTCACCGATACCAATTACCGATACTTTTTTTTGCGGTCATTTGCTAGTTTTCCAAGTACCTATATGCTTTAGGTACTTGGAAAACTGGCAAATGACCTCAAAAAAAAGTATCGGTGAGTACTTTAAATATTATATATTATATATATATATATATACACACACACCACCTCTTGACTCTTGATTCTCCCCTTTTGACTCTCTCCCCCTCTTGATTCCCACCTTTTGCTTCATTCTCCCCCTCTTGAGCCCCCTTCTTTTGCCTTGGCTTTTTTTCTCCCTTTTGATCCCCCTTTCTCCCCCTCCTTCTCCTTGACTCTTGATCCCACTCTTTTGACTCTCTCTCTCCCTCCTGGTTCCCCCTCCTTTTTACCTCTTCTTGATCCTTCCTCCTTTTGACTTTTTCTCCCTCTTGACCCCACTCTCTGCCTCTTTCACCACCCGCTGCCCCATCTTGCCTCTCTTACTCTGCTCTGCCGGGTACTCGCTGTTTTCTCACGAGCCCCGGCAGAGGTCAGCGTCGGAGCGTTGCCATGGTAACCCGCGGCAACGCTCCAGCTACAGGAGTGAGAGAGGTGACCAGGGAGCATTGTGAGCAGCTCCCCGGGCTCCCTCTCTGCAGCACCGACCCTGACACAGGGTATCGGTGCTGGCATCGGCCACATTTGCGCGAGCACAAGTACTCGCGCAAATGCTGGTATCAGCACCGATACCGATACTAGTATCAGTATCAGTTGTAAAGAAATGTTCAAGAGAGATGGTCTGCACCCGTCACACAGAGGAACTGAGGTACTTGGAGAAGAGTTCAGGTGTTTCTTGGAGAGGCATTTAAACTAGATGGAGGGGGCAGGAATTTCATTGAGAAGATTGATTTCTGTCCCCGAACAGTTTTGGTGAACCAGGGTTCTGAGTTTGTTAGTGTGATAGATACAGATGTTGGTGCACAGGAAGTTGCTGGTGCTTTACATACAGATGTTGGTGAGGTAGATGATGGTGCGGTAGATAGAGTTGTTGTTGGTGATAAATGTAATGTTCTTCGTGTAATGTGTACTAATGCTCGCAGCTTAGGCAACAAGCTCAGCGAGCTAATATCAATAGTTTGTAGAGATGACTTGGACTTGATTGTAATAACAGAGACATGGTTCAGGGACTGTAATGACTGGGAAATAGCCATTCCGGGATACACGTTGTATAGGAAAGATAGGGCTGAGAGAAGAGGGGGTGGGGTAGCCATTTATGTTAAAGATAGCATAAAATCCACAGCGATCCAGAATTCATGTAAAGAGTTGGAGACTCTCTGGATCTGTCTGCAGAATAAAAAGGGATCAGTTACAAGAATAGGTGCAGTCTACAGGCCTCCGGGGCAATCTGAAGAGCAAGACAACATGCTAGTGGACGAGATTACCCAAATGGCAGTAAAGGGAGATATAGTAGTTATGGGAGACTTCAACATGCCTGATGTTGATTGGAATATCCCTTGTGCGTCCACATGTAGAAGTAGGAGCATCGTAGAAGCCCTGACGGGGATGTCCCTAAAACAGCTGGTGAAGGCGCCAACTAGAGGGGACAATATCCTAGACTTAGTATTCACAAATGGAGACCTGGTATCTGAGGTGAAGGTGGGAGAAAATCTAGGTTCCAGTGACCACCAATGTTTGTGGTTCGGAATCCAGACTGACTACGAGAAATCCCATTCTGCAACCAAAGTATTGGACTTTAGGAAGACGAAGTTTGAGGATATGGGAGAATATGTAAAGAAAGAATTAAAAGGGTGGGATAAAACACCGAGAGTGAGTACTCAGTGGAAGACACTCAAAGAAGTCCTCTTAAAGGCAACAAGATTACATGTTAGACAAATTAGCAAGAGGAAAAGAAAGAGAAATCCACTATGGTTTACTAGAGAGGTAAGAGCTATAGTGAAAGATAAAAAGTCTGCCTATAAGAGATATAAAGAGACTGGAAGTGAAGCGGACAGAGAAGGGTATAAAACTATACAGAAGAAGACTAAACAGATGATAAATGCTGCTAAAGCCTCAAAAGAGGAAGAAATGGCCAAATCTGTTAAGAAGGGGAATAAAACCTTCTTCAGATATATCAGTGACAGGAAGAAGAAAAACTGCGGGATTACAAAAATTAACAACGGAAAAAATCAGTATATAGAAGAGGAAAAGGCGGTCGCTGACCATCTGAATAACTACTTCTGCTCAGTTTTTTCAGACGGCGGCCCTCATAATCAGAAAATGGCTGAACACAGCATTGCCTCTAGTTGTATAATTTTAGCCCCAGTGTTTTCAGAGGCCGATGTTCTAGAGGAACTTGTCCGGCTAAAGTCAAATAAAGCGATGGGTCCGGATGGAATCCACCCTAGAGTTCTTAAAGAACTCCGATCTGTCATAGTTGGCCCCCTGACTAATCTGTATAACCAGTCCCTTCTTACGGGAGAAGTTCCTGATGATTGGAGAATGGCCAATGTTGTACCCATTCACAAGAAGGGTAGTAAAGAAGAAGCTAGTAACTACAGGCCAGTCAGCCTGACATCTGTAGTGGTAAAAATGATGGAGACTCTTCTAAAGAAGAAGATAATTGACCATCTAACAAAAAACAACCTGATGGACCCAAACCAGCATGGCTTCACTGAGGGCCGATCCTGTCAGACTAATCTCATTGATTTCTTTGACTATGTAACTAAAGTGCTGGATGAAGGTGGTGCTGTGGATATCGCCTACCTGGATTTCAGTAAAGCTTTCGATACAGTTCCCCATAAAGAGCTGATAGATAAATTATCAAGAATTGGACTTAACCCCTGGATAGTTCAGTGGATCTGCAGTTGGCTGAAGGACAGAAACCAGAGGGTTGTTGTTAATGGAGTGTATTCTGAGCAGAGACTGGTTACAAGTGGAGTGCCACAAGGATCTGTTCTGGGCCCTGTTCTGGTCAACATATTTGTAAGTGACATAAGGGAAGGCTTGGCAGGGAAGGTTTGCTTGTTTGCTGATGACACAAAAGTGTGTAATAGGGTTGATGTTCCAGGAGGTGTCTGTAATATGGAGAATGATTTGGCACTATTAGATAAGTGGTCAAAACAATGGAAACTTCAGTTCAATGTTTCCAAATGTAAAATAATGCATTTGGGGAAAAGAAACCCTCAATCTGACTATCGTATTGGCAGTTCTGTGGTAGCAAAGACTTCAGAAGAGAAGGATTTGGGGGTGGTCATCTCTGACAGCCTCAAGATGAGTAACCAATGCAACCAGGCGGTGGGGAAAGCAAATCGTATGCTTGGCTGCATAGCTAGAGGTATAACAAGCAGGAAGAGGGAGATTGTGATCCCTCTGTATAGAGCTCTAGTGAGACCACATCTGGAATACTGTGTACAGTTCTGGAGGCCTCATCTGCAAAAGAATATAACTAAAATTGAGCGGGTTCAAAGAAGAGCTACAAAAATGGTGGAAGGTCTAAAGCATAGAACTTATCAAGAACGACTCAGAGATCTAAATATGTATAGTCTGGAGGAAAGAAGAGAAAGGGGGGACATGATTGAAACCTTTAAATATGTTAAAGGACTGAACAAGGTTCAGGAGGGAAGTGTGATTAATAAGAATCTGAATACAAGAACAAGGGGGCACAATCTGAGGCTAGTTGGAGGAAAAATCAAGAATAACATTAGAAAATATTATTTCACTGAAAGAGTAGTAGAAACTTGGAACAAACTTCCAGCAGAGGTGGTTGATAAATCCACAGTAACACAGTTTAAACATGCCTGGGATAAACATGTATCTATCCTAAGATAACAATAAAGGAATACTAAAGGGCAGACTAGATGGACCAGGTGGTCTTTTTCTGCCGTCAATCTTCTATGTTTCTATGTTTCTAGTATCGGTGCAACCCTATTTAAAACGTTATTTATTTAAACAAAAAATGCTATTGGGGCTAAAATTATTGCTTACAGAGTGCCCTGCACCCTACTTCCACATACACTGCTCTTGCCGCAGTTTGCCACTCTGCCTCTGCTCCCTTCTCATTATCATGCCTCCTCCGATGACGGAGGCTTTCTGTCTGTAAGCTCTAGCCCTGTAAGCAACAATTTTAGTCCAAACAGCGTTTTTTTTTTTTTTTTTTAAATAACGTTTTAAACATTATCGCTATATACTCTACCTAATAAGCCTAACTTGTATAGGGGTGAGAGATCCCCTTGAAAATGGCTGCAACTTTCAACTTTGTACCACTGATAAAGCTATATTGTTCTGTATATTGGTTCTGTATAAATAAAAAATAAAAAAACAGTTTTATAAAAAAAAAAAATGGCTGCAACAGTGTCTTCAACAGTTATAAAATTAAAAACAGCAGTTTGGGAGGACTGAACGCCATGTAGTATGTTTTTTTTTTTTTAAATGGATTAAGGACGTTTGTAAAAAAAGATGTTCAGCAAATTTATAAAGAAATGTTGCCATTTATGACAATTTTGCTACAAAATTTTTGCCAGAATCTTAATGTCAGGTATATGCTGTCCTTAAAGGGGATGTATCACCCCTATACAAGTTAGCCTGAATAGTTATATTATATAGCGAATATGTGTAAAAGTTCATTAATTTCTTTTTTTAAAGCTCTAGTTGGTCGAAAATTAAGGAATAAATGCTGCCCTGCACCTACTTCCTCATAGAATGAGGTTACCAGCACTGTAACTTCTGTCAGTCCGTCTCTCTGCCTCTGCTCCCCTCCTGCCTGTAAGCTGGAGCGGTCTCATTGGCAGAGATCGATATCTAGCCAATGAGACTGCTCCAGCTGACAGGCAGAAAGCCTCTGTCATTGGAGGAGGCTGGATAGAGGGAGGAGAGCAGAGGTAGAGTGATGGACTGCGATTACAGAGCAGGTAACCACAGTCTACGCGGAAGTAGGTTCAGGGCAGCGTTTATTCCTTCATTTTCGATCAAATACAGCTTTTAAAAAATAAATTAATAAACTTTTACATATAGTCGCTATATAATGTAACTATTCAGGGGGTGATACATCCCCTTTAAGCGCTCCAGTTGTTATCATCAGAGTAATAATGCCATATTTATAAAAATGCCATAAATCATTTATAAATCAATTCTGACATTATCTCTAGTTGCCATGACTTAAGGACCTTTCCTTAAAAAGCACTAGGAATATCTTTTATAAATCTCCCTCTATGGCCCATATTTATAAGAACAAACTGGACTTATGCTGGAGTAAACCAATTGCACCACAGGGGACAAATACAAATCAATAAATCCCCATGCACTTGGATAAACCTTTTTAACCCCTTGAATGTCAAAGAAATCTCTCTAGCATGCACGGGTACCTCACTGCTGAGAGTGTTTTATTCAAAAGTTATTGCAGCTCAAACTGGAATTTTGTAGGTGCAGTATCTCAGTGGCCTGAAATTATACAGTGGCAGTCTTGCTACTGTTGACTATAAACCTCCATAGGATGGTGTAGCAACAGCAAAACTGTACAATTTCAAGCCACTGACATAGTGCACCTTCAAAATTCAAGTTTGAGCTGCAATAAGCTTTGAATACAGCACTTATCTGCAGTTGGAATACCCTTATTACTCAGGAGGATAAAGCCTACAAAATACATATTTTTTTAAGTATAAAATGTTACTATTCCTTTAACATGGATTTTTATTGTCCTCTATGGTACAGCTGGTTATCTCCACATTAACTCCAGTTTGCTTTTATAAATATGGGCCTGTGGGCCTTTTGAATAATGTCGGAGTGGTATTAATCTGGGATTAACCAACTGCACCAAAGGGCACACATAAAAATTCTTCAGACGTCCATTGATGTAAATGGGGCTTTTTAACCCCTAGAATGCTAGAGAGGTCTCTGATGCATTCAAGGGGTTAAAAGTTACATTTAAATTAATTGGATTTTTAATTTGTCTCCTGTCCCGAATTGGTTCCCCAGCCCCAGCGTTCTACCACTCCACTATTATACATGTGGCCCATTGTGCAGAAAATTATAGCAAGTCAGCATGATGTTTGTTTTACCAAAGGTCTAAGGAACAATTATTTTGTATGCATTAGTTCAGTTTAATTAAAACAATTAGAGCTGTGAAAATGTAACATAATGTTAGACCATTGTGAAATGTGGCGACGAGGAATATATTCATGTGAAGATGAGGTTGGCAGACAATGTATAACAAATTATTGCATTTTATCCAAACCACTTTCAGTCCAATTTGATATTAAACATTTGTTTTGGATAATAGTGCTAATTTATATTCCATACTTTTTTTTTAATCTAAAAAGAATTATATATGGACATGTTTATCACTGGTTTTTAGTCTCATTAAATCTGTTTAAAGGGATAGTATTGTCACAATTTAATAAAACTGAATCTTGTAGCTATTAAAAAACTAAGCTAAATGCCCCCAGTCCTATCTCTCAAACCTTTATGGTTTGAGAGATAATCGCAGAGAAAGATTCCTCCTCTCTCCCCTTTCCCTGACGTTAGAACATTAGCTGACTTCAGGAGAATCCGGTCCCGGGACCGTCGGAGGCTCTTCAGCAGAGTCGAGATTGAGAGACGTAAAAAGAATTACTTCACTGGAATGGTCTACAAAGTGTGCTTGGCTTGCAATCACAATACAGTTTTTGGTTGCGTTAGAGGACTCTGCACCCAAAAACTGGGTGTAGACTTTTGCCCAATAGAGTGGGTCCCTTAACACATGTTAATGCCTAATACATTGAATTGAATTGCAAAAGTAGACTGGTTTCAATGGGCACAGATTTAGTGCACACCTTGAGTTTTTTTCCCAAGGTACGTTTTCATAGCACAGGTAATTGAACTGCTTACTGTGATTGAAAAAATGCTGTCAGGTGTATTTTTTGTCATCGACGTCAATTAAATCAAGGCCTTAATCTGGTAAAATGAAAGGAATGACCGTGCATCTGATTTGTGTGTTCATAAAAATAATATGCCTGGTCTTAAAGAGTTATGCAATGGAAGGAAGACTTTTCTATCTATATACAAGGTGATGGTATACAGGAGAGGTAGGAAACTTGAGGTCCTTTAGTTGTTGGACTACAACTCTTATCATCATCAACCATTACATTGCCCACCCCTGGTAAATATCTACAAAAAGTGTACAACTAACTCCAATGCTTCTTTGAACAGACACATTGTTTGTTTTGGGAGATGCAACCCCACTAGGTTCCAGAAGCATTCCACAAGGCAGCTAGCCCATGCAGACCCGATTACACCCCAGATTGGCATTTGGCTATAAGTAAGATTCTTTGGCCCAATGTCCTTTGTGATTTCAGTTGGTAGTCCAATTGAATAGCTCCGGTAAACACTTTTTGCTAATGGACCATTAGCCAATTTTGCCCTACTGGCTGTTTAACCCACCACAATTGAAGGCCTATGTCTGATGGAGTGGTTGTGTACTTGGAGGAGAGGGGGATCCTAATAAATTATCAAATCACTGTATATGTCTAGGAAAAGCACTCATCCAGTGTCATACATTTTCTGTTATTCACTTCTGTTGTCTACACTCCTGCTCAACTGATTATGTCTAATCTCTTCTTATCAGTAATAAGACCTCTGCTATGTTTGCCTATGTCTGCTCTTTGTTTCATGTTTCCTTAATTTCCTATGCAGTTCTTTCATACCATGGGACTCAACCCCTTGCATGATCAGGTGCATGGGTGAAGATCTGCATCTCTGACTTACCTTGCATAGCCTGTAACAGACGTTTTCTTCCTTTTAGAAGTACCGAAGGAGATTAAATATACAGAACAAAATTAAATGCGTCAGTGTTGTACTTTTATAAAGACTGTCACATGAATAAAAAAATATACATTTTAGTTTTTATTTTATTAATATTATTTGCTTTAATAAACCTCCTGGTTAATAATAGCATGTCAGTCTCTTGGAGATATCACATTTTTGAGTGCAAGGGACAGTACCCAAAATAATAAAAAGTGTCTTATTCACAGGTCTATCAATTCACCCCAACTTTGTGTTATAATAAAGCTTATATAAGGCACTAATTTTAAATTAGGGCTTTATGACAGAGAGGATAGAAATTGTTTGGCTGTATTCAATATGATAAAGCAGAGCTGTCCAAGTTCAGTCCTCAGGGGCCACCAACAGGCCAGGATTTAAGGATTTCCCTTATTAGGCACAGTTGAGTTAATTAGTGGCTAATTCATTTTGACTGACTCACCTGTGTTTAATCAGGGAAATCCTTAAAGGGCTAGAAATACTTTATTATTACTATACCCCATATTGTAGATATTTGTAAAATTATTTAATAGCCCCCAGGTTCATCTTTCAAACCTTTATGGTTTGAGAGATAACCGAAGGTAAAGTTCCCCCTCCCTGAGGTCAGTTTTGTACTGACTGCAGGGATATCCGGTCTGACTTTCATCAGGTGGCTCTGCAGCTGAGCCGCGATCGCGTTAGTGAAAAATAATTATTTCACTGAAACGGTCTTCTACATGTGCTTGCAAACCAAGCACATGTAGAAGACCGTTTCAGTGAAATTCTTTTTCGCTAACGGGATCTCGGCTCAGCTGCAGAGCCACAAGGCTGTCTTACGACAGACTTCCCCTGCAGTCAGTACAACGCTGACTTCAGGGAAGGGGGAGGGAGGGGGAAACTTTGCCTTTGGTTATCTCTCAAACCATAAAGGTTTGAAAGATGAACCTGGGGGCTATTAAATTATTTTACAAATATCTATAATATGGGTGATAGTAATAATAAAGTATTAGTATGCCTTTAAGTCCTGTACTATTGGTGGCCCCTAAGGACTGAACTTGGACAGCCCTGTGATAAAGAGATACAATTCTGAACCTAACTAGCTGCACCATAGCAGACAAATAAAAGTTCCCCAATTTAGCATTGATTTAAATGGGGCTTTTATCTTGGATGCTAGAGAGGCGTAATATGGGTTAAAATCCCCAATTAAATCAAGGAAATTTTAATTTCTGCCCTTTGACACTGCTCTAGCTTTGCAAATCTTTAGTGTAATGAATTCGGCCCTAAGTTATGCTGGTCTAAGTTAGCTACTCTAACAATCAAAACATTTCTAAATATATAAAACACAAATGTGCATATCTAACATCTGGTATATTGCTTGTATTGCCCACTATCAACATGAAGCATAACATTTTCTTATAAAGCTCTGTGCCTACAATCTGGCATAGGTTAATAAAATATGTAGCCATCCTTACCTTTCAGTAGTATTGTACTGGTCAAGTGGGCATTATAAAGCTCCCAGAATTCTAGAAGAATTGTAATTAATTAATGCTCTGTAACAGGGTTGCATTCCATTATCTGTATGCTTGAGTTATTTTTCAAGCAGTAAAGAAACATCTATTGCTACACAAAACACAACGTAGGCAAAGAACAGTTTCTCATTGTAGGAATTGCTAGGCTTAAAAGTCTGTAGGACTTGCAATTGTTTTTCTCAACATGATTTCTTAAAAAATCTTGTAAAATGTTTGAAGTTACTTTCAGCAAATTTTATGGCATTTTAGATTTAATTTTGCAGTTTAATGAGCTGGCATAAAACATCCTCAAATTTTCATGTTGTGCTATTTCTGACTTCAATCAATCTGTATCAGACATTAGACTATACTTTAATTTAAATCAGCTGGGTTCCATAAAGGTTTGACTGTGGAATAATTATTGAGTGAAACCAACTGCACACAGAGGACAATAGTAGGCAAATACAATTCCCCAAAACTCCTATTTAACCACTTGCTAGAGAGGTCTTCAGAGTCTTACAAATCAATATGCAAAATGTAATAGTAAAGTGTAATAGGTTCATAGATAAAAGGGGGGACACCACACCACCACTCTTAGAATTATACTCACATAGAATGTTGCTGACACAGCACATAAGTGTGCATCAGCTATATAGACGCAGGGGAATATTGTTAACTGCTCCCCTTACACAGTATCAGAAATGGAGATTAAGGGTACACAAACCTGCTGCTCCTCTCAGGAATATCACATAGGCAAAAACAAAAGAGTACAGAAGGATTCCAATAGTGCCTATTATCTGAGAATATGCATAAATTAAATAATAAAATTGCACTAACATTTATTTATAAACTTTTTTTATTATAATTACATAACTCATTTCACAGCACACATTACTGCTTTTTTAAGCTTGATAAAGCAGCAATGTGTGCAGCAAAATGTGTTGCATAATTATAATTGTATTTAAGGTTTTTATAAATAAATACATTTTATTTGAAATAAGAGAAGCAGCAGATGATTTGAAGACACAAGTCTATGGTCGGGGGAACCTGAGCAGAGACAGGCTATATCTCTGTGCAAGCCTGTTTGCTGTGGGGTTGGCATGTATGTGCCCCACCACCATCAATAAATGTGAGTGCAATTTTATTGCTTATTTAATTTATGTATATCCTCAGATAATAGGCACTATTCTTTCCCTTTTATGATAGAGACCGCCCTAGCATTCAAGTGGTTAAAGGCCCAATTTAACCCTGATTACCAGAGGAGTGAGCAACGCATTGCAAAGCAATGCGTTGCTCACCCTTCTGGCACGCAAAAGGTTAATAGCACATTTTATTGGTTTTGTTGGTTTACAGTAAGTTACACAAGATTTACTCTTCTTTTGAACCTAAGACCCTTAATAGTAAATGGCATATTAGCTGCACACTATATTAAAACTGAGGTTTTAGTTATGTAGTTTGCCCTGCGAAACATGCTGGCACTCAACAAATAAACAATAATGATAATTTTATTTGCCACAAATATGAAAAGCCAATATATCTGTACTAATGACACATAAATGTTGGCCAATCCTACTCTATGGGGAGAATGCATCAAGCAGATGATTAATCATGCAAGAAAATGCACTAATATCTTCTTGTGTTAATCTCATACATATTTATCAGTGATGTTGTTCTCACTTATTTATCAACAAAGAGCACCATAGAAATATAGCATTTAACAAACATATGCAATATGCATATTCATAGAGATTGTGGATTTCAAGATCTGTAGTGCCACGTGAATTGCAAACATGATATCACATTGAGTGAAATCCAGGGGTGTTGTTGGGTATTCAAGACAAAAGCTCCAAAGCAACAAAGGAGAAAAAGAGAGAGGGGACCCGTAGTGTAAGTACAATCAAACAGTGTACTAAACAAATAATATATAAAATGTACACTCACGTGTCCAAGTTGTCAGCTGTTAATGTATATTAGAGATGACACTCAAGCATGTGGAGAAATCTTATCCTCTCCTCTCGATATCAGCTGTCCACACTCCTGGATGTTGAATGGATCTCCTGGATATGCCAGTATTAATCAGCAGATTCTTCTTTTATCTTTTTGGTATGTAGACGAAAAAGATCCAGCGCCCAAGGACAATAATAAAAAGTAAAGAAAATAAATAAAATGAAATTAATTTGAAACCAATATGAACCTGCAATGAGTGAGTGTGTGAGGGGTCTGATGCTTAAAACTCCTTGGGGTATGTATACTACGGCATGATAATGTGGAGATGACTTCTCATGTGATATCAATTCTTGAATTTGTATGCTAGGAGCCAATGCACTAGATTTCTCCAACTTTGTAGATCTTAGTGCATAGGCTTCAAAGAATAACAAAGGAACTGAAGAAGTGACATCACTGGAGAAGTCATCTACGCTTCATCAGCTCTTTATCACGCCTTAATGCATAACCCCTGGCCTTGTTGCCAGCTTGAGGCATGTAATGTGTTCATCTCCCATTGCCTACTAGTAATGGTGAAATTGGGCTGCATTGTCCACTAGCCAGTGATGTACGTTGGCTCAAGCCCCTGCTCTCTGATAACCTAGCCTTGAGTTTGTTTTGGAATCTAATAACTCCTCTGCTAAAACCCAAAGTTTGACATATTGAAATACTACAAATTTGCAGCCAGTGACCCATGTGTCATTACAGAGCTCCCTATGTACAATAAGCACACATAACACCTCAGATTTTATAAAATGCTCAAAACTGGCCATTTCTTGCAGTGTGCAATCTGTATAGTATGTTTGGGTTACCTACCTCACACCACAAAGTTTTTATACTGCAGTTTATAATCTCTAACACCCTGACTAGTGTTGAGTCCGGCCTCATGATTAATTTAGCAGGAAACAACGGGAAAAAGTATACAAATGCTCTAAGTACAGGGTATCCTTCAACAAAAAATATCCTTCACAGCACACTACTTCTCACATATCACAGAGGCCATAAGGGTATCTTGATACATAAACTGGTCTATCACCTCAGGCTGGTGACCACTCCAGCAACATAGTATATTCCACAGGAGACAACAAAAGGAATGACACGAACCACTCTAAATGTAGAGGATCCCATTGCTTGGATTACTCACCATAAAACACCTAGATATCAATTGTGATGGTTTTCCAAACAGGAACTGACTTATTACCCCAGGCTGGAGGCACTTCCTGTGTTGAAGCTATCCGAACCTCCACTGATAAGTATCTATCCAGATGTAGATGGGAACCTGGTTTTGCTCAGGGTTTTACCCAAATCTCAGGGAGAGGGTCCCTGTGTGGGAAAGGCACAGAGAAAGAGTGGCCACACTCAGAAAGAAGAAACACACTCAAAAGAGAAAAGGAGACTAGCAGGACTTTCTACCTTATTGGGGAAAATGCAACAGCCTGGAGGATTCAGAAGCAGCCAATCAGAGCAGAGTATATAGAAGGCAACCTTGGACTCTAAAGCCCTAACAATTTGGCCCCTCTCCCTGAGCTTTAATATATATATATATATATATATATATATATATATATAAAACTATATAACACCAGACAAAACTCCAGATCCTCTGTGATGAAATTATGAAGTGAATAATACAAATAAATTTAATGTTTTAGGAATTCGAGCAAAAATGTTAAATTGTAAAACTCCTAGACAAATTATTCCCACAGTACAGGAAATAATTAAAATTAACTAATACAAGAGTTTTACTTTTATTATTCAAAGTAGAATGTCAATGAGGTAATGTCTCCTAGATACAAAAATATACAGCATTGAAGAGCGTGTCCCTGACACATCTCAGTGGTCCTATAAAGTAAAAAACTGCACAAATTGTTTTTGATATTTTCGACATATCTGAATTCATCCAGGGCCCCTAAATTCAGCTAGTTTTCTCTTTATTCTTTCTCTATTTCCTTTAAAACCCAAACTGATGATTAAACACCAACCTTACTGGACTAAGGTGAAGATTCCATTCCATTACAATCCAAACTCGGCCTTAAAAAGTGTAGGAAAAAAAAGCCTTTTGTCCTTGAAAGTTCCTTCTTTGCATTTAACTACATTGGGTGTAATCTATTACTTTTGCATTAGTTCCCCAGTGCTATATACTGAGACCATTTTCCTCAGTTTTTTCCTTTCAGTAATTCATCCTGTGTGTTGTACTGATGTTGTTAACTTTTTTTTTTAGCCTTTTTCAGAATTAAGAGTTTTGGTTGCACCTGTACAGCTTTGCTTCTTTATACTAATCTCAAATGTTCGTCTTCTTTACTATTAGACACCATATCTATGTCCTTTGTTATCACTAGGTCCAACATTGTTATTTCCTGTTTGCACTTCCTCCATTTATGACATGTAGCCATCACTAAGAATTATCACAAGCCTGCTTTGCTTTGCACTCTGACAGGTCTCATATATCTGGATAATTAAAATATCCCACAATTATAGTATATCCAAGATGTGCAGCTGTTTTTCATTTGCAATAACAGTTGTGAATCAGCATTCTCATCAGTATTTGGTGGTTTGTAACATATACCTACCAATAACTTTTTTATCTTTAAAGCAATCGTTACCTTCAATTTCATGGCCGCATGAACTCCACATTATCTCCCGTGTCCTCATAAATATTTCTCATAAAATTTTGGATTTAGATATGGGAAATTCCATATTATTGAAATATTTTAGTATCTTTTAAGTGACGTGTTTCTCCAATTCATATGCTAATCTAATTTCAGGAAATATATTATTTTATAGCTATTGAGCACGTTTAGGGTAACTTTACCATGTAACTAATGGAATGTGCAATTTACTTCATAAAGCTGAAAACACCCCTTTCTGCTCCTGTTAAATAGGAGTCTGTGCAGGCCATGCATTTTGCTAAAATTATACGTATTTTCCGTTTTGTACTCAAAAGATTCAGGGCTTTTAAAATAACTGAAACTTTCACTCCCAACATAAATGTTTCTGAAATATAGAGCATGCTATTTGCAAAAAAAAGTACCTTTTTACATTTTTTTTTTAATCATGACAACATAGCTTCACGTGGTTCATATATGATACCATAAAAAGCTAAATTTCTTCTGAAAATAAATAAATAAATAAATAAATAACAATATGTTGCTTTCCAAATCTAAGTAAAAAGTTACCTACAGGAACCATGCCTAAACAAACGGACAGAAAAAATGCTGAAATGTGTCAGGCATTGGAGGTCTAACAAATGGCCTAATCACTTAACACTGAAAGAGTTAACAAATAATCTTGGACAATCAGTGGGAGACCTTAAAGCGGAACTACCACCGCATAACAAGTTTATCTTAAATAACTCCACGGACATCTTGCCATAGTGACATCCGTGCGCCTGCTCTGTCAGTCCCTTCTGGAGCCGAACGGCTCCTATCAATGCCTCCTAGAGCCAGCTGGGACTGACAGAACAGGCGCACGGACAACACTATGGCAAGATGTCTGCGCTCCATCCTGCCTGTCAGCCGGGTAAGAAAGGAGAAATCTATTTAATAAGGTAATAATTCTGGTGACTAGCGCTACTAAGCAGCTAGTCGCCAGATGGGGCGTTATTTAAGGTAAACTTGTTATGAGGTGGTAATTCCACTTTAAGCTGTCATTAGCTGTCATTACCACATCCTCCAAATAAGTCCATATTAACACCCGTACTGCAGAGAACCCCTTCTTCTTCTGAAGGTGAAACCTCCTTTACTCTAATCTTAAGGGGTGGCCCCTAGCTATTTGATCAGACCTTGGAATGGAAAGCCCACTGGAGAGATCAATGTATTGACCTTGCATAAACTTATACAGTGTAAAAGATCCCCTCTTGTTTCTTCAGGGCTTGGTATTCTACAAATCAATGTTTCATCAGGGCTTGTGCCAAACAAGTGTAAGTCCTACAAATCAATCTTTGCTCAGGGCTTTAACAACAAGTCTAAGTCCTACAAATCAATGTTTCCTCTGGGCTTGTGCCAAACAAGTATAAGTCCTACAAATAAATGTTTCCTCTGGGCTTGGGCCAAACAACTCTAAGTCCTGCAAATCAATGTTTCATCAGGGCTTATGCCTGTAACAAGTCTAAATTCTGCAAACAAATGTTTCCTGGATGCTTGGGCCTCTACAAGTCTAAGTCCTACAAATCAATGTTTCCTCGGAGCTTGTGCCTAACAAGTCTATGTCCTACAAATAAATGTTTCCTCAGGGTTTGGGGCTCTAACAGATCTAAGACCTACAAATTAATGTTTCTTCAGGGCTTGTGCCTAACAAGTCTAATCCTACAAATCAATGTTTCTTTGGGGCATGTGCCTCACACAAGTCTAAGTCCTACAAATTAATGTTTTCTCAGGGCTTGTTGTACCTAACAAGTCTAAGTCTGACAAATCAATGTTTCCTAAGGGCTTGGGCCTCTAACAACAAGTTGAAATCCTACAAATGAATGTTTCCTCAGGGCCTGTGCCCAACAAATCTAAGCCCTTCAAATCAATATTTGCTCAGGGCTTGTGCCTAACAAGTCTAAGTCCTACAAGTCAATCTTTTCTCAGGGCTTGGACCTCTAACAAGTCTAAGTCCTACAAATCATCCTCTACAAAACACTCTATCCCATCAATTGTCCGTCTGCCCCAGTCACAGCTTACATCAGGGAGGTCCCTGCCCTGTCTCTGGCACGTTAAGTGCCATTTTTTATTTATTTATTAATTGTCCCCCCAATCCCAGTCAACAACCTCACCAAAAAACAAAAATCCCTTCTCAACTGATTCTTTCGCCACACACCACCAACACAGGCACCCTCAGACTGCTTTTATACTATGCCTGTTGGAAATAAATTAACCTATCCCTACTGGTGCCCAAAACAGCACTGCATGTTTGGGGTGAAGACTCACCAACAGTACAGTGTACAGTGGCAAACTTATGATATCCAATATTGCTTCAATACCCTTTTTATGTAAGACAATACTTTGCTTTTGCTACTGCTGCTTGACACTGATCACTGTTTCCACATTTATAGTTTACAAGTACTCCCAGATCTTTCTCTAGCAATTAATCTCTTAAAATTATTCCATTAAGTTCATAAGTAGCATAATGATTTGCTTGTTCCAAACTGCATAGCATTTTCTTACATTAAATTTCATATTCCCTTTATTTACCCAATCTGCCATTTTATGTAAATATCTCTGTAGAGAACAAACATCCTGCTCTGAATTCATTACCCTGCATAATTTAGTGTGATTTGTAATTATTTAAATTTTGCTCTCTATATTTATTTCCAGTTCATTTATAAACATGTTAAAAAGCAGTGTACTAAACACTGAGGTAGTTCACTATCAACTTTAATTATATTTATTCAACAATACACTGCTCACAATCCTTCAACCAATTTTCTATCCTGTTTCAAAGGTTATTCTTTAGACCCAGCTTCCTTATTTTGTACACTACCCTCCTGTGTGGCACTGCATTAAATTAACTTGCAAAATCTAAGGTTCTAGGTTTCTACTTACTTATTCATAGAAGCTCAAAAGATTTGTTTGGCAAGACCTGTTCCTCATTTATTTTTTGCATTGTAATCCTGAACATAATACCCTTTTTATCCCTTCAAGTAGGTTTCCCACTATCATGGTCCAAATCACAGGTCTATGATTCCCAGGTTCTGCTTTAGTTCCCTTCTTAAAAAAAATCATCACATTGGCTTGATGCTAAAGTTGTGGCACTGAACCTGTGGAGAGCGGGTATTTAAAGATTAAACCTCTTTGATTGTCATAGAGGTATCCAAAGTATAGTATTGCAATGTGTTATATATCTCTCTGGCACTCAATTTGTTAAAATGTGTGGTCTTGCTAACACTGCATTGAGTTCACAATGATTTCTTGGATGTATACCAGCAGGACCAGGTGCTTTGACAGCCTTAATTTTTTCCACGCTTCCCTTGACCTCTTCTTGTGTTAACCCCATATCTGATAATGGAATGGTTGTAAATGTTATTTGTGGAGTCTCTTCTGTCATTACACTTTCCCTGGTATATACTGATGAAAAGAATGTGTTCAGAACCTCAGCATTTTCTTTATCATCTCTAATCAACTTACCCATCTCAATTTTGAAAGATCCAATGCCCAATTGCTATTTATATATTTAAAAAAAAATCTCCCTAGAAATTTGAGTTTCCTTTTCTGTTTTTGCTAACCCAATTACCTTGTAGCAACCTTTGTTGCTCTCCCTGTATTTCAAGAAATAATTATCTATTCCTTTAGACTTAAATAGTCTAAATGCCTTTTGTCCTTCCCATTTGTTTCTTTGCATTTAACCACATTGGTTGTGATCTATTACTTTTGCATTAGTTCTCCAGTGCTATATACTGAGACCATTTTCCTCAGTTTTTTCCTTTTAATAATTCATCCTGTGTGTTGCACTGATGTTGTTAACTTTTTATTTAGCCTTTTTTAGAATTAAGAGTTTTGGTTGCACCTGTACTTTGCTTCTTTATACTAATCTCAAATGTTCATTTACTTTACCATTAGACACCATTTCTATGTCCTTTGTTATCGCTAAGTCCAACATTGTTATTTCCTGTCAGCACTTCCTCCATTTATGACATGTAGCTATCACTAAGAATTCTCACAAACCTGCTTTGCACTCTGACAGGTCTCATATATCTGGATAGTTAAAATATCCCACAATTATAGTATATCCAAGATGTGCATCTTTTTTTCAAAGACTCCTTTATTGGTATAAATTAAAAAATATGCAACATGTAGCTTGGGGTGACAGTGGTGTAGTGAGGGATCTAGAGATGGAAGGGGTTAGTGATGTGTCAGTACCATCTGACAGTGACACTACATTGGATATACATGAAACACATGACTGTCACGAACAAGCGAGTAATGTTCCACCCCCAAAAATCGAGAAAGCATCAATGAAGATGAGACGAAAGAAAAGTACAAGGGTCCCAAAGAAGTCCCCAGGAGAGGAGGTTGGAGAGGGAGATTACGTAAGATATCAACTGTGGTTGAACAAGAAGTGACTAATGTGTTAAAAGTCATTCATTTGTCTGGTTTCTTGTTGACATCCCCTCCGATATGAGTGCTAGAAAAGGGACTCAATTTTGGTCCAGAGCACAAATTTAATCTTTTTAATACTATGTTAGATGACCTTAATAGGAGAAGGGATGAGTCGGTGGAGAGTGAGACTGGTGACCTGGTTAAGTCCATGGACACTGGCCTTTGACCTATTTCGACTTTCTTTCCCTTACACTTTAAGGGCAACCAGGTGGATTCATTCCAAAAACTGGTTTAACGGGACCTTTGTGAACTCCATATGGATGCCAAAAATATACGTGCATGTAATATTTCTGTTAAGGAGAGAGAGAAGCTCTAGCCCAGTTGAAAAATAATGAGTCTATAGTTATTAAGATGTCTGATAAGGGCTGCAGAATCGTAATCCTTAATGCAAAATATTACAGACACGAAGCATTAAGGCAACTTGGAGACAGACATACATAT
Organism: Rhinophrynus dorsalis; assembly: GCA_037306005.1. Lineage (NCBI taxonomy): Eukaryota > Metazoa > Chordata > Amphibia > Anura > Rhinophrynidae > Rhinophrynus > Rhinophrynus dorsalis. Next base: position 128,022,693 of record CM074720.1, on the reverse strand, counting down.
GAGGTCTTGACATCTGATCCAACACTGACCTTTAAGATTGAATTGAGCCAACTTGTTCAAATTGGTGTCTCTAAAGGGATTGTGTCCAAACAGGAAGCCCTGGCACTGGTTCCAGCTAGCCAGATTATGCCAGTTTTCCACCACCTGCAGAAGGTGCATAAGTCCATGTTCGAGCCTCCTGGTCATCCAATAGTGTCCGGCATTGGCTGATTGAATAAGCCTCTGTCGGACCTAGTGGGTTTTTACCTTCGGCCCTTGGTGGATGGGTTTCCTGGATCCCTGAGGGACACCAAACAGGTGCTTTTGCAGTTGTGCACCTTGGAGTGGAAATCTAGCTACTCCTGGTTGACGGCTGATGTAACAGCATGTACCCGTCTATACCCCATGACTTGGGGCTGCAAGCTTTAAGATACCATTTGAAGCATTTTCAACTTATGAGGACAATTTTATCGAGTTTCTGATGTTGGCAGTCCAATACCTCCTGTCCCACAATTTCTTTGCCTTTGATGGGGCTTTCTGTCTCCAAAGGTGTGGTGTGGCTATGGGGGCAAGTTTTGCCCTGTCTCTCGCTAACCTTTTTATGGGTTGGTGGGAGGCCACCCACATCTTTGGGGATGGAAACCCCCATCGAGGTAGGATCTTGTGGTATGGGAGGTATATTGATGATCTCCTCTTTGTTTGGGGAGGGACTGGAGCTATGGCTGATTCCTTTATTGCCTTTCTCAATCCCAGCGATTGTAATCTTCACTTCACTTCCGATCATCAATGCCATACCACCCGTTTTTGTACTTGACCCTTACAGGAGACCCAATACCTGATAGGGTGGTAACTGATATATACAGGAAGCCCACGTCTGGTATCAGTTTACTCCATGCTAAATCTGCGCATCCATGGCCCCAGGTTTGGAATATCCCAAAGGGACAGTTCCTGCTCTTGCTCAGAAACTGTTCTCGAGAGGAGGACTGTGATAAGGCTTCTGTGGATCTCACAAGTAGGTTTAAAGCTAGGGGTTATGATGGGACCCTGATAGATCAGGCTTATAACCATGCTAAGACCAGGTCAAGGGATGAACTCCTGTTGGATCATACACAACATGGAGTGGAGTCATCTGATTGGGATGGTGTGAGATTTGTTACAGCTTGCAGCCCTCAATATTATAGGATTTTTGACATTGTCAAAAAGAATTTGCCAGTTTTGCCTACAGATGTGAAGTTGGGTGAGATTTTGATATAAGGCTGTAAATTTGTAGCTAAAAGGGAATTGGGAATCAGGTATCGCCAAGTTTGTACAGGAGTAATAGATCGGTGCCCACATGGCTTACATATGCAGGTTTTTATCGTTGTGGTGCAACTATCTGTAAATGTTGCATTTTTGCACGTGGTTTCGAATACTTCTAAATGCACAGTGCATGCAAGTTCCTACAATATCAAGAGTTACATTAATTGCAGTATGGAGATGGTTATTTATCTATTCACATGCAACAGTTGCAAGGTCCAATATGTGGGACGTATGAAACATCATCTTAAAGAGAGAGTTAGGGAACATGTATATCAAATAGAGAAGAAAAGAAAAGATTCTGCTATTCCTAAACATGTCCTTGAATACCATGATGGTGATCGTTCATGTTGCGAATTCCGGGGCATTGAGAGGGTGAGGCTCCCCTGGGGGAAGGTGACATAATTAGGGAGATCAATAAGCATGAGGCATTTTGGATCTTCCAGCTAAAGACTAGAACTCCGGGTAGGTTAAACTCAGAATGGGACGTCTCACACATTTTCTGAGCTTATACATATTTTTTGGCACTTTGAATATGTTGTACCATGTATATAGCCTAGAATATAACAAGCTATCATATGGGGTCCTTTTATGGAAATAAGGATTGTGTTTTTATTCACATAAATGTTTTTGGATTGACCCTTTATGTGGTATGGTTGGGCTTTTTTATCCCCTTTTTTATGCTCTTTTGGAGTTATATTAGTGCAAGATATGGGAGGTACTGAATTAATATGTATGTTCAGCCTCCAAATGGGAAGGATATGTAAGAGTGCACTCTAATTTTGGCTTGGATTTGTGTACGGGTCCCGTTACTTAATAGTTTTTATATTTATTTTTATTATTATTATTTTTTATTAATTGATGTGGTTTACTAGCCTGTAGTGTTGTCGATCTGGTGAGTCTGATGCCTCCGTTTTATGGTTCCCCTGATGCTGTGTGTCATGATCCATAAGAGCTTTTCTGTTATCTCTCCTGGCTGATTCAGGTCAGTCCAATTATCCATTCATTTGCGCGTGTCTGGTGAATCTTTGATGGATTCTTAGTCACAGGTTAATGAAATGAGGGGGATATTGTCTTCTGTCAGAAGGAGGAAGAGGTCAGTGATTTTATGTTATCTTAACCAATCAGCTGAATGTAGCAAGTTTTGAAATGAAGTTTGTTTGTAACTAACCGTTTAGTCTATGAGTAATCGCTGATAAGCGTAAAACGTGTTGCATATTTTTAAATTCATACCAGTAAAGGAGTCTTTGATTTTATATGCTTATCATATGAGAACTTTCTTTGTTTAAGTCCTTGGAGTGTGGCCAAAGTCGTTTACAGTTACCGAGTTCAAGATAACAGTTGTGGGAAGTCCATGTTGGCCTGGCACCCAGGTATTGTCTGTGAGTCTGGACAATATACTGTCGGTTGTAGTGTATGTGAGGGCGTTTGAGCACATATCTACTTTTACTTTGGTTTGTAGCATATACCTACCAATACCTTTTTTACCTTTTTAAGCAACCGTTACCTTCAATTTCATGGCCACATGAACTCCACATTATCTCCCATGTCCTCATAAATATTTCCCAGTAAATTTCGGATTTAGATATGGGAAATTCCATGTTATTGAAATATTTTAGTATCTTTTAAGTGATGTGTTTCTCCAATTCATATGCTAATCTAATTTCAGGAAATATAGTATTTTATAGCTATTGAGCACGTTTAGGGTAACTTTACCATGTAACCAATGGAATGTGTAATTTACTTCATAAAGCTGAAAACACCCCTTTCTGTTACTGTTAATTAGGAGTCTGTGCACACCATGCATTTTGCTAAAATTATACATATTTTCCATTTTTGTACTCAAGAGATTCAGGGCTTTTAAAATAATTGAAACTTTCACACCCAACATAAATGTTTCTAAAATATAGTGCATGCTATAGGTGAAAAAGTACCTTTTTACATTTCTTTTGTATTCATGACAACATAGCTTTACATGGTCCACCTAAGATACCATAAAAAGCTACATTTCTTCTAAAAATAAATAAATAAAAAACAATATGCTGTTTTCCATATATATATAAGTAAAAAGTTGCCTACAGGAATCATGCCTAAACAGACGGACAGAAAAAATGCTGAAATGTGTCAGGCATTGGAGGTCTAACAAATGGCCTAATCACTTGACACTGAAAGAGTTAACAGATAATCTTGGACCATCAGTGGGAGGTCTAGAAAGAGCAGGAATGTCTGCTCCATGATAGCATATGTAGGACTAGATTTTAGGCTTCAGAAAACAGACAGTTCTACAGATGCTGATATGAAATACAGCATTTAAGAGTATTAAACCCCATTTCTTTTTAGATGTTAGTGTTATTTTAAAAAATCATGACTCCTTCCTCTTCTCTGATTGGATTGAGGAGGAGGTCACATATTGTAAGTGTCACCCTATCTTCTTATTCCTTATTGGTTTGGGGGGTGAAGTCACTCCAGGGCAAGTTCAATGCTCTGCATAATCCCTCCTCCCAGCCAAATAGAGTGTGGGAAAAATAGAAATAGGTATTGGTTATATAAAAGCCAATCCTATTTTTTTCACACAGTGGCCTGATGGCAGCCCAGGAAGGACTGGGGGAGGGTTACTTTTGTTGTAGTGGCAACGAGTGCTGTTTTAGGATGTTAGGGTTTTTTATTTTTAATTATTTTTGAATGCTATTTAGGTTATTAGTGTGGAGGACCAGAACATAACGGAAACCCTCAGCACCTCTGACATCAAGGTGTTGTGATCTGGCAATTGAGGGGTAACCATTTTGTTTGTAAGGTTTGGTTGATGGTTGTGTAGGGTAGCAGGATTGTTTTCTGCTTGTTTTTTATTGGACATGGCAGTTAAAGGGATAGTAATGTTTCATAATAAAAGCAGCTCTAATTAATCATCATAGTATTTGGATTTTGGAGAGTGTTATATCAATTCTGTCAGAGCTGTAGTTCTAGAGTAATTCAATGACAAAGTATCCCCCTTCCACCCCTTTTACTGATGTAACACTGTTCAGCCAGCGCAGAAGGGAGGTGCCCAGGTAGATTGCAGAGAGGGACAATCTTCAATTAAGATAAGGGAAAAAGCTGAGAAACTTGTCAAGGGGGGAAGGGTTTTCATTGTTTTCTTACAAAGAAGATTGTCCCCTTCTGTTATCTGTCTAGTCTTACAACCAGATTCCACAACTGAGGAGAGATGGCTTACACTAGATAAAAGGGGCGGGAGGGGGAACTTTGCTTGTGAATATCTCTTAAACCATAAAGGTTTGAGAGATAAGACTTATATCGTTCTTCATGTTTTTTTAATGCCTACAAAATAAAATAAAGATAAAACAAAGTATTACTATCCCTTTAAGCCCTTAGCTGCCAGATTAGCAAGATTGCTGCAATCTGGAAATGGAGGGTGTTAACCTCAGGTGGCAGGGATGAGGTGAGGGTGTTCAGAGTGCCTGATTTTAGCCTCTTTCCTGGGCTTCCCCAGTCCTCACTTTGGGGTGATTTTGGAGCATTTTTTAGAGCTCCAAAAGGTTTCCAAAGGGGTGTTTTGAGTATAAAACGACAACACAATTCAGAAATCCAATTATGACCCTTGGTCAGAATGTAATTGCAGGACCAATGAACTGAAAATATCTGCCAAACCGGAAATTACCTGTTCATCAGATATTTTTGAGTGTAGTGGAATCTCAGCCTAAATTTGAAGGAACAGCATTAGAGATGAGTAGGCCGGTGGCAAAAGAGCAATTGACATCACCAGAGTGGAAGAATTTGAGACTAAATCTTCTCACTGTTGTGAATGTAACAAAAGAAGCTTATTAATGCATTTTTTATATGAATAAGATATGTGAGGATAGAAATAAGCACACAGATTGGGTTTATTTTCTCCCCTTAACATGCTTTTGTAATTATCTAAATATTTTCCTTGGTGGCACTTCACCTTTACATAAATCCAAATCAGTCTGGAATGCAAAACGTTCTCCTATTCACCTACTGCTACAGAAAATCTTTAAGAATTTCCTGGCATAAATGTATAAGTAGGATTGTTCAGTGGACAGTCCACAAATTGCATGAACCCCCAAGAGATTTGAAGCAATGAAATAAGTAATTTGAAACACATATTATTGGTGACCTGTGTTGCTCTTTCCTGTACCATTCCAAGGAAACCTTGTTTCTGTACCTTGTAGCAGATCAGCAGAAGAATCCAAACAGGCAAGACAGTAAATTAGTAAAGACAAGGTATATTAAGATGGAAGATAGGCATACTGAAAATAATAAAACAATAGAGACTTGTAAGAATGATAAAAGAGTACACTCTGTGATAATATAGCTTTAATGGAAGACTCTGTAGAAGTAGCTTTCTCCAATTTGAAACAATTTTATTTAGTTTCTATATTGTATTTAACCCTTATGATTGAAAGTCAGCTTATTATATTAAAACACATCAAGCCTTATGTGTAAAAGCCAAAGTGGAGCTATTTTGCTACGAACCAACCGCACTCATTGGGTAAAATAAAAACTGACATTGTTTTAAATCTGGATTTTAAAGGAGCAGTAAACTTTTTTATGAAAAAATATATATTGTAGGGATTTTTCTACTGAGTAAAATAAGGGTACTCCCACTGCTGAGAGATGTATATTTCCAGAGTTATTACAGTTTAAACCCATTTTTTTTTAATTAGCAGTGCCCTCTAGTGATTAAATGCTAATTAGTTTTTCTGTTAGATTCTAATGGAGAAGAATGTCAGGAAAGTCAGAGACATACAGTTCTCCACAGGGGAGGACTGGCCTGGGAGGCAGGGGGGCATTTGCCCCCCAGGCCGGTCATAAGTTTGGGCCAGTGGGCCACTGACCTTCAATTTCTCTCTTGCTGCTGTAAATGGAGCAAACAGAGTTTAAGGTGCTAAACTAGTAGTGTAGCTCCATTTCAGTTGTAATCTCTGTGATATCGCTAATGTACCAATAGTTCAATTATAATCTCTGTAGCATCACTTGCCTTGCTTTATAACAGTAATGCCAGCTAAAACATTAACCAAAGGGGGTTAACTGGCATATTGGGATGGAGCTATAGTGAAAAAGGGTTGATTGATTGTACTTGCCCCCCAGGCCAAATGTTACCAGTCCTCCCCTGGTTCTCCATAGAATGTGATAGAAACTGCCTGTCACTTCCTGTCAGAACTATCAGGAAGTAAACCACAGTAAATTCACTTCCTGATTATTTGAACTGCTATACATTTTGAATAAAACATCTGACAGCAGTGGGAGCACCCTTGTTTTATTCAGCAGGAAATGCTCTATAAAATATGTGTTTTCATAAAAAAAAGTTTACTGCTCCTTTAAGTCTTTGAATGTTGATGAGACCTTTCTAGTATTCTAAGGCATAAAAGCACTATTTAAACCAATGGGGATTTTTGAGTTGTTTTTCTCCTCCACGGTGCATTTGCTTTGCTTTAGCAAGGTGCTGGACACAAATTAGTTGTTGAATGCATTAGCTATAGATCTGGTACACTGTAGTGTCTTGTGTCTGTTGCTATAGATGTGGAATGAGAATGGTTGGGGTGGCTGCTAATATATTTAATTATTGGATGCTTCTGATATGTTACTGTTCACGTTATCTGTAAAATAAGGCATTTTGCCAAGTTTTGTTTTGTTTTCTTTGCCAGATAGCCCCACTTTTTATGAGGGGATCTAGTTTGTTTAAATTTTGACTATAAGGCATCTCAAAATGATGTAAATCAAGGAGATCAGTTAATCCCCTAGTAGACAGGCTCTCAAGACTCTAGCCTTAGTGGGGCATGGGTATTACAGAATTGCAAGAACTCTGAGTGTAAATAGTCAATTGCAGAGTCTAGGTCAGGTATTACTTTTATTCTATACCACAGACACATGATTTGACAACTTTGGAATTGTTGGAAGTTACATTACTTGAAAAATCTAGAAACTATTACTTTGCAGTATGAATTGAGTGGGTGTGTTTTTCCTGAACAGCAGGAAACATTTTTCCCCAGAGGATGGAAAGGATGATCTCCGAACTTCATATGAAGGGGTCTAATACATGGCAGTATGTGGAAGGAGGAGATAGAAAGAAATGTCAGGAGAAGAGTAATAACAAAATCCACAGTACATGCCATAAAATATAGGGAAAACTGGAGTGAAGAATGTACATGTGACATAAAAAGAAAGGATAAGAATATCTATTTTAATTCAATGAATTCTGTGGTGTTTATTGTCTCTGGTCCCTGACATTAATGAAAGTCCTGCACAAACACAAACCAGCCCAAGATACATGCTGCTCCTTTTGTAACTATATATGTGTTACAGAGTATGTGATTTATATGTCTACTAGTTATAAAGCCCGTATACACGGGCTGATCCGGAGCGGAGAGGCTCTGGGGCAGGCTCTGGGGGCAGCAGCGGAGGAGCTGGGTGACAGACAGGCTGTCAGCCTTCTGGAGCTCCCCGCTCCGGATCAGCCCATTCTGCAAGTCCCCACTGTGCATGTGCGGTTACGCACACAGTGAGCGACGCATTCTAGGACTTTTAAAGGGATAGTAACCCCCCCCAACAACTTGACGGCAAAATACAGCAATCATAGAAACATACCGAACGGTTTGAGAGATGTAAGGCAAGACAGTCCTCCGGTCCCTCCCCCTTCTGCCTGACGAGCTGTAAAGCTGTCAGAGGCAGAATCCGGTCGGCCGACTTTCAGCGGTTCTGCAGGAGTTCTGACATCTAGATATCTCCGTATAATTACTTCATAGGAATGGTCTACAACATGTGCTTGCAAGCCAGGCACGTGTTTTAGACCATACCCATGAAGTAATAATACGGAAATATCTAGATGACAGCGCTCCTGCAGAGCCGCCGTCTGGTGCTGGAGGCCGGATCTCATGACGTCCGTTATACAGCGGACGTAAGAGAAGGGGGAGGGAGCGGAGTTCTGTCTTGCCTTACATCTCTCAAACCATAAAGGTTTGAGAGATGGGACTAAGTGCGTTCGGTATGTTTCTATGATTGCTGTATTTTGCCGTCAAGTTGTTGGGGGGGGTTACTATCCCTTTAAGAAAATCATTATTCTTCTGCTTATATCAGCAAATAAGAGTATAAAATTCAACAGAATAGGCCATATTCCATTTATATTTATTTATTAGCTTTGTAATATTGAACTTGATCTGTCACGTTTGGGATTATGGACTTTCATTACTTTATATCAGCTCACAATTAATATTATGGATATCATCAACTCATCATTAGCAGTCCATTTCTGTTACTTTGTTATTAGTCCATTATTGTCACCATGATTACAGATGTTCATTTTTGGTATGGATCACTGTTATTTTATATTTATTTAATTTCCTTTCATCTCTATATTTATGGAAATTTAATTTTTTTTCATGTGCTAAAAACTCATCATTGTCACTTCATCAACACCACTATTAAGGATGATATACTTTTCACAGATCATCAAAACGTATTAGTTATACGAGGAAAAATAAGAATAATTTTTGCTTTTTTCATTCAATAATTTATTTTTTAAGAGATGGACAGGTAATTTAGTATTATTTATATATATGCATTTATGTTTTGTACAGTGTAATATATATAGGACCATAGTCTAGGAAGCGCACAAACAAAAGTTTCATTTTTATTAACAATAAGTTAAGTTGCACTTACTAGATTCCAAAGTATCATAACCTCATCAGCCTTCCATGATAAACACAGCCTCGTGCTGCATGCTTCCCCCAAATATCCCAGTGCAGTTCATCTTATCCTCTTTCTCCTTCAGTGGCAATGCCATCTGCCTTTTTGTTCTCCATGCATGTCAGTTCATTATTAGGGTACTCAACATTTGTCCTTTCACTACATGTGCCAGAAGTGAAATCTAGACGCACTGAACTCTGACCCGTATGTATTCAGTTTCCTTTTATAAATATGGACCTCTATTTCTTTGTTATAGCCAGTAATACATACATAAATCGGGGTAAGATCAAGATCAAGAAAGGCTAAGCTGCAGAGACCGCACTAACATTGAACCTGGGCAACCTCGCAGGGAGCATGGCCTGAGAGTGAGTTAGTTGCTAGGAACCTGTCCAACCCTACGCATGTCATAGAGCCCATTCCACTTAATCAGAGGTTACAGATTATTAGTCTTACTCTCTAGTATACTCAAAGCCTTCTTCTCTTGAATGTGTAACTCTAACTACAATTGAGGATACATTGTACCTAATTTAGAACACCTAATATGTTCTACTTCCTCTCAATGAACATAATATGTATTACAAAGCTCTGAACTAAAATATTACATTTGAAACTAATATTATTATTACTTAGAAACATTTGATACAAAACATACATTCATAATAGTGCAATAAAATAGAATGCAATCAAATGAGCACAGATACAATATAATATAAACAATATTCCACTTACTATCTCATAAAATAGCATCCTTTAGGTTATAAAATCAAAGCTTATGACTGCATGAGACTACTAGTCAAGATGTTAAAAGAACGATCAAAGAAGACCCAATATTACTTCATATGCCTATCACATGTGATTCATACTCCAAAAATACATGGTAATAGTTGATTTTATGTTGAAAGATATGATGTCTAGGAAGACCCTAGGTTACCCCAGACCTCATTCACCATTTTGGAGAAAGTTGACCTCATAAATTCCTCTTCTACCTGCTATATAAACTGTCAAAAAGAACTAATACCTGTGTTCACCCTCTCAGCAACAACCTTTGGTCCCAACAGATCATATATATTATGTAATTTCTGCATTGCATTAATATTATTAATTAATACCAGGGATATCCATACACCGGACCCCACATATGTAATCGAATGACGTACTGAGTTCCATGTCCAAATGGTTACATCAATATGCTATGATCTTTTAATATATTCATGAAATATTTGGTATATACAGCTGTGATACATATTTTTTGTATTTGAAGTATTTGAACACTTTGATATCATCAGTGTTAAGGTATTTTCTTCAGCGTTTGAAGTGTGCATAAATGGGTTGAGGTGCCTCAGATATAGAGTTTCTAGACTGCACAATGGTAAATGAAAAAATTTTTTTAGTTTCTTTTCACTATACATCATTGCTAATGATATTCTCACTTACCTTGTCAATCATTTCTAAAGTAAATGTAAATTAATAAAAAAAGTGAATAATGTAGATGTAAATTGTTTTACTGTTTGTAAGGGTTTCATTATGCTAATGATGAAAACCCTAACTGCATTTTTGTAGCTGGATTTTGTTTCACAATTATATCCATAAAGAAGAATTGCAGAGTAGATGGAGTCAAGACAAGTACATTCTGTATATGCCCTTGTGTCCTAATATGTGAAACATCACCAATAAGTTAGTAGAAATTGTAATTAATTAATTGTAGAAAAAAATAATTTGTAAACAAGTCATTAACTCTGGCAACACACTAATCTACAGAAAAGAAAACAAGGTACTTTTATTTAGTCTAAGACCTTCACAGGATCATGTTGAAAACAAATTCCCAATCTAATCAGATCTAACTTAATTTCACAATAACAACAAAATAATATTTACTGTAGAAGCCAATGACTAATAAATCCAAGGAATTCCTGCATGTCCTTAAACACTCAATATGCTATGAATGTATATCACTCTATGGAAAACGTCAGATAAAGACCATCATTTTAAAACCTAAAATTGCTTTCCAAAACATCTTGATATAATAAATCCAAGACAAATATGTAAAATGAAAACCATATCTGTTGTTACCACTTAGGGAGCCAATTAGCAAAGCTGCTTGAATCTGTGGATCCATTGCAGAAATTCAATAAAAAGAGAAAACTTAATTTAAGCAAATATGTAAGTTGTTCAATCAAATTACACTAGTTTTCAAATGCAAACAGCTATTAAAAACTAAAACTTTTTCTTGAATCTATTCTGTCTTGAATTACCAACTCATGGGTCGGGATGCACTAAAATTTGATGAGGGCTCAGGTGGATGGTGATTGTAACGGATAACCAGGTCCTTGGGTTGGACTCAGGCCGTCGTTCCAGGTTTCTCCCTCCAGAGGTCAGCTCCAAGCAGGCAGCTTCACCGGTTGCTCAAGCAGCATTTCTTCCTGGGATAGGGGACAACAGAAGTCCCTTGATACCATCCAGCAACAGAGAGACAGGAGCCAGTTGAAGTCCAAACTGCACACACTTTATTGAACAAAAAACACCTCTTTTATACAGTCAAATACAGTGCCACAATAGGGATGGGAAGGGCCAGGCATTCTAATACAGGCTTGGCCCAGGGACCAATGAGACACAATGGGTATATGACACAGGGAACAAAAGACAAATGGTAACTGGAGACAAAGGGTCAATGGCAGGGGGTGACAAAAGGACCAATAGCAGTTAAGGGAAAAGGGCCAATGGCAAGTGACCTCACAACACAATATTGCTAGGGGTAGTACAAACAGATCTGATTACTTCTAGATAATGACAAAGACTTGATTGGAGGGAATACACATTTAGGAGACTAGGCCAGGGGTCTGACTGCAGTTCACATTGGCTTAATTAAGACACAGCAGGGGGTCTAGCTACAGTGCAAATAGTCAAATGGCTGGAGTTACTATAATACCCATCCTATTGAAAAGGGCCCAAGACTGGAGCCTTTGTTTGACTATTTTGAATGACCTGCTCCACCCTTGACCAATCACTGACCTGCCTACCATTCCCCATGTTAGGCTATGGAAAATATTTGCATACCTGGTAGTTGGTGATTGCACAAACCTCTGAATTGGACAAGTACAATTAAGCACATACAATATTTTGACAATACATAAAACCAAACTTAATACACTTTTACATGAATGTACCCCAGGACAGCTCTATGTATTAAGCTGTCCATTCACCCAGTGTCTATTTTAGTGTATGACTCTGTGGGCTTTCATAGTTCTGTTATTCGCCGCCAAGTAACGGCCTAGGGTCCGTTACAGTGATGTTGTGTTAGATCTGTGTGTCAAAGTCATCGTCAATATGCACTAATGTGTCTTCACCGTTATATCCTCTTCAATCCACCACCATTCTGCTGAATTGCTATCAAGCCACCATGCCTCTGACAGGTTTATGATTTTGGACTGAAGACATCGACAATGGCTCATTTCGTTAAGGAAATGCATTTTAATGAGCCATTGTCATATTCATGTGGGTGTTTTTTATACTAATGTGGCTGTTCACCACCTGCATTGAGTTCTGATAGCAGCCTCTGCTGTCAGTTAACAATACCATCATTGCCTACTTATGGTTGATGATGTTAGGATGTTCCTGAAGCTTCCTATGCAGTAACAACCCTCAATCAATCATAGACATGTAGGGTTGTCATACTACTAGCAGAGTGTAAGGAATTCCCTGCCTTACACATTGCCAGCAGTAGACAACCCTTAAAGGGATAGTAATGTTTCAAAATAAAAGCAGCTCTAAGTAATCTTCATAGTATTTGGGCAATGGAAAGTATTGTGGCCACACAATGCACATCACTCTGACATTCAAAGGGTTAATGGGGTGATGCTGAATGTGGTGCTGAAATCTGAGAGGATCCTCACCCCCACACACACACACTAAGCAATAGGGAAAGCAGAGAGGAAGTTTGCAGACTTCAGGGTAACTTTTCCTCCCCTCCCCTTGCATATCAAATTCTTAGTGCATATTACCAAGTCATTGTGCTCACTATACATCATCAGACACACATTGTCACAGCATCAAAACTTAGTGCATCTCCCCCATTGAAGTCTAGCACCCTCCATCAACATTGCTAGTTGAGAAAAGGTCTAGCACTACTTTAGCAGCAAGATTTTATATTGTTGTTACATGATGAAGCAATTGTAATAAATGGCCCTAGCTGTTTCTCTTTACCTTTATTGCATTTATTAAAGGGGCATTATCCCTTAAAATGAAAAATGCATATGGTTCATACTCTTTTAAATGGCATAAACTGCTAGCTAACATTTGTAAAACATGTCATAAACGTGCTTTTCCAGTTCATATTTAGACCACTGTGTCTGAGATCTTGGTCCCAGCTCTCTTTGACTGGAATTATGTGTTGTCCTGCTGACTCACCTGGACACGCCCTCCTGGCCTATTTGAATCTACTGCAGAAGAACCTCAGTGAACATGCATAGGGTTTGATGGCATTCTATTCACGTGTTCCTGTTTGACCACTGCTTTCAATTAATATGCAGGCTACTGTGTATAAGATCCTAGCCCCAGGTCTCTGTGACTGGAATTATGTCCTGTCCTGCTGATTCACATGGACACTCCCTCCTGGCCTATTTGAATCCACTGCAGCAGAACCTTATCACATATTTGTAGTGCTTTGTAACATTCATGTTAAGGCAAGTGTTTGTTCCTGTTTGGCTTCCACACTGTCTGCCACAAAAATCTCTTAAACACCACTCCATTGTCTCCCATGCACCTAAGATCTAAAGATCTCAGCATTAGTTAATAAATACCACCATATTGTTTGTTTCATTTCCTAAGATTTCAACTCTGTTAAACATTATTGCACAACCTGTTCATGTTCTACCCATGATTGTTTAAAATATGATTTGGATCTGTGTTCGGTATTTCATTCAATACCACCACCACCTCAATTGCTACTCCCTGTATCCACTACCTTGGGCACTGATTATCTGTTCTTACCTACTGAAAAGACAGTGCATATTAATTCCTCCGCTACCTTTGCAATTTCTTCATTGTTTTTATCAAGTATTACAGAATTGTCCATCTCCCAGCATCAGTCTTTCATGTTCCTGTCATGGTCACTGCGCAAATGTCACAAACACCAGAGTAAATGAAACACATGACACAGGTACAGCTGAATTTAAAAAGTTTATTAAAATAAGTAAGAGCAAGTACTTCTCCAACCTAGTAGGAACGGACGTAAGGACAGTGTCTAGTCCACTACCCAAGGATTGACACTGAACTGTAGCCAGTTGTCTGTAGCCTATAGAATATATGTGAGCAGAACCAAGCTTAGTTCTATCACAGAGTATATGGAAATCTGGAATGCCAGGAACCTGGACTACTGGAGCAACAGATAAACTCCCAGACACGAGACAGGGAGACAGGTGTCTCGTAAGCAGGGTCTCTACCACGGAGTGGTAGGAGGAGCGAGGCAGAGAGTAACCTATACCCAGATAGGTAGGCACAGAGCGGAGGCAAGAGACTGGATAGTAGCCAGCTGCGACACCGGTAAGTATATGAAGGCCACAGAGCAGTGTGTACGCAACAGGACCAGGAAGCAACGGATACTGTGCACAGAATGAAGGCAACGGAGCGAGAGGCAACCAGCAACTCTACCACAGAGGTAGCAGTCGTTCTACACCGATGGAGCACGCCCACAACTAGCCAGGACAGGTGGTAGTCAGACTGGAGCGAAAGGCAGCACGGGGTGTAAGTTAGACAAGCCACAGTCAAGAGCCAAATCGGGTAGTCAGCCACAGCCAAGGTCAAAACAGAGCGGGTAGTCGGACAAGCCAGGGTCATACACAGATTGGGTAGTCAGTCAAAGCCACTTCGTCTCGAGCCAGAGCGGAAAGTCAGACAAAACCAAGAATCGATCAGGAGAGAACACGGCAGCCAAGCAAAGGTCAAACAAGAGCAACACTGAAACAACGCACAGGTACACCATGAAAGGGCAAGTCCTAGCCTCAATGAGGTTTATAAAGCTGCAGAAGGAGACGGGACCCAATTAGGCCCAACTGAATAGGCCCATAAATAGGCGTCCGTTCCAGTGCCTGTAACATGACTCTAGCAATGAGGAAATGGCTGGAGGCCATGAGAGGTAAGAGTACAGGATCGCTTAGGTCTCAAAGAGAGACTGTGATAGTTCCCCAGTGTTATTTTTATGAATGAATGAATGAATATGTTTATTTATATAGCACCACAAGTGTACGCAACGCTTTACAATTTAAGGGTTTAAACAATGCAGGGTTATAGGTGCTTTGAGGAGTGAAACATTGGGTGCGAGGCATCACGGTGCCCGTGATGGCTCGTCCTTGCTGTCAGTCAGATGTGTGTATTCCCCATTGGCCGCCTGTTAAAGGCCCGCCTAGCACTGCCTATTTAAACCAGCCTGAGACACCCTTTGGTTGCCCTTTCGTGGTGTCTCTGTACCTGCAGTCACCTGTATGGCTTTTCCTTGGGCCTGTGATCTTCTGCCAGTGTCAGTGTTTCTCCACTGTCAGGGCTGCTGCTGCATGGTTCCTGTCCTCGTTCCAGATACGGTTGTCCGTTGTTCATGATTCTGCTCTGCTCCGGCCCTGGCGTTGTTCCTGCTTCCGTTCCTGACCCGGTTGGCCATCCTGCTGTTCCTGCAGTTGTCCTGGAGGGCAACCTGTTCCCGTGCTGTATCCTGATTCTCTGCTTCTGGCTGCCTGTCGCTTGGGCGACATTCTCATCTTGTGGTCTACTCCATATACTGGTTGCTGATCCCAGTGCATAGAACTGGTTGGGCTTTCCATTTACTCCAGTATGCGGTACTGGTTTACTCCATTACCGGTTGCTGATCCTAGTGCATAGAACCGGTTGGGCGTTTCAGTGGCTCCAGTACGCGGTACTGGTTTACTCCATTACCGGTTGCTGATCCTAGTGCATAGAACCAGTTGGGCGTTTCAGTGGCTCCAGTACGCGGTACTGGTTTACTCTATATACCAGTTGCTGATCCCGCTGCATTGTACCGGTTGGGCATTCCATTTGATTGTGTATGCTGTACTGGTTTACTCCATCTTGCCGGTTGCTGATTCCGTTACATAGAACCGGTTGGGCATTCCATTTGCTCCAGTACGTGTTACTGGTTTACTCCAATTACCGGTTGCTGACCTGTTACATGAACCGGTTGGGCGTTCCCTTTGCTCCAGTACGTGTTACTGGTCTACTCCTAATTACCGGTTGTAGACTCTGTTGCATAGAACCGGTTGGGCTATTCCACTGTCCTCATATTCCTGCAGGCTGCCTTGCCCGGTATATTGGCAGGGCCGGTAGAGTCTATTTTCAGTCTGTTGTACCATCTTATTAGCTGCCCTGCACGGTATATTGGCAGGGCCGGTAGAGCCTATTTTCAGTCTGTTGTACCATCTTATTAGCTGCCCTGCACGGTATATTGGCAGGGCCGGTAGAGCCCAGTTTCTTTCAGTTTACCATCTCACTGGCTGCCTTGCCCGGTATATTGGCAGGGCCGGTAGAGCCTATTTACATTCCATTGTACCATCTTACTGGCTGCCTTGCCCGGTATATTGGCAAGGCTGGTAGAGCCTATACTGCCTTCCCAATTGATGTTATTCAGTTCTTGTTCTAGTTCCTCTAGGCATGAAGACTGAAGATGAGAATGATGATATTATACAAACATACACACACACATCACAGCATGTAATAATGCCTTTTTTATTGGCCTAACCTTCAAATTAAGGGACAAGCTTTCGAGTGCAATGCTCCCTTTTTCAAATCTAAATTATGCTTTAGCCTTGAAAAAGGAAAAACAGAGCCTTGTTCTCAAAAGATTGTCCCTAAATTTGAAGGTTAGTCCAATAAAAAGGTATCCTATATAATAATTCGCCAAGTTGTGTGTAACACCCGACATGCGCAGTAGACACTGCTGCGCGTGCGGCAGTCATACGCAGTAGAGACTGCCCGCGCCGCGGCTGATACAGAGCTGGGCGCTCCGAATGAGCGTCCAGCTCTGTATCAGCCGAGGCGCGCCCAGTCTCCACTGCGTGTGACTGCCCCGCGACCGGCTGCCAGAGGCTCTGTATCAGCCGAGGCGCGGTAGACCCGCGACCGGCTGCCAGAGACACTGTGGCCCGTGTAACGGGCTGTTCAACTAGTAATTACATATTGTGATACTCATTCATTTGCCATCTACACCACTGGACTAACATGGTTATTCTAAATTAAAAAAAAAAAAAAAAAAAGAAATATATCTATATATATAAAAGAATAAGCCTCATTGCATAATTTATGGTACCTCACACACAGAACATAATTTATGTCTCCTCAGAAAACAAACACACATTGAACAGAATACCTCATTACATAATTTATGTCTCATTAGGAGACACAACTCCTATTGGGTGATTCAGTGGGGACTTTACTGCTCCCATTGGGTGATTGAATGGGGGCATGTATGTGCAATTACCACACGCATTTCAACTATATGAATAAATGCCACAGTGGAGGCATAAGTACAAACACAAACTCATTACAATGACACATAAGTCACCCCCTTATGACTCACTTCTGTGTGTGCATGTGTGTCTCTGTGTGTGCCTGTGTGTTCCTCACTGTGTGTGTTGCATGTCTGTATCACACTCTGTGTGTCTGCATGTTGTGCATTGCATGTATGTATGTATGTATGACTGTGTAGATCTTTATGCATCTCAGTGAATGCGTGTGCATTTGCGTGTGTGTCTCTGTGGGTGTTTGTCTTGCATCTGTGTGTGCGCGCATTAATTCCCTATATATCCTGACAGGCAACGCCGTCCCACATTGCTAGTATATATATATATATATATGTATGTGGAGCACTTACAGAATTTGCTCAAAGAACAATTGAGAAGTCTTACTCAAACAATGGATATGGTAAAAGTTTTGCAATTAGGTTATTTCTCATTCTACGAGTGTCAACATCATTTTTTTTTATATATAATTCTATTCTTCCTGTTATGTGTATGGTAATAGATGTGGAACAGTACAGCTCTGCCATATTTTTAGAGTTAATGTCTTTTTTAGAATTAAGTACATGATCAATGTCATGGCATAATCAATTACTTTTTAAAAGTTAATTACAGGAGTTGTAGAGACCAGAAACATTCTACATTGTTCAAATATTGTTTAAGTTAGATTTTAAATGGTAGTGGATGAAAGAGATATGGTAACCTTCAAACAGTACAATATTTAATAGAATTATGCATCTTCATTCAAATATTGATCAGATGTTTGAGTGACCGTTTCCTTCACATTATGGCCTGGAATACACTGAAGCTGATAACTCTATGAAGGGTTTTATCTACAAATCTCTACATACACTTCAGAGAGAATCTGTTAGATGAAACCAGTGAAAATACTTAACAACTGGAATAGAATATAGCCCTTTGACAGAATGACAAACAGAAAAAATAAGTTTGTGTATTTAATTGATCAGATGATTTTATGTTATTTCAAACCAAAAACACTACAACGTTTGATTGGATGACAAATTAATTGTTTTATATGTTTATAGAGCACACAAGACAATTACATTATTTAATCAACAAAATGTTACAGTATTTAATTGATGTAATTATCTGAAAATGGTTGCAGGAATTATATTTACTAAGTACAGTAATTCCTTATGTTTTTGGTACACTTCTGTAAGAAACAGTGGCAGTTAAAACACAAGTATTCTGTTAAGCTAGTATTAAAATTCTCATTCAAATAAACAGAAACTGGCAAAATTGGAATTAAAGGGATAGTAATACTTAAAATGTAAAAAAAATATGTTGTAGGGTTTATCCCCCTGAGTAAAACAAGAGTACTCCCAACGCTGAAAGGTGTTTCATTCAAAAGTTATTCATTTTCAAAGCTGAATTTTTTAGGTGCAATATCACAGTGGCCTGAAATTGTACAGTGGCGCTGTTGCTACACCATCCTATGGAGATTTATGGTCCCAGGACCAGAGCCTTTAAGGTTGCTTGAACATTAATTTGGCAACCACCCCCATGCTTTTCAAATAATTACTTGCTTGTAACTTACTTGTTATTCATGTTATTAATTGTATCAATTGTGAAAATATGCATGATGTTATCAACAAACCATGGGAGACAAATTTAATCATGAATTTCATACATTTTGTCAATTTGAGTGAAACTTTAAAACAGAATTTACCAGCACGTTTCATTTTCTTAGATAATTTTAATGTTGGTATAAACTATATAAATATCTGTATCCAAAAACTAAGAGCGTGGCACAATGTTCTCACAACATTATGGGAGACCAAAAGGTAGCAAAATAAAAAACATTAGAGAATAATTAGTAAAAATGAGTCTGTAACATGCTTGTCGTTCCAATGGAAACATATATAACCTTTGAGAATAGAAATGAGGACCATTTCTGACAATCTCATTGAAATAAAATGAAAGTGGCCCATCAACCAAAGTAACCTATATATTGCAATTGTTATCTGTTTGTGGTATAAAATGTTTTGTATTTGTTCATGGTACAGTGTTGCATTTATGCTAATTAGTATATGTCCTAGATTCAAACATAGCTAATTTGCATACTGTCAGGATATTAGCAGAAAGTGCCACATTGTTCAACCAAATAATACATAGGTAAATAGTATTTGGACTTCGGAAAGTGCTATTTCAATTCTGTCAGAGTTGTAGTTCAAAAGTAATTCAATGACAAAGTATCCACCTCCCACCCCTTTTACTGATGTAACACTGCTCAGCCAGAGCAGAAGGGAGGTGTCCAGGTAGATTGCAGAGAGGGACAATCTTCAATAAAGGTAAGGGGAAAAACCTGAAAAACTTGTCAAGGGGGGCAGGGCTATCATTGTTCTCATAGGAAGAAGATTGTCCCCTGCTGTTTGCTATCTGGTCTATGGACTGCATTCCACATCTGACAAGAGATGGCTTACACTAGGTAAAAGGGGCAGGAGGGGAAACTTTGCTTGTGAATATCTCGCATACCAGGCATGGCATGATACAGTACTTTGAGACAGTGGTAATGCCACTCTGTACATTGTCACGAGGCAGCACTGTTGCTATTGCTGTTTATGGAGCGCTATGGCCTGATGGTCCACACAAATATCCATAAAAAGTCCCACACATAGCAAGTCACCTGTGAACAAAGGTTTTACCAGTGTAATTTGTAAATTGACCATCTCCTCATTTTAATAAGCAGGAAAGTCCTAATATGGGAATCACAATTGCAGTTCACCAACATGCAGATTGTAGGAGTCCTTGTACCCTTTCAATCTTTAATAAAAAATAATCCCAATCTGGCACACACAGTATCAACACTTTGAATGCCAGAGGGGCATGCAATGCATTGCTTTGTGTTGTATACCCCTCTGACACTCAAAGTTAAATGGGAACAACAAAACAAAAGTAATCATCATTTTTGTTAACAAATTAATTCTAATAGGGGTAACTATAGAAATAGTTATTATAGTTACTGGCTATCTGAATTGTATTTTCTAGGGGTATAGGTTCCGAATTAACATTTATTAACCATCAGAAGAATAGATTTCTTCTGTAATTAAGAAAGAAGGATAGAAAATAAGTGGCTATTTGTTAGCTGACCTGTCTTTCCTATTACATTTGTGTATTTTCGAAGACCCAGACATTAAAGGCAAAACGTGTGACAAAATGACAGATTCCATGCTCAACCTGACAACAGCTCTTTATGCATTTGAACAGTTTTGACACTGAATAAAATGGTAGTGGCAGTCTGCATTTAGAGCATTAATTGTGCTGACCTTTATCCAATCACATAAAAAAAACCCAAAAAACATAGGTGATAAAATCAATTGACAGAAACCGGAGTGCAAGAAATAGTGACACTTTCCTGGAGAGGTTTTTTTAACTGTTCACTTCAACTTTAGTTGTTACATAACAAAGCTGTTTGTAGCACATTTCAACAGCTGTATATGAGGGACATGAATTTTCCAGATCTGCTTTGGTTAATCAAGAAATACTACTTTGTTTACCATTTAATTTTCTTGGCCGTATCTCAGAGTATCAGTTCAACAGGTAATATTTTTCTTTTTTAAAGTGATAGTAATACTTAAAATGTAAAAAAATATGTTGTAGGGTAAAACAAGGGTCTCCCACTGCCGAAAGGTGTTTTATTCAAAAGTTATTACAGCTCAAAGTTGAATTCTTTAGTTGCAATATCACAGTGGCCTGAAATTGTAAGTGGCTCTGTTGCTACACTATCCTATGGAGATTTATGGTATATAGACCAGAGCTGTTCATAGGATGGTGTAACAACTGCTCCACTGTACAATTTCAGGCCACTGTGATATTGTACTTAAAAATTCAACTTTGAGCTCTAATAACTTTTGAATAAAACACCTTTCAGCAGCGAGCATACCCTTTTTATACTCGGGGGGGATAAACACTACAAAATATCTTTTTTACATATTAAGTATTACTATCCCTTTAAAGGGATAGTAATGTTTAAAAAAAACACAGCTCCAGTTATAGTTTTTTATAGTTTTTTGTACTATATATAGCAGTATTATCATTCTCTATGATGTGCAGTTCCAGAGTGATTGAATTGTAAAGTGTCCCCCTCCCACCCCTTTTACCTATTGTAAGCCGCATCCCCTCAGATGTGGAATATGGTCATCGGACAGGACAGCTTGCAGTGAGGGACAGTCTTCTGGCTGTGAGCATGTGGAAAACCCTGACCCCCCTTGAAGAGGGAGGGCAGGGTTTTTCTTATGCTCACAGAAGATTGTCCCTTGCTGTGATCCATCCAGACTGTCTTGTTGTGCAGCTTTACATAAGTAAAATGGGCAGAAGGGGGACACTTTATGGTTCACTTACACTGGAACTACATATCGTAGAGAATGATAATAACGCTCTACATGACCTAAACACAACAAAGTATAATCTGAGCTGCATTTATTTTTAAACATTGCTATCCCTTTAAACATTACAAATGGTAAATAAATAAGGAAATTGTGACTAACAGGACTGTCACAGGTCCCTTAGCTGGAATCATGTGGACACTAATACTGAATGGTATAGAGAGAATAGGTAGGGATTGTCATGGAAGCTTGCTCCAACCTTCCCCCACCCAGACTCAGAGGCTCAGAGCTGCAGATGACTATCAGCTAAGTCAGGGCCGGATTTACATTCCAGGCTCCCCTAGGCAATGAATTCTGTGCTGCCTTAGCTCCACCCATGGCCACACCCCACTCCTCACATGACCACGCCACCAGTCTCATCCACTATTTCCTGGCACAGAATATACCTTTGGCCTACAACAAGAAAGGACATAAAAGCTTTAACCCCTTGGTTGCTAGAGAGATCTCCAATGCATTGCTCTGTAATGAGTTGGAGATCTAACTAGCATCCAAGGGGTTAAATAATAGCCTGTAAAGGGGTGTATTGTCACTGGCACCCAGGAATGCTCAGAACTCAGTACGGTAATATAATGCAAAATGTTTATTAGAATAAATCACAGCATTAAATAAGTAGTACAACAAGCAAAGGGTTACTAGCTGGCTACACTATTACCAGAAAGAGTAGGCCTCTCGCTAGACCACAATGCTAGAGACTGAGCAGAAGCCCCTGTTAGTCTCAGCAGGAAATAGGAATGCCAGCTCTTGATCCGTCGACTGGAACACTGGAACAGGTGACCACAGGGAACACTGGCTCAGCTATCTTGGTCCGATGAACAGGAACACAGGCACTGCTGGACTGGAGAACTGACCCACGCCTGCAATCAGTCAAACCAGCAACACCACACCTTTGCAGCAACCTGGTGACCTACGCCTGCAGTCACCGCTAAGAGACCCTGTGACTCTGCCTGCAGTCACTATATTGGACCCCTGTGACTCATGCCTGCAGTCACATATCAAGACCCTGTGGCTCATGCCTGCAGCCACCACACGAGACCCTGTGACTCATGCCTGCAGTCACTACACCAGACCCTGTGACTCTGCCTGCAGTCACTATTTTGAGACCCTGTGACTCACGTCTGCAGTCACCAATCAGACTAGTGTTGAGCGAGCGTGCTCGGCCGATGCTCGGATCGGCTCGAGCATGGCTCTGCTCGGCACATGGCGGTACTCGTCGAGTACCGCCATGTGCTCTCCCGCCATGTTCGGGTGGCGGGGATCTGTGCCGGAAGAGGCACAGATCTGAAGACGCTCCGCTGGACCACCAGGGACTGGAGGTACGGGGGCATTGCGGAGATGAAGGGGGCATTGCGGAGATGAAGGGGGACATTGTGGAAGAGGGGCATAGACTCTATGCCCCTCTTCCACAATGTCCCCCTTCATCTCCGCTATGCCCCTCTTCCACAATGTCCCCCTTCATCTCCGCTATGCCCCTCTTCCACAATGTCCCCCTTCATCTCCGCTATGCCCCTCTTCCACAATGTCCCCCTTCATCTCCTCTATGCCATAGAGGAGATGAAGGGGGACATTGTGGAAGAGGGGCATAGCGGAGATGAAGGGGGACATTGTGGAAGAGGGGCATAGCGGAGATGAAGGGGGACATTGTGGAAGAGGGGCATAGCGGAGATGAAGGGGGACATTGCGGAGATGAAGGGGGACATTGCGGAGATGAAGGGGGCATTCAGAGATGAAGGGGGCATAGCGGAGATGAAGGGGGGCATTGACCAGGCACCCTCCCCTCATCAGAGCAGGGGGTGCCTGGTGTAATGCTCGTGTCGCCCCATTCATTTGAATGGGGCTCGGGTGCTCGGCCGAGCACTCGAGCCTCAGGGGGTGCTCGGTCAGAGCACCCGAGCACCCGAGCATCGGGGTGCTCGCTCAACACTAAATCAGACCCTCTGTCCACATCAGTGGTCTGTCTTAAGCCAGTAGCACAAATTGATCACGATAAGGGTTACTCGTGATCACTGGGTCATACACACAGAAGGTCCTCATACTTAGCTGGGTCATATACAGAGAGGGTTCTCGTACTTATCTGGGTCATACACAGAAAGGGTTCTCTTACTTAGCCGGGTCATACACAGTGAAGGTTCTCATAAATAGCCAGGTCATAGACAGAGTGGGTTTTCGTAGATAGCCAGGTCACACACAGAGCCCAAGTAACTCCACCTAATAACAACAACGCAAGTGCGACTGAGTCAGGACTCAGTCTGCCTTATAAACCCCTCCACAGGAAGTAGGAGGAGCAGCTCAGAGGGAGGAAGTGGGAAGTAGGTAGGAGGAGACTACAGGAATCAAATAAAACAGAGGCCTGCAGCATGCTTGAAGCCTCGTGCCTGTAGATGATGCTGCAAACAAGCTAAGCTGTAAACTGTAACATGTGTAAGCTACTACATGAATACAGAGATTGCTCTGGTCCCACCCAAAATTCAGAATGTGGGTGTGGCCAGCACAGCTGAGGCGCCCCTCAAAATTTGGAGCTCTAGGCAGGTGCCTAATCTGCCTATTGGGAAATCCGGCCCTAAGTTGATTGTTTTATGGTGAGAACAGAATTGTCCCTTGGTTGTGCTACCCCCCCCCCCCCCTGGAGATTTCTACAGGAGGTGATTAGAGTCTTGTGTCCACCTCCCCCCTTTAGTAACCTTTGTCCATGTGGTGACTGCCCCTTTCTCTGAACTGTATTAAAATGCTGTGTTGATTGAAAATATTAGTTTGTGATTTACCAAGAAGGAGCTTGTTTGTCTCTCCCTAAAGTATTCAGGTATATTGCTGTTTGTTGTCCACTCTAGAGCAGTTACTCATCGAGAAGTGACAGGGGACTAGATAGACAGAATATCCCATACGAATCGGCGCTATCAGTGCAGTATATTCTGCATTGCCGGTGGATACACAACTCAAACTACTGGGTCTTAGTGCTTAGTATAGCGGTTAGCTGTTCAGGTTAACGAAAGAAACCCACGGATGATAACATGCCTGAACTGCTATACCTTCTGTGGCAGAGCAACTGGAGCTCTGGTCTCATAGTTCTAAGACAGCAGGTACCGGTTGAAAAAACAAAAGAAAACTCACAGCGCCAACTCACCATAACCAATCCATACAATAAATACATTTTTAATGTGAATATAAAGTGTATACATAGATAGCAGCTAGGAATGAGAGGGTTCTCCAGACCCCCTAACTTCAGGCCCAAAACCGGTTTAAACAAGGATTTTACTGATCCTATACTGCTATTTTAAATTAGTTACATACATACAAATGGAGGAGACAGTTATAAAGAAGTAAAGGAATGCTACAGTCTCCAACAACAGTCTCCAACATCTACAGTGCCAAAGGTTTCCCATGCCTGATTTAAAGGGATAGTAATGTTTCATAATAAAAGCAGCTCTAATTAATCATCGTAGTATTTGGACTTTGGAGAGTGTTATTTCAATTCTGTCAGAGTTATAGTTCAGGAGTAATTCAATGACAAAGTGTCCCCCTCCCGCCCCTTTTACTGATGTAACACTGCTCAGCCAAAGCAGAAGGGAGGTGCCCAGGTAGATTGCAGAGAGGGACAATCTTCAATTAAGATAAGGTAAAAAACCTGAAAAGCTTGTCAAGGGGGGCAGGGCTTTCATTGTTCTAATAGGAAGAAGAGTGTCCCCTGCTGTTATCTGTCCAGTCTTTGGACTGCATTCCACATCGGAGAAGAGAAAGCTTACAGTAGGCAAAAGGGGCAGGGAGGGGAAACTTTGCTTGTGAATATCTCTTAAACCATAAAGGTTTGAGAGAAAAGACTTATATCATTCTTCATGTTTTTTAATGCCTACAAAATAAAATAAAGTTAAAACGAAGTATTACTATCCCTTTAATGTAAGTGTCTAGTTTTCAGCTCCAAACAATAAACAATAGACTTTATCAGTACAATGAGATTAGCCATAGAGAGAGGAACCCACCAATGATTCTAGTGGAACATGAGAGCCTGCTGAAGGTAATATTATATCCCTGTTCAGTTATAGACTACAGCAGAGCTCAAAAGAAAAAAGTAAAATAATAAAGTCAATAGATGCACTTGCCTGCTGTATGAAGGACTAATTCATAAGCACCTTTTTCTCCCAAACAAATTAAGAGCCACTTATTTCAAGGGTATTGTTAGCCTTTAATGATGAATTCACAAAGTTAAATTATATGCTCATTGCATATCTTATTTTGAATAGTTGAATTTAATTACTTATACAAATGTAAAAAAAAAGAAAGTAAAAGGTGAAAGAAATGTCTCATTATTATGCAAATGGAAACTGTATATTGATAAAATTATTGCAGTAAAATAGTTACTTGCTTGTCGCTACTGAAATATAAATTAATTCTATCTTGTAGCCCAGAGTTAGTCTAATCTTATTTGTAACTGTTATTCTTCTCCTTATCTCTCCAGAAAACAAAGCAGCATAATTAGTTTAAACAAAGTAACAGTGCTGTGAAGTGTGGAATTCCAAGTTTCCTTTCAATACAAAGGATTTTAATTTCATTACAATCAAATCACTAGGAAGTGCCTGATAACACATTTTGTTACTGTAGAGGAGGCTGCATATCTCTGATCCGTAACTGTTACTAACAAATCAGAGTGCCAGATGGGTATCCAACACTTTGCTTTGCATTGGTTTGAGCTCCCCTCTGGCATCAAATGTTTAAAGGGATAGTAATGTTTCATAATAAAAACAGCTCTAATTAATCTTCATAGTATTTGGACTTTGGAGAGTGTTATTTCAATTCTGTCAGAGTTGTAGTTCAAGAGTAATTCAATGACAAAGTATCTCCCTCCCGCCCCTTTTACTGATGTAACATTGTTCAGCCAGATAAGAAGGGAGGTGCCCAGGCAGACTGCAGAGAGGGACAATTTTTAATTAAGATAAGGGAAAAACCTGAAAATCTTGTCAAGGGGGGAAGGGCCTTCATTGTTCTCATAGGAAGAAAATTGTGCCCTTCTGTTATCTGTCTGGTCTTACAACCAGATTCCACATCTGAGAAGAGATGGTTTACACTAGGTAAAAGGGGCAGGAGGGGAAACTTTGCTTGTGAATATCTCTCAAACCATAAAGGTTTGAGAGATAAGACTTATATCGTTTTTCATGTTTTTTTAATGCCTACAAAATAAAATAAAGATAAAAGAAGTATTACTATCCTTTTAAAGAGCAAATAACATGAAATGAAACCAAACATATTTAAATTGTCAGGCCTTTACTAGTTAATCTCTGCCAATAGAAGCATGAAAAACATACAACCAAAAAGTTATGGGTCCACTCTATATGATCTGCTAGATATTGATAAAGTAGTGCTATATTTGTTAGATGCTAAGATTTTTTATGCTTCTATAGGGAATTATGTTTGTATAGACTATTGTGTTTTGTGTATGGTAGTTCATAATAAATTATATAGAAATTCTAGTAAGCTTGTTTATACCAAAGGATGTCTAATATAAGGCTGCATACTGAATTGTTTAGCTCTCTACAGACATGCTGTCTCTGAGTTTCTGGTTGTTTAGAATAGCAAGGATAGTTAGATTTGAATATGTAATATTGAGAGGACCTAATACTATAATCATTTTTTATATTCTTTTTATTAGAGACATTCAAGATTTACAAGATGGATAGCATTGCTTTCTGGATTAAAGTTAAGAAAGGCATGTTACACAACAATACTTCTCCTAGTTTTCAGTTGGTAAATGCCCAAAACTAACAACTAGAACGCCCAACTAAAGGCCAGCTTAACCCTTATAGTGGTAGCAGACAGAGCACCCCAACTCCTCTTCTCAGAGAAATGACAAGGATCTGGATCCAGATAAGAATGATCCAAAAATGAATTACACTCACTGATCAAACAGTGTTACCACTAAGTGTGGATCGCGAGATTGTAGCTCAGCATGTTGCTATCAGGTGGGATGATGAGGTATATGAAACCATGTCTCCCAAATATGATCATATTTACCTGGGGTACCTCTTATAAAAGAGGATATTATGATTGACAAAAATACCATCCAAGCCATGGCCACCACTTTCCATGCCATCACTAACAGTTCCCTCAGTAGCAGTTACCTGGGCCCCTTAACAGTTCCTTCGGAATTATGGACAGAACACAGACCCTATGGTTTAAATGGATTGGGCACTCTAAGGTCCCTGTCACCACTACCATTATCTTCTCCCAGAAGTACTGGACTAACAAACAGGACCATATGAGGTGTATAAATGTACCATCCTCCCCACCGCACCTTTTAAAAACACTGTCAAATTTCCCCATTTTATGTAGTCTAACAGTAATGTAATAGGATCTATGAAGAACTTCTAATTGTATCAAATGGTGTCTAGTTGCCGCCAACACACTTCCGGGGCCTCTCCTAACCCACTCCCACTGCCAATCTTCCAGGGCCTCAAAGTCCATCTCCCATTTCAATCTGAGGGCATCTACTGAAGAAGGGCACTGTCTCTCCAGCCATCCATAAATAGTCGACACCAGCCTCATAAGAACCTCCTCATTATTAAGTTAAGTAAGAGGAACACAGATATCTTTACAGTGAGGCCCCTCCATTGAGATGTCAATGCATGTCTAAGCTGTAGATAAGAATAAAAGAGATTATTCAGAATTTCAAATTCTTCGTGGTGTTGTGTAAAAGTTTTCATAATATTATCCTGAAACAATTGGCCCAACACGGTTATTCTGTATGCAAACAATGTGTCCAGATTCTAGTCCTAATGAATAAAGTGATGCAACAAACCTACTATAGAGTATTAGTGGTGTCTATGAATGACACAAAGACAAATTGTTGTATATTCTCTTGGCTGTCATCCCACAATATCAATAGATTGTCGATATAGCGAAACCATATTAAGGCATGTGAACTTAGGATAGAGAGTGTATCTTCAATACCACCTCCTGCTCCCAATGACCTAAATACAAATTTGCATATGTAGGGGCACAAGCCGTCCCCATTGCAATGCCCCTCATTTGTAGGTAGTAACCGTCATTAAACACAAAATAATTGTGATTTAGTATAAATTTCAACAATTTCAATATAAAGTTCTCATATTCCTCAGTGACAGTTATGTCCCTAGACAAAAAATTCCACAGCTTTAATACCCTGGTCATGTCCAATACAGGTATACAGTGAATCCAAGTCGCATTTCACCAGTAACGTGCAGTCATCAACTGGTAAATCCTCTATTTTGCGAAGGATGTCCAATGTGTATTTCACATAGGAGAGGAGCTCAACCACATATTTAAGTTTGTGGTCTAGAAATTGTGAAGCTTTTTCACATAAACCCCCCTTACCTGACACAATTGGTCTACCAGGGGGATTGTTGAGATTTTTATGTGTTTTGGGGAGCATATAGAAGGTGGGAATGATAGGACTGACCACTGTCAGAAACTGTTTATCTCTTGTAGTAATTATACCCAGTTCACATGCTTCTGATATTAATCTAAGATAAATACTTAAGTAATCCTGTGTAGGGTCACACAATTCAATATAAAGTTCTTATATTCCTCAGTGACAGTCATGTTCCTAGACAGAAAAAAATCTACAGCTTTAATACCCTGGTCATGTCCAATAGAGGTATACAGTGAATCCAAGTCACATGTCACCAGTAACGTGCAGTCATCAACTGGTAAATCCTCTATTTTGCGAAGGATGTCCACTGTGTCTTTCACATAGGAGAGGCGCTCAACCACATATTTACAAAGTTTGTGGTCCAGAAATTGTGAAGATTTTTCACATAAACTCCCCTTCCCTACCACATTTGGTCTTCCAGGGGGATTGTTGAGATTTTTATGTGTTTTGGGGAGCATATAGAGTGTGGGAATGATAGGACTGACCACTGTCAGAAACCATTTATCTTTTGTAGTAACTATACCCAGTTCACAAGCTTCCGATATTACTCTAAGATAAATTCTTAAGTAATCCTGTGTAGGGTCACACAGTAGTCTTTAATAACACATAGTATTAGAAAGCTGTTTGAATGTCTCACTAAGGTACAGGTTCATGGGCCACAGGACCACATTTCCACCTTTATCAGATGGCTTTATGATCGTATTGGTCCAATCCTGTATTTTACTAGTGACTTTCTGTTGTTCTGTTATTATTATTTAGTCTGCATTTAGAGTAAGCTGCCATCACCAAGGATTAATAGAATATAAACTACTAGTATGAAAATGATTCCAGTAGAGACATACTTAATGACAATACCTATAGATTACTATACCTAGAGGTACAGTTGTTAACCAGATGATATCTGGATGTACACCTTATACTTAATTTGCATTTTCCTTTTTTTATACACACATATATATATATATATATATATATATATATATATATATATATAAATATAATTTTTTTTTTTATTGTATATAATAAATGTTAATTTTTATTGACTTCAGCTCTTCCCTTATCCTCTGGGTAGTGATCCACATAAGCGTTGGGTATTGGTTCTGGTACCCTTAGATGTATTTGTTTTCTTTTTCTTTATGCAAATTCTTGTCCTCTCATTGTGAAAACCTGCTCTCCCCCATATTGGGGTATTGGGGTGAACCACCTTATAGCCGGACATCTCCTGAATCTGTGACCACGCCCCACAAATTGGCTTGGTGTCCAAAGCTGGGCAGGAGCTGACCTCCGGGTCCCACTAGAATAAAATGTTGTCACGCATAACCTTCAATTAGAAACATCTCATCAGTTTTCAGAAAAGTATACAAAGATTCACACATCAAATATGCTAGTGCAAA
Organism: Rhinophrynus dorsalis; assembly: GCA_037306005.1. Classification (NCBI taxonomy): domain Eukaryota; kingdom Metazoa; phylum Chordata; class Amphibia; order Anura; family Rhinophrynidae; genus Rhinophrynus; species Rhinophrynus dorsalis. The sequence goes on along the minus strand of CM074720.1, from coordinate 127,992,008 downwards.
CTAACCCTCAGCCTCTAAATAGTACCTATAAAAGTCCAGAAGGGATATCCCACCCCCCTTCTTTGAACATTTAGAGATGCTAACCCAATTCTAGGTTTAATCCCTGACCACAAGAAATGAGTAATAATTTTGAAATACTGCTTGGGGATAGGAACCGGGGTGCTCTGGAAGATATATAAGAATTTAGATAAGAATATATTTTTGATTAGGTTGGATCTCCCTATAACATTAATTGGGAGCATAAGTCATGGCAAAGTTTCCACCCTAAAGTGGGTTATGAGGGGATCCAGGTCATCCCTCAGCGCGTCTGTGAGACTGCCGCCTCTACTCCCAAATATTGGAAGGACTCCCTGTGTTGCATCGGAGTATCAGCTATAGTCCCATTCTCCCCAAGAGGGTCCAGCAAGAGTTGATTGGACCAGTTAATGGTCAAACACGAATGGGAACCAAATAGTTTAACTTCATGCAGTAACGTATCTATGGAGATGTCAATGTTGCATAAAAGAATATCATCTGCATATAATGCGAGTTTCTCTTCCTCATATCCCACTACGAATCCTCATATATTCCTGTTAGACCTGACTCTCTCCACCAGAGGATCGATGGCCAGAGCAAACAATCCCAGAAACAGAGGGCAGCCCTGTCTTGTGTCTTTGCTTAGATTAAAGAGCTCCAGCTTCTTTACTCCCTGTCAGGACCCTAGCACTTACAGACACATACAGATCTGTATTCAGGCAATAAAAGCTGTGCTGAAACCAAACTGTGCAAGGTGCTCCACAAGTAGCCCCATTCAATGGAGTCAAATGCCTTAGTGGCGTCAAGAGATACTATTACCCTACTGCCTGCGGCAAAGTTTCCACCCTGAAGTGGGTTATGAGGGGATCCAGGTCATCCCTCAGCGCGTCTGTGAGACCGCCACCTCTACTCCCAAATATTGGAAGGACTCCCTGTGTTGCATTGGAGTATCAGCTAAAGTCCCATTCTCCCCAAGAGGGTCCAGCAAGAGTAAAGATGATTTGGTCCAGTTAATGGTCAAACACGAATGGGAACCAAATAATGTAACTTCCTGCAGCAACATATCTATGGAGATGTCAGTGTCGCATAAAAATAAAAGAATATCATCTGCATATAATGCGAGTTTCTCTTCCTCATATCCCACCACGAATCCTCATATATTCCTGTTAGACCTGACTCTCTCCACCAGAGGATCGATGGCCAGATCAAACAATCCCAGAGACAGAGGGCAGCCCTGTCTTGTGTCTCTGCTTAGATTAAAGAGCTCCAGCCTCTTCCCTCCCAGTCAGGACCCTAGCACTTACAGACGCATACAGATCTGTATTCAGGCAATAAAAGCCGTACCGAAACCAAACCTGCACAAGGTGCTCCAAAAGTAGCCCCATCCAATGGAGTCAAAGGCCTTAGTGGCATCAAGAGATACAATTACCCTACTGCCTGCATTTACATGTTTAGTTTAGAGATGCAAAAAGAGACGTCTAAGGTTATAAAAAGTGGACCTGCCCGGCATGAAGCCCACTTGTTCAGGATGGATAATAGTTGTAAGCACCAAATTCAGTCTTCTGGATAGGATTTTAGCTAAAATCATAGCATCCACAGGAAGTAGTGATATTGGATGGTAGAATTCGCATCGGCAGGCACCTTTACGTGGCATTGGGAGACCTATAATATTAGTGTAATTTAAAGAATGGTGATGTCTTGCACTGTGTAGAGCTTCACAGAAAGTAATAAACAACTGTAGAGAAAGAATATCTGCATATAGCTTACACCATTCTGACAGAAGACTGTCACAATGGGAGCCTTACCATTGGTAAGATCCTCAATGACCTCAACCACCTCATGTAACATAATGGGGGCATCCAGCATGCGGCTATATTCAGACGGTAAGGAATGGACATTACAATTTAGAAGATATTGATCATTCAGTTCGGAGCATTTTTGTATCTGAATGTCGTACAGCCGCTTATAAAATTCAACATTTATTGCCTGCACCTCACATGCTATATCCCCTTGTTCATTAAATAATGCTGTTGTTGTTTATAAACAAAAAAGTTGTTTGTATAGAAAGGATGTGACCATAGATTTTTGATAAGTGTCTGTGTCCCCCTCCTCCACATATCTAGCCTCTGCCTCCGCTAGGTCTAGTTCAAGATTCTTTATTTCCGCAGCTTTATTCTTTCTGAAAGAAGCTATATGGTGTATATAAGAGAACCTCTGGCAGAAGCTTTTGCCACCTCCCACACCATGCCTTGAGAGGTGGAGCCAGAGTTTAATAGAAAGAATTCCTCTAGACCTATTCTATGCTTTTTAGCCACCTGATCCAAAGAAAGCCATATTGGGTGCAGTCATCAAGTACTGTTGAAGCCAGTCTCACTAATTCTGGCATCAAGAACTAATGGGGTGTGGTCTGAAGCTACTCTTGGTAACAGTCTGCAGCCAACTGTCTGTGACCATACCTTATCAGATATGAAAGTGTAATCTATACTAGACAAGGTTTTATGGATGTAGGAGAAACACGAAAGCCCCTCTCGTCTGGGTGCAAAGCACTCCAGAATCCAGTAAGCCTATATCCTATATAAGTCTAATAAATGTCACTCTAGCACTAGTGGAGTCAACCATGGAAGGAGTCATCCTGTCCAGGTCAGAGTTAACGGTCATGTTAAAATCTCCCATACATAGAGTAATAGACTCAAGCCTGGAGGATATACTTCAGTGGTTCTTGAAGTATAGAGGGCACAAAGGGTGGCAGCACATAAAATATTAAGTCCCACAAACAGTCCAATAAATGTAACAGCCATGTGGATCTGATTTAATGCCTATAACTTAAAAAAGTAGTAATTCTGGAATGAGAGGAAAAGGTAGAATGTTTTTTTTTTTAGTGCCAGAATTTTTCCCCCTTGTAAGTATGTTTCTTGTAACAGCACCACATCTGGACATTGTTTCGTGATATGTGTAAGGACAAAGGATCTTTTTATCGTATTGTTTATCCCCCTAACATTCCACAAAAGGAATCTAAATTTGTTTTGTGCCATAATCATATCAGGTTTTCCTATTTAAGTCATTCCTCCTCAAGAAGGCACAGGGTGCACTATAATCATTTTTACTTAGCAAGCTAGAGTGTTAGTGAAAGAGTTCTCCCTTGGCATTGTCCTGAAAAAGCCTGATCCAGTGGTTCCCAACCCATGCCCTCATGGTCCACTAACAGTCCAGGATTTAAAGATGTCCTTGCTAAAATACAGGTGAGTTAATTGGAGGCTGAGTTTGATTAATTTGCATGTGATCTTCAAAAGGAGAGCCTCAAATCCTAGCCTGTTAGTGGGCCATAATCAGCATGTCCTTTCTCTTCAGGCCTAAACCTCATGCTGTCTGTTTTCCAGAGCCTAATCTTTCAAATCAGGGCCGGATTTCTGAATAGGCAGAGCAGACAACTGCCTAGAGTTCCAGATTTTGAGGTGTGTCTCAGCTGCTCCCAAATTCTGAATTATGTGTGTGGTGCAATCTCAATGTCCCTACGCCCCTTTAATACCACTTTACAGGCTATTATTTTACCCCTTGGTTTAAAGAGAGGAGTGTCAGGAGACAGGTAACACAGGTGTAGGACGTGACCCTTATTTGGTCTGTCTTCTATCTACATCACTTAATGCAATCTGTGATGTCCTGAAGATATAATTATACCCTTAACTGGAGATTCCAGTTACACACAAAAAATAACTTTAGTTCCAGAAAATAGTATAATATTTTAAAAAATGGCTAAAATGCTACAGTGTTTCAAAGAAGGTTCTCCATATTTCATCAGGGGTAAAAGTCACTCAGTTTAAACTGGAACTTTTACTTTCTAAAAAATTGATGATTTTATAATAGCTTTCAAAACCATCTGTATGTTAGCCATTTTGTTATTCCAAACAGTAATGTATGAGATATTTAGTTTTCTTTACTTGTTGCTTTACTTAGGGGTGAATACTAGCAGGAAGTGAGTGACATTTGGTATGCGGAATGGTGTGGAATGTTAATATCCAACAGGAATGCCTGACAGATTTGTATTAACTGACATCTGAATAAATGTAAATATCTCAACTACTGTTTAAAATGCAAAATGGCTAACATATCTGGTTTACTATTGAAGTGTTGCATGTAAAGTTTTGCGTCATAAAATGACGCATGTGTTTTGCCACGTCCTTTGAAGTATCACATTTAAAGTTTTGCATCATATTTTGCGTCGCTCTAAATGGCACGTTCACTATTTTGTGCATTAATGTGTCTCAATATGGGTGCAATAATGACGCAATATGGGTGCAATATTGACGCATTATGGGTGCAATAGGGGTGCATTAATGATGCAATATGGGTTCAATATGGGTGCATTAAGTACGCAATATGGGTGCAATATTATTGCATTATGGGTGCAATAGGGGTGCATTAAGGATACACTATGGGTGCATTAAAGAGGCAATATGGGTGCAACCCAAATCCAACCCAAAATACACTAAAACCAACCCAAATCAAACCAAAAACCCACCAAATCCAACCCAAAACCCATAAAAACCAACCCAAACCCCAACCAAAAACCAACCCAAATCCAACCCCAAACCCACCAAAACCAACCCAAATCGAACCCAAAATCCACCAAAAACAAACCCAAATCCAACCAAAAACCCACCAAATCCAACCCAAAAACCAACCAAAAGCCAACCCAAATCCAACCAAAGACCCTCCAAATCTAACCCAAAACCAAACCAAAAACGAACCCAAATCCAACCAAAAACCCACCAAATCCAACCCAAAACCCACCCCAAACCCAACCAAAAACCAACCCAAGTCCAACTAAAAACCCAACCAAAAACCAACCCAAATCCAACCAAAAAACCACCAAATCCATCGCTCTGAATGGCGCATTCACTATTTCGTGCATTAACAAGTCACAATATGGGTGAAATAATGACGCAAATCCAACCCAAAAACCAATCCAAATCCAACCAAAAACCCACCAAACCCTTTGCTCTGAATGGCGTGTTCACTATATAACCAACTCAAATCCAACCAAAAACCCACCAAATCCAACCCAAAATCCACCAAAACCAACCCAAAGCCCAACCAAAAACCAACCCAAATCAAACCAAAAACCCACCTAATCCAATCTAAAACCCACCAAAACCAATCCAAAACCCAACCAAAAACCAACCCAAATCCAACCAAAAACCCATCTAATCCAACCCAAAAACCACCCAAAACCCACCAAATCCAACCAAAAACCCACAAAATCCATCCCAATACCCACCAAAACCAACCCAAAACCCAACCCAAATCCAACCAAAAACCCACCAAAGCCAACCCAAAACCCACCAAAACCAACCCAAATCCAACCCAAAACCCACCAAATCCACCCCAAAACCCAACCAAAAACCAACCCATATTGTGTCAATATTGCACCAATATTGAACCCATATTGCATCCATATTGAACCCCTATTGCATCCATATTGCACCAATATTGCACCCAAATTTAATCCATATTGCACCCATATTGCGTCATTATTGCACCCATATTGCACCAATATTGCACCCATATTGCACCCATATTGCACCAATATTGCACCCAATTTGTGTCAGTATTGCACCCATATTGCATCCATATTGTACCCATATTGCACCCAATTTGCATCATTATTGCACCCATGTTGCGTCAACATTGCACCCATATTATGCCATTATTGCACCCATATTGCACACATATTGCATCCATATTGCACCCAAATTGCACCAATATTGCACCCAATTTGCATAATTATTGCACCAATATTGAACCCATATTGCATCCATATTGCACCAATATTGCACCCAATTTGCATCATTATTGCACCCATATTGCACCCAATTTGCATCATTATTGCACCCATATTACACCAATATTGAAACCATATTGCATCCATATTGCACCAATATTGCACCCAATTTGCATCATTATTGCACCCATATTGCACCCAATTTGCGTCATTATTGCACCCATATTACACCAATATTGAAACCATATTGCACCCATATTGCACCAATATTGCACCCAATTTGCGTTATTATTGCACCCATATTGCATCAAAATTGCACCCATATTGTGTCATTATTGCAACCATATTGCACCCACATTGCACCAATATTGAACCCATATTGCACCCAATTTGCGTCATTATTGCACCCATATAGCATCCATATTGTACCAATATTTCACCCAATTTGCGTCATTATTGCACCCATATTGCACCAATATTGAACCCATATTGCACCCATATTGCACTAATATTTCAGCCAATTTGCGTCATTATTGCACCCATATTGCACCAATTTTGAACCCATATTGCACCCAATTTGCATAATTATTGCACCCATATTACGTCAACATTGCACCCATATTGCGTCATTATTGCACCCATATTGCACCCATATTGCACCAATATTGTATCCTTAATATGTCCCATATTGCTTCCTTAATGCACCCATACCGCATCCTTATAGCACCGATATTGCTTTCTTAATGCACCCATATTTCGTCCTTAATGCACCCCTATTGCACCCATAATGTGTCAATATTTCACCTGTATTGCGTACTTAATGCACTAATATTGCACCCATATTGCATCCATATTGCACCCCTATTGCAGACATAATGCGTCAATATTGCACCCATATTGTGTCATTATTACACCATATTGTGACACGTTAACGCATGAAATGGTGAATGCTCCATTCAGAGCAACGCAAAATGTAGAATCTGTGTCACTTTATGACTCAAAACTTTAAATGCGACACTTCAAATGACGTGACAAAACACATGTATCATTTTATGACGCAAAACTTTACATGCAACACTTCAAATGGATACCAACATATCTATAAGTGTTTTTGAAAATTTCTTTCAAAATCACATATTTGTTGCAGAGTAACAGCTGCACTGTAACTGACCATGGTTGCCCACTCAGTTTGAACAATATGTCAGTTTGAACATTAATATTAAGAACCAGAAACAACATGAAATAACATGAAAATATAAAATTATAACTTTATACTGCTGTATTCCTATATAAAAGTAATTTTGCAAAAACGAAATAATGACTCATGTGAGAACGGTAAACATGTATGATTTAACCCTCTCTAAGAGAAAAAGGATTCATTACTGAAAATGATGTTGTAATAGAAAGTACATAGAAGTTAAATTATAAAAATGCATGGTTTATTAATAAAAAAAAGTGTTTAAAAATGATATGGCTGAAATTTCAAAATAGAATAGAATAAAACAAGCTTTGAAACCTATATTTTAAACAAAAATAATCAGATTGTGTAATTCATACAATTAATATATACTTGTACGTAAAAAATCCCCTGCAAACTATAAACAAATAATAATAATAAAAAAAACTATGTGGGTATGTAGACCTACACGCAGACACACATTCAGTCGCACACGCACACACATGTATGTGCACACTCACAGATTCATAGCTATAAACTTCTGACCCAAGGAGCAAAGTTTGAGTCTGGTACTCTCTCACCCCAGTACTCTTATCTGACCTGTCCAACATCTTTTATAATGTTAACCATAGAGCTTACAAGTAATTTATGAAGACAGAACCCATCATAGAGAGCAGAGCTGCTCAATTCCTCCACAGCTTACTAACACATTAAATCAGTAGGAGATATTGAAAATTAAGCAAATTGATTTAAGAGTAATGTTGAGCGAGCATGCTCGGCCGATGCTCGGATCGGCTCGAGCATCGCTCTGCTCGACACATGGCGGTACTCGTACGAGTACCGCCATGTGCTCGCCCGCCATGTTCGGGTGGCGGGGATCTGTGCCGAAGGAGGCACAGATCTGAAGACGCTCCGCTGGACCACCAGGGACTGGAGGTACGGGGGCATTACGGAGATGAAGGGGGCATTGCGGAGATGAAGGGGGACAGTGTGGAGATGAAGGGGGACATTGTGGAAGGGGGACATTGCGGAGATGAAGGGGGCATTGCGGAGATGAAGGGGGCATTGCGGAGATGAAGGGGGACAGTGTGGAGATGAAGAGGGACATTGTGGAAGGGGGACATTGCGGAGATGAAGGGGGCATTGCGGAGATGAAGGGGGCATTGCGGAGATGAAGGGGGACATTGCGGAGATGAAGGGGGCATTGCGGAGATGAAGGGGGACAGTGTGGAGATGAAGGGGGACATTGTGGAAGGGGGACATTGCGGAGATGAAGGGGGCATTGCGGAGATGAAGGGGGACATTGCGGAGATGAAGGGGGACATTGTGGAGATGAAGGGGGCATTGACCAGGCACCCTCCCCTCATCAGAGCAGGGGGTGCCTGGTGTAATGCTCGTGTCGCCCCATTGAAGTCAATGGGGCTCGGGTGCTCGGCCGAGCACTCGAGCCTCCGGCGGTGCTCGGTCAGAGCACCTGAGCACCCGAGCATCGGGGTGCTCGCTCAACACTATTTAAGAGTAAAGAGACATACTTCACCTTAATAAATAAAAGCCTATGATTTCATGCACATCCCAAATACACACACACTTTCTATTTTATGCTCCAATAAAGCCTACGTGTAATACATTTCAAACTCACTCAGACTCACTCAAACACTTTCACTCAGTTGCTCACAGGCCCACTCAATAATATACTCTTTCAATATGTAATGAGATGTAGTATGATTTCTAGCACAAAAAACCTTACTTCATTGAGGCTCACACAGTCTACCCCAGCTCTAACATGATTTCTTCTATCACAAAGTGTCCCTGGAGGGTGATTAGCATTGCATTCACTGGAGGCTGAGTGATAGAATGAGGTGTGTGTGGGTCTCTAATTTTTTCTGTATTCTGGTCCTGGACCCTTGACCTTTGTTGTGACAATGACAAATCCTAATTAAACACTACTGCCCATCCAGCTAGGTAATATATTGTACCTTTCAGGTGCAATGACAATAGGTTGTGCTGGAATGCAAAACAAGATCGACAATACTGCACATTAATGGAGGGATTGTGGTAGTGGGGCTATCAAATGATTCAGGGTAAATTGTAGCCTTTCAATGCAGTTATCAGATTGCAGCCCCCTACTGACAACATAGTTGTCAGTGTACAAGACATTACCTAACTGGCACTTTTTTGTCACTTCAATATCAATGATATGCTTCCATTTCCTGTGCTAGTTTTACCACTGCCATTTATTCCTTGTGATCATCAGGATGCACTTTCATTTTACTTCTGAGTGAATGGACCAAATTTTTAAATTCTGACAGGCTGAATACCAGCTCTGGTTGATACTAGTCTGACTGTCTCCACATGGTAATGCAACAAAATAGTTTGTAGGATTACAGAACTCAAAGGACCTCAAAAGCAGGTGAATGATATAGATGATATTCTATAAGTCTCAACATTTTGGCCAGAGTTTTGACCTTCACAGGACCAAAACCCCATCTGAACCTTTGACACTTCTAGAATAAAATCAATATCTTGAAGTCTTGTGAGTGCTATTTTAATCCTACAAACTCTGCATTTACCACCTACATCTGCAACCAGGCAAGCTGACATTTCAGGCATGAGTATTTCACAGTTACAGCATCCTGGCAAAGAGGACCATTAAGGGTGAGTGAGCCTAGTTTCCACCGTATCATATTAGAAATCAGTATTTAAAGATTTTAACTTTAGAATTCAGAATAACTCCTTTTATAATTTTGAAAATCCTTTTGCCTGGACTAAAGACTCAAAAGAGATTTTGAGAATTAATCCTGTTGGCACATTTAATTCTAGGAAACATTAACAGTATTTTGATTTCCTAATTCATATTTCATAGTGGATATATTGGTTTAGAATGGCTGCTCTGCACTCCAGAGCATAGTAGGGAAGTGGGACCACACAGGGCTGTGGCTGGGCTTGAAATCCAGAGTGTGTATAAACTTTAGGGTCCATACCACACCCCAGGTTTATCTCATGAATATTGCTGACAGGGTTGTCACAGATTTCACGTGTACTCTTAACCTCACTGTTCTTATTCTGATAAATAATGATGAGTTTTCAGGCATTTAACCTGATATTTATTTTTATGTATTTTGAATCAATCCACTGCAGAAGGTCACAGTCAAATATAGGATCCACCACGTAACTTATCTGAGCACAGTGACCTACTGAAAATATGCTTTTCCATTATTTTTTCTTCTTGTCAATACACACACATCAAAAGCATGTTTACTTCTAACTAAATATGACACTTTCACTATGCCATTTTTGTGAGCAGAACTGAGCAAATAATATCATGTCTAGAGGGAACAAGTGGCAGCAAGAACTTATAAAATGTGAGTTATTATTTTTTTCTTGGTTGCCCTCTTAAAATAGTTCTCCTTAAAATTAAGAAGGGGTTAGCACAAAAAAAAAAAAAATCGTAAGAGTTCTTATATCTTCTAATGGAGATTATTTAAAGAGATTTTGATGATTGAGCTAAACTTAATAGAAATTCATATTTAATATTTAAGCATGTGACTAATCTGATCTGTCTTTAGAAAGAGTTTATAGTTATATATTACACTCAGTAATCCCACAAACCTGTCTACAAAGGAATCCTCAAACAGAAAAATTGTGTTCTTCTAAACTTGATATCCTTAAAGGGATAGTAATACTTAAAATGTAAAAAAAAATATGTTGTAGGGTTTATCCCCCTGAGTAAAACAAGAGTAGTCCCACTGCTGAAAGGTGTTTCATTCAAAAGTTATTCATTTTGAAAGTTGAATTTTTTTAGGTGCAATATCACAGTGTCCTGAAATTGTACAGTGGCGCTGTTGCTACACAATCCTATGGACAGCTCTGGTCCCGGGACCATAAATCTCCATAGGATGGTGTAGCAACAGCACCACTGTACAATTTCAGGCCACTGTGATATTGCACCTAAGAAATTCAACTTTCAAAATTAATAACTTTTGAATGAAACACCTTTCAACAGTGGGAGTACTCTTGTTTTACTCAGGGGGAGAAACCCTACAACATATTTTTTTTTTTACATTTTAAGTATTACTATCCCTTTAACCAACAAATTGCCTCTGTGTCCATGGACAAATACTTAAAAACATAGAATGCTGGTTTTATACATAGTGTTTGGGAAACATAAGTATAAAGAGCTTTTATTTATGCAAATATGAATGTAAATTGAAAACTAATGGTGTTAAAAAGAATTCTACACACCTGGAGAGATGAGTGGTAATAGATTCTATTTCAGAAATGATAGGCCTTCTGGGTCAGCTGGGTTATTCTGTCATTTTTAGAACTTTGTAAGATGAAAAAATATTGGAATTGAAGGACAGGTAGGCAGCAGGAAATTGAATTATTTTAAATCTCATTAGGTAAAGCCTGGAATTAATTCAAATAAACCTCTGTAGGAAAATGTACATAGCGTTTGTTGGGTGTTATGCACTAAGGAGTGATAAAGAGGTGATATTACTTCTCCAATTCCTATTTTATTCCATAGAGCCTGTGCACTAAGATCTCCAAAGATTGAGAGATCTTAGTTAGTGTTGAGCGAGCATGCTCGGCCGATGCTCGGATCGGCTCGAGCATCGCTCTGCTCGGCACATGGCGGTACTCGTACGAGTACCGCATGTGCTCGCCCGCCATGTTCGGGTCTCCTCCCCGCACGTTTTGCGGCTGCTGCGCAGCCAATAAACGTGCAGGGAGGCTCTGACATCGGTGTAATGCCAGCAGCCATGTTGGCTGCTGGCATTACACTGATTGGCTGGCCAGAACCCGTGGTCGGGTGCTGTATAGCACCTGACCATCGAGTTCGGCTCAGTCTGAGCCAGGGAGAGCTGAGGATAGGAAGGGAAAGGCAGTGTAGGGAGGAAAAAAACAAAAATTGTGAAAAAAAAGAACCAAAAGTACTTTTTAGGACTACTGTGTGTGGGGGCAGCAGGTTATTTTGTGTGGGGGGAAAAAAAAAAAAAAAAAAAAAAAAAAAAAAATATTCTGTTTAGTGTGCAAAGTTGCAGATTAGAGCACATTCTGTTTAGTGTGCACAGTTGCAGATTAGAGCACATTCTGTTTAGTGTGCAAAGTTGCAGATTAGAGCACATTCTGTTTAGTGTGCAAAGTTGCAGATTAGAGCACATTCTGTTAAGTCTTCAAACTAAAATATCAAAGTCACATATTCCATTCAGTGTGCGTCGCCGCAGTTTAGCAGCACATTCTGTGTACTGTGCAGAGTTGCAGAATAGGAAGAAATACTGTTAAGTCTTCAAACTAAAATATCAAAGTCACATATTCCATTCAGTGTGCTTCGCCGCAGTTTAGCAGCACATTCTGTGTACTGTGCAGAGTTGCAGAATAGGAAGAAATACTGTTAAGTCTTCAAACTAAAATATCAAAGTCACATATTCCATTCAGTGTGCTTCGTCGCAGGTTAGCAGCACATTCTGTGTACTGTGCAGAGTTGCAGAATAGGAAGAAATACTGTTAAGTCTTCAAATTAAAATATCAAAGTCACATATTCCATTCAGTGTGCTTCGCCGCAGTTTAGCAGCACATTCTGTGTAGTGTGCAGAGTTGCAGAATAGTAAGAAATACTGTTAAGTTTTCAAACTCAAATATTAAAGTCACATATTCCATTCAGTGTGTTTCACCGCCGTTTAGCAGCCTATTCTGTGTACTCTGCAGAGTTGCAGAATAGTAAGAAATAGTGTTAAGTTTTCAAACTCAAATATCAAAGTCACATATTCCATTCAGTGTGTATCACCGCCGTTTAGCAGCCTATTCTGTGTACTCTGCACAGTTGCAGAATAGTAAGAAATAGTGTTAAGTTTTCAAACTCAAATATTAAAGTCACATATTCCATTCAGTGTGTTTCACCGCCGTTTAGCAGCCTATTCTGTGTACTCTGCACAGTTGCAGAATAGTAAGAAATACTGTTAAGTTTTCAAACTCAAATATTAAAGTCACATATTCCATTCAGTGTGTTTCACCGCCGTTTAGTAGCCTATTCTGTGTACTCTGCACAGTTGCAGAATAGTAAGAAATACTGTTAAGTTTTCAAACTCAAATATTAAAGTCACATATTCCATTCAGTGTGTATCACCGCCGTTTAGCAGCCTATTCTGTGTACTCTGCAGAGTTGCAGAATAGTAAGAAATACTGTTAAGTTTTCAAACTCAAATATTAAAGTCACATATTCCATTCAGTGTGTTTCACCGCCGTTTAGCAGCCTATTCTGTGTACTCTGCAGAGTTGCAGAATAGTAAGAAATAGTGTTAAGTTTTCAAACTCAAATATTAAAGTCACATATTCCATTCAGTGTGTATCACCGCCGTTTAGCAGCCTATTCTGTGTACTCTGCAGAGTTGCAGAATAGTAAGAAATACTGTTAAGTTTTCAAACTCAAATATTAAAGTCACATATTCCATTCAGTGTGTTTCACCGCCGTTTAGCAGCCTATTCTGTGTACTCTGCAGAGTTGCAGAATAGTAAGAAATACTGTTAAGTTTTCAAACTCAAATATTAAAGTCACATATTCCATTCAGTGTGTTTCACCGCCGTTTAGCAGCCTATTCTGTGTACTCTGCACAGTTGCAGAATAGTAAGAAATACTGTTAAGTTTTCAAACTCAAATATTAAAGTCACATATTCCATTCAGTGTGTTTCACCGCCGTTTAGCAGCCTATTCTGTGTACTCTGCAGAGTTGCAGAATAGTAAGAAATAGTGTTAAGTTTTCAAACTCAAATATCAAAGTCACATATTCCATTCAGTGTGTATCACCGCCGTTTAGCAGCCTATTCTGTGTACTCTGCAGAGTTGCAGAATAGTAAGAAATAGTGTTAAGTTTTCAAACTCAAATATCAAAGTCACATATTCCATTCAGTGTGTATCACCGCCGTTTAGCAGCCTATTCTGTGTACTCTGCACAGTTGCAGAATAGTAAGAAATACTGTTAAGTTTTCAAACTCAAATATTAAAGTCACATATTCCATTCAGTGTGTTTCACCGCCGTTTAGCAGCCTATTCTGTGTACTCTGCAGAGTTGCAGAATAGTAAGAAATACTGTTAAGTTTTCAAACTCAAATATTAAAGTCACATATTCCATTCAGTGTGTTTCACCGCCGTTTAGCAGCCTATTCTGTGTACTCTGCACAGTTGCAGAATAGTAAGAAATAGTGTTAAGTTTTCAAACTCAAATATCAAAGTCACATATTCCATTCAGTGTGTTTCACCGCCGTTTAGCAGCCTATTCTGTGTACTCTGCAGAGTTGCAGAATAGTAAGAAATAGTGTTAAGTTTTCAAACTCAAATATCAAAGTCACATATTCCATTCAGTGTGTATCACCGCCGTTTAGCAGCCTATTCTGTGTACTCTGCACAGTTGCAGAATAGTAAGAAATACTGTTAAGTTTTCAAACTCAAATATTAAAGTCACATATTCCATTCAGTGTGTTTCACCGCCGTTTAGCAGCCTATTCTGTGTACTCTGCACAGTTGCAGAATAGTAAGAAATACTGTTAAGTTTTCAAACTCAAATATTAAAGTCACATATTCCATTCAGTGTGTTTCACCGCCGTTTAGCAGCCTATTCTGTGTACTCTGCAGAGTTGCAGAATAGTAAGAAATACTGTTAAGTTTTCAAACTCAAATATTAAAGTCACATATTCCATTCAGTGTGTTTCACCGCCGTTTAGCAGCCTATTCTGTGTACTCTGCAGAGTTGCAGAATAGTAAGAAATAGTGTTAAGTTTTCAAACTCAAATATCAAAGTCACATATTCCATTCAGTGTGTATCACCGCCGTTTAGCAGCCTATTCTGTGTACTCTGCACAGTTGCAGAATAGTAAGAAATACTGTTAAGTTTTCAAACTCAAATATTAAAGTCACATATTCCATTCAGTGTGTTTCACCGCCGTTTAGCAGCCTATTCTGTGTACTCTGCACAGTTGCAGAATAGTAAGAAATACTGTTAAGTTTTCAAACTCAAATATTAAAGTCACATATTCCATTCAGTGTGTTTCACCGCCGTTTAGCAGCCTATTCTGTGTACTCTGCACAGTTGCAGAATAGTAAGAAATACTGTTAAGTTTTCAAACTCAAATATTAAAGTCACATATTCCATTCAGTGTGTTTCACCGCCGTTTAGCAGCCTATTCTGTGTACTCTGCACAGTTGCAGAATAGTAAGAAATACTGTTAAGTTTTCAAACTCAAATATTAAAGTCACATATTCCATTCAGTGTGTTTCACCGCCGTTTAGCAGCCTATTCTGTGTACTCTGCACAGTTGCAGAATAGTAAGAAATACTGTTAAGTTTTCAAACTCAAATATTAAAGTCACATATTCCATTCAGTGTGTTTCACCGCCGTTTAGCAGCCTATTCTGTGTACTCTGCAGAGTTGCAGAATAGTAAGAAATAGTGTTAAGTTTTCAAACTCAAATATCAAAGTCACATATTCCATTCAGTGTGTATCACCGCCGTTTAGCAGCCTATTCTGTGTACTCTGCAGAGTTGCAGAATAGTAAGAAATACTGTTAAGTTTTCAAACTCAAATATTAAAGTCACATATTCTGTGTAAGATGAAGAAGACGGGTAAAAAGGGACGGGGAAGTGGACGTGATCCTGAAAGTTCAGGGCGCGGGTCAGGACGCTGAGAAACTGTGCCTGGTGCCAGAGCACAAGAAAGAAAGACATCCACCATACCTAGCTTCATGTGTAATTTTACAGGGCGTCGCAGGACATCACTCTCGAGGTCCGACCACTGCGAACAGGTGGTCGGTTGGATGACAGCTGATATTGCTTCCAGTCGGTTAAGCACCACCCTGTCTTCCACCAAGTCCACTCTCAGTAGCCAAGAGTCTGGTCAAAATAATCCTCACTCTGATCATCCTTCCTCCCACCATACACGGTCTGGTCAAAGAAGTGATCCCATACTGGGATATAGTGAGGAGCTCGTCTCATCACCAATCCTTCATTTGACCCTCTCTCCAAGCACGCTTGCAGAGGAACATGACATCTTGTGCCCTGATTCACAACCTCTAGAGGCTACCCAATCACAAGAAGATGACAGATGTGAACGGCATTTAAGGTCAAAGGAAGTAGTGGATGATGATGATGATGATGAGACACAGTTGCCATTAAATCAACCACTATTTCCGTCTCAAGACCTTGTTGAGGAGAATGTTATACAGTTGTCAATGACTGAGTATGTGGTGGGATCAAGACTTGAGGAGGATGATCAGAGTGAGGAAGTGGAGGAGGACTTGGTGGACGATGAGGTGACTGACCCCACCTGGGAAGGTGTAGAGCCGAGCGATGTCAGCAGTCCTGAGGGTGAGCCATCTGCAGCACCGCAACAGGCTGGAAGAGGCAGTGGTGTGGCTACAGAAAGAAGGCGGACCGCACCAAACCGGCCCGCAAATGTTCCACGGAGCACCCCCTTGCGTAAATCTACCTTGCCAAAGGGTAGGTGTTCCGCGGTATGGCGTTTTTTTAAGGAAAGTGCGGACGACAAAAGAATTGTAGTTTGCAACCTGTGCCACACCAGAATGAGCCGAGGCATGAACACTAGAAACCTCACCACCACCAGCATGATCCGACACATGGCATCCAAGCACCGTAGTAAGTGGGAGGAACGCCTGGATCGCCCATCTGTGTCTGCAGGCCACACCACTGCCTCCTCTTCCCCTGTTTTCGGTGCCGGCCAATCGCCTGTCGAAGGCGCAGGCCCGCATACCTCCCGCCCTGCACCTGTACCATCTGAAGCACCATCAGCGACCACATCCACTTCCCTGTCCCAGCACAGCGTCCAAATGTCGTTACCCCAGGCATTTGAGCGCAAGAGAAAGTACCCAGCCACCCACCCACAGGCCATAGCACTAACCTCACACCTTTCAAAATTACTGGCCATCGAAATGCTGCCATTTAGGCTTGTGGACACTGAGTCCTTCCGCAGCCTGATGGCAGCAGCTGTCCCTCGGTACGCGGTCCCCAGCCGCCACTACTTTTCCCGGTGTGCCATCCCCGCATTACACCACCATGTGTCCCGTAACATCACCCGTGCCCTGACCAACGCAGTTACTGGGAAGGTCCACTTAACGACTGACACATGGACAAGTGCTTGTGGCCAGGGACGCTACATTTCCCTGACGGCACACTGGGTGAATGTCGTGGAGGCTGGGAGCGACTCGGACCCTGGGATGGCACGGGTGCTACCCACGCCGAGGATTGCGGGCCCTACCTCCATCAGGGTTTCCACCAGCACCTACGTTATTGGCTCCTCCTCCTCCGTTTCCACCTCCGAATTCTCTACACGCAGCGCCACTCCCCCATCAGCCAGTAGCTGGAAGCAGTGTAGCACTGCAGTGGGGAAGCGTCAACAGGCCGTGCTGAAGCTGATCTGCCTTGGGGACAAACAGCACACGGCCTCAGAGCTGTTGCAGGGGATTAGTCACCAGACCGAGCAGTGGCTCTCGCCACTCAACCTGCAACCAGGCATGGTTGTGTGTGATAATGGGCGTAACTTGGTGGCGGCTTTGGAGCTCGGCAAGCTCACACACGTACCATGCCTAGCGCATGTATTTAATTTAGTGGTTCAGCGATTTCTAAAAACCTACCCCAATGTGCATGATCTCTTGACCAAGGTGTGCCGCGTGTGTGCACATTTCCGTAAGTCATCTACAGCTTCGGCCGGCCTGTTGAAGCTGCAGCAGCGCTTACAATTGCCAGCTCACCGGCTGCTGTGTGACGTGAGCACGCGCTGGAACTCCACCTTCCACATGTTGGCCCGGCTTTGTGAGCAGCAGAGGGCAGTAGTGGAGTACCAGCTGTTACACGGTCGTCGCCTCTCCGTTCAACTTCCTGTAATCAGAAGTGAGGAGTGGGAATGGATGTCAGACCTCTGCGAGGTTTTACGCAATTTTGAGGAATCGACACAGATGGTGAGCGGCGATAACGCTATTATCTGTGTAACCATCCCACTTCTGTGTCTACTGAAACGCTCGCTGCTCACAATTAAAACCGACGCTTTGCATGTGGAAGAGGTGGAAATGGGGGAGGAAGAGCTTACACAAGGTGATAGCCAGAGCACCCTCACTTCGTCTTCTCAGCGACAATTGGAGGAGGCGGAGGAGGAGGAGGAGGAGGAGGAGGAAGACACGGTTGCCTCCGCTACAGAGGGCAGCCATGGAACTTTAGTTCCATCTCTTCAGCGTGGGTGGGCAGAAGAGGAGGAAGAGGATGAGGAGATTGAGAGTCATCCTCCTGGTGAGGACAGCGAAATCTTGCCTGTTGGTACTCTGGCACACATGGCTGACTTTATGTTAGGCTGCCTTTCCCGTGACCCACGCGTTATACGCATTTTAAACAACACGGATTACTGGGTGTTCACCCTTCTGGACCCCCGCTACAAAGAGAATTTCTCATCTCTCATTCCTCCGGTGGAGAGGACAAGCAAAATGGTGCAATACCAGAAGGTTCTTGTCGAAAAATTGCTCCAAAATTTTCCATCTGACAACGCTGGCGGCAGAGTACGTGCTACCTTGGCCAACCGAGAAGGGGAGAAAAGGGGAGCACACAGCAGTTCCGAGAAAGGCAGGGCAACACTCTCCAAGGCGTGGGACACCTTCATGACACCCCGCCAGCACCCTCACCCTGATGCGCAGCCTAGTGTCACAAGGAGGGAAAAGTTTTGGAAGATGGTGAAGGAGTACGTAGCAGACCGTGTCAGCGTCCTCAATGATCCCTCTGTGCCTTACAACTACTGGGTGTCCAAGCTGGACACGTGGTATGAACTGGCACTCTACGCCTTGGAGGTGCTGGCCTGCCCTGCCGCCAGCGTTCTGTCTGAGCGGGTATTTAGTGCTGCTGGTGGCATCATAACAGATAAGCGTATCCGCCTTTCCACCGACAATGCTGATAGGTTGACACTTATAAAAATGAACAAGGCCTGGATTTCCCCTGACTTCTCCACTCCACTGGAGGAAAGCCCCGGGGGAACATAAACTCACTTTACATATATTATTTACAATGATGGGAATACTCTGTATTCCCATTCACCCCTTCCACCCAAAAAACAGGTATATGGTTGACTCTTAATCTTCTCATCCTCCTCCTCCTCTTCCATATGCCCTGTGCTATAATTTTTATATAGGGCCAGCTCACCAGCGGGCCCTGTGATATAATTTTTATATAGGGTCAGCTCACCAGCGGGCCCTGTTTGCCAATTTTTATATAGGTCAGCTCACCAGCGGGCCTTCTCATATAATGTTTTATTGGGTCAGCTCTCTAGCGGGCCCTCTCATATAATGTTTTATAGCGTCAGCTCACTAGCGGGCCTTCGCATATAATGTTTAGGATGGTCAGCTCTGCAGCAGACCCTCACCCATAATGTTTTAGATGGTCAGCTCAGCGCACGTTTCCCTCTTAATCATGGCCTCAGTTCTGAAAATCAAGGAAATTTTTGGGAGAATTTGCCTCTGTGCACGTTTCCCTCTTAATCATGGTCTCAGTTCTGAAAATCAAGGAAATTTTTGGGAGAATTTGCCTCTGCGCACGTTTCCCTCTTAATCATGGCCTCAGTTCTGAAAATCAAGGAAATTTTTGGGAGAATTTGCTTCTGCGCACGTTTCCCTCTTAATCATGGCCTCAGTTCTGAAAATCAAGGAAATTTTTGGGAGAATTTGCCTCTGCGCACGTTTCCCTCTTAATCATGGCCTCAGTTCTGAAAATCAAGGAAATTTTTGGGAGAATTTGCAGATGATATACAAGTAAATATACAGCAAATATTGTTTGGTAACAATTTTTCGCCTAAAGTCGTTTTTATTTTCCTTTTGTGTGTTTTATGGTCAGTCTGTAAAAATGGCGTACTACGGGCGAAAGATCGTTCCCAGCAGCGATGTTGGAGTCCAAGATGCATCCAGACATCCTCCCTGTGCTGTCCCTGAACCATTTCTGTAGTGTTTCCATCTTTTTCTGCCCTTTTCCTATGGACCAGGCACCCTCCCCTCATCAGAGCAGGGGGTGCCTGGTGTAATGCTCGAGTCCTCCCATTGACTTCAATGGGGCTCGGGTGCTCGGCCGAGCACTCGAGCCTCAGGGGGTGCTCGGTCAGAGCACCCGAACACCCGAGCATTGGGGTGCTCGCTCATCACTAATCTTAGTGCATTGGCTCCATAGACAAACACAGGAACTGAAGAAGTCATCTCCACTTTATAAACTCTTTATCACACCTTAGTGCATCTCCCCTTTTGTGTCCTAATAAACAGTAATATACAGCTAGATATAACGTTAGGCTTCAGCTTGATAACTTTATCCTGCATCTCAGTACTACCACCTATCACTAGATCCAATCACTGGATATCATCCCCAAATAGCTCTTTGTTTCTTGGCTATTCTAAAATTATAATTATGTTTGTTAACTTTACTCTCTTAAATTCCTAAGATCTTTTTCAACCAATTTCTCAAACATTTCTAATAGGAACTTCTAAACTCATATGGGAAAAATATTGTTATTCACTTTGTTTCCTATGGAGTAACCACATCTAGACCCTTATTTATTATACTACAATCCAATGTTCTTAGGTAAATACACTTATCGCTGTAATTTATTCCCTCCACCTGAGTTGTCATTCTTTATAACAAAAATAATTTTTTAAAGCTATCTTCGTTAAGCTTTAAAACTAAATTGATACTTCTGATACAAGTCAAAATTAATTATGGGGCATATTTTAAGCCGTTCTCAGATCTTCAGGAGATAAATTAAAGCTCCTGTCTCTTTCAGTCTCTCCCTTGACATAACTTTCTGTTTTTTCTTCTCTGACTTTGAAATTCCCAGTGATATATCTTCAACTCTCACTTGCTGTTATCAGTGTATTTTTTTCAGATTTGGAACAATTTCCAAAGGGAAGGATAATGTATTCTTAATAATGATGTAGCTACTCATCAAGACTGGTTATGAGCACTTACAGGGAAAAGTCTTCTTGATTGTACAATCAAGGAGTGCAACATTTGAAAGCATAACTATTTATTGACTCTTGTTAATGGGTAACTATAATGATATAGAAAATCCTTTTGCAGATCATCTTTGGAATCAAACCTGCTAAGGAAACTGACCTCCAGGGGATCAGTGGGAGAGCATTAAGTTAACACAAGTGATGCTTATCTTGTAAAAGATTAGCAGTCCAAAGTAAGGTGGTAGGTAAATACATAGTCCCCGCAGATGGCTGGGGATGGAATATCTAATTCGACTTAAGGAGTCCATGATCCTACACACATAGCTTGACAATATATTTACACTATATAAATAAAGAATAATATAAATAATAATAATACACATCACACAATCTGGGGCTAGATTCTATTGCAGGAGATAAATCTTAACATCGTCTTATCAAACTTTTTCCTTTTGAAGTCTATGGGGGAACCTGGAGATAAAAACAGAGATGAAATTAGCACCTGTAATAGAATCCAGCCCCATATCTCCTAAAACGAGGGACATCAGGGTGAGAAAGAAGGACTGATGGATTTGGGTCTCATAGAGGGACTGTCCCTCCTAAAGAGGGACACGTGGAAGGTATGAACTATTCTGATATTGTATTTTCTTTTAATAGATGACATCACTTTTCATGTGCTCATTAAAGCAAGGAAATATACCGTAAATTCATTTTATGAAGGTTTCCAGATTTCTATGCTGTGTTTTACTGGAAAACTCTTTTGATGAAAACAAAGAGACTTGATTAGACATGATTATTTCTGTTAGTCTACTCCAAAATATAATTTTTTCTCTCTGGAGAGGATATATATATATATATATATATATATATATATATATATATATTTATATCACAACATCAGAATGGAGCCAAACACACTCACGTTAAACAATGTAAAAAATATATTAAATTATTTCATACAAAACATCTTATAGCGATAGCAACGTTTAGGTCCTCTCAATGGGACCTTCTCAAGCTAGGAGAGGAGAGTTTTATTGTTTTTCTTTTATTAAAAAAACAATAATATAACAGTCCAAAACCTATTAGAATGTCATGCATCGTAGTATTTATAACATCCTATTTGTGACACCATATACATGCATAAGGCTGATGAGAAGAAGGTGGTTATCCTGATGGATTTATGCGGTTGTAGAATAACTTTAGATGTGTCCTGCATTGATCTGTAGTATTGTTTTTTCAATTGCAATAAACTGTTCACCATAATATAATTGGCCTATGAATAGCCTCTCCATTAATGCTTATCATTCTTCTTAATCTGTCTGCAAGAAACAGTAGCTCTATTTTTTAAGACCATTTGTGTTTCCATGGGATATGGCTGAAAAAATTGTGTAAATTATTATTTAATAGTTTATTATTAAACTATTACAGGAATGAATACTGCAGAGAGTAAAAGTTGTTTCTAAGGAGTAAAACTATTGGCAATAATCAGGTCCCTTCTTATTCATCAAAGAGGTTTCCCATAAAAGACAAACCAAAAATCTCAAACCTTCATAAAATGAATAGATTTTTTTTTTTCAAATAGGACCTTGGTGGAGATGATCTAATGCTCAATAAGGACTCAGGTAATGTTGAGTCAGATCTGTTTTGAAGGCACATTGCCAATAAGCACTAATATGTCTTTGCCATCATATCCCCATCAATCCACCATCAACCTGCCATCATCACCATGAATCCGCCTTGCCTTCTACAGGTTTACTGTTTTCCCCTTAACACATCAACAATGGCTCATTTCCATATGGAATTGCAGGATAATTAGCCGTTGTTGCATTAATGTGGATTTATTGGCATGCTAATATGGTACTTCACCACATACATGAAGCTCCAATAGCATCCTTTGCTGTCAGAGTTCATAGTCCCAGTATTGCCTACCTGTTAGGATCTCCCTTTAGCTTTCTACGCAGCAACATCCATGGTCACAACCACACTCAACCCTTTGAGTGCCAGTGGGGTAAGCAACACATCGTTTGCAATTCATTAGTTAACGCTCTGATATTCAAAGTGTTAATATAGTAATAGAACAAAAAGAAGGATATAGAACCAAAGGTCCTCCAAGTGCAGTAAAATGACCACTGGTGCTATCTTCTACTTCTTCCCTAAGTTACAAACACTGCAGTGTCTTCTATAGGACCTTGTCCAAGTTGCAATTACTTTTAGCTCACATGTTCCATTCACAGCGAAGGAATATCCTACATGAGGAAAAACCTGCCATAGTAGCATGGTTTACAAGAAAATATTTTACTCAGGATGAAACTTCTTAATTAACTAGTACGGTACACATAGAATACATACTTTATACCACATCATTCTGATCCTGTCTCGAAAAGACTGTACAGCCACAAACTTCCATACAATTCTCATCTGAACAAGAGAAGCAGATAACCCCAGACATACATTTCATCCTTCTTAATCCTAATTGATGAAGTAAAACTGCACTCACTGGCTACCTGCATGTCTGGTTTACCCCATACCCTTAAAGGGATAGTAATACTTTGTTTTAACTTTATTTTATTTTGTAGGCATTAAAAAAATATGAAGAATGATATAAGTCTTATCTCTCAAACCTTTATGGTTTAAGAGATATTCACATGCAAAGTTTCCCTTCCCGCCCCTTTTACCTAGTGTAAGCCATCTCTTCTCAGATGTGAATCTGGTTGTAAGTCCAGACAGATAACAGCAGGGTAAAATCTTCTTTCTATGAAAACAATGAAAGCCCTGCCCTTCTTGACAAGCTTTTCAGGTTTTTCCCTTATCTTAATTGAAGATTGTCCCTCTCTGCAATCTACCTGGGCACCTCCCTTCTGCTCTGGCTGAAAAGTATTACATCAGTAAAAGGGGCGGAAGGGGGACAGTCTTCTTCCTATGAGAACAATGAAAGCCCTGCCCCCCTTGACAAGTTTTTCAGGTTTATACCTTATCTTAATTGAAGATTGTCCCTCTCTGCAGTCTACCTGGGCACCTCCCTTCTGCTCTAGCTGAAAAGTGTGACATCAGTAAAAGGGGTGGGAGGGGGACACTTTGTCATTGAATTACTCTTGAACTACAACTCTGACATAATTGAAATAACACTCTCCAAAGTCCAAATACTATGATGATTAATTAGAGCTGCTTTTATTATGAAACATTACTATGCCTTGATTGCTTTATTGCTTTAGATGCCTCCAACACATTTCTTCCAAATCAAAATACCTGTATAGTTTTATTTACAAAATAAGTATATATGTTGCAAGGCTTTTTCTGGTTAGTAAAACAAGGTTTCTCCTACTGCAGGCAGTTGCTGTATTTAAAAGTTATAACCCTTCAAACTGTTATAAAGTGATATAGGTGTTGCTATCACATTCTATGGAGAATTAAAATCAGTGATTATTATCCCCCATAGACTATGATAGAATTGCTGTCTGGACATCAGGGAGGATATTCACTAAACGGTGATAAAGAGGTGATAAGTTGGAGAAGACTTCTCCAGTTTATCACTTCTCCACTTCCTATGTTATTCTATGGAGCCAATGCACTAAGATTTCTTAAACTTTGGAGATCTTAGTGAATTGTCTCCATAGAATAACATAGGAACTGGAGAAGTGATATCACTGGAGAAGTCATCTCCACTTTATCACCTCTTTATCACACCTTAGTGAATCGTCCCCAAGGTGAACTGTAGGCGAGCTGTCTTTACACCAAATGGCACTGTCAGTGTAAAAAAAAAAAACCAGTGTAGTAACACTGGAACAAACCATCTCTCCGTAACAGGAGCACCCCTCTTTTACTCAGTCAATATGAAAAGCCCTACAATTGATGTATTGTTTAATAATAAAGTGTTTTATCCTTTAAGTCAATGAGAACTGGGGGAATCTTCATTTGTCCGCTTTAGGTGCTTGCTACAGAACTGCTACTACTTTGCTTTCTGAATACAGTGCTACGTTTGATAAATCACCCCCTTTTGCAACATTGGTACCAATATAACAGCAGCATATTTCATCCTAAATTATTATATATTAAAATTTCATCCTTAAGTTAATAGATACAGTGACACCAACATTGCCATAGTTTTATGTGAAAAAGAATGACATATATGATCAGCAGTCCTTTTGTTTTGAATTAGCACTGTCTAGTATATAAGACACACTCTTTCTGGCTCAGTCTTTTCATCTCACGTTCTTGTTCCATCAAGAGTGTAGTAAGCATAACCTGTGTATAAAGTCAGACATCCTTTTAATAGAATATCATAAGCCACATAATGCTACTTTGATGTTAAACTTGCAAAGTACCCACTTCCGCAGTGTTTGAGGTGATTTATAAGATACATGATGCTTATAGCAGTTCAAGAGAAATAGGTATTGCTGCAGTCACAAAGGTGCCAAACTAAAAAGGGAGGCTTTCCTTTTTATCTCTCATGTGTTGGATGAAGCTGAAAGCTTCCAGATAGCTGCATTTCGACAGCCTGGAGTTACTGTTGGGAACAGATCCATGTATGGAAGCAAATGCACAAAAGAACAGATAAGCTGATATCCAGCTATGCAAACCATGTTTAGAGACACTTAAAGGACAAGCATCAGAAGTCCTGTCTTTCTGGTAAATTTACAGAAGCAATTGCATGTGGTCCTTTCTCCGTTCAGCCTGAAGCAGAGCTGCTGGGTGATTAACAGAGGTAAGCTAAATAAAATGTCTAAATGCTGATTGAAAACTGCAATGCTAAATCATGTTTCCTGGTTACTGGTAGAAAGGCAGCATTACTGTGATTGAAATAGTCTTCATCCAATAATTGTCTTGTTTTCCAAGATGACTTTGGGGTGCTAGGGCTAGATAGCATTGTTGACTACATTGAAGTAATTGGTGAGAGGCATGTTTCATAAAGCTGTGACCTGTTGACTCTAATGTAATGCTCTCCATGCAACTCAGATTTTACTGCAGTCTCATTCTTCCATAACAGGGGATCAAAGGTTAAAAACTGAAGACTTATAGCTGCATTACTTGTTTCATTAAAACTGACTTCTCTTTTGCTTTTTGCGTGTGTATGTGTGTTTGTGTGTATACACACAAAAATATACATTCACACATAAATATTTATTTATATGAACTGAACCCTCTGCACCTGTTGTAGTTGAGCCACTGAATACACACACACACTCACAAGGATAGATAGATAGACAGATAGATAGATTGTATTTTGTACTGAGGCCTTTAGTGCACTGGAGCATTATCCTGATCAGCTAATTTGACTGATCAAGTTGTCATGAATTCGGACAATTTGCATATTTACATATCTATATCTATATATCTATAGCTATCTCTCTCTCTCTCTCTCTCTCTCTATATATATATATATATATATGCATGTGTGTCTCTGTGTGTGTCTGTGTTTGACATTGTGTGTGTGCGTGTGTGTGTGTGACATTGTGTGCGTCTTTGTGTTACATTGTGTGTGTATGTGTGACATTGTGTGTGTCTGTGTGTGTGTGTGTGACATTGTGTGCGTCTGTGTGTGACATTGTGTGTGTGTGACATTGTGTGTGTCTGTGTGTGTGTGTGTGTGTGTGTGTGTGTGTGTGTGAGACATTGTGTGTGTGTGTGACATTGTGTGTGTGTGTGACATTGTGTGTGTCTCTGTGTGACATTGTGTGTGTGTGACGTGACATTGTGTGTGTCTCTGTGTGTGACATTGTGTGTGTATGTTTTATTAGGTTATTTACATACTAAGAAGAACTGGAGTAAGTCTACAACAAACTAATTGCAACAAAGGGAACTTATGACAATTCCAAAAATCCCATTTTTTTATTTAAATTTTATCTTTTTGAGTGTTGAAGACCTCTCTAGCATTCAAACAGTAAAAAAAAAAAGTCTCTTTAAATCAATGGGAAGTTTTATTCATTCCATTTGGTGCTATTGGTTCACTTCAGAACTGCACCAGTGCTTCTTTTTACCTCAGAGAACAATTGGAGCAAATCAATCACACCATAGTGGAAGAATAAATATTTACAAAATTCACATTTATTTAAATGGTGCTTTTAACACCTGGCATGATACAGAGGTCTCCAACGCATAGAAAAGCAATGCGCTAGAGACTTCCTTGGCATTGAAGGGATTAAAAAACAAATTTAGGTCAACATATACTTTTCTTTGTCCCATATGGTTGAGATGGTTTGGGCCAGAATTGCTCGTTTGTCTTTATACATAAGGTCCATTGGCAAATATGTATAAAAGCAAACTAAAGTTATTCTAGAATAAACCAGCTGTGACATAGAGGACAAATACAAGTTCTTTTAAATGAAATTGGGCTTTTAACCTCTTAAATGCATGGGAGGCCTCTCCTGCATTCAAGGTGTTAAAAAGCTCCATAAAAGTGAATGGCAATTTAGGAATATTTATTCGTCCCCTGTGGTGCAGCTGGTTTACTCCAGAATAATTCTAGTTTTATACAAATGGGCCTTTGTAACTATATCTGCAAACAAATGTTCAATGATTTGATTCTGTTTTCCAGTAATTTCTCTCTGTATTTATGTTTCTATAACCAATCTGCCCTCGGAGAAATGTGAGATGTGTCTGTCACTGGCTGAGTGCTGAGCCACATGGACCTCTGACAAAAGTTGTAAAATATGTCCATTTTCTTTTGGCAGCATATAGCAATTCCATAATGCTTCCCTGTGGAACTGGACACTATTAAATCTTTTGCAGAATTTTCCGTACAGCCGACATGATGCAATAGAGGATAACACAAAGGAGTCTGAATGTGTTGCCGCTGTATTGCCACAAGCTTCCTATTGGAGAGCTTCATTATAACTTGTTAATAGTTTAATCATTTGCTTTCCATTCTTCATGATGTTCAATCAGAACTCCAACAACAATCCCCTACAGCTGGAAATATAAGTCAGTAACAGAATAATAACATACATAGAATAGAAATGTAGAATTAATAATCCCTCCTGGAATTTAGGACCTTATTCTTGAGGTTAACCCTTTGAGTGCCAGACAGACGCACAGCACGTTGCTTTGCAATGCGTTGCCTACCCCTCTGGCACTCAAAGAGTTAAAATCCCCATCTAACTAAATGGGACATTGGGGCTTTTTTATTTATCACCTGTGATGAATTTGTTTGCCCCCCAAATTGCTCATTTTCAGGTTCCTGAACTCATTGGAGGGCCCCAGGGCAATCATTTTTGGACCCCCAACAAAAAATATTTTCACAGTTGCATAACTAAAACCTAGTGGTCTCCCGGTGCAACTGCACTGCCTGTAGTTAAGCCCCCTGCTCTAAGATACTTTCAAGTTGGCCTTAGAAAAAAATGTATGGGAGCTATTTAATTCCATGCCTGCGAGGGAGGCTTTACTAAAGCGTGATAAAGAGGTGATAAAGCGGTGATAACTTCTCCAGTGACATCACATCTCTAATTCCTATGCAATCCTATGGAGCCAATTCACTAAGATTTCTAGAACTTTGGAGATCTCAGAGCATAGGCCCCATAGAATAACATAGGAACTGGAGAATTGATATCACTGGATAAGTCATCTCCTCTTTATCATCTCTTTATTACCAAACCCAATTTGTCTTCATTCAAGGGGGTTAAAAAAAAGCTGGATAAATGAAGTTAAAGGGATAGTAATACTTAGGATGTAAAAAAATATATGTTGTATGGTTTATGTCCCCGAATAAAACAAGGGTACACTGACTGCTGAGAGATATTTTATTAAAAAATTATAACAGCTCAAACTTGATTTTTTAGGTGCAATATCACACTGGCCTGAAAATTTATATGGCGCTGTTGCTACACCATCCTATGGAGATTTATGGTCTACAGATCAGAGCAGTCCATAGAATGGTGTAGCAACAGCAACACTGTATATTTTCAGGACACTGTGATATTGCACCTACAAAATTCAAGTTTGAGCTGTTATAATTTTTTAATAAAATATCTCTCAGCAGTGGGAGTATCCTTGTTTTACTCAGGGGGATAAACCCTACAACATATATTTCTTTACATTTTAATTATTACTATCCCTTTAAAGGGAGTCACAGTGTGCTTTTAATTCTATGGAAGTATTCTATGAAAGATGTTCTTCATTGTTTTATTTGTTAAACAAAGCAGCGCTTTGCGTACCCCTCTGGCACTCAAAGGGTTACATAGCCATTGCTGACTATTGGGAGAATAAACGGGCTGATACACTAAGGAGAACTAGAGGAATTTTTGGGGCCAATCAACTGTACCATAGGGGACAAATCAACATTCCCAGTGTTTTAAATATAGTTTTTAACCCATCAAATGCTAGAGAGGTCTTTAATTAATTGCAAAGCAATGCACTAGAGACCTCTCTGCCATTCAAGGGGGTTAAAATCCCATTTAAATCAATGAGAATGTGGGGATTTTGTTTTTGTTCCCTATGACACAGTTGGTTTGCTCTATACAATTTCTCTATTTCTTCTTACTACATCAGCTTGAAAAGCTTGCTTGGTTACTATAAGGGGGAGGTGAAATCTTTGTGGCTGGAACAACTCTTAGATTAAAGAGATTTTCCATTTACAGAAGTGTAGTTGATGTCTGAATCTAATCTTAAAGTGGACCTGTCACTCTAAGATAAGTTTAGTTAATGTTAAAGAGAATAAAAAACTGCCTATGACTTGTACTACCAATTTGCTTTCAACCCTCTCAGTACCAGAGAGGTACAAAACACACTGATTTTATTGCAAAGCGTTGTGAACGCCTCTGGTATTCAGTGGGTTATTTTAAGTAGAATTTTTGTTGTTAGTGGCATGGTGTGGCACATTATGCTAATTAGCTTATGTAATTGGGAAATACACACTGCTATATGAATGAATTCAGACAGATCCCATGAACAGGGGTAATTTATGAGCACAAAGAGGTATACTTTTGGCATTATTTGGTACACTGCATGGAATTAGCATAAAGTGCCGCACTTGCATGAAAACATAACTCAATAACTATTTATTACACATAAAAACTATCTGCTACACAACATAGGTGGATTTGAATTCTCTGTGAAGCAAACTCAGTCTGTCTTAAGGCAACAGGTTCACTTCAATAGCTGCATCATAGATACATAGATATGAAAATAATTGGAATTGTAAATGGCAATGTTCCAATGTTTTCAAACAATAACATATTGCCTATGATTTAAAATAGATATATTTGAACATGGGTATATATATATATATATATATATATATATATATATATATGTACCTCATTTGGTTAATACATCATCTGTAGAATCTGTTCAGACCTCAGGGTTGCAGGTTGTCATCCCTGGTAGAGTGAAATATCTGTCATCCAGCACTGGGTCAGCATGAGAGATTGTGGTCCATACCCTCAGCTTGCCAAGGGCTTCATCCTTAAATAAATAAGAAAAAAGGGAGATATAAAGAACTGGGCTACATGACAGGATAGACAAGACCCATTCAGTGCTATACATCTGATGGCTTGTTGTAAAAGACATCATCGACACCAAATTCACTACACTTTATTATTGTAGTTGGTAAATGAATCATTTATTGGCTATAGATATGGATTATCATTACTGAATTTCCTTGGAGTGGCTGTTATCAAGCTGAATTTTTATCTGCAATGCATTGCGCTCCCTGCTGGTCGTTACTATTTTTATTTACGTTTTAATTTACTTTACTGGTGGCTTTAATTTGATTGAATTGTGTGTACTTACTTCAGGGGTATCCTACCTACAGCTGACGATCCCAATAATGACTATCCTTGATTTATCTTGTATCAGCTATTTAAATTTTTCTCTTACTTTTACTTTTGATGGCCTCACCTACCTGCAGCCTTTAAAAAGAGCTTCTGACTCATTTGCAAGGAACCATATGAAGGGATAGAAAAAAGGTCCAATATTTCAAGCAAGAATTATTTGGGGAAAATGGAAATTTTCGGCTTTTTCAGAAAAATTCCCATACCTAGAAGCCCTAAAATGTCTGCCTTTTCTCTAACCTCATGACATTTTCTGTTGTTAGTTTCAATGTGAATGGTTGTGGCTATTCCATTGCAGAAGGACAAGGCTGGGAGATCAGTGTGTATGATTCAATGGCTACTATGGGACAAGGCTATGGATGTTAGTGCATTTGGTTCTATGGATACCAGTGCAGCTGTAAATTGTTGGTCAGGGATAGGTAGTCTTTGGACATCATGCTGTTGGACTACAAATGCTATCATCCGTAATCAGCTGTTGGTTGGTTGGGGATGATGGAAGTTGTAATCCTCGAAAAATGTAGGTCCAAATACTAACTACCATTTTTGTAGGTAGAGAACATTCACTCTGCTTAAAATAAAAGGCGAAAAATAACTGAGACTTTTAATAAAAGATAAGAACATATAATTAAAGGAAAAGAAAGCCATCATATAAAATGTGTTAATATATGCTACTAAAATAAGAAAACATAAAGTAAACCATTACTAGTCTCACAGTAAGGAACCATGTTTGATCATGATATAAAAGTTTGTATGTTATGTTATTGTGTTATAAAGGATGTAATGGAACAGCAATAGTCATTTGTGTTATCTGGTGCTATTTTTGCTCTCCTGCACACCGACCTTCTCTGTTTTACAAGGTCATGAGCCTTGTTCTGGTTATTACAAGTGCATATGGTTTAGTCTAAATGAGTTGTGCATTAGATAAGCTTATACTATGCCCCTGCTCTTGAAATGGAATTATAGCAAGAGTTATGGAAACCTGACAAACATGGATATTTACTTAATATAGATCCAACTATGTATACAGACCGTTAGAAAGTTACAACAGAGGAAGATAGATGGCACTAATAAACTTGGATATGCTATAAAGCAGTGAAAGGACGATATATTATCAATGGTTAGATTGCAACATTAGCTACTTCTCCTCTCACACCAGCTTTCCTTACGTTTTCTCTGTCTATCTCTTCGGTCTCTTTTTCTGTGACAATTTCCTCCTCAGGCCCCAATACTGTTCTTGGTTGAATCTCATCTAAAGAAGTATGTAATAGCTGTTTTCCCAAATAATATAACTTCAAAATATGACTGTTTGTTTAACCCTTTAAGTGCCAGGGGGTGTATCTTACCCTCCTCTGGTATTCAAAGGGTATCTAAAGGGTTAATACCTAAGTTGGAGACATGCATTGACGTTTCCATTGGTTGTTCCTCTCTTTAAATAAATATAGTGTTACTCACTGTCTCACATTTTAACGCTAACACTTAAACATGATATTGGATGATATAACTTTATATATCCTGTACTGACAGCTAGTCTGTGTAAAACATGACTGTCTATATGTTAAATCCCTAAAATATAATTCTAAACTTGTTTTTTAACCCATGTGTAAACTGTCATGTTCAGAGACCATTTATTTTGTTTGTGCTGACTGTAGTGAGAGAGATTAGAGTTAAATGATTAGTGTCCCCTTCTCATGTATTCGAAAGACTGTTACTTGGAGCCCTGGAAAAGACAAGAATGGCTGATTCCTAATAACATATATATAAGTCTACAGTTTTGGTCTAAGAACACAAACTGAGTATTTTTACATATTCTATCATGACGTTCAGGGTGGTCAAGTGTATACAAAACCAGTTCACTTTTAGGTGTCAATGTTGCTTTAACTCATAATGAAGGAAGAGTGTGTTTGTCAGTATGCATTAAAGTGATCATGCACTCTTATCTTCATACTTTCTAGGCCAAACCCCCCAGACCTCTTTCACACTGGTGGTACTACTGCAGTTCTGCTACTGTGGATCTGTCACATGAGGGAAAAGTAACATGATGGACTGTGGTGTCTTTCATATGGGAGGGTGTCACTTTGTGTGATCATACCAAAATCCAGCATTCAGTAACTTCACTACATTCCCTCAAGAACACAGTAAAGATTCAGTAAGTCTGCCTGGCAGCCTATGGGTCCATGATCAGGCATTCATACAAGCTGAGCTGCAGATTGATCTATTAATCAGTATCTAGCTATCTGATATGGTGTGATTGTGTAATATATATATTAATCTAATCCCCATGGCATATTAAAATGTAGATTTTCAGGACAATATACACTTTAATATTGTTATCCAGTGATGTGGCAAATACAGTTATTTGGTTTATTATATGTAAAGGAAAGAAATCCCAAAACTCTGGCTTGTCACTTGCAGTTAGGGATTGAGCTTTGCACTCCTGATTTAATATAACTTTCTATAGAAAAAAAGAAGAAAGTCTGTCTTTCACAACAGTTATCAAGTTTCATTAGTAGTAACATCAACACAGCTGCCCACATTATTGGGTCTTCTAACCTTACATTCCCTAAATAAACTATTATAATAAGCACATATAAAACTACTATAAAATTACTATAAAACTAACCATTCTGACTACTAAACTAGAATGGCCTTGTACCAGAATAACTCTAAAGGTAAAAGAGAACATTGGTTTTAGTGCCTATTTCAGGAAATTAAAGGGATAGTAATACTTCATTTTAACTTTATTTTATTTTGTAGGCATTAAAAAAACATGAAGAATGATATAAGTCTTATCTCTCAAACCTTTATGGTTTGAGAGATATTCACAAGCAAAGTTTCCCCTCCCGCCCCTTTTACCTAGTGTAAGCCATCTCTTGTCAGATGTGGAATGCAGTCCATAGACCAGAGAGATAACAGCAGGGGACAATCTTCTTCCAATAAGAACAATGAAAGCCCTGTCCCCCCTTGACAAGTTTTTCAGGTTTTTCCCTTATTTTAATTGAAGATTGTCCCTCTCTGCAGTCTACCTGGGCACCTCCTTTCTGCTCTGGCTGAGCAGTGTTACATCAGTAAAAGGGGCGGGAGGGGGATACTTTGTCATTGAATTTCTCTTGAACTACAACTCTGACAGAATTGAAATAACACTCTCCAAAGTCCAAATACTATGATGATTAATTAGAGCTGCTTTTATTATGAAACATTACTATCCCTTTAAAGAGGAGCAATTTTGGAGCAAACCAACTGCACCATAGGAGGGAAAAAAATGCCCCAAATTCCAGTTGATTTAATTGTCTCCAATTAATTGAAAAGCAATGCATTGGAAATTTTTAGCATTCAAGGGGTTAACAGTTACATAATCATTGAGAGATTTTATTTCTCTGTTTGGTCCTGTTGGTTTGCTCCAGTATTGTTCATATTTTCTTTCTGCAAAAGGCCTTTTACTTCATTCATGTAAACAATAATTTTGTTTGTCTCATCTTTTCTTATGTAGAGCTATCCTTAAAGGTAAAGTACAACCACATAGCCCTCATGGCAGATCTGATGCCCTGAGGATAGACCTGCTGCACTGTGAGCCCCAGTGGACCAAAGGGGGAAAACAGGGTTCCCCTGTTGTTCCCATTGGAAATGACTGGACTGCAAGACTTAAAGGGATAGTAATACTTCATTTTATCTTTATTTTATTTTGTAGGCATTAAAAAACATGAAGAACAATATAAGTCTTATCTCTCAAACCTTTATGGTATGAGAGATATTCACAAGCAAAGTTTCCCCTCCTGCAGTCCATAGACCAGACAGATAACAGCAGGGGACAATCTTTTTCCTATGAGAACAATGAAAGCCCTGCCCCCCTTGACAAGTTTTTCAGGTTTTTCCCTTATCTTAATTGAAGATTGTCCCTCTCTGCAATCTACCTGGGCACCTCCCTTCTGCTCTGGCTGAGCAGTGTTACATCAGTAAAAAGGCCGGGAGGGGGATACTTTGTCATTGAATTACTCTTGAACTACATCTCTGACAGAATTGAAATAACATTCTCCAAAGTCCAAATACTATGATGATTAATTAGAGCTGCTTTTATTATGAAACACTACTATCCCTTTAAGCTCAATCCATACATAAATGCACATGAAGTGTAACACTTTGAAATATTAAGCTAGGTAGAAAAAAGACATGAAGTAGCACTTCAGCATTGTGGCGTTTAATAAAATGTGACAGAACATTTTAAGATTGAAAGAAGAGAATTCCTTCAGCCATAAAGAGAAGTCCTTCCTCATGCATCTCATGATGTTATTAATAATACCTTTGATAAAGGGAACAATAGTGTAACAAAATGTGACACGAGGGGACTTATCTCAATGGACAAAGT
The DNA here is from genome assembly GCA_037306005.1 of Rhinophrynus dorsalis. Classification (NCBI taxonomy): domain Eukaryota; kingdom Metazoa; phylum Chordata; class Amphibia; order Anura; family Rhinophrynidae; genus Rhinophrynus; species Rhinophrynus dorsalis. The sequence goes on along the minus strand of CM074720.1, from coordinate 127,956,939 downwards.
GCTTCTTCTCTATAAGGGAATAACTTTTTCTATTCTCTTTTATTACATATCCCCACTCTTCATGTTGAATAGTAACATAAACCATCTACAGTATATTTCAAAATAACTGTAACATAAAACACCTTATCCATCTTAAATTTGTTTAGCATCCTAAGTAGTAAAAATTATATCTTAACCCTTTGAGTGCCAGAGAGGCATCCAACACATTGCAGCATGTGTTGGATGCCTCACTGGCACTCAAAGGGTTCATTTAAAGGAACGCAAACCTTTAAGGGGGATAGTTTTTCTCTTTTGGAGAACCCTAAAACTGCCTAAAAATAACCCCCACTTCCTTACAATGGCTAAAATATCCTTATGGCCCCCATGAAATGTGTCCTTGTGTTTTGGGTGAATAAATACAATTTCCAGTTCTTTCTGGATTTAATATCTATGGGGGTGGACATGACAGTTGCTGGCAGGACAGCAGGACCTCAGACTTTGCTTATCACTTCACATGGTAATCATAACCCTTTGAGGACCAGTGGGGTGTGCATGAAGAGCATGAGAAGGTGGTGTGTACCCCACTGGTACTTTTTAAGTTTTAAGTAGCCTCATGCACTCAGTCTGAAAAAAACTGCCCAAAACTGTCATGTCCGCATCCATGGACATGACATCAAGGAGTGACTAACGACAGTATGTCTTGAACAAACAAAGACAAAATATGGTAATTGTGGATTATTATTTGGCAGATTTCATTCTCTATAGAGTTAATCACTAATTGTTATTGTCCTTCAGTGTGCTGCATTTGCTTAACCTCAACATATGGAATGGGGGGGTCAACTGGAGATAAAATCATAAAGGGTTACTTGCAATATTTCAGGTCTTGTCAAACAATGGTCATCAGAAATATCTCCAGTGTATCATTCAATGTAGGTCATGCTGAAGGTTAACTGATTCCTCTTACCTAAAACTGGTTAACTCCTCAAGTACTTTTTTTTATGTCTGATTCATGTGGTTTAAGGTAACTTACAAGCTGTCTATAGTCATGTACTTTTGAAATTCAAAAGTTTTTAAAACAAATGACACCTAATTTATTCAGATAGTATTATATTCTAAGTTGTTGATGTAGTCTAGAAAATGATATCGAGGTTCAAAAAATGTGTGAGGAAATCACTAATATAATACAAAAGATTTCAACAGAATGTTAGGATCTATTTGAACATATATTACTGAAACTATGCAGATAAATAAAAAATGGTTATTAGGAATTTTAAATAATTTGTAACACAGATGTGGCTTTCGGTGACAGCAGAATAAAATTAATAGATGTCCATTTATTCATTTGAATCTGTTTAATTCCATTATAAATAAATCACATTTAAAACATTAGCAAATGTATTTTTTGGCAAAACAGCATTGCTCCTGCAATCAATGGAGCCAGCAAAATAGTATTTTTCACTGAAAAGGCTATAGTCTGCGTGCATAAGTAAGTCACAAATTAATTACATACGTGACTTGAAAATAATTTCCCCTTTCCCAATTTTTAAAAGATGAATCATTAACATCTTGAAAACAAAAGAGTATACCATGTAGATTTTCTGTAAAGTAGCCTTTGTTAACTTGCCACAGCTTTACCTAAAGTGCAATGGAATAGGATAACTAACATAGTAATTAAAGGGCTAGTAATACTTAAAGGGATAGTAATGTTTCACAATAAAAGCAGCTCTAATTAATCATCATAGTATTTGGAATTTGGAGAGTGTTATTTCAATTCTATCAGAGTTGTAGTTCAAGAGTAATTCAATTACAAAGTTTCTCCTTCCCGCCCCTTTTACTGATGTAACACTGCTCAGCTAGATCAGAAGGGATGTGCCCAGATAGACTGCAGAGAGGGACAATCTTCAATTAAGATAAGGGAAAAACCTGAAAAACTTGTCAAGGAGAGCAGGGCTTTCATTGTTCTCATAGGAAGAAGATTGTCCCTTGCTGTGAGCTGTCTGGTTTGTGGACTGCATTCTACATCTGAGAAGAGATGGCTTACATTAGGTAAAAGGGGCGGGCGGGGGAAACGTTATCCTTCAATTACTCTTGAACCACAACTCTGACAGTATTGATATAACACTCTCCATGGACCAAATACTATGAAGATTAATTGGAGCTGCTGTTTTTGTGAAACATTACTATCCCTTTAAATCAAGTTGGTTAACAGAAAAGACATGTGGTTTAAAAAATGCATACAAGTCAGTGGAAATTGGTCATCGGACCTTGATATCATACCTGGTTATAACACATGATATGGTACAATAACCCTTCCTATATTTATAATGCATTAGGAGAGGATGTCCATACTGTTCTACACTTTAAGTCATGGTCTCTTTTGTGGAAATGCACTGAATGCCATCCCTCTCTTGCTGCTTCTGCTACTACTGCAACTGCTGCTTCTACTGCTACTGCTGTATATCTGTCTTTGTAAGAACTCTGCATTTCATTATTTAATATTGTAGTTACCTAGTAAATTATGTTGAGAAAAGATACAAGTTCATCAAGTTCAACCTTTGCCACAGTGTAACCAATGAAACAAGAATTATATAAGCCTTCCTAACTCCTAAATTGGTATTACTCTATTTATCAGAAAATCCTCTTTTACACAGTATAACCCTGCATTTTCCCTAGAAATGCATCTAACCGCTTAAATGTATCCATTGTATTGGACATTACCACAAGCTTGGACAAAAAATCCACAATTTAACAGGCCTCACTGTATAAAAAAAAACAAAAAAACCTTCCTCTGCTGAAGTTGAAACTTTGTTTCCTCTAATCTTAAGGTTGATCAGGCCTTGGACTGAAAAGCTAACCAGATCCTTGTATTGATCTCACATATATTTACTTATACAGTGTAACTAGATCTCTTCTTAGTTGTTTTTTCTCTAGAGAACTGCTAATTTTGGGTAAAGTCAAGTTATTGGGCTTTCTGAATGCAGGCAGATATGGGCCCTCATTATTGCCTTGATTAGACTGGGATGGTAAGATTCTTAACTTTGCAACTAAAAAGGGACTGATCCTTTACAACCTAAAAAATACTCAAGTTTTATATTGCAGTCATCAACGAGACATAGACAGGATAAAATATACTGCACTGATGATGTTAAATTATTCATTTTCCCCACAATAGATTAAGGGCTTTATTAACAAATATATACATTGTAAAAGGGTTAAAGGTAGTACAGTCATTTATGTCACCTGAGGTTTTTCAGAGTATTATGAGGCCAATACTGTATTTTTTCCCCATTTATAAATGTTGTGCACCTTCCATTTTAGTCAATCCAGCTTAAGTGAACTTTATTCAGACTTTGTATTGCACATGTGTCACACATAGTCATACCTGGGAACTTTTGAAGCAGGGCAACCCGGTGGGTAACCCTGTCAGTGCCGACCGGGGAGGAAAATGACGCAAATCGAGGGACGGGGCTTAGTCGCGAGTGGGGGGGGGGGCGGAACAAAAAACCCACTGCAAAATACCTGGGAATGGAAGGTAAGAGGGCCGGGAGTGGGAGGAACCGGGCGGGATGGAGCACAAGTGGGCAGAGTTTCTACTTAAACTCTGCCCACCCGGAGATTCCCACACTGCCCCAGAGACCGGGGCAAAACCACAGCATTCCCAGGTATGCACATAGTGAATGTTAAATCTGCTCCAAAACAAACATATAATTGTACACAACTATTTCATTTGTATCAGTACTTCTTTAATATACCATTGGTTTATAATATGACTTATTTACTAAACATCATTGTATAATTATACAGTATGTATAACTAAGAACACAAAATACATTAGTCAGTGGCATATAAAATGATGGCAATTATGTTAAAAAAGAGACAAAAACAGTGTTCCTTTCTCTATTTATATAAGAATTAATGTGCTTCACCCACTGACAGTCATACTAGGGTTAACTGCCTCTTCTTGCATTGATATCTTGTTATACTGGCACCTTGACCTACATCTATATGAAGGTTAAAACATCTCTTGCACTCTGTGATTGAATTTGTTTTCTCTCCTGCTGATATATGAATCTCAAGAAACACTAGGGATCAAAGGTTGTTATTGGTACTGATTTGTTAGAACCCAGTCACACTAGAGTTAAATGTGTGCCTTTACAGAAATATCTGCACATCTATATGAACTGACTGTTGTGACACAATTAATAATAAATTAATATATAGTGAATGCTCTACAATTTTCTTCTTATAATCTTTTATAGATCAACACACATACACGTGCTGGAATGTTTATATAAAAACAGAAATACACATGCACAAACAGGCCAATGGCTCAGCCCACCAACAGAAGCACTGAGGATATCAGACAAGTAAAACTTTTGGTTAGACATCCATAGTCTACATAAAGTGCATGGTCAGTATTGTTTATCAGTAGGCTGACCATATTTCCTTGAGACAAAAAGGGAACGGGGTGTGGGACAGACGGACAGTGGGACTCTGTCACTCCAAGTCCGATCATAGTAAGCTGCAAGCAGCAAGAACAAGTTTGCTCCATCTCTTACTAGCGGTTTTCTCTCTCTCTGGCCAAAAAGCCTGCCTCTGAAGTAAATCGGAACGTCCTCTCTTCGTTACTCACACTAGTGGTTTTACTGTGTTTACTGTACGCATTCATTACCATAGAGTCTTATGACTCATCGTCATATCACTATCTAAGAGACTGTATGGTAATTTACCATAGACTTGAGAGTCTTAGACAGTTATGAGTCACTCAAGCCATAAGACTCTATGGTAATCAATGTGTACAGTAAAACCACTAGTATGAGGAAAGGAAGCTCCGGTTTACTTTATCTTATGAGAAATAAACAAGCCACGTTCAGTTTTTTACAAAACATTGAAAACTATATATGTTATATTAAAAAACGGGACAAAATTTACATTTATATTAAAAAGACAACACGGTCTGGAAATATGAAAAAAAAACGGTACTATCCCGTTTAAAACGGAAAGTATGGTCAGCCTATTTATCAGTATTGGGCAGTACTGTTAATTAATGGTCATTCTAGTTAGTCACATGCCTTTAGCTGATATACATTAAATTCACTGTGAATAGAAAAGCACTTGATTCTGTTTTGCTCTCAATCTCAATACTTGTTTTATATGCACTTTAGCTATCCTTCCCAACTTTGCAGTAATTTTGAGAGCTTCCCTTAGTTTTCTGGATCAAAGAAAGTAGCTGGTGTCTGTTGGATGTTCCTGGTCCAGAAAAACAGTCAGATCCTGGCATCTCCAATTGTGCAGACAGTCAATGCATATAAAGAAGAACTGTGGAAGTAATGTTCATTAAATTAAAATATTTCTGCCAAAGTGAATAATAAAATATTAAAGCAACAAAACCTGTGACAAGTCTACACACGCATAGATTGGCCTCCACTAAATGTATGATCATATGGTAGGACATGAACTGCCACCACTACTAGGAGGAGGAGATTGTGGAGAAAAAAAAAAAGACTAATGGCTGGATTCAAATGCAGGTGCTAAATTTATATCTGCTTTTATCTCCAGGTATCCCCTTTGACTTCAGTAAGAAAATGTTTGATAAAACAGGAGGCAACATTTATCTCCTGCACTTGAATCCATCCCTAAGTGAATTACTGGATACAGGCTTCACTAGAGATCTCAAGTACATAATGGAATTATTTTTATTACTATCATTATTATCATCACAACACTGTACAATAATTAAAAGAAAACAGAACAATGTACAACAATGATACTTAACATTCAGTACTGAAAAGTATTGAAACAAATGGGTAAGAGGGCCCTGCTCACAGAGCTTATGATCCATAGGAAGTATCTAATGCAAAAGGTCTAAGTGCTTCGTGTTGTTCAGTGGTCCAGCTACAGATTGTGAGTGTGACACAATAGAGGGAAATACTGTCATGGAGGAATTCCGAGAAGAGCAAGTGCAAAGTATGTTTGGATTGCAGTAAAATTACTTGTCCCAGTGACAGAGTAATGCACGGTGGTAACCACAAAGCAATATGCGTGAGAGAGATAATTTTTCATGGAATGAAAGCATAGCTGTTTTAGTTGGTAACTGTGAAGACGTCTTTGAGGAAGAGGGCTTCCCTGAAGAGGTGGGCTTTCATAGACCTTTTAAAAGTCTGAAGGTTAGGGAGGGTCAGATGGAGAGAGGTAGATAGATCCACATAGCAGAAGCAGTGGAAGATAAGTGTTGTAGACCATTGTGAAACATGGTAATTATAGATAAAAGGAGGCATAGCTCACAGCTAGAACTGAAGGAATGGTTGAGGATGTCTCTTGAGATAAGCTCTTGAGATAAGGTTAGAAATATAGAGGAGTAGTGTTGCCTAATGATTTGTTTGTTAGAACCAGTATTTTACATTTGATTCTAGATGGTAGATGGATCAGGAAGCCAGTGCAGAAATTGACAGAGGGGGTTATATTAGTAGAGTGATGTGTGAGGAATATCAGCATTGCAGAAGCAGTCAGGACATATTATGGAGCAAATAGTCAGGAAAGATGGCCTGGTTAGAAAGGGGTTGCAATAATCGAGACAGCAGATGATGAGGGCATGAATTAAGATTTTGGTTTAATCTTATGTGAGAAAGTGAAGGATGCATGAAATGTTTCTGAGATGAATGTGGCAGGATTTGGGGAAAACAAGAGAGACCAAAGTCAAAGTAACTCCAAGTCAAGAAAGAGTTCTTTATCCTCAGAGTAAAGGTGGTAAAAGATTAGATTTCCTAGAGTGGAAATATAACTTCTCAGTAGTTCATTCTCTATTTCTCTCTGTGATTGTCTCATTCTGCCTCTCACTCTTTAGGCATCTTTCTCTTTAATTATTTCTGAGTATGTCTCTCTGCTCAATGACTTATCAGCTGTTGTTGGGTTACCATTCTCATTTGCCTGGCAGATGGCTGAGAGAGCATGCTGGCTGTTATAATTCAACAATAGTGACAATAATTCTCTCATTTTATATCCTGTGAAGAACTGGAGCAATTCTAGGGCAAACCAACTGCAAATTCTCATTGATTTAAATGGGGATTGAGTGCTGGAGAGGTCTATAGCATTCTTGATTTAAAAAGCCACATTTATTTGTTATATTTTGTGCAGCTGGTCCCTCTTAAGACACCCTGTTCTTTTTAGTATATGGTGTACTCTACATATATCTATCTATCTATATATATATATATATATATATATATATATATACTGTAGTACACCATGTCCTAAGAAGAACTGAGGCAAACCAACTGCACCATAAGGAACAAATAAATGTATATATACACTATAAGGGGAAGGTATAAATCTGACCTGGTGGTAAAAATGTGGACTGATCTATTTTTGTGTGCTTTTCCTGTTTAACTCCAAAACATCAATCTTCATCATCATTATATCACCATATTCATATAATCAAAATGCAAGCCAGTAGTATGTTGCTCTCGGTCATTAACTTCACAAGTTGTGTGTGCAGTCTCCATACAATCTCTTTGTTGAGTTTTTAAAGTGGAACTGTCATGTATCCATAACTGATGTTATATAGTTTTGTCTGCCCCAAAGAACTGTAATGGTTTTAAATAAAGTGTTATTGGTGTCCATTTTCATTATAAGAAATACCTTTAAAAGTAAATTAGTTTAAGCATTGGAGCGCTGCCAGCGTGTCGACATGCTGTGTGAGAGGTAGCACACTCTCTCCAATCATGTGCCAATCATTGTTATGAATCCATCCCCTTCTTAATGGGGCTTTTTTTGGCACTTTCCTGTTACAGTCACCCAATGTGCACTCTTCTAATTACACGCACCTGGTACGGAAATTAGATAGGCAGGCTTGGGGGTGTTAATCTAACGTTGACGAGGGATTCTACAGTACTCTGTTCGGCACAGCTAGTGCCGCACAGAGTAACCAGAAGACATCACCTGTTAAGTTTTAACTCAAATATCTTCGGATGTATAAAGATTTAAAAAAAAAAAAATACAGCATGATGACCCTTTAAAAGTACATGATAAATGCACATTAAGTCAATCGAGGGTAAAAGCTCCCCTTTAAGTCTAATAAGTAGGGTTTGTGGGGACAGCATTATGCAGAACAGGAGAATTCAGTCTCAAGTTCAGTCTCTTTCCATTCTCTTTTCAGATGCCTGTTTTTCTCTCTGGTTGGTCATCTGGAGTTTATAATAGGGAGTTGACCAGTCCATATGGCACATTTCTTGTGATTAGTGCCTTTAAGTGTTAAAAAGAAAAGTGAATCGATTCTGTGGTCAACTACACCATACAGGAGAATAAAAGATTCCCATTGATTTAATTGCTGCACTGAAGACCTATCCAGCATTCAAGGAATTAAATGGCCCATTTAAAGGGATAGTAATACTTCGTTTTATCTTTATTTTATTTTATAGGCATTAAAAAAACATGAAGAACGAGATAAGTCTTATCTCTCAAACCTTTATGGTTTGGGAGATATTCACAAGCAATGTTTCCCCTCCCGCCCCTTTTACCTAGTGTAAGCCATCTCTTCTCAGATGTGGAATGCAGTCCATAGACCAGATAACAGAAGGGGACAATCTTCTTCCTATGAGAACAATGAAGGCCCTGCCCCCCTTGACAAGTTTTTCAGGTTTTTCCCTTATCTTAATTGAAGATTGTCCCTCTCTGCAGTCTACCTGGGCACCTCCCTTCTGATCTGGCTGAGCAGTGTTACATCAGTAAAAGGGGTGGGAGGGGGATATTTTGTCATTGAATTACTCTTGAAATACAACTCTGACAGAATTGAAATAACACTCTCCAAAGTCCAAATACTATGATGATTAATTAGAGCTGCTTTTATTATGAAACATTACTATCCCTTTAAGTAAATGTGGGTTTTTATTTGTACCGTATGGTGTAGTTTTTTATTCCAAAAGTGCACCAGTTCTGATTAGTGCATCAGGTTCAATAGTGTAAAGCTTCCTGACCAAGAAATGAGGACTGCAAAGGAAAAATATTTCCTTAGCAAATATAAAATAGTACATGTTACAAATATAGCAAATGCTGTTGGAGCTGAAGGGAAACATGACTTTATGTAGCTAATTAGTAGCTACAGAGGTATGAAATGTTATTGAAACTTTTTTTCAGGCAGGACTTGCCTGTCATTTTGTAACTGGACTGACCTTTTAGATGGGATTAGTCTGACATATACTTGGAAATTTATCTTCTGCAGTGGCACTGGAGATGAGAAAGTGTGCCATGGTACATCAAAGAGTTAACAAATTTAGAGCCACTGTTGGATATTAATACAAGTCCCTTGGAAGCTACAGTGCTAAAGTACTGCTTCTTTATATGTAATTACTGTTTTCATTAGTTATGTAAACGTTGGTATAACGTATACTTGTAGGAAGTCTTCCATTAATTTTATAAAGCAAATTCTCTGTATGAAATACCAGCTGTTAGTAGCATTCAGACCACCTTTTCTCAGTGATGTCACTAGACGTCGTTAATGTTAATGCGTGCAGTATTTATTGCAAACATTTCAAAATTTTCTGACTCCTAACACACGGTTTGCGTTAGTATGTATATGTATATGTTTTATGGGAGTATTAGTGATGTAAGCATAAGAGGATGAGTTATATGCTGTCTAAATAGTTAAAGGGGGATTTTTTTTAAGACTTAAATGCAGTATTTTTCACAAATATTTCTTTTTCTTACTACTGTCTTCTTTCGTGAGTTGATTTATGTATATGTTTTATATTGGAATGTTATGATTTAAAGGGCTAGTAATGTTTCTTAATAAAAGCTGCTCTAATTAATCATTATAGTATTTGGACTTTGGACAGTGTTATTTCAATTCTGTCAGAGTTGTAGTTCAAGAGTAATTAAATGACAAAGTATCCCCCTCCCGCCCCTTTTACTGATGTAACACTGCTCAGCCAGAGCAGAAGGGAGGTGCCCAGGTAGACTGCAGAGAGGGACAATCTTCAATTAAGATTAGGGAAAAACCTGAAAAATGTATCAAGGGGGGCAGAGCATTCATTGTTCTCATAGGAAGAAGATTGTCCCCTGCTGTTATCTGTCTGGTCTATGGCCTGCATTCCACATCTGAGAAGAGATGGCTTACACTAGGTAAAAGGGGCAGGAGGGGAAACTTTGCTTGTGAATATCTCTCAAACCATAAAGGTTTGAGAGATAAGACTTATATCATTCTTCATGTTTTTTTAATGCCTACAAAATAAAATAAAGATAAAATGAAGTATTACTATCCCTTTAAAAAGATAGAAATGGTTCATTTTTTCTTTAAAGGTACTGTAAAGTATAAGAGAGTGTGACTGTTGTTAGTTATACTCTTTAATGCAAAATAGATTAAATGTTATTTAGTGTTTAATATGCCTATGGGGGGACTGACCCTCTCCCTCTCCATAGAGTGCTTGCCATGACAACCTGCATGGCACACATTAACATGAAGACATCTGTCTTAGTGCGAACAGTTTTAGTAAATCCTGAGAACTGACTGACCTCTTGTCAGCATTTAGGATGCATTAAAAATAGTCAAACAGAAATGACAGTATGTGTGAATACTGGGTTGAAACTTGAGATGCAATGCCAATTGGCTAATTAACTACTGACGCACTTTTCTGGAGAAGGGGCTGACATCAGGCAAATGAGTGGGAATGAAAGGGCAAGATATACTCTTTGTAGACTTAGAAAAAAGTGCAGCATGCTTTTTAAACACAAATGCTGGTGTTCTAAACTCTATAAAATATCATTCCAATACAAAAAAAATGCTATGATGTTTTCATGCGGTTCATGAGCAAATCAATTACCTATTGTTGGTAAACGTTCTATTAGTTGTACTATCCTATACAGGGAGAAATATTTTTAGTCCCAAATTTTAACTTCAGCTCAGATATCAAATGCAAAAGTTATATACATTTTTCAAAGCCTGTACTCGTAATATAATTGCCTTCCTTATACAAAAATTAATGATGAGATCTTTGATCTAACAACCCAGCTTCTGCATTGAACTACTTTATAAGAATTATATTCGTAGCATCCTTTCCGCTCTAGAGTCAATACACTTGGGGCGAGATGTTCAGAAAGTGGGGGTAACTGAAATTGTCTGTTATCAGAATTAAAAAGTTCTTACGTCATGGTCTGTCAATTCTCAGATATGTTTCCGTCATTTATTGTATCCAACTCTGCCATCTTCATCAAAAGCCATCTTAAAAGTGGGAGTGGTTTAACTTACATTCAGATTGTAAGATATTTTTAGAAATAAATATTTGTTTCAATGTCACTTTTTGTCTGATTAACCTCATTTTTTCCTGACAAAATAAATATGGTCTAAACTTGGAGAAGACAAATTAAAGTATTTTTAGCCGGATTGAGAAGCAATTTGTCATTTCAAAGACAAAATTTTTAAAGACAATATCCATCAAGATCTTGTCACCATCATTTTTAATTCTTTAGACACATTTTCAAACGTGACGGATCTACTTCTGAAATTACTGTCCTTCTTTAATCACCAACTCATGATCAGACAAGTTTTTCATTATGATGACTCTTTGAACATCTTGCCCTTGATGCCTTGTCACTCACCTTCTGAATCCCCCAAGGCTACCAAGGTAGTATGAAAATTGGCTGTAGACAAAAGGAAGCATAGCTCACAGCTATGGCTATAGAACTGGGTTCATGTGTTCGTTTCTGTATATACACAGCCACATTTGTGGATTCTGTATGTAATGTATAAAGAGTTTTCTTCCGCTAACAATATAAAAATGCCATTTTAGCCAAAATGTTGACTTTGTTATATGGATGTTAAATTTAACCATTTCAGTACTAGAGGGATGTGCAAAGCATTATTTAGCAGTACATCGCATACCCCTCTGGAATTAAAAGTGCTAAACACTAAAACATTTCTGGAGCAACCCAACTTAAACATAGTGGGGAAATAAACATTCTTATTGATTTCAAATGGGCTTTTAACTCCTTCCATGCTAAGAGTGTCTCCAATGCATTGCAAAACAACATGTAGAAGGGGTTAAAAGCCTCACTTAAATCAAATGTGAATTTTAGGAATGTTTATTGGTCCCCTATGGTACAGATGGTTTGTTCTAGAACTGTACCTCTTTAGTTTGTTGGATGTTGCTGAAAGGAAGGTGTGTTAATAGGGTTACCACCCAGCCGGTATTTTACCGGCAGGCCGGTAAAAATTGGCTTCTGTCCAATGTTAAGTCTATGGACGGAATGCCATGGCCGGTATTTTTTGGAAGAAAAGGTGGCAACCCTATGTGTTAAGAGGAGCAATTCTGGAGCAAACCAACTGAACCATAGGGGACAAGAAAGCAATCATTTCCAAATTCCTATTGATTTAAACAGGTCTGCTCATCCCATCAATGCTAGAGGTCTGTGAGCCCTTTGTCATTCAAGAGCTGAAAGTTCCATTTACGTAAATAGTCATTTTTATTTTTAGCTAATGGTGAACTTAGATTGCCCCTTAATTGTATCTGTTTTACTTTGAACATGACCCTAAGTGTATAGAACCTGAATTAAACAAACATAATATATTTAGTTCCATGACCCTAACCTCAATTCTCCAAGAAACAATCTAAAAGAGCCATATGCCATACTTTAACAGACAGGTTCCTGAGTGGAAACCATGCAGTGTATGGAAATGTCATTCTCCCAAAGGAGAGATGCAGGAATATCTGAAAGCATACTTCATTTTATTAGTGGAGATTAAACAGTGACATTCTCAGAATGAGAACTGGGTGGGCTGGAAGACCTATTTCTCCCTAACTGAAAAAAGAAATCTGTCTATGTGAGCTAGAGCCACCTTGTGGTTAAATTTTAAAAATACATGAAACGATTTATGCATTTCAGTCATCTAATTATTTTAAAATTAATTTCAGTAGGTCATTGCGGTTACTAATGAACCTGGCATATTTTGACATCAAATGCTTATTTGTACTCAGGAAATCTAATTAATGAACCAAAAAAGAAGCATGACAAAATCAAAAATAAAAATTGGATTTTAGTTTCAGGGGGCGTCCCTATATTAACCCTTTGAGTGTCAGAGGGGTACACAATGCATTGCAAAGCAATGTGTCACGTACCCCTCTGGCACTCAAAGGGTTAAGACTTATTTGGTTTCAAATATGAGTTGCTTTGCAGCAAGTTGGGTAAGCCCATGGTGCAAAGAGTTGCAATTTTAAAGCACAGGTGTAATTATGGAGCAAACCAACAGCAGGTTAGGGGACAAATACAAATTTCTATGGTTTTAAATTTAGATTTTTTAACGTCTCCTAGAATGCATTGCTTACCTTGAAGCCTACTTGAGCATTCAAGCGGTTAAAAGCACTAATTATTAATACAGAATTTTCCATTTATTTTCTAGATGGTAAATTGATTTGCTCCCAAATTGCATCTCTTTATCTTATTGAAAATTGTATGTACGTATATTATCCTATATAATAAAACGCCAGAATGTTTGTCAGAAGCCGTCATGTGCAGCAGAGACTGCCTGAACGCACAGAATGCTGGGAGTTCTGCTCTGGGAGCATTCTGTGGGTTCGGGCAGTCTCTACAGCGCATTACTGCATTACGTGCGCCGCCAGTGAGGCGGTGGCAGGACGCAGAGCAGGACTGGCCTCTTAACCCTTTGAGTGTCAGTGGGGCACGCAACGCATTGCAAAGCAATGCGTTGCGTACCCCTCTGGCACTCAAAAGATTAACATGACCTGGACTTTGGCCCCTGTACATAGGCTTTTACACTAGTGTGTTTACATAGCACCAACAGGTGTTTACATATAGTATAGAAGGGATACAATAGTATGCATATATATACATTATAGAAAATGGTCCCAGAGTTTTTACAATACCCATAAAGCTATAATTTATTTAACCATTTGAGTGCCAGAAGGGTACACAATGTAATACAGAGGAATGCACTGCACAATACTTTGAAGCTCAAAGGTTTAATTTAGAATATACATCAACAGTCATTGCAGCTATGGCAACAGGTTAGACAACAATTAATTCAAATGAAGCAATACATTAATACATTTCAAGATTGCTTTTAATTTCATTGCACATGTATATGTCTAGTTTTGTACCATAATGCAATGCATTGGAGTATTTCAATACACTGGATAACTCACTGGTAACTTGCTGTTAAGACAAATAAACACTGCATTATGATATACTAGTTGATGAGCCCGTTACACGGGCCACAGTGCCACTGATAGCCAGTTGCAGGGCAGTCATGCACAGTAGAGACTGCCCACGCCGCGGCTGATGCAGTGCCAGCCGGTCGCGGTGCAGTCATGCTCAGTAGAGACTTCCCACGGCTGATATAGAGCGGGGCACTCCGCTCTGCATCAGCCTCGTCACTGGAAGTCTCTACTGAGCATGACTGCAGCACGCACAGCAGTCTCTACTGCGCATGACTGTTGCGTTACACACATTTTAGCGAATTATTATATAGGATATGAAAATATTTAATGTCAAGAGACACAAGGCACACTTCAGATCTAGTAAAACCAAGACTTATTTAATCTCGCAGCAGATCCACAATGAAAGGATTTGAAAATGTATAGCTTGAAAGAGAGAAGAGAGGGAGAGAGGGGATATGATAGAATCATTCAAATATATAAATGGAATCAACAAAGTACAGGAGGGAAGCAGATTTCAAACAAGTAGAAACATTTGAAGGGTCAGAGGCCTAGATGTAATTGTAAGACATTTTTACTTTACTGAAAGGGTGGTAGATAAGTGGAGTAGCTTTCCAGCAGGGGAGGTAGAAGCTAATAACTGAGAGAATTTAAGCATGCATGGGATAAGCATGAGGCTGTGTTGAGCATAAGACAAGGACCAAATAAGTTTTGGGGTTTTTACAGTAGGAAAAAATGAGCAGACTAGATGGGCAGAATGGTTCTTATTAGCTATCAAATTCTATGTTTCTTGTTTTAAAGTCATTCATCAAAGACAGATATGAGCAGCAAAGGCAGAGGGGACAACAATTAATTAATTTAAGTCCTTAGATCTTAAAAATTCACTAAGCACAGTAAAATGCATATGAACACCATTAAGCAACAGTATAACACTTAAGACTGATATCACTTCCACTCTCTGCCCCTTTAACCACTATCGATGTTTCACGACAGAAGGCTTTCTTCCTTGCTGCTCCCTACCTCTGGAATGCCCTACCTCACAGTATTTGCCAAGCCTCAACCCTCAACAACTTTAAATCCAAGCTAAAAGAGAACCTTTTAAATATAGCAACAGCGTAATATGGAAACATTATCTCATACGTCAAAAAATACTTAGATTGTAAGCTCTATGGGGCAGGGAACTTTTATCCTAATGTATACTCACCTGTTGTTCCCCTTATGATTGTCTATATAAGCACTTAATCACCGCACTTATTGTACCCCTTCTATAGTAAATGTAAACTGTATAGTGCCAAGTACACTAGTTGGCGCTATATAAATAAAAATATACAATATAATACAATACAACACTGCTCGTGCGTACTGGGTAGAACTTCCACAAAAGAAAAAAAAGTATTTTGAATGGGAACCGGAAAATACCACAAGTGGAAAAAAAATTAATAAATACATATATTAAAAATGTCCAGATTCATACACTGTCAGTTAAAGACTGCACTATTAAGTACTCCTATGTCCAAAAAATCCCATTTCTACCCTTTCTTTGGCCTCTGTCACATGGGTGGCAGAATAGTTGCAACCCTATGTGACAATTATGTCACATATGTATCTTCACATCACCTCTCTCCTGCTCTCCACCACCAATCAGAATGCAGTAGGGGAGTATCTGATGGCTGGCCCACATGAGCGCTTAACACAAAGACACATGTTCAGAGGCTCCATTCAATATACATGATAATAATGGGGCTTACATAGTGCTAAATACACCAAATATTGGAGATCATCAGAAGAAATCATCCAAAAGCGTGCAAATGAAAAAGGTTTCCCTTTGCCTTGCAAACAATCCAGAGTATAGCCCACATGAGTGCTAACCAGTATTACTGGCTGATGACCAGTTTGCCATTCATATGTAGGTTGCAATGAGAATTGCAATCTCCATCACATCTTATGAGTAAGTTCTGTTGGTGGCACCACAGGCCTCTATACCAACCATGCTTATTGTAACTTACTGCATTTTTACTGCGGCATGTTGGACTTTGGTGTGATCCCACAAGGTGATAGCTGCCTGTGGCAAATGCATTATAGTCCAACATGTTATCTTTAACGAAAAGCAACAGCTCAAGTACAGAACAGCTGATTGGTGTTGCCAATGTTAAACGGGCCTTAAAGGGATAGTAATACTTCATTTTAACTTTATTTTATTTTGTAGGCATTAAAAAAAATGAAGAATCTTATAAGTCTTATGTCTCAAACCTTTATGGTTTAAGAGATATTCACAAGCAAAGTTTCCCTCTACCGCCCCTTTTTCCTAGTGTAAGCCATCTCTTCTCAGATGGGTATCTGGTTGTAAGACCAGACAGATAACAGCAGGGGACATTCTTTTTCCTATCAGAACAATGAAAGCCTTTCCCCCCTTGACAAGTTTTTCAGCTTTTTCCCTCTCTGCAGTCTACCTGGGCATCTCCCTTCTGATCTAGCTAAATGGGATGGGGGGGGGGGCGGATACTTTGCTTGTGAATATCTCTTAAATCATAAAGGTTTGAGAGATAAGACATATCGTTCTTCATGTTTTTTTAATGCCTACAAAATAAAATATAGTTAAAATGAAGTATTACTATCCCTTTAAGCAGCTAAAGCCTTTCAGTTTCCACCAGTGGTAGAATGAATTAATAAGTAGGAACAATCATGCAAATCCTTTCAAGATGAAGTCTTCCTCTTTAAACATCCACAATATTAACATGACAATGAAACAGATATCAGGGCACACCTAAACCCAATGCAATTTTTACAATTCTAACCAAATGCCAAATTAACCAGCTGATAACTTTTTATAGGAAACCCTATATGTTTATTGCTTTTCATGGTTAGTAAAATAAGGTTACTTCCACTGCTGGTAGTTGTTTTACTCAAAAGTTATAACCATTCAAACTGTCAGCAGGTAAGTAACAGCATCATCCTTTCCTGACAGTTTGACTAAGAGTCGATATGAGGCCAGGTTGGCAAAAAGATACTTTGATTACATGTGCACATATTCACTAATATGTTCACCATTACATCACTGCAAATACGCCATCATTGCCATGAATCCACATGCCCCCACCAGGTTAATAACTTTGCAGTGACTTCTTCAACAATGGTTCATTTGCATTATGAAATGCAGCTGAATATGTGTCTTTATATGTTAATGTAGCAGTTTGCCTGATACACTAAGCTCCAGTAAGCTGCCTATGCTGTTGAAGATCACAGTCCCAATTTCGCCAAACTGAGGTTGGCGAAGTTTGGATCATCCTATAGCTCTCTATGATGACATAGGTCAATTTTCTGTTTCTACAGGAGAGCAAAGACAGCAGCTGAGCTACTTTAACCCTTTCAATGCCATGTGGATGCATATGGCACAACCCTGTGGCAATAAAAGTGTTGCAACATTAAGAACTCTTGCCACTATTTATTTCTTCAGTGAGGGAACTGGCAGAGAAGCTGTAAGATAGTACAGCGTCTCTGCTGTTCTGTACTCAATTAATCAGCTGTTCATCAGGAAATCTGCTGATCAGATGATTCAGACAAACAGAGGAGTTTGAAGGCACTCTGTTGCTGAGTCAGTCTGTCTGTCTGTATGTCTATCTATCTATCTATCTATCTATCTATCTATCTATCTGTCTATCTATCTGTATGTCTGTCTGTCTCTGCCTGTCTATCTATCTATCTATCTATCTATCTATCTATCTATCTATCTATCTATCAAAACTGTCTTTTGGAGTTTACATATGTTTCAAGTAAAACTATGTAAATCCACATTATCTATACTTTGTATTATTCATTTTTTTTCACATTCGGCTATTCTTTTTACACTTTTATGTCCATGACAGGGAGTGCTCTGGATCTTTTTCCAGAGAGCTTTCTGTTATGTAGTATGAAAGCAAGGATAATGATGCAATGTAAAAAATACAATGCAAAAGAGATAGTGAACCAATGTAGAACAGCCTGCCTCTACATCATAGAAAACACTCAGTGCTGCAGAAAAGTGCTAAATTGTATCAATATCCACAGTCCCCAGACAGAAAGCTTTCTTTAACCCTTTGAGTGCCTGAGTGATATTCAACGCATTGCTTTGAAATACGTTGCGTACCACTCTGGCACTCAAAGGGTTAAACAGACATCCAGAGAGCTCAGTGTCAGGTGCATAAAAGCGTAAAAAGTGAAAAGAGATTGAATGTCACTTTAAATATTCAATGGAAATACAGCATAATTAACGAAACTATTTTTGGGTGACAAGGGTACATACATTTCCATATAATCCTAAGGAAAAAAATGATAGGTGACCAAATATCTTGCTGTGAAGTCTTTATTACTTTGCATGCCTACCTAAATCTTTGGCTGAGCACCAACAGTCAATAGACACACATGGCTTGTTCTAATTATTTTAATGTACTTTCCCATTCATGAAATTATAAAAGAATGAAAAAGCACATGAAAAGTTCTACTGTTAATTTTCCGAATGGAAAGTTGCACAGTAAAATATTAACACTGTGATTCTATCGGAAATGCCTGGGGTCAACTATCAGCATTGTGATGGTGTTTGTGATTAGCTGTCCTAGACCTGAACTTTGGCTCACCATGGTCACTTGTTTTATTCTAACTAACTGCATATATGCTATTTGATTCCATTTTTAACTGCTTGTGATGGTGATTCAAATACACCTTTTTTGTACTATAGATTTAAACAGAAAAGGCATATCTGCATAGTACTGTAGTCCATCACATCTGACAGACTTTTTTCAAAGGGCAAACGGCATATGCTTTTCTGTGTTGTAAATATTTATGCATGATTCTGAGAATTGTGGGAACATATACGATGATATTTATTTTCATACACAATGTCCAGATCGGGATATATTATATTAACCCTTTGAGTGTAATAGGTGTGTGTGTAATGTATTGCAAGGGAGGCTGAGTCAGGGTATAACCATTTGCATGTTTAAACACACACATGAGATTTTTTGGGGGAATATGCCCTAAGGCATAATAAAGATGTGCTAATGGGAGATGACTTCTCCAGTGATACCACTTCTCCAGATATTTTGTGGAACCAATACACTAAGATTTCTCCAACTTTTTAAATCTTAGTGCAGAGGTTTCATAGAATAACATAGAAACTGGATAAGTGATATAACAGGAGAAGTCATCTCCGCTTTATCACCTCTTTATCACACCTTAGTAAAGTGCATAACCCCCTGGTGTCACCCTAAGAACTTTAGTTAGATTTACATGGAATTAAAATCTGCTTTTATGTTGTACTATCCATTTTCCTCTAAAATAATTAGATTTGGAGAATTCAATCTTTACGTTTTAGTGTTCATTCCTTTAGGCTATTAGAAATTCCCACAGTTTGTTGGCTCTGTCTTGATTCATTCATTGATCAGTGTGTGGTAATACTGACCCAGTATCTAAACTACTTATAATATAGTGCTAGATTGTGCCGTGAACAAATAACGGTTAATTTCTCCCAAAAATTATTTATATTACAAACAAATGACTAGTGTATTATATATACAGTTTTTATTCTCTTTAAAATTAGCCAAGTGTTTATCTGGATGATATATTCAATTAAAGTGTGCAGTTTTAGGTTTATATTTTTTGTGGGTAAAATTAAATATATCATTTCATTAATAAATATTTGCTCATTTATATAAAGATATTGGAGGATTCTGGGGCAAACCAGAAGGAAGAGGACTGAGGAAAGGATAAAAAATAGAGGGATGGAATAGAGAAGGTAGAAGATACAAGGGTAAGTTGCAGTAATAGACACATCAGTGCACCTCATACAGATCCCCCTATCATGTTAAACACAAACACACACCTTGGAGGCTGCTGGAGCCTCTACAGCACTGGTTAGAGGCTCTGGAAAGGAATGAAGCAGAGAGGATTAGGGAAGGAATGAAAGTGAAAGGCACTGGGGAGGGGTGTAGAAGAGAGACAATAGGGGGTGAAGCAGAGAGGCACTGGGGGGTGAAGGAGGGTGACAAAGGGGATGGGCGAAGGAGGGCAGCAGTGGGCAGGGATGAAAGAGGGAGGCATTAGGGAGGTTGAAGGAGAGGGGCTGTGGGAAGTGATGAAGGAGTGCGGCACTGGAGAGGAGTAAAGGAGAGAGGCACTGGGGATTGGTGAAAGACCAATCTATGGGGCATAAAAGAGAGAAGCTCTGCAGGGTGAAAGAGAGAGGCAGTAGAAGGTGAAGGGGGAAACACTGGTGGGATGAAGGATAGAGGCACTGGAGAGGTGTGAAGGAGGAAGCTCTCGGGAATAGTGAAAGAGAGAGGTGCTGGGTTGAAGGAGTAAGGCTCTGGTGGTGAAAGTTGGAAGAACTGGAGGATGAAAAAAGGAGGAACTGGAGGGATGAAGGAGGGAAACACCAGCTGGGTGTCATTAGGGGGGTGAAAGAGTCTTGCATGTGATATGAAAGGCTTTAAGTGGTAGGTTACCCCATCAACACCACTACCTACAGAAAGTATAAATCATGAGTGCAGGCCATATAATATCTTTTATAAGAGGTTTATGATAGGCTACAGTTCATTCCTGAGTATTATATATTAGGATGTGTACAGCTTATCATTACGGGCTGTTCAGGTTTAGTTTGTTTTATTTGCTAGGTTTTAAGTTTTGTAATTTAATAATATTTTAGATATAATACATTTCTAAAAGTTTCTTTACTTGGGTTTGTTTTTGCTAAAAACATTATATTTCAACACATATCCATAATCCCAAATATGCCTTTGATGTTTTGGATAAGTGAAAGTATGACATTGGGTAGAAAAATTAGATTGACCCTTATATAAGGGTTGAATCAGGCCATATGTAATATTGATATTCTGTGTACATGCAGTTTTTGATTGTGTCTGTGCTGATACACACACATTTCAAAACTGAAATGAAATGTGTGTTGACAGTGTCAGCTGGGGACAAGACTGAGTCAGAAACCTGTATAAAGACATTAATTGATGAACTGCCCAAGACTCGGTGAATAAATGCATTTCTGTCTTAAATTATAACAGGCCTGTCATTCTCCTACCTCTATTTGTAAAAATTTGATAGAGATGCGCAGCCTAACAGAACTGAGGAATTAGGGTTTAGAGATTTAAAGAAGAACAAGGGGCCATAGTCAATAACATAAACATACCTCCCAAGTGTCCCTCTTTAGGAGGGACAGTCCCTCTCTGAGACCCAAATCCCTCTGTCCCTCTTTCCTACCCTTTTGTCCCTCTTTTTAGGACATCAGAATGAGTGGTGTGTATTACATTGCTCCACAGCAACAAAACATATATAAATGTGTTGTTAATTGTCAGTATATGTATTTACACATTAATATGGGCAATTAAACTACTTTGGTCTTGTTCTAAATCATTTATCAGTTACACAAAGAGGTGCAGATGGGTCAAGAAATAACTTAAAAATTCTTGGAAATGCCCCTCCTACCAGCCACGCCCCCAGAAACACCACCTAAAACAGAAGTGTCCCTCTTTTGCCATTTGAAATTTTGGGAGGTATGCATAAATAGGAAGCATTTTAGAGCAAACCAGCTGCATCATAGGGGAGAAATGAAAATTCCCAATGATTTAAATGCAGATTTTAACCTCTATAATGCTAGCGGGGTCTCCAGCGCATTTTGAAACAATTCGTAGGAGACCTCACTAACATTGGAAGTGTTAAAAAGGCCCATTTAAACCAGTGGTGATTTTCATCCCCTCCATGGTGCAGATGGCTTGCTCCAGAGTAGGACTTTTTTGTATACTGAACGTGGTCTGAAATGAATCAATATTTTCATGTCTCTCATTACTTTTGCAAGATCCATTACTTGTAGATTGTAGTAAATAAAAAGAATGTTTGGTTATCTGTTAGTTTGAATTATGGTAATATTTTAGATCTTTTATTACAAAATAAATATTATAGATCAGTGTTTCTCAACTTTAGTCCTTAGAGAAAATCAACAGTGAAATAGTTCAGGATATCCCTGCTTGTTAACAGTATGTAAACAGTGGCTTAGTCAAGGATAGAGTGCCAGAGAGGGTATCATTGCATTGACCTGTTGATGTGTCCCAAGGATTTGACCAGAGAATCATTGCTATAGATTATGGCCACGAGTCCCTTTCTGACAAATGTCTTATTTGCAGAACTTGCAGCAATTGTACATAGTACATGGTCAGTTTGAATCTTTCATCAATCTGAAAATACAGTTTATAACAGCTCTTTAAAATGTACTACAGTTGCCCAATTCACTGCCTTGAAAATGTTAGCTTCTATGTGACGCTATCTGGTCTTGCAGAGCCAGATATATTTTTCAGTCACCCCACTATAAAGTGTGTGTCATTGCACTATTAATAAAATAAGTTAATTTCACTACTGATATCTTTTAATTCTACTGATATGATTTTAATTTCCATTTTCACTAGTTGAGAGTTTTTAATACCTTGAGTGCTAGGAAGGTGTGCAATGCATTGGGTACCTCTCTGGCACTCAAACTGTTAAAGCAGAGCATCAGAGTTAGCTGATATACATGTATCATGTTTAAGTTGGATGCTCTGAAATTAACCATACATTATAAAAGTATTCACTTAGTCATGGTTTAGTGAATCCATATGGCGTTAACTGAATTTGTCACTGTGATTATAAATGAACAACAAAACACATTATATAAACTTATTGTAATAGAACAAATTATGTGAAACACGTTTGCACTAAAGTATCACAGTAAATCAAGAATATCAACTGACCACAAAATCATTATAAGAAATCGACCTAAGTTTTAATCCCTCCTCTTCCTGTTAACAAAAGCAGAGTCTTATCTAGCTTCTAATCCTTAATCCAAAATATGATATAGAAATGCATATGTTTTGATAGATCAGTTAATAATTAATATACACAATTCAATGATAAACTGTACATGCATACTTTGAAATTATTTTCTTCCCTTCCTTGCTGAGATAATAAATATGTTTCACAGACATGTCAAACACTCTTAGGGGTCTATTCATCAAATGACAAATGGTTGAATACTCCAGGAATACACTGTTTTACTTTTACATTTATTCTTCAGTTCACCAAAGGTCATAGTGTATATGGCACTCGCTCATTGATAAATCCAGCAATCTCATCCACCAAATTCATCCTGATGAATCCAGTAAAAAACTGTGGGGCCGAAAATACACATACACTGAATGCAAATGTGTATTGTAGGAATGACATCAAGACATCCACTGGTTACTGGATTGAGTATATCCACTTATTAATCCTTCTATATAACTTGCCCAGGATGAACAGGGGATTATTGATGTCTATGAAGTGATATCTTATTGACGAAATGGCTAAACAAAAGTTAAGCGCGTACATTAAGTTTTAGTTAGCAGACACTGACCAGCGATGCAGAAAGAATAATTAAGAAAGCTAACAAAATAGATAGCAATTAGCTCAAGTGGCTAAACAAGGCAATGTATACCTTAGCAGATGCAAATTCTAATAAACATACCTGGGAACATTACAACATGTACTACCCGGAGGGTAGCTACCGGCTGAACTCTATGACGCGATTCGCGTCATAAAAAAGGAGTGGGGCTTAATCGCGATGGTGGGAGGGGGGGAAATACACAAAAAGAAAAGAATAGGCAGAATAGCCCTGGGAAAGTAGGAGAATAGGACGAGGAGTGGGAGGAAAGGGGTGGGATGGAGCACAAGTGGGCAGAGTTTCAACAGAAACTCCCCACATCCGGCAAATTATACTCTGCCCCGGAGACCCAGTAATACAGTGTTAAATCCGGAGTCTCCGGGGCAAAACCGGAGAGTTCCCAGCTATGTTAATAAAGAGTCAAAAGATGTACAAAAAGGATCATGCAAATGCTTATATGGGGCATGCTACTATATAAAAGTACGTCAATGAAAGAATAGAAGTTAAACATTAGTTTAACATAGCACTTCATGAAAAATCATGCATATCCAGGTCACAACCAATATGTTGAAGTTCATAAAGGTTGTTAATGGTCATGGAGACTTTCTTTATCACAGTATTTTTTTAGAGAGGAGGGGAGGTGTGAAGTAAATGCTCTAGACAAAGAGTACATGCAGAATAACCCAGTACAAGCCACCCCCACACTCAATTGATAACTACCATAAGAAAAACCCATTTAAAGGAATAATATTACTTCAAAATTACTGTCCCTCATATTGTAGCCCTTAATAAACTGAGTTAAATGACACCAGCGGCATCTCTCAAACCTTTATGGTTTAAGAGGTAGCCGCTTTCAAAGTTTCCTCTCCCCTGCTGTCAGCGTTCTGCTGCCAGCAGGGGAATCCGGTCCCGGGACCGGCGGAGGCTCTTAAACAGAGCCGATATCTCGTTATGGAAGGAAAAATGATTCACTGAAACAGTCTTATACATGTGCTTGGTTACCAAGCACACTTAGAAGACTGTTTCAATGAATCATTTTCCCTTCCATAACGAGATATCGGCTCTACTGAAGAGCCTCCACTTGATTCAGAGAACGCTGACAGCAGGGGAGAGGAAACTTTGAAAGCGGCTATCTCTTAAACCATAAAGGTTTGAGAGATGCCGCAGGTGTCATTTAACTCAGTTTATTAAGGGCTACAATATGAGGGATAGTAATTTTTAAGTAATACTATCCCTTTAAACAATGTCTAGTAAAATTTAGCAAAGCTAAGAGTCTCATCCTGTGCAATTGCATTGAGTCTGTAAATCCATTTCACCTGAAGCTGAAGTAGATTAAGGTCCCAGTTGCCCCCTCAGTGGCAGTATATTGCCAGTAATCACAGACCTCATTGAAGGGGATAATTTTATATATTTTTTACATGACATTGAACCGCTATAAATTTCCTGATGATTAGGCTTGCCATAACTCCATTTATCACACAAGAGCATAAAAAAGAAAGTATCTGGAGCACCAATCAAGTTATTTCACTATGATAACTAGCTACTTAAAATTTATTTAAGTGTTACTATGCACCTGTATCTATTAATTATACTATTAACATAGAAATCCTCCAAAACAGATACTTTTTAGGGCATAAAGCGACTAATCATGTAACACTAGTGGTAACTATAACTATAGTCAGTGAAAATACTGGATTTAAACTTCACATTTATTAGCATTATTGATTAAACCACAATTTTTATTAAAAAATGGTAAAAAGAAAGAAAAGTAGAGAAAAATTATCCTTTTCAGAAAGTTTATTCATAAATATAGTGTTTTGTTACAATAGATTGACCACACTAGTCACTGTATCATATTGTGACCCAATATATATATATATATATATATATATATATATATATATATATATATATATATGTGAAGATTTAAAGCAATTTGTATATATAAAAAGCTTCAAAGCAATCTATGGTGAATTAAAGAGCAAAAAATTGTTCTTTAATCTATGCAGGGATAGTAATACTTTATTATTACTATCCCCCATATTGTACATATTTGTAAAATAATTTAATAGCCCCCAGGTTCATCTCTCAGACCTTTATGGTTTGAGAGATAACCAAAGGCAAAGTTCCCCCTCCCTCCCCCTTCCCTGAAGTCAGCGTTGTGCTGACTGCAGGGATATCCGGTCTGACTTTCATCATGCAGCTCTGCAGCAGAGCCTCGATCGCGTTAGTGACAAAGAATTATTTCACTGAAACGGTCTTCTACATGTGCTTGCATACCAAGCACATGTAGAAGACAGTTTCAGTGAAATAATTATTTTTCACAAATGGGATCTCAGCTCAGCTGCAGAGCCGCAAGCCTGTCGTACGACAGACTTCTCCTGCAGTCAGTACAACGCTGACTTCAGGGAAGGGGGAGGGAGGAGGGAACTTTGCCTTCGGTTATCTCTCAAACCATAAAGGTTTGAGACATGAACCTGGGGCTATTAAATTATTTTACAAATATCTACAATATGGGGGAAAGTAATAATAAAGTATTACTATCCCTTTAAATAAGGCATTGATTGTTTTTTGCTATACACATGAAAACTGTATTTGGTAATTCACTACTATGTATTTCAAGTTTGTTAATCACACGTAATGACTGTTATCCCTGACCACATGATGACATCATAGATACATGAGGACATCTTCTTTTGATGCTGTTCTTCAAATGGTGGGGTATAAGAGGGACCCCTATATGTTTTATCATTTTTTCTTTGGATAGATAATAGGGGAAGACTTGGAGTAGTCTGTTTCATCTGTAACTGTTGACCTTGGTACAAATCTCAATAGACTTGGGTATTTTTCTGTATACTGCATAACTATGCATATTTTAGTGAGCCAAAGATATTAAAATTGTTATATACTGTAAATCTGTGCTAACACAAGGCATGACAATTTTATTTACTGTTTATTTCCAATCTGTTTCCATTGTGCCTCAAATACGTCTATGTATGAATATCTCCCTTGGACAAGTCTAAAATTATTGTATGTAATCTTTTAGCTGATTTTTACAAGTCCTTGGTTTCAAACTAACCTCTCTGTATTTGACTGAGCAAAATCACTCACAATGTTATTGCCACACTGTTGATGATACTTTGATTGATTAAAATATTCACTGCTATAATATGACATTTGTAATCTTTTCAGGGTCAATGATTTCAATATGAGTGCAATCTACTGCAGCCAACATGATAAGATACATGGTGCTGACTCTAACAAAGCTTTACTCAAAGGGATAGTAATACTTCGTTTTAACTTTATTTTATTTTGTAGGCATTAAAAAAACATGAAGAATGATATAAGTCTTATCTCTCAAACCTTTATGGTTTATGAGATATTCACAAGCAAAGTTTCCCCCTCCCGCCCCTTTTACCTGCTGTAAACAATCTCTTCTCAGATATGGAATGCAGTCCATAGACTGGACAGATAACAGAAGGGGACACTCTTATTCCTATGAAAACAATGAAATCCCTGCCCCCCTTGACAAGCTTTTCAGGTTTTTCCCTTATCTTAATTGAAGATTGTCCCTCTCTGCAGTCTACCTGGGCACCTCCCTTCTGCTCTAGCTGAGAAGTGTTACATCAGTAAAAGGGGCGGGAGTGGGACACTATGCTTGTGAATATCTCTTAAACCATAAAGGTTTGAGAGATAAGACTTATATCATTATTCATGTTTTTTTAATGCCTACAAAATAAAATAAAGTTAAAATGAAGTATTACTATCCCTTTAACTTTTAAGTCTTTACAATTCTATAAATAAGTATCATACAATACCTGCACTTGTTTGTTAATCTAAAGGACAAACAATGCCCCATTACATTTCCCAAGAGAGTACTGCATTGACAATGAACTCTGCACCCACTGGAATTTAATGCATATTGCATCAAAGGGAAAAATATAATAAACATCATAAAAAATATATTTTCCTACTAATATTATGTAACCTCTGAAAACAAGTACTTTTCCACCAGACTTTGCCTTGTGTTTTATTTATCTGTTAGAGTAGTTTTGAATTGCTGTACAATGGGTATCCTTTTGTCCATGAAACTATCTCAAATTAGACAGTAACTATATTAAAGGGATAGTAATGTTTCATAATAAAAGCAGCTCTAATCAATCATCATAGTATTTGGGCCTTGGGGAGTTTTATTTCAATTCTGTCAGAGTTGTAGTTCAAGAGTAATTGAATGATAAAGTATCCCCCACCCGCCCCTTTTACTGATGTAACACTGTTCAGCCAGAGCAGTAGATTGTGTCCAGGTAGATTGCAAAGAGGGACAATCTTCAATTAAGATAAGGTAAAGAGCTGAAAAACCTGTCAACAGGGGCAGGATTTTCATTGTTCTCACAGTAAGAAAATTGTTCCTTGCTGTGAGCTGTCTGATCACTGGGCCAGATTCCACATCTGAGGAGAGGGGGCTTACACTAGGTAAAAGGGGCGGGAGGGGGATACTTTATCATTCAATTACTGTTGAACTACAACTCTGACAGTATTGAAATAACACTCTCTATGGCTCAAATACAATGAAAATGAATTGGAGCTGCTGTTTTTGTGAAACATTACTATCCCTTTAAGCATTGAAATCTCTATTTTACATATCACAAATATGTGGAGAGGTAATAATAATGGAGAGTCAAAATTTTGGTTTTATTCAGAAGGTAATTTGCCATATTTTCTGATTTATTAAAATATTTTTCAAAAAATGAAACATCTCACATTAAAAAGAAATGACGCAGAAGATACTTTACATTGTTAAAAGTAATTTCCGCTCACAAATTTTTTTCTTTATAATATCCCATTAAATGAATAAATTGCACCTTGCTACTCTGTGCAGTGGACTGAAAAAATTGTTAACAAGGCAGTATTTTTTTCTGCTGAGTTATAAAAGTATGATAAATTGGTGATACTCAGCCACATATTTTTAAATGCTGACAATTTAAATTTGCAAGTTTAATAGCTTTATGCTTGGCACAATGCAATTTTAAAAAAGAGCAGAGAAGTAATTTATGCGTCAGGAGATAATTATAAACCTCTAATTATGGACATGTGCATACAGTTGGGCTTGTTTTTGTTGATTTTTTTTTTTTTGGTAAAAACTTTGTTTTGTGTTTGCAAAACACTTGGCATTACATGGATTAAAAGGCTGTAGAGCTAAGTAGATTTAAAAATGTTTCATTTTGAGGTGAAATATCTTTTTGTGCCTGCTTTGTGGTTACAATATAAGACCTTTACATGTCTATATGACCGTTTGATGCATCTTTGCTCAAGATTTAGAATGTGACAAGGGGGATTGAAATATGAGTGTGTACCTGATTAACATGTACTTACCATCTAGTTGTAACCCTAAACGGTAAGGAAAACCCTGCAAACACTACATCTTTCCTTTTTCCTTAATGGTGATCTTACTGAAGAATCAGCACTCATGATCATCAGTGATTCAGTACATGAGTGGATGCCCTGGAAAAAGTGAAAGGATAAATAACTATTTTATTTCAGACTGTGCCTGCATTTTTGCTCCTCCCCTACTCCCTTCTCTTGTCAGGACTCAAGAGTAGGGATGGGCATTTTTTCCCATGATAATTTTCATAGAAAACCTGTAATTTGCAGCTTTTTTTGTGAAAAGTCCCACTCATAGAAAAGCCATAGACTTCCATCTTTTTGTTAACCACAATACATTTACAGAGAGAGAGAGAGATTTCCCACAGCAATACTAGGGACATTAGACTCAGTATGTTTGGTTCTATGGCTACAGGTGCAGGGAAACAAGACTGGGCATCAGAATGTGTGGTTCTGTCACTGTGGCAGAGCTGGGCAATCTGAGGCCATCCAGCTGCTTATAAAGAATGATGAGAGTTGTAGTCTGTCATCAGCAGGAGGGCCTCATGTTGCCCGTCCCTATTCTATGGATACCAGTGCAGTGGGACAAGGCTAGAGTGTCAGAATGTGTAGTTCTAAAGGCTGGGGGTCATTCTATGTGGTTCTCTGGCTACCAGTAAACTGGGACATTACTGGGGGTGAGTATGTGTGAGTGGTTCTATATCAGTGGAGGGCAATGTGAAGCCATCTAGGTGCTGACAGCGAATGATGAGAGGTGTATGTTGACATCAGCTGCTGTATCTCACATTGCCCATTCCTGTTCTATGGACACCAGTGCAGTGGAACAAGACTAGGGTCATTATCTATGGTTCTACAGCTGACTACTAGTGCATTGGGGAAAGGATATAGCGTCAGTATGTGTGGTTCTATGTACACTATGGGAAAAGGCTGGGTATATGTATGTGGTTCCATTGTTACCAGTGCAGTGGAACATGGCTGGGAGGGGGTCAGTATGTGTGGCTCTATGGCCAGCAGTGGAACACAGCTGCAATTAATGCAATTCATGAAAGTGGAAAAAATGCATTTTTCTCTGGAATTTCCAAAGAAAATCACTCAGTTGCAACTGTGTGCAGTGAATATATGTTGCAATATTTTGCTATTTAATCTAATAAAGATCTTATACATTAGTGGGGATCAATAGACCTCTATGGGCAGCATTCTGCAATCTGATGCTGCTCCTTTAATCCCAGTTTGTTCACTGGTACAGTGGGGTGAGGGGATGATTATCATCTTAGGTTCACCCCAAAAAGTACACAACCTTTTTTTGTCTCAAAGCATCTTAGGGCTCTTTAAGAATTGGTTACAAAACTGTAGCAGCCCACTATTCTCCTTCATTCCCTAGCTGATACCACTGCAGTGGGTGGGGACATTATGACAGAGAGCCCATGAGTGCAAGATGAAGGTTCACTGTCAAAGTGGCACCGCATTAAAAATGTCACCCAAGTCAGTATGTCATGGTAAGAGTGTTCCATGCATATTTACGGCGTCATCATACTGTTGCACGTCAGATGAGCATCTTTTAGGGTCAAGAGCACATCGGTGTCGTATATATGTACCTGTGCGTTAGTATGGTGCTAGTTGAGGTCTGGCAGTATTGAGGAGATTTGAATATCCACTCCATACTGCTCCCTTGGGTGTGTGTTGCCTATTAAAGTACATCTTATCTTAAAGTTGCATGTGAGGAAATCGTTAGTGGTTTTTATTTTTTTCTAATTTTATGCTGTAATGTAGGTTTTGTAGCACACAAGGGTAGTTACAAGGAGGAGGAAAGGGTAAAGCAGGAGATGGCGAGGCAGCTGTCCTAGAGGGTCTTCTGCGGTATGGTCTGCGTGCTATAACTAAAGTGATACAAAAATGTTAATATGTGTAAGGCCTAATTGGTCTCCACTACCTACATACCAGAAACATACTTATTTGCAGTAGGCATGGTTTGGGCACCAGAGCAGCAGGAACAGCACTTTGAGGTGGGTTGTGTGCTAGGAGGGAAGTTAAAAAGCAAAGTGTGTGAACATTGAAAAACATCTGAAATACAGTTATGTTACAACCAACCCCTCCCACCCAGCAATAAAAATAAAAGAGAACATACCTGATCTAATTACACGCAGTAGTCCTGACTCACTGAGCTTGATGTCTGAGCAACTCCTAAGTATATACCTCCTGGTTTTCTAGATGCCACTGGACCTCTGCATTTTGCAGGACATTTTGTTTAAAATGTGCCTGTGAAATACAAAGACCAGTTTTTCCATAATGCTGCCAGGTAGATACTTGTCCATATAGTGGACAAGTATGTCCAGCTCCTGAGAAGTGAAAGAAGACTCCCTGGGCATGTTATCTCATGATCAGTCAGTCCAGCGTCAGTCTCTGTTATGGTGGCTCACTGTTGGTGTACTTCCTGTTTCATTTTCAGAAGTGATGCACTTCCTGTTTGGATTGTGGCAAAATCAATGCAGTTTTGACTCAGCATATGCAACATTTAGAAAGTGACCTGAATATAAGGCGACAAAGTGACGTAGGCGACGAATAGCAGTGAGGCAACATTTATAAGGTGACAAAAGATGTGCACGACATATATAATATGTGAGCAACATTTTTGATGCAGGCGACATACTCACCACGGCATTGTGAGTAAGGCAACATATGGCATGCACCATTGTTAGGTAAGCGACAAAGTTAATGCGTCATTTTGAGGCGGGCGAAATAACTAATGTGACATTTTGACGATCGCTATTCAGTAAGCGCCAATTGCAAAAGAAACTCAAGATGAATATTATTGGCTAATGCCCAATTCACTTGGTCATTCATTGGGGTTTATAATCGGCATCACAACTAACAACATTGATCATGTAAAATAAGTGACACATAGACAAAAAAGTAAACTCCAAGAAAAGCCCTTTTTGACCCTTAGAGAGATACAGATGTAGCTTTACCTAACTGCCATCTTTCTGATGTCAGCCATCTTGAGCTGATCTATTGACATGACTGGGGAGCTTTGCTTACTTAACATAGAAAGTTACAGATAAGAGAGGAAAATTATGGACATAAGTACAACTAAATCTGTGTGACTCAGTAATAGTGCAAAAATAGAAAAAACTAAGAAAATAATATAATTTAGCATTTAAAAATTACACTGTCAAGGCAGTTTTATTCATAATAAACTACTCTATAGGGACTTTTTAGTAACATGTTCATATATGTCCTTGTATATGTCGCAGTCTCACATGCAGATTTGTTTCCAAATTGTGACTAGTTATTAACAGTTTCTCATAATGATACATAGAGACGTTTCACTGTCTGTATGAAAGAACATTTTATTCCAGTATTTAGTGGCACATTGATAGATTTGTCCTGCTAGTTATTTTACAGCATACTTTGTTTTTTAATCTTAATTATGGAGAGAAACTGGCAAGATTATACTAAGGAAGGTATTTGCAGACTATTAAGATTAATAGTACCAACACTGGGAAATTTTATGTTGTTTATATACCTCTTTATTAAAAAAGGATTAGTTTCTTTCACTTCTGTGTGATTTATTAAGTTACCTGTAAATTTGCACATTAATATGTATATTAATAAGCACATTAATAAGTGTATAACTCCTATGTTCGATAATAGATTATGGTGGTATATGAGATACAGCTTTAAAATCACAAATTTTGTCCACCATTTTGCAAAAGTAACTATTTAACACAGGGCTATCCAAGTTCAGTCCTCAAGGGCCACCAACAGGCCAGGATTTAAGGATTTCCCTGATTAAGCACAGGGGAGTTAATCAGTGGCTCGTTCATTGTGACTGACACATGTGTGCTTAATCTGGGAAAATCCTTAAATCCTGGCCTGTTTGTGTCCCTTGAGGACTGAACTTGGACAGCCCTGAATGCTGACGAGTGGCAATGTTTCCAATGCATTGATTCTCACCAGTTCTTAAAACAAGTTTTGATTGTGGACTGCCTCATGCTAGCTTACAGGATAACCCTTTGCCTTCTGCTACCTTAAAACTTTAAGGGTCAGGCGGTGCTCAATGCAATGCAAAGCAATGTGTTGCAAATCCATCTGGTCCTTTAAGGATTAATCTTTGCTGTGACTGAATTTGACTTGTAACCTAACTACATACCTCATCTCTTGACCCTGACATTGAGTACTGTGGACTATGCTATCAGATCAAGAGACTCTGTTGCCTGGTCCCATGTCAGTCTGCCATACCTTTCACAGTCCACTGGATCTACTTTGTGCCTAAATTGAAAAATCACAATTCAACACTAATATTTTCAGCATTTTAACAGCTTCAAATCTCACAATGTGTTGTATACCCCTTTGCAATCAAAGGTTTCAGTGGATTATTTTCTTCTTATTTGATTGGGGGCATTAGCCCTGTGTGTGTACTTTAAAACCCCTTTAAATTGTGTAACAGATCATTGCACTAAGATTGGTGATGTCCTCAATGGTGGAGATCACTTAACACTTTGATTGCCAGAGGGGTACGGAATGCATTGCTTTGCAATGCATTCCGTACCCTTCTGGCACTCAAAGGGTTAACTTTGACGAAATCTTACACTAGCTTCCAAGTGCCACTTACCTGTCTGCTTTGCAGAGTTCTATTTTTGCTTTTTTCAATATATTTTTTTTATATAAAAATTATTGTTTCCCCAAAATTACATTTCTAATATTGCAGTCAAGAGGTTTGGTTGAACAGAACATAACTGCTTACAGAAGTAAGCAATGATGGGAAAATGTGTTCTTTCTTTCATAAATTATTTATAAAAATTATGGATTGGTTATGGGAAATTTGTTTAATGATAAATATGATAATGGTATTTAATGATAAATATGTTTTTACTCAATAAATGAGTTAGTGAGCATCAGGGAGCAGCACATCTTGTATATCCAGAAGCTTAGTAAGTTAACTTATATGTGTTGATTTAAAGAACACAATCTATAATTGGACTTATGAGTAAAAGCAAATGAATTAATTCTGGGGAAAACCACCTACACCAGTGATTCTCAACCAGGGTGCCATGGCACTTTGGTGTGCCGTGGACATCAGCTTAGGGTGCCCCATGTTTTCTATGAAGACTAACAAAAATGGACTTTTAAATAAATATTTATAGAAATTGTTATTCACATTATGTATAATTTTATTATGATTGTAAGACCTAATAATAACTGTATATTTATGTATGCTACCTTAATTATACCCTTGATAAAGTACATTAAATATGTTAGGTTCCCCGAATGTTCTAGATTACGTGTTAGGGGTATCCTGAACAAAAAAAGATTGAGAACCACTGACCTACACCGTAAAGGGCATTAAAATTACCTGAATTCTCATTGATTTACAGGACTTTTTTAATCTATTGATCCTAGAAAGGTGTCTATTGCTTTTGTGAAGTAGTGTACTGGAGAAGATTCTACTTTCAAGGGACCTAAAAGCCCTTTTGAAATCTATTGTAATTTTTATTTTCCCCTGTACTGCAGCTGGTTTGCTCCAACATAACTGTTGAGGCTGAAAAAAGACAAATGTCCATCAAGTTAATCCTTTAACATATCATCTGTTGATCCAGAGGAAGCCCAAAAAAATTGAAGCCATTTCCAGTTATGCCGCAAGAGCATAAATTAAAATCCTTCCTGACAGCAAAAGACAGTCAGATATCTCCCTGTATCAGCATTTTATCATAGATAATTATTATAGCTGCAGCTTGCTTTTTTCTTCAAATTCGTGTATAGTTTGTGGTTGGCCTCCAGGCAGTGTTGTTCCCATCACTTAACTATGGTAAGATGTAGTCACTGATTCATCTTCTCCCATAGACTGCATTATAAAAAAAATAGGCTCTTAGACATTAGTGAGAACTGTTGCTTAAAAAAACTGTTGAGTTGTACTCATTGTGCATCTCCTGCAGCAGAACCAAAAAAATTGCTGCTTCTTTAATTCTCCCATATATTTTCATATATAATTTTGTGCAAAGAACCCTTGAAGAAATTATATTGAAAAATTAGAATACTTGTATATGAAGGGACTTGAAGAAGTTCAAATACTGCTGCTGAGGTGATGAATACCAAAAGATTGTAAATAGTTATATCTATCTGTAGTTAGAAAATAAATGATGAACCCTTCTTTTAGTCACTCAGTTAAAGGGATAGTAATACTTGAAAATAAGTTTATTTTATATTGTAGCCATTAAAAAAACATGAAAAATGATATAAGTCTTATCTCCCAAACCTTTATGGTTTGGGAGATATTCAGAAGTAAAGTTTCCCCTGGAGTGATGTCATTGCTCCACCCTTCAGATTTGGAATCCGGTCCCGGGACCGGCTGTGCCTCTCCAGAAGTGCTGAGATCACCATCTTTAAAAAGAATTTCTTAATTGGAATGGTCTACAAAGTGTGCTTTCAAGCCAGGCACACTTTGTAGATAGTTCCAATTAAGTAGTTCTTTTCAAAGATTGTGATCTCGGCACTGCTAAAGAGTAGTGTTGAGCGAGCATGCCATGAGTACCGCATGTGCTCGCCCGCCATGTTCGGGTCTCCTCCCCGCACGTTTTGCGGCTGCTGCGCAGCCAATAAACGTGCAGGGAGGCTCTGACATCGGTGTAATGCCAGCAGCCATGTTGGCTGCTGGCATTACACTGATTGGCTGGCCAGAACCCGTGGTCAGGTGCTGTATAGCACCTGACCATCGAGTTCGGCTCAGTCTGAGCCAGGGAGAGCTGAGGATAGGAAGGGAAAGGCAGTGTAGGGAGGAAAAAACAAAAATTGTGACAAAAAAGAACCAAAAGTCCTTTTTAGGACTACTGTGTGTGGGGGCAGCAGGTTATATTGTGTGTGGGGGGAAAAAAAAAAAAAAAAAAAAAAAAAAAAATATTCTGTTTAGTGTGAAAAGTTGCAGATTAGAGCACATTCTGTTTAGTGTGCACAGTTGCAGATTAGAGCACATTCTGTTTAGTGTGCAAAGTTGCAGATTAGAGCACATTCTGTTTAGTGTGCAAAGTTGCAGATTAGAGCACATTCTGTTTAGTGTGCAAAGTTGCAGATTAGAGCACATTCTGTTAAGTCTTCAAACTAAAATATCAAAGTCACGTATTCCATTCAGTGTGCGTCGCCGCAGTTTAGCAGCACATTCTGAGTACTGTGCAGAGTTGCAGAATAGGAAGAAATACTGTTAAGTCTTCAAACTAAAATATCAAAGTCACATATTCCATTCAGTGTGCTTCGCCGCAGTTTAGCAGCACATTCTGTGTACTGTGCAGAGTTGCAGAATAGGAAGAAATACTGTTAAGTCTTCAAACTAAAATATCAAAGTCACATATTCCATTCAGTGTGCTTCGCCGCAGTTTAGCAGCCTATTCTGTGTACTGTGCAGAGTTGCAGAATAGGAAGAAATACTGTTAAGTCTTCAAACTAAAATATCAAAGTCACATATTCCATTCAGTGTGCTTCGCCGCAGTTTAGCAGCCTATTCTGTGTACTGTGCAGAGTTGCAGAATAGGAAGAAATACTGTTAAGTCTTCAAACTAAAATATCAAAGTCACATATTCCATTCAGTGTGTTTCACCGCCGTTTAGCAGCCTATTCTGTGTACTGTGCAGAGTTGCAGAATAATAAGAAATACTGTTAAGTTTTCAAACTCAAATATTAAAGTCACATATTCCATTCAGTGTGTTTCACCGCAGTTTAGCAGCCTTTTCTGTGTACTCTGTACAGTTGCAGAATAATAAGAAATACTGTTAAGTTTTCAAACTCAAATATTAAACTCACATATTCCATTCAGTGTGTTTCACCGCCGTTTAACAGCCTATTCTGTGTACTCTGTACAGTTGCAGAATAATAAGAAATACTGTTAAGTTTTCAAACTCAAATATTAAAGTCACATATTCCATTCAGTGTGTTTCACCGCAGTTTAGCAGCCTATTCTGTGTACTCTGTACAGTTGCAGAATAATAAGAAATACTGTTAAGTTTTCAAACTCAAATATTAAAGTCACATATTCCATTCAGTGTGTTTCACCGCCGTTTAACAGCCTATTCTGTGTACTCTGTACAGTTGCAGAATAATAAGAAATACTGTTAAGTTTTCAAACTCAAATATTAAAGTCACATATTCCATTCAGTGTGTTTCACCGCCGTTTAACAGCCTATTCTGTGTACTCTGTACAGTTGCAGAATAATAAGAAATACTGTTAAGTTTTCAAACTCAAATATTAAAGTCACATATTCCATTCAGTGTGTTTCACCGCAGTTTAGCAGCCTATTCTGTGTACTCTGTACAGTTGCAGAATAATAAGAAATACTGTTAAGTTTTCAAACTCAAATATTAAAGTCACATATTCCATTCAGTGTGTTTCACCGCCGTTTAACAGCCTATTCTGTGTACTGTGCAGAGTTGCAGAATAATAAGAAATACTGTTAAGTTTTCAAACTCAAATATTAAAGTCACATATTCCATTCAGTGTGTTTCACCGCAGTTTAGCAGCCTTTTCTGTGTACTCTGCAGAGTTGCAGAATAATAAGAAATACTGTTAAGTTTTCAAACTCAAATATTAAAGTCACATATTCCATTCAGTGTGTTTCACCGCAGTTTAGCAGCCTATTCTGTGTACTCTGTACAGTTGCAGAATAATAAGAAATACTGTTAAGTTTTCAAACTCAAATATTAAACTCACATATTCCATTCAGTGTGTTTCACCGCCGTTTAACAGCCTATTCTGTGTACTCTGTACAGTTGCAGAATAATAAGAAATACTGTTAAGTTTTCAAACTCAAATATTAAAGTCACATATTCCATTCAGTGTGTTTCACCGCAGTTTAGCAGCCTATTCTGTGTACTCTGTACAGTTGCAGAATAATAAGAAATACTGTTAAGTTTTCAAACTCAAATATTAAACTCACATATTCCATTCAGTGTGTTTCACCGCCGTTTAACAGCCTATTCTGTGTACTCTGTACAGTTGCAGAATAATAAGAAATACTGTTAAGTTTTCAAACTCAAATATTAAAGTCACATATTCCATTCAGTGTGTTTCACCGCAGTTTAGCAGCCTATTCTGTGTACTCTGTACAGTTGCAGAATAATAAGAAATACTGTTAAGTTTTCAAACTCAAATATTAAAGTCACATATTCCATTCAGTGTGTTTCACCGCCGTTTAACAGCCTATTCTGTGTACTCTGTACAGTTGCAGAATAATAAGAAATACTGTTAAGTTTTCAAACTCAAATATTAAAGTCACATATTCCATTCAGTGTGTTTCACCGCCGTTTAACAGCCTATTCTGTGTACTCTGTACAGTTGCAGAATAATAAGAAATACTGTTAAGTTTTCAAACTCAAATATTAAAGTCACATATTCCATTCAGTGTGTTTCACCGCAGTTTAGCAGCCTATTCTGTGTACTCTGTACAGTTGCAGAATAATAAGAAATACTGTTAAGTTTTCAAACTCAAATATTAAACTCACATATTCCATTCAGTGTGTTTCACCGCCGTTTAACAGCCTATTCTGTGTACTCTGTACAGTTGCAGAATAATAAGAAATACTGTTAAGTTTTCAAACTCAAATATTAAAGTCACATATTCCATTCAGTGTGTTTCACCGCAGTTTAGCAGCCTATTCTGTGTACTCTGTACAGTTGCAGAATAATAAGAAATACTGTTAAGTTTTCAAACTCAAATATTAAAGTCACATATTCCATTCAGTGTGTTTCACCGCCGTTTAACAGCCTATTCTGTGTACTCTGTACAGTTGCAGAATAATAAGAAATACTGTTAAGTTTTCAAACTCAAATATTAAAGTCACATATTCCATTCAGTGTGTTTCACCGCCGTTTAACAGCCTATTCTGTGTACTCTGTACAGTTGCAGAATAATAAGAAATACTGTTAAGTTTTCAAACTCAAATATTAAAGTCACATATTCTGTGTAAGATGAAGAAGGCGGGTAAAAAGGGACGGGGAAGTGGACGTGATCCTGAAAGTTCAGGGCGCGGGTCAGGACGCGGAGAAACTGTGCCTGGTGCCAGAGCACAAGAAAGAAAGACATCCACCATACCTAGCTTCATGTGTAATTTTACAGGGCGTCGCAGGACATCACTCTCGAGGTCCGACCACTGCGAACAGGTGGTCGGTTGGATGACAGCTGATACTGCTTCCAGTCGGTTAAGCACCACCCTGTCTTCCACCAAGTCCACTCTCAGTAGCCAAGAGTCTGGTCAACATAATCCTCACTCTGATCATCCTTCCTCCCACCATACACGGTCTGGTCAAAGAAGTGATCCCACACTGGGATATAGTGAGGAGCTCGTCTCATCACCAATCCTTCATTTGACCCTCTCTCCAAGCACGCTTGCAGAGGAACATGACATCTTGTGCCCTGATTCACAACCTCTAGAGGCTACCCAATCTCAAGAAGATGACAGATGTGAACGGCATTTAAGGTCAAAGGAAGTAGTGGATGATGATGATGATGATGAGACACAGTTGCCATTAAATCAACCACTATTTCCGTCTCAAGACCTTGTTGAGGAGAATGTTATACAGTTGTCAATGACTGAGTATGTGGTGGGATCAAGACTTGAGGAGGATGATCAGAGTGAGGAAGTGGAGGAGGACTTGGTGGACGATGAGGTGACTGACCCCACCTGGGAAGGTGTAGAGCTGAGCGATGACAGCAGTCCTGAGGGTGAGCCATCTGCAGCACCGCAACAGGCTGGAAGAGGCAGTGGTGTGGCTACAGAAAGAAGGCGGACCGCACCAAACCGGCCCGCAAATGTTCCACGGAGCACCCCCTTGCGTAAATCTACCTTGCCAAGGGGTAGGTGTTCCGCGGTATGGCGTTTTTTTAAGGAAAGTGCGGACGACAAAAGAATTGTAGTTTGCAACCTGTGCCACACCAGAATGAGCCGAGGCATGAACACTAGAAACCTCACCACCACCAGCATGATCCGACACATGGCATCCAAGCACCGTAGTAAGTGGGAGGAACGCCTGGATCGCCCATCTGTGTCTGCAGGCCACACCACTGCCTCCTCTTCCCCTGTTTTCGGTGCCGGCCAATCGCCTGTCGAAGGCGCAGGCCCGCATACCTCCCGCCCTGCACCTGTAGCATCTGAAGCACCATCAGCGACCACATCCACTTCCCTGTCCCAGCACAGCGTCCAAATGTCGTTACCCCAGGCATTTGAGCGCAAGAGAAAGTACCCAGCCACCCACCCACAGGCCATAGCACTAACCTCACACCTTTCCAAATTACTGGCCATCGAAATGCTGCCATTTAGGCTTGTGGACACTGAGTCCTTCCGCAGCCTGATGGCAGCAGCTGTCCCTCGGTACGCGGTCCCCAGCCGCCACTACTTTTCCCGGTGTGCCATCCCCGCATTACACCACCATGTGTCCCGTAACATCACCCGTGCCCTGACCAACGCAGTTACTGGGAAGGTCCACTTAACGACTGACACATGGACAAGTGCTTGTGGCCAGGGACGCTACATTTCCCTGACGGCACACTGGGTGAATGTCGTGGAGGCTGGGAGCGACTCGGACCCTGGGATGGCACGGGTGCTACCCACGCCGAGGATTGCGGGCCCTACCTCCATCAGGGTTTCCACCAGCACCTACGTTATTGGCTCCTCCTCCTCCGTTTCCACCTCCGAATTCTCTACACACACCGCCACTCCCCCATCAGCCAGTAGCTGGAAGCAGTGTAGCACTGCAGTGGGGAAGCGTCAACAGGCCGTGCTGAAGCTGATCTGCCTTGGGGACAAACAGCACACGGCCTCAGAGCTGTTGCAGGGGATTAGTCACCAGACCGAGCAGTGGCTCTCGCCACTCAACCTGCAACCAGGCATGGTTGTGTGTGATAATGGGCGTAACTTGGTGGCGGCTTTGGAGCTCGGCAAGCTCACACACGTACCATGCCTAGCGCATGTATTTAATTTAGTGGTGCAGCGATTTCTAAAAACCTACCCCAATGTGCATGATCTCTTGACCAAGGTGCGCCGCGTGTGTGCACATTTCCGTAAGTCATCAACAGCTTCAGCCGGCCTGTTGAAGCTGCAGCAGCGCTTACAATTGCCAGCTCACCGGCTGCTGTGTGACGTGAGCACGCGCTGGAACTCCACCTTCCACATGTTGGCCCGGCTTTGTGAGCAGCAGAGGGCAGTAGTGGAGTACCAGCTGTTACACGGTCGTCGCCTCTCCGTTCAACTTCCTGTAATCAGAAGTGAGGAGTGGGAATGGATGTCAGACCTCTGTGAGGTTTTACGCAATTTTGAGGAATCGACACAGATGGTGAGCGGCGATAACGCTATTATCAGTGTAACCATCCCACTTCTGTGTCTACTGAAACGCTCGCTGCTCACAATTAAAACCGACGCTTTGCATGTGGAAGAGGTGGAAATGGGGGAGGAAGAGCTTACACAAGGTGATAGCCAGAGCACCCTCACTTCGTCTTCTCAGCGACAATTGGAGGAGGCGGAGGAGGAGGAGGAGGAGGAAGACACGGTTGTCTCCGCTACAGAGGGTAGCCATGGAACTTTAGTTCCATCTCTTCAGCGTGGGTGGGCAGAAGAGGAGGAAGAGGATGAGGAGATTGAGAGTCATCCTCCTGGTGAGGACAGCGAAATCTTGCCTGTTGGTACTCTGGCACACATGGCTGACTTTATGTTAGGCTGCCTTTCCCGTGACCCACGCGTTACACGCATTTTAGACAACACGGATTACTGGGTGTTCACCCTTCTGGACCCCCGCTACAAAGAGAATTTCTCATCTCTCATTCCTCCGGTGGAGAGGACAAGCAAAATGGTGCAATACCAGAAGGTTCTTGTTGAAAAATTGCTCCAAAATTTTCCATCTGACAACGCTGGCGGCAGAGTACGTGCTACCTTGGCCAACCGAGAAGGGGAGAAAAGGGGAGCACACAGCAGTTCCGAGAAAGGCAGGGCAACACTCTCCAAGGCGTGGGACACCTTCATGACACCCCGCCAGCACCCTCACCCTGATGCGCAGCCTAGTGTCACAAGGAGGGAAAAGTTTTGGAAGATGGTGAAGGAGTACGTAGCAGACCGTGTCAGCGTCCTCAATGATCCCTCTGTGCCTTACAACTACTGGGTGTCCAAGCTGGACACGTGGTATGAACTGGCACTCTATGCCTTGGAGGTGCTGGCCTGCCCTGCCGCCAGCGTTCTGTCTGAGCGGGTATTTAGTGCTGCTGGTGGCATCATAACAGATAAGCGTATCCGCCTTTCCACCGACAATGCTGATAGGTTGACACTTATAAAAATGAACAAGGCCTGGATTTCCCCTGACTTCTCCACTCCACTGGAGGAAAGCCCCGGGGGAACATAAACTCACTTTATATATGTTATTTACAATGATGGGAATACTCTGTATTCCCATTCACCCCTTCCACCCAAAAAACGGGTATATGGTTGACTCTTAATCTTCTCATCCTCCTCCTCCTCTTCCATATGCCCTGGGATATAATTTTTATATAGGGCCAGCTCACCAGCGGGCCCTGTGATATAATTTTTATATAGGGCCAGCTCACCAGCGGGCCCTGTTTGACAATTTTTATATAGGTCAGCTCACCAGCGGGCCTTCTCATATAATGTTTTATTGGGTCAGCTCTCTAGCGGGCCCTCTCATATAATGTTTTATAGCGTCAGCTCACTAGCGGGCCTTCGCATATAATGTTTAGGATGGTCAGCTCTGCAGCAGACCCTCACCCATAATGTTTTAGATGGTCGGCTCAGCGCACGTTTCCCTCTTAATCATGGCCTCAGTTCAATAAAATCAAGGAAATTTTTGGGAGAATTTGCCTCTGTGCACGTTTCCCTCTTAATCATGGCCTCAGTTCTGAAAATCAAGGAAATTTTTGGGAGAATTTGCCTCTGCGCACGTTTCCCTCTTAATCATGGCCTCACTTCCGAAAACCAAGGAAATTTTTGGGAGAATTTGCAGATGATATACAAGTAAATATACAGCAAATATTGTTTGGTAACAATTTTTCGCCTAAAGTCGTTTTTATTTTCCTTTTTGTGTGTTTTATGGTCAGTCTGTAAAAATGGCGTACTACGGGCGAAAGATCGTTCCCAGCAGCGATGTTGGAGTCCAAGATGCATCCAGACATCCTCCCTATGCTGTCCCTGAACCATTTCTGTGGTGTTTCCATCCTTTTCTGCCCTTTTCCTATGGACCAGGCACCCTCCCCTCATCAGAGCAGGGGGTGCCTGGTGTAATGCTCGAGTCCTCCCATTGACTTCAATGGGGCTCGGGTGCTCGGCCGAGCACTCGAGCCTCAGGGGGTGCTCGGTTAGAGCACCCGAACACCCGAGCATTGGGGTGCTCGCTCATCACTACTAAAGAGCAGTTGCTCTGTGGACCGAATTCCAAATCTGACCACTAGATGGCAGACTTGGCTGAAACAGCCAGGAAAAGAGAGTTTTATTATTTTTACATGTGAATATCTCCCAAACCATAAAGGTTTGGAAGATAAGACTTATATCATTTTCCATGTTTTTTTAAGGGCCACAATATAAAATACAATTATTTTCAAGTATTACTATCCCTTTAATTGCATCTATATATCAAGGTCACTGTAGAGGTAAAGAAAATGACTTCTTTGATCACTTGGTGAATTATAGCATAAATGCTTTTCCCAATGTGCCAATCAGGGAGGGATAATAGGAAGAGTCACAGAAGCACATATCACAAGGGACTGTATCCATCTGTGCACATATTTTCCATTTTTCTACATGAAAACACATCCAGCTTGAGGTTGTGTAAGCTGTTTTGGCAACACACATGGATGAAATATAGGAAATTCAATCATCAATGTCTTTGTAATTAAAAAGAAAAAAAAAAGAAAAAATATAGAAAGTCTTCAAAGGGAAAAAATAAATTAAACAGAAAAAGCAGTAAACATTTTATGAACAAGCAGTAAACATTTTATGATGAGACAAATATTATAAAGGTTTTCAGGTTAAGTAAAGTACACGCACTCCCATTGCTGGGAGATCCATCTGTATAGAGCTATTACAGTTTAAGTTGTTAGGTTTTTTACACTTACAGTACTCTCTAGGGGTCAGATTTCACTTATTTATTCTGTTGCATTCTATGGGAGAGGTGAGCCACTGATAAACAGTTGTCAATAATGTGATAGAAAATCTGCTGAGCCACTTCCTGTCAGCTTGAATTCTCAAGAAGTATTGACACTGTCACTTCATAATGATATAAACTGTTATAACCTTTGAAAATACAAGTGACAGGAGTGTGAATGCCATTGTTTATTAAGCAGGGAACACTCTATAACATTTGCTTTCATAAAATTTTTTACTGTTACTCTAATTTGCATAACCCTTTGAGTGCCAGAGGGGTACGAAATGCATTGCTTTTCAATGCATTCCATACCCCTCTGGCACTCAAAGGGTTAAAAGATATTGACTTACCAAGGTAGGTGTCCTTCATATATCACTCAGGCAAATCAATGTATACATTTTTCCTTACATCAGCAGTCTCCTGTGTATTGTGATCAAACACAGAGATCAAGTTTAAATAATTCAAGTACATAGATATGACCAACTGTTCTTTGAAGGATACCAACCAGCATACATCCTTCAGTTAAACAAATTAAGAGTTACATATGTTTTGGTCTAGATACCTTTTAAGTAAATAGTAACGATTAAAAAATAATGGCACTGACAAATTCCTACACTGTCAAGCTGACATACTAAGTGGAAGTGGAAGTAGAGAAATTTTGGTGAAAATCAACTGCGTAGGGATCAAATAAATAATACAATTGATTTAAATGAGTCTTTTAACCACATGAATGCTAGAGAGGTCTACGTCAAATTTAATTAAATCAGTGGGGATTTTTATTTGTTCCCTATGGTGTTGCTGGTTTATTCCTCTTTAGCATCCTGAATATGAACAAATGTCCTTTCTGGGGAGAAGAGCCCCTCTAGAGCTGGTGAGATCTAGTGCTTAGGAACAC
Organism: Rhinophrynus dorsalis; assembly: GCA_037306005.1. Lineage (NCBI taxonomy): Eukaryota > Metazoa > Chordata > Amphibia > Anura > Rhinophrynidae > Rhinophrynus > Rhinophrynus dorsalis. The sequence continues at coordinate 127,911,973 of CM074720.1, read as the reverse complement.
CTAGACATATGTTGGCTGTAGGATATTCCATATTTAGGATAGGGTAATATGTCTCCAGGATTACTGCAATAGAATAGTTTGCTGTCTCCTTTGTACTAGGGGTCTACATGTGCTAGATCAGATTGATAGATTGTAGGGAGGGGCTGGGCATAACCCTGCTGTCATGGTGAATATTGGTACCAACAACAAAGTCAGTGGGAAATGGAGATTTGTTAAGAAGGATTTCAGGGATTTAGGTCATAAGCTTAAGCAAAGGGCCTCTAAAGTAGTATTTTCTGAAATATTATATGTGCCACGAACTACACCAAAAAGCCATAAAGATTATGTAGATAAATACACAATTAAAGTCTTAGTGGAAGCAGGAGCAGTTTGGGTTTCTAGAGCACTGGGCTGTCTTCTACCTTGAGTGCAATCTTTATATTAGAGGGGGCTTGCACCTTTCTGGAAGGGGAACAACTGTGCTAGGGGTTAGGATTGTGAGGGTGTTGGAGGAGACTTTAAATTAGGAAAGGGTGAGTAGGGTGATACAGCACAGGATGGGGTAATCAGTGTAGGTGAAGAAATTAGATAAGAGAAGGGGCATGAGGTTAGTGAGGAAGGGTGATGGACTAGTTCACCTAATAGCTAAGTGCCTATGTGACAGCCTGATAAAAAGTAAATAAATATTTAAAGAATGCAGTTCTTCAGACTGGCAGTAACATAAAATGTAGGCATGTAAGAGCTTGTAGTGTGGCTGGTAAGATGGCGAACTGAAACTCATTGCAGTGAATGATTAGTATGATCTTATTGGTGTTATTGAAACTTGGTACTGTGATAATACATGACTGAGCAGTCAGTCATGAGGGTTATATACTTTTAGGAGAGATCAGGTTAATAAAATATATGGGTGTATAACTATATGTAAAACATGCCTTAAAACCTAGTATAAAGCTATTATGAAAGATGCAATGAAAATGTGGAGGACCTGTGGGTGGAAATAAAAAATGCGCACATACATATTAAAACTATGTTAATAGGCATTTGCTACAATCCACCTAATGGTGGGGAGTTCAAAGGTGCCTATTACTGTAGGTGAAAAAGACTTCTTAGTCTGGAAATTTATTCATAATGGGAGATTAAAGCTGCCCTGAAATATATTGAAAAAATATGACTCAACACAACAAAGGGAAACAATTTTCTAAGTATGTTTAATGAAAATATAATGTCCCAAATCGTAAAGGAACTTGCTACAAATGAGGCCTTTCTGGACCTTATGTTCTGAAACAGTTCTGAAATGTTACATAATATACAGGTAAGGAAAGATTTAGTCAGAGGTGACCACAATACGGCATCCTTTGAAATGTATTAAGAGAAACCCATTAACATGGTTTGAAACAAAACATGAAACGTTAAAATGGCCAATTGTGTAATGCTAAAGCAGTATTAAAGGTCATTCAATAGGATGCAATCTTCAAATATAAAAATGCACAAGAAAGACCGAATTTGTTAAAAATGCTCTTAAATAAGTATATGTGTCAGTATATGACAAAGGGGAATAAATACAAGAGGAGCAAATTAAGACCAGTGTAGCTTAAAGGGATAGTAATACTTAAAATGTAAAAAAAATATGTTGCAGGGTTTATCCCCCTGAGTAAACAAGGGTACTCCCACTGCTGAAAAGTGTTTTATTCAAAAGTTATTACAGCTCAAAGTTGAAAATTAGGTGCAATATCACAGTGGCACTGTTGCAACACCAGCCTATGGACAGCTCTGGTCCCAGGACCATAAATCTCCATAGGATGGTATAGTAGTATTACTATCCCTTTAATAAAGAGGTTTTCAGGAAAATTAGGACTAAGAATTAGGCTTTTAAACTGTTTAAGTAAAAAGGGTCAGATGTATAATTTAAAAAAATATGTAAAAAATGTAATAGACTCTGCAAACAAGAAATTAGGCTAGCTAAAACGAAAATGAGAAAAGTACTGCAAATCAGAACAACACAAATCCTAAATAATTCTACAAGTATGTAATTGTCAAAAAATTAAGGATGATAATAGTCCGCTTTAAACTGAGACAGGTGAAATAATTATTGAGATAAGGCAATAGCTGAAGTCTTAAACACATTAATGACAGGTTATGGGTAAATAGGAAGAAACACAGGATTTCCTCCATCATATACATTACTAACTGTCAAAGTCCAAAAGAGGATGGAAAAGGTTGTGGTGCATAAAGCACCTGGACTTGATGGCAAACACCCAAGACTACTTAACGAACTCAGTTAGCAAGACCCTCATATTTAATATTTATTGATTCACTATCATCAGGCATCAAGCACTGTGACTGGAGTAAAGCAGACGTAGTATCATTATTCAAAAAGGGCAGAGGCGTAACTAGAACGGTCCGGGCCCTGGTGCAAGAAGTGCCGTGGGCCCCCCCCAACCCCCGTACACATTGGCCCCCGGGCCCTCCACAATGCCTCCATTTCCTACCTCCCAATGCCTGGTGGTCCAGTGGGGTGGCAGGAGAGGCAGGCTGGTGTGACATGCTCCCGCGCTGTCCTCTTCTGTAATGCAGAGCGCTGGGAGATGATGTCATCTCCCAGCGCTCTGCAATACTAGACAGCAGGAGGGAGCTTGCAGAGCCAGGAGGACGGGGTCGCAGGGGGCAGCCTGGCCCGTCACTCCACATTGACCCCTGCGACCCCTATAGTTACACCACTGAAAAAGGGGCAAGATCTATACCAGGAAAATTACAGAACCATGAGCTTGACTTCCATAGTGGGTTAGATTTTAGAAGAATACTAATCAATCATATTCATGACTATGTGAACAATAATAACATTATTAGTATGAGCCAGCTGGTTTTATCAAGAATACATCATGTCAAACGAATTTACTTGCATTGTACATCCTTATTTTGTATTCAAATAACAAAGAAATACCAATATTTCTTTTATCAAGTCTTCAAAACCAAGGTAGCATCTTTTATGACAGAAGATGCCAGTACCATTAAAATACAAGTTACAATGACAAAAGCATGAGTCATTATTGTTTAATACTTCTTTTTAGTTTTACTTTTTATATCAATTCATTTTTATTTATTTATTTTTTCCAGGTTTGGGGTGTAGGTTCCTAAAAGAGCTGATGATTGGGTCTACAGCCCAAACACAACATTACTAGTAGGGAGATCGGTGCCATTGTATGAACCAAGCTGTCAACAAGACAGACAGATCTGCATCTTTTATCATGAGACTTGTGGTTTTATCTCCTTCAGCCAGTAACTAGCAAATCTCTCTATACAAAAGTTATTCAAAATAAGATGTGTGAATCAATGTTAAAACCTGTTCATGTTCCTGCATAAGCTACCACCCATGAAGAAGCAACTTATCTTCTTTTGCAAATCTTTGACTATAAGATAGAGAGCAAGGTAAAGGAAACAATACAGAGTAAGACCTATGATGACTCAAAGCGGCCTATCCACAGTATATTGCACATTCAGATATCAAATGCTTCATAACATTCATTATCTGTTGTCTTATAATTTGGATTCCCAATAAATATAAGGATGCAAAAGAGACAAGAGAATATGTACAGAATATAAAAAAGACACATTAAAATGCATTCATACTCACAGATGAAAAGACAAGACAATTAAAACGCTATGCCATCTCATGGCTTTTCTGGTAGATCATCAGTGTCCCTCTGAGTCCTTCTACATGTTTATCACTAGATAGCCAATCTCGCCAGCGCTACATTTTCTCAGGGCCTTTGATCGGTGTCTGTCATCACTATAGACATTGAACAGTCCATCTCAATTGCATACCTAGCAATGCCCCTTTTTCCAAGTTTTTTTCATTCTTTTTTCTAGAAAGGGCTCTTTTGTACAGTGGCTGAACCTTAGCTGTTTTTTTAATAAACAATTTGCTGTACTGAATTACTTGCTATAATATAGCCAGACTGCTCTTGATGTTTTAACGAGGTCATCTGAACAGCCAACCTAAACAAAAGTATAATAAAGGAAACACTGACACAGTTTAAACAATTTAATGGGTTAGACTTGCAGTAAATATCAATTGAGTACTACCATTATTTTACAATTTTATTTCCAACTACCATTATTTTACAATTTTATTGCCAAGTGTGTTCATTTTCCTTCAGTTTATTGTATTACTATGAATAAGAATAAATTGTATAATTTTCCCTTGCATTTCATGATAAAGCCTAACAATATAAAAGCATCAAACATGTATTTTTTTTTTTTTTTTTTTTTTGTTTTTTTAGATCTACAACACAATAATGTGTGGATACTGTGCAAAATATACTCATTTATACACAGGCTTGTTAAATATTGTTATCAATTCTTTAGTGAACTGATACACTGCATAATAGCATATATTTTATATCACTGCATATAAATTAACAGTGAGGGTGATAAATTAACCCCTTAATGACCAGCAGTCTGGGGACGTGACCTTTCCTTAAGAACCGTTTTCGTGGCACACTGCCATGTATGACTGAGGTCTGAGAGAGACCGCTACAGTCTTGGAGCTGTCAATTTCAAACCCTGCTAATTCTTACAGCACTCTCGCAGGATAGGCTGACCAAAAATGGGTGAATCAATAGCGTTGCCAGGGCCCCCTGTGCTGCTGCCCTAAGTGCCCTGCAGTCTGCTCTGGATCCCGGTGCCTACAGCTCCCTTTATTGACTTTATTGACTCAATGAAGGTGCACAGTGATGTCATCATGGCCCGCAGGGGCTAGTGATGTTGAGACTGGTTGGGCCAACAAAAATGCCAGGCGCGCAGTTGAACAGAGCACGCTAAGCCAGTTTTCCAGCAGCTTTCTTATGCTGGCCTGGCACCAACATTACAAAGGTCCTCCTGGATGAGCCATTGAGTGGGAGGCCAGCGTCAGCACTTCAGTGACTTGAGGTGGAGGAGAGTGAGCACAGTCTGAACCGGAGGAAGCTTCGTCGGAGGGCAGGGTGGACACAGGATGGACAGTGTGAAGGTTGACACAATTTGGAGGTGGACACAGGGTGGGCAGGGTGTGGAGGTGGACACAGTGTGGAGGTGGACACAGGGTGGGGACACAGGGTGTGGAAGTGGATACAGGGTGTGGAGACAGGGTGTGGTGGTAGACACAGGGTGTGGATGTAGATACAGGATGTGGAGGTGGACACATAGTGTGGAGGCAGACAAATGGTGTGGACACAGGGTGTTTAAGTGGACACAGGGTGTGGACACAGGGTGTGGAAGTGGACACAGGGTGTGGACACAAGGTGTGGAGGTGGACATAGGGTGTGGACACAAGGTGTGGAGGGGGACACAGGGTGTGGTGGTGGACATAGGGTGTGGAGGTTGAGGCAGTATGGGAGCAAGAGGCATTCAATATAATCAGAACTTCGTCACACTAGTGGTTTTACTGTAAGCATTGATTACCATAGAGTCTTATGAGTCATAACTGTCTAAGTGTAATGGTTTGTTTTGACACTCAGACCAGTAGGTAAAATAAAACCACTTTTATTGAAAGAAAATAAATACAAATGATCGCCCTCTACAGTTGACAGCAACAATTGCAAGTGAATACACAGTACACATAGATTCACTATAATGGATAGAAGGCACACACTAGTGGTACAGATAATAGGGAACTGGTCCCTAAAGGGTAAATGAGAGCAATTACCTCCGGTAATAACCGTGATACCGAGAGCCTAAGACGCCCAACCGGACCAACAGGATTAGACTACTCTGCAGATGTAAATAGGAGTCGCCGTCCAAATAGCGGCCAACTCAGCAGCAGTAGACTTACAAGGTAAAGGCTCGGTAATCAGAAAGGAGGTTCGGCAAGAGAGAAGCGGCACTGCAAGGATTAAAAGGTACGTTTGAATCTCCCAGGCTCGGTATGGTAACTTAGCTCTGCAGCGTATAGAGGCTCGGTACAAGGAGCACAGCTTATGCAAGTCAGCAAGGAACTCTGCACTAAGAGATGGGTTACATAGGAGTGTAATGGTCACACTGGGTCAGCACAGCAACGCAGGAGTCAGAATGTCGCGGCGGCGACAACAGGCCAAAGCGGGTCGCTGGAACAGGCCGCGGTGATCACGAAGCAGGAAGTCAGCCAGCCGGGTCGTAGCACGTAGAAGTCTCTCAGACAAGCCGGGTCGTAGCACGTAGAAGTTTCTCAGACAAGCCGGATCGTAGCACGTAGAAGGTTCTCAGACAAGCCGGGTCATACACGATCAGGAACACTGGAGCGTAGTCAGGACAGGCCAAAGTCGGTACACAGGAATCCGGATACAGGAACACAGCAACAGCAAGACTGGCTCAGAAACACCACGAAAGGGCATCTAACAGATGTGAGAGTCAGGTATAAAAAGGTCACCAGGGGGCGGGCCAAACCAACTGAACAAATCAAAGTCTGCCACAGATGAGAGTGACAGGATAATCACAGGCACTGTGATACTAAGATTCTATGGTAATTTTCATGATCAATAAAATACGGAATATTACATAACCCCGTCCTGTTTTTGTCTCAAGGAAATATGGTCAGCCTATCGCAGGAGCACTGTATGCACAAAATACGTGACGTGCCAGGACTGTCACCAGTCCTTCAGAGTAAAAAACTGTGAGTCCTGACACGCTAAGGGTTTAAGAACTGGAGCAATTCTGGAACAAGTCAGCTGCATTATATAAGACAAATAAAGTGATGTGTTGAAGAATCCTCTAGAATTCAAGGGGTTAAAAGCCCCTTTTAAATAGCTAGGGAAAGAAGGAAAAACTCACAGTGCTAGAAAAGATGTACATATACAAAAATGTGACCTAAGTGCAAAGTGCAGCAAGGAATGAAGGGACGCTGCACAAATCCCCAAATTAAAAAAGCAAACAGAAGACAAACTTGAACTTCCTCCTATAAACTGATTAAATGTGAATATGGCATGCAATACATTTTAACCTCTAACACCCATATATCAATTCACTTGTTTAAATATGAAGTTACATAGTTTGGCCCAAATAAGTTTAATTTTGCCTAAGTTATCCCATTTAGGCAAGTCCTATCTAACACAATATACTATATCATTTGGTTCTCTCACTGCTTTATAGAAAAACCTCTAACTCAGTGGTTCTCAGCCAGGGTGCTGTGGTACTTTGGACTGCGATGGGTACCAGCTGAGGGTGCCACTTTTTGTCCACGAAGACTTACAAAAATGTGAATATTATGTTTTAAATGTATATTTAATTAAAGGAATAGTAATACTTAAAACGTAAAAAATATGTTGTAGGGTTTATCCCCCTGAGTAAAATAAGGGTACTCCCACTGCTGAAAGGTGTTTTATTCAAAAGTTGAATTTTTTAGGTGCAATATCACAGTGGCCAGAAATTGTACAGTGGTGCTTTTGCTACACCATCCTATGGACAGCTCTGGTCCTGAGACCATAAATCTCCATAGGATGGTGTAGCAACAGTGTCGCTGTACAATTTCAGGCCACTGTGAGTGTGCATACCCTTGTTTTACTCAGGGGGATAAACCCTACAACATATTTTTTTACATTTTAAGTATTACTATGCCTTTAAATAGTTATGTGCAATATGCTTGTGTTTATCTATCTGTTTGTAAGATTTAAGAATACTAGCAAATTAATGTATTTACGCCTTCAGTTAGTCCCTTGATAAATACCTATACAATGCTATGGATGCCCATAAAGCTCCAGACTGCATTTTAGCGGTGCCTGGAATGAAAAAAGATTCAGAACCACTTGTCTAGCTAATGCATTTATGGCCTTCACTGATTTGCCTTTAGAGGGGGAACCTACATTGAGTGGATGGGGACCTAAGAACTTAAGATGTGTCCAGCTTTTTGAAGCATAATCTATTTATAGAGAGGTCTGTTCCACCCACTTATATTAACTACATGGAGACTGCATAACATGTCTTTCCAGAACGTTTTCAGATTTTTTCTTTTCCTTCTCATTTACTCAAGAGATTCGGAGTGATTACAGGTTGACGTGGGCAAGAAAAGCTCTTTAAGATAATGCAGTGAGATGTAACACAGTAACATAGTAACATAATAAAGTAGGTTGAAAAAAAGACGCACGTCCATCAAGTTCAACCTTTGCCTCATAATCCAGAGCAATAAGAATTATATAAGCTTTCCTACTGCCAAATAAGCCCTGTATGATTCCTCTTGAAAGAAAGGTATCTAATCTTATCCTTAATGTATCCATTGTATCTGCCATTACTACATCCTCGGGAAAGGAATTCCACAATTTAACAGAGTTTACTGTAAAAAACTCTTTCCTCTGCTGAATTTGAAACCTTTGCTCTAATTCCAAGAGGTGGTCTCTGGTTTTTTGACCAGGTCTTGGAATGAAAAGCTCACCAGAGAGATCTTTTTATTGACCTTTCATATACATGTACATAAGAAATACTCTTAGTTGTCTTTTCTCTAAAGTAAATAACCCAAGTTTGTCTAGACATTTGTCAAATGTCAAGTCTTCCATTCCCTTGATTAATTTTGTTGCTCTCTCAAGTTCTAGAATATCCTTTTTCAGAACTGGTGCCCAAAACTGCACTGTATATTTGAGGGGAGATCTTACCAATGATCTATACTTTGGCAAAATGATGCTATCCACTCTTTTTTCAGTACCCCATTTTATGCAAGACAGGACTTCATACAGTAGTATTCCTTCATACAGCCACCTCTCATATTGTGTTCCTGTGTAGTCTATAGCTGGAAACTTGCATTTTAATATCTGAAAATGTTCACTTGGCTCCAAAGGATCCCATGTTTGCCTTTTTTCAATTTGTTATCGCATTCAAACTATTAAAGCCTATTATTTATATTAGGACATACTTGAAAACGAGAGAAATCTCAATGTATTCTTCCTGGTAAAACATTTTCTAAAAAAATTGTTCTGAGGAAGTGTAACCTATATACAGGCAACTGTGGGTATAAAATATCATAATTATTCAACCCCCATTGCAAATCAGGTTTATTGTCAACATTTAAAGACTTTCAGTTGTTTGCAATGAACAAATCAAACAAAAGCAATTGAAATAGCTCAACTCAATGAATGCTTCAAGTGGTTTCCCTAAATTCAACTGAAAATGCAACATATAATGACATCTCCAGTCTCAAAATTATTCAACCCCTTCATGGCAAGCATCTTTAGTACTTAGTAGAGCACCCTTTTGCTGTTATGACCTGCTGCAAATGAGATGCGTATCCAGACACCAGCTTCTGGCAGCGTTCATGATGAATCTTAGCCCATTCCTCATGAGCAATGGCCTCAGTAATATTCTTGGGTTTACTTGCTGCAACTGCCTTCTTCAAATCCCACGAGAGATTTTCTATGGGGTTTAGTGATGAGCGAGCATGCTCGGCCGAAGCTCGGTTCGGCTTGAGCATCGCTCTGCTCGGCACATGGCGGTACTCGTACGAGTACCGCATGTGCTCGCCCGCCATGTTCGGGTCTCCTCCCCGCACGTTTCGCGGCTGCTGCGCAGCCAATAAACGTGCAGGGAGGCTCTGACATCAGTGTAATGCCAGCAGCCATGTTGGCTGCTGGCATTACACTGATTGGCTGGCCAGAACCCGTGATCGGGTGCTGTATAGCACCTGACCAGCGAGTTCGGCTCAGTCTTAGCCAGGGAGAGATGAGGATAGGAAGGGAAAGTCAGTGTAGGGAGAAGAAAAGCGAATTTGTAAAAAAAAAAGACCCAAAAGTCCTTTTTAGGACTACTGTGTGTGGGGGCAGCAGTTTATTTTGTTTGGGGGGGGCAGAGATATAAAAAAAAAAACTTCACATATTCTGTTCACTGTGCCTAGCCGCAGATTAGCAGCACATTCTGTTTAGTGTGCAAAGTTGCAGATTAGAGCACATTCTGTTCAGTGTGCAAAGTTGCAGATTAGCAGCACATTCTTTTTAGTGTGCAAAGTTGCAGATTAGAGCACATTCTGTTCAGTGTGCAAAGTTGCAGATTAGCAGCACATTCTTTTTAGTGTGCAAAGTTTCAGATTAGCAGCACATTCTGTTTAGTGTGTAAAGTTTCAGATTAGCAGAACATTCTGTTTAGTGTGCAAAGTGTAAAATATCAAAGTCACATATTCCATTCACTGTGCGTAGCCGCAGATAAGAAGCACATTCTGTTTAGTGTGCAAAGTTGCGTATTAGGAGAACATTCTGTTTACTGTGCAAAGTGTAAAATATCAAAGTCACATATTCCATTCACTGTGCGTAGCCGCAGATAAGAAGCACATTCTGTTTAGTGTGCAAAGTTGCATATTAGGAGAACATTCTGTTAACTGTGCAAACTGTAAAATATCAAAGTCACATATTCCATTCACTGTGCGTAGCCGCAGATAAGAAGCACATTCTGTTTAGTGTGCAAAGTTGCGTATTAGGAGAACATTCTGTTAACTGTGCAAACTGTAAGATATCAAAGTCACATATTCCATTCACTGTGCGTAGCCGCAGATAAGAAGCACATTCTGTTTAGTGTGCAAAGTTGCGTATTAGGAGAACATTCTGTTTACTGTGCAAAGTGTAAAATATCAAAGTCACATATTCCATTCACTGTGCGTAGCCGCAGATAAGAAGCACATTCTGTTTAGTGTGCAAAGTTGCGTATTAGGAGAACATTCTGTTTACTGTGCAAAGTGTAAAATATCAAAGTCACATATTCCATTCACTGTGCGTAGCCGCAGATAAGAAGCACATTCTGTTTAGTGTGCAAAGTTGCATATTAGGAAAACATTCTGTTAACTGTGCAAAGTGTAAAATATCAAAGTCACATATTCCATTCACTGTGCGTAGCCGCAGATAAGAAGCACATTCTGTTTAGTGTGCAAAGTTGCATATTAGAAGAACATTCTGTTAACTGTGCAAACTGTAAAATATCAAAGTCACATATTCCATTCACTGTGCGTAGCCGCAGATAAGAAGCACATTCTGTTTAGTGTGCAAAGTTGCATATTAGGAGAACATTCTGTTTACTGTGCAAAGTTGCAGATTAGCAGCACATATTCCGTGTAATATGAAGAAGGCGGGTAAAAAGGGACGGGGAAGTGGACGTGATCCTGATAGTTCAGGGCGCGGGTCAGGACGCGTAGAAACTGTGCCTGGTGCCAGAGCACAAGACAGAAAGACATCCACCATACCTAGCTTCATGTCTCAGTTTACAGGGCGTCGCAGGACATCACTCTCGAGGTCAGACCACTGCGAACAGGTGGTCGGTTGGATTTCAGCTGATACTGCTTCCAGTCGGTTAAGCACCACCCTGTCTTCCACCAAGTCCACTCTCAGTAGCCAAGAGTCTGGTCAACATAATCCTCACCCTGATCATCCTTCCTCCCACCATAGAGGATATGGTCAAAGAAGTGATCCCACACTGGGATATAGTGAGGAGCTCGTCTCATCACCAATCCTTAATTTGAACCTCTCTCCAAGCACGCTTGCAGAGGAACATGACATCTTGTGCCCTGATTCACAACCTCTAGAGGGTACCCAATCACAAGAAGATGACAGAGGGGAACGGCATTTAAGGTCAAAGGAAGTGGATGATGATGATGATGAGACACAGTTGCCATTAAATCAACCACTATTACTGTCTCAAGACCTTGATGAGGAGGATGATATACAGTTGTCAATGACTGAGTATGTGGTGGGATCAAGACATGAGGAGGATGATCAGAGTGAGGAAGTGGAGGAGGACTTGGTGGACGATGAGGTGACTGACCCCACCTGGGAAGGTGTAGAGCCGAGCGATGACAGCAGTCCTGAGGGTGAGCCATCTGCAGCACCGCAATAGGCTGGAAGAGGCAGTGGTGTGGCTACAGAAAGAAGGCGGACCGCACCAAACCGGCCCGCAAATGTTCCACGGAGCACCCCCTTGCGTAAATCTCCCTTGCCAAGGGGTAGGTGTTCCGCGGTATGGCGTTTTTTTAAGGAAAGTGCGGACGACAAAAGAATTGTAGTTTGCAACCTGTGCCACACCAGAATGAGCCGAGGCATGAACACTAGAAACCTCACCACCACCAGCATGATCCGACACATGACATCCAAGCACCGTAATAAGTGGGAGGAACGCCCGGATCGCCAATCTGTGTCTGCAGGCCACACCACTGCCTCCTCTTCCCCTGTTTTCGGTGCCGGCCAATCGCCTGTCGAAGGCGCAGGCCCGCATACCTCCCGCCCTGCACCTGTACCATCTGAAGCACCATCAGTGACCACATCCACTTCCCTGTCCCAGCACAGCGTCCAAATGTCGTTACCCCAGGCATTTGAGCGCAAGCAAAAATACCCAGCCACCCACCCACGGATTACTGGGTGATCACCCTTCTGGACCCCCGTTACAAAGAGAATTTCTCATCTCTCATTCCTCCGGTGGAGAGGACAAGCAAAATGGTGCAATACCAGAAGGTTCTTGTTGAAAAATTGCTCCAAAATTTTCCATCTGACAACGCTGGCGGCAAAGTACGTGCTACCTTGGCCAACCGAGAAGGGGAGAAAAGGGGAGCACACAGCAGTTCCGACAAAGGCAGGGCAACACTCTCCAAGGCGTGGGACACCTTCATGACACCCCGCCAGCACCCTCACCCTGATGCGCAGCCTAGTGTCACAAGGAGGGAAAAGTTTTGGAAGATGGTGAAGGAGTACGTAGCAGACCGTGTCAGCGTCCTCAATGATCCCTCTGTGCCTTACAACTACTGGGTGTCCAAGCTGGACACGTGGTATGAACTGGCACTCTACGCCTTGGAGGTGCTGGCCTGCCCTGCCGCCAGCGTTCTGTCTGAGCGGGTATTTAGTGCTGCTGGTGGCATCATAACAGATAAGCGTATCCGCCTTTCCACCGAAAATGCTGATAGGTTGACACTTATAAAAATGAACAAGGCCTGGATTTCCCCTGACTTCTCCACTCCACTGGAGGAAAGCCCCGGGGGAACATAAACTCACTTTATATATGTTATTTACAATGATGGGAATACTCTGTATTCCCATTCACCCCTTCCACCCAAAAAACGGGTATATGGTTGACTCTCTTCCATATGCCCAGTGATATAATTTTTATATAGGGCCAGCTCACCAGCGGGCCCAGTGATATAATTTTTATATAGGGCCAGCTCACCAGCGGGCCCTGTTTGACAACTTTTTGTATAGGTCAGCTCACCAGCGGGCCTTCTCATATAATGTTTTATTGGGTCAGCTCTCTAGCGGGCCCTCTCATATAATGTTTTATAGCGTCAGCTCACTAGCGGGCCTTCGCATATAATGTTTAGGATGGTCAGCTCCGCAGCAGACCCTCACCCATAATGTTTTAGATGGTCGGCTCAGCGCACGTTTCCCTCTTAATCATGGCCCCAGTTCAGAAAAATCGAGGAAATTTTTGGGAGAATTTGTATCTGCGCATGTTTCCCTCTTAATCCTGGCCTCAGTTCAGAAAAATCGAGGAAATTTTTGGGAGAATTTGCCTCTGCGCACGTTTCCCTCTTAATCATGGCCTCAGTTCAGAAAAATCGAGGAAATTTTTGGGAGAATTTGCCTCTGCGCACGTTTCCCTCTTAATCATGGCCTCAGTTCAGAAAAATTGAGGAAATTTTTGGGAGAATTTGCCTCTGCGCACGTTTCCCTCTTAATCATGGCCCCAGTTCAGAAAAAACGATGAAATTTTTTGCAGAATTTGCAGATGATATACAAGTAAATATACAGCAAATACTGTTTGGTAACAATTTTTCGCCTAAAGTCGTTTTTATCTTCCTTTTGTGTGTTTTACGGTCAGTCTGTAAAAATGGCGTACTACGGGCGAAACATCGTTCCCAGCAGCGATGCTGGAGTCCAAGATGCATCCAGACATCCTCCCTATGCTGTCCCTGAACCATTTCTGTGGTGTTTCCATCATTTTCTGCCCTTTTCTTATGGACCAGGCACCCTCCCCTCATCAGAGCAGGGGGTGCCTGGTGTAATGCTCGAGTCCTCCCATTGACTTCAATGGGGCTCGGGTGCTCGGCCGAGCACTCGAGCCTCCGGGGGCGCTCGGTCAGATCACCCGAACACCCGAGCATTGGGGTGCTCGATCATCACTAATGGGGTTCAAGTCAGATTACTGTGATGGCCACTGTAGAATCTTCCAGGACTTCTTCTGCAACCAGGCCTTGGTGGAATTTGAGGTATGCTTGGGATCTTTGTCCTGTTGGTAGGTCCATTGATGCCCAACTTCAGCTTCCTCACAGATGGCATGACGTTTTCTCCTAGGATTTCCTGATGCTTCAATGAATCCATCTTGCCTTCCACACACTGAAGTTTTCCAGTGCCAGAGGATGCAAAGCAACCCCAGAGCATCACTGAGCCCACACTATGCTTAACTGTAAGCAGAGCGTTCTTTTCAGCATATGCTTCATTCTTCTTCCTCCAGACATACCGCTGATCCATCGGGCCAAAAAGTTCCAGTTTTGTTTTATAGTTCCACAGCAAATTTATTTGATTTTGATCATATTGGATCTGACTTTACTTGTGCTTTTGGGTCAGTATTGGTGTCTTGGAATTCTGGCATAGAAAACTTCTGTGTTTAGTACACGCCTTTCTGTGCTCACTGAAACCTCAGTGTCTGTTGCCACCAAGTCTTGCTGCAGGTCTTTTGCAGTCACTCGAGAGTTTTTCTCAACCTGCCTTCTCAGAAATCTGGTAGCAACTGTTGATAGCTTCCTTTCGTTGCCCCATTCCAGGTAATGTAACCACTGTTCCTTTAACTTTGAACTTGTGAACTATGCTTCCAATGGTGTCTCTAAGAACACTTGTATCCTGTTCCTTGTTTGTGAAGAGTGATGATCTCTTCTCTTAACTTTTTGGACCATTCTTTTGATTTAGCCATATTTCTAACATGCAGTCAAAAGTGACACTCAAAAAACCCCTTGCAAGTTCAGGCATTTCATGTGTTCCAGCTCAATCACACCTGGTGCAACTAATGAAGCCCTTGATTAGTTGCATCAGGTGTGCTTGAGGCAACATCTGTTTTGCATTTTTGTGCTGTTGTGAGGGATTCTATACAGGGGTTTGAATAATTTTGAGACTGGAGAAGTCATTATATGTTGCATTTTCAGTTGAATATGGGGAAGCCACTTGAAGCATTTGTTGCATTGAGCTATTTCAATTGATTTTGTTTGATCTTTTCACTGCAACCAGCTGGAAGTCTGTAAATTTTGACAATAAACCTGACTTGCAATGGGGGTTGAATAATTTTGATTACAACTGTAAATATATATCAGACTGTTGTATGAAGTGCTCCTCCCTGTGGAAGTCCTTCTGTTAAACAAATTCAGTCTTGAGGTATAAAAGCTTGTGCAATGCCTTGCTTCTCAATGTGTCACACACCCCTATGGTCCTCAGTGGGTTAAGAATGGGGCTGATATATAATGGCAAATGCTTAGAAAAGAAGAACAAAACATTTGCAATATAAGCATCAAAGAAAAACACCCACTGCAATCAATGGGAATTTTTCCATTTACACATAATGCATATGTTTTGTATCCATTTACTAAACATCTGCTGCATTGAGTTCTGCTTCCACTTCAATGGTAAAAAAGCATTTATATCTAAATATATGAAGTCTGAATGCATGTATCTCTTAAAGGGATAGTAATGTTTCATAATAAAAGCAGCTATAATTAATCATCATAGTAGTTGGACTTTGGAGAGCGTTATTCCAATTCTGTCAGAGTTGTAGTTCAAGAGTAATTCAATGACAAAGTCTCCCCCTCCCGCCCCTTTTACTGATGTAACACTGCTCAGCCACAGCAGAAGGGAGGTGCCCAGGTAGATTGCAGAGAGGGACAATCTTCAATTAAGATAAGGGAAAAACCTGAAAAGCTTGTCAAGGGGGGGCAGGGCTTTCATTGTTTTCACTGTAAGAAGATTGTCCCCTGCTGTTACCTGTCTGGTCTTACAACCAGATTCCACATCTGAGAAGAGATGGCTTACACTAGGTAAAAAGGGCAGGAGAGGAAACATTGCTTATGAATATCTCTTAAACCATAAAGGTTTGAGAGATAAGACTTATATCATTCTTCGTGTTTTTTTAATGATTACAAAATAAAATAAAGTTAAAACGAAGTATTACTATCCCTTTAAGTACACTAAAATATTAGCTGAAGTAGGACAACATCCTATATTCCCAGTACTGTTTGGATTAGCTTAGTTCATGCTTTCATTGGAGGCTAAGACTGGTAATGTAAGTGTGAACATTACTATAGCTGGCTGCACTTCAGTCCCAACTACTGTTTGTGACACAGAAATGCTCCTAGCCTATACCATAAACACTAGCTATATAACAGGCCAGTACAGGATTTTTTTGTAACAGCATATAAACTGTCTAAAGAATTATTTAAGTGGACATTATAGCAATATATACTGTTAAATAAACCAGGAACAGGTATCTAGTCTACAGGAAATAGGATCTTGCTACTCTCTCCTGGAACTCAACATGAGGATTGTGCTTTAATTCAGAATGGGGGTGTTTTTGTACTCCTCAGCCTCATAACTATGGCCTGAGAAGGGATATAAAATACTATGAGGTCACCTTGTTAAAGGGATCGTAATACTTCGTTTTAACTTTATTTTATTTTGTAGGCATTAAAAAAACATGAAGAGTGATATAAGTCTTACTTCTCAAACCTTTATGTTTTGAGAGATATTCACAAGCAAAATTTCCCCTCCCACCCCTTTTACCTAGTGTAAGCAATCTCTTCTCAGATGTGGAATGCAGTCCATAGACCAGACAGATAACAGCAGGGGACAATCTTCTTACAATGAAATCCCTGCCCCCCTTGACAAGTTTTTCAGGTTTTTCCCTTATCTTAATTGAAGATTGTCCCTCTCTGCAGTCTACCTGGGCACCTCCGTTCTGATCTGGCTGAGCAGTGTTACATCAGTAAAAGGGGTGGGAGGGGGACACTTTGTCATTGAATTACTCTTGAACTACAACTCTGACAGAATTGAAATAACACTCTCCAAAGTCCAACTACTATGATGATTAATTATAGCTGCTTTAATTATGAAACATTACTATCCCTTTAAATAAAATTTCCCACGTTGAACATAATGACCCCTATCCCTCTACCATCTACCTGTTATGATGGGTAAAAGCAATATCTAAAATTATTTTGTGTGTCCATGGGAGAATGTAGTCAAAATAAGTTTTAAAGCGGTCTTTCACACCACCCATAGTTAAAAAATACTCTCTATGACAACCCAGCCTTTTGCCCAGCAACCCGAGAGTCTATTTCTAAGTGTTATGGGCCACCCTTATAGCCTTGAAAATGGGATGTTGCAAGGAAAAGGTCATTAACACTTTACATGCCATTTAGGTGGGAAGAGCGTTGCTCAGCAATGTGCTGCCCATCCCTTTGGAACTCAAGGGGTTTCAGTTGTTGATTTTTTTAAAGTAATTAAAAAAGTCTTAACAGTAAATCAGTTAATACAGTCAGCAAAAGGACCATCTGCATTTAGCAGTAATTACTAAATCAGTATGTTGCGATATACCGTATACCTACAAAATGAATACATTTTAATTTAAGAAAATTTCAGTTGTTGATCGGCAATTGCTCTTAGAGATGGCATCAAAATATGTAAGAACTCTCAGCTCAGGAGTGGCAAAAGACACAACTGTTATTGCACGATGGAAGAGATATCCTGCCAAGATGCAGCAGAGGCCCAGCTGGTAAGGCTGAGCGTTGCCAACATGGAAGCAACCATATAACATCCTTTTGTCATTACAGAATCAGAAAAAAATGTTGTGTAGACTGAATATGATTTTTTAAACTCTATCCTTTTTGCTACAAATATTACTGTTCCTAATCCTAACTCCTTTCCCTGCAAAATTGCTGTATTAGGTACTAGGGTGAATTAATTTATTCCAGTGAGGTAAAATTCATATCTTATTACAATATGTCTTACTAAGGAGCACATTTGTAATATTATCTGGAATCATTTGTAAGAATAGCTATAATTTGGAGATCTTTCTCTCACTGGAAAGACACATCTCATACTATTACATTATGCCTATAAGAAACCTGTCATGACAGGGGTCATTTGGCATAAAAATAGGAAACCTTTACAGAAACTCTAACACATCAAAATGAAATTGGTTAATATATCTTTAAATATCATGTACTTACCACTTAAATACATCTGTAGTTAACATTTGTACAAATGTTGTTTTATGTTAAATCCCTAAATGTAATTCTTAATGCATGTGTAAACTGTACTATTCAGTCACCATTTGTCTGCAAGGGCAAAGACAATTAATGTATTGAAATGGAATATATATAAAGAAACTGAGAAATATTACAAAACCTGTCATGAAGTACAGATATAATCATGGATTTTTTTTTGGTGTTAATGTATCTTTAAAAAATCCTTGGATATTTTACTTACTAGTAAGGAATGTACTTCAGTTTCATGGGCAAAAACTAAAACAAAGTACTGAGAAAACATAGCATGTGTATAAAAGGAAAGGTGAAGCAGTTCTGATGCAAAAGCAGACATTAAGGATGATGTACAAAGAACTGGGCTAATTCTGGAGCAAACCATCTACACCATAGGGGGCAAATAAAACTACCCATTAATGAAAATGGTACGATTAGCCCCCTTGAATGCTAGAAAGGTTTCCAGAAGTTTGCAAAGCACTGCACTGAGACCTCTCTAGCATTCGATGAGATAAAAGTAGCTAAAGTAGCAGTAAACTTTTCTTTTATAAAAACCTAGATGTTATAAAGCTATTCCTGCTGAGTAAAACAAGGGTACTCCATCTGCTGTCAGTTTTACTCAAATGTTATTACAGTTCAGATATTCAGGAGGTGAATTACAGCATGTATACTTCCTGAAAGTTCTGACAGTATGACTCAGCAGTTTCTATCACATTCAATGGAGAACTGTTTGCCAGTGACTTTCCTCTCAAACAGAATGTAACAGAATAACTAACTGAAATCTGAGGACACTGTTAATGTAAAAAAAAACAGTATTAACTTGAAATTTGCATCTCTCCTCAGTGGGGGTAACCTTGTATTACTCAACAGGAAAAGCCCTACATATTTCTACTGCTCCTTTAACTCAATGGGAATTTGGGGGATTTTTACCTGCACCCTATTGTGAATTTGTACAGTATTACTACAGCACTTAGTAATCAGTCTCATTAACCCCTTAATGACCAGGGGTGTGTGCACACCTCTCTGGTCCTTAAATGTTTAATTACTGCAATGTATAGGGGGCATATTTACTGTGTGAACACAGTCTTACCCAGATGCCAATGCTGCTATGATCATACACAAACATCAACCTATACTTCGTATCCTGTGCAGTACAGTGTCAACCACTTGATTGCCAGTGATGAAAAACAATCTGTTCCCACACCTCTGGTACACTCTAAAACTCTTATTCTTCAGGCTAAAGAGGTGCAATTCTGGAATAAACCAACTTAACCATAGAGGAGAAAAGAAAGTTTGCAGTGATTTAAATTGGGTTTTAACCCATTGCATGCTAGATGTCTATTGCTTTTGCAAGATGTTGGAGACCTCTTTAATATTCCTGAAATTTAACAGCCTCATTTCCATTAATGGGAATTTACAGAATTTTCATTACAGCCCTAGGGTACATTTGGTTTGCTCCAGAAATGTACCTCTTCAGCACTGATGATCCAAAGGGATAATGTCAGACTCCATTTCTACAGGCGGGCCTAATGAAGGCAGCGACCTGGCTGTGCCATTGTATGCCCTACCCAAGAGGAAAGCAACCTGTGAACCTCCAGTTATCGTTGGACTACAACTTAGATAGTCATTAGATGACTCGGGATGGCAGTTGTAATCTAACAACAGAAGGAGGACCATGGGTTACCAGCCACTCCATTATGAAACTACTCCTTTTATTTTGACACAATGTAAATCAATGTGTTGGATAACTTCATGGGATTAAATGGTGCAAGGTCTCCAGCTCATTGCTTCATAATGTAATGGTGAACTCTCTAGCATTCAGTGGGTTAAAAGTCCCACTTAAATCAAAGTAGGTTTTTATTTGTGCCTTATGATGCAGTTAGTTTGCACCTGAATTGCGTCAGTTCCTCACAGTACACAGCCTCACAATATATAGCTGCAGACATCATGTACACTCACACTGTAGTCACACCAATGTCATGGACAGGGGCAGATTATAGGGGAATACCAGCCCCGGCACTTTTTTTTTAAAGCAGCCCAGTAGCTGCACAGACGTCCCTATCAACGCCCCCTTGTGGTCCCTGTGTGGCATGGGAGAGCTCTGCATTAACCCTTTGAGTGCCAGAGGGTGCGCAACGCATTTCAAAGCAATGCGTTGCGTACCCCTCTGGCACTCAAAGGGTTAACAAGGAACGCGAAGGCTGTCTCAGAGAGTGCCTGTGGTAACATAGACCTCTCCTTCAAAATACAGTGGGACGGTGAGGTGAGATCCTCTGATCTCCCCCACTGGCCCATGATCTAGCGGCCCACTGGGGGATGCCAGATCCCCGGATAGGACAATCCACCCATAGTCATGGATATGCTCAGTATGTTCCTGTCAGCTTGTCTACCTAATTAGCTAGCCTCACATGATAAGCAGACTCATATACCATGAGCTGAGCTGCACATTTTTCCCACTATAAATGCAATTACATTATGGTTGTATGTATATGTAACAGTCCCATTGCCTGGGATAATGCTTTGGGCAGTAAGTGAAATTGCCCATCAGTCAAAGTTGTCAAACAGTGAGTTCAAAGAGTTCCAAGATATGCAGATTTTAATCAGCAGATTAGGGGTAAGCATCTTGAACCTTTCTGACTACTAATGGAATTATGTTATTCGTGAGGATCATGGGTACTGTAGTCAAGGAACAATATAATTTGCTTCTTCTATAATTACTCTAGTTTCTAAGCTTTGCTGAGTCATGAATAATCTTGAAAACTTTACAATAATGTTTGATACATCTGTAACACAAAGTTGTAGTATACATCAGAGAAGAGTTCTGGTGCAAACCAATAACACTATAGAGGGTACAAATAAAAATGTCCAATTTACTTCACCCTTGGAGACCAGAGGGTTGTGCAGTGCACTGCACACACATTTCGCATTTAAACTGCATACTGCAAAGAGGTCTTCACATCATTATAAAGCAATGTGTTGGGGCCTCTGTAGTGTTCAAGTGGTTAAACCCCCCATTTTAATGACATAGTAATAAATGCATCTGCTTTGTGCCAGATTTACTCCATGGGGGAGATGGACTAACAAGAGATAAATATGTGGTAAAGTGATTTCACTTCTCCACTTCCTGTGTTATTCTATAGAACCTATGCACTAAGAGCGGAATGCAGGAAACACGCGCATGAGCAATTTCCAGTATGAAAACCATTAGCGAATATGTTTGCACAAAAAAATCAAGATTAGAAATCAGCTGTGCATATTTTTTTGTGTGGGCATGGTTAGAATTAATAAATCTGTCTGAGTGGAATAGCAGATGTGGCCAATGCAGTAAGTGCTTTTTCGAACGATTTTATACGTCTGTGTAGTGTTGCTGTAAAAGCTAATTTTTTATGCACAATTCTGGTTACCACCCAGCCGGTATTTTACCGGCAGGCTGGTAAAAAATTGGCTTCTGTCCAATGTTAAGTCTATGGAGGGAATGCCATGGCTGGTATTTTTTTTAAGAAAAGGTGGCAACCCTATGCACAATTCAAGAAGCATTCAGTACAAGGCTTCCTGCATTAGAACATGTGCAATATCTATCTGCACATTAAGAATGCTTTCAGCGCATGAGCATGTTCCTTGCCTTCCACCCTAAGATCCCTATCGTTTGAGAGGTCTTCGTGCATAGGCTCCATAGAATAACATAGGACTGGAGAAGAAAACAATGGAGAAGTTATCTCAGCTTTATCACCTCTTTATCACACCTTAGTATATCTCCCCCCAGTTCTCCTTATTAACCCTTTGAGGGCCAAAGGGGTAAGAAACGCATTGCAAAGCAAAGAAATGTGCGCATGCGCTGAAAGCATCTTTAATGTGCAGATAGATACCTCCCTGGCACTCAGAGGGTTAAGGTCTGCATTAAACAGTAAGTGATAACTTTATCACTGGTTAATCTACAAGTTTCCCCATGGACTTCAGCAAGAATCTGTGTGAGATAAAACCAGTGACAACATGTATTACTTTCTATGTAATCTAGGCCTAAATCAGACCCACAATAATTTGGTCATTTAAGATAATTTGCTTCTGTCTGATAATAAAAACATGATCCTGTATTAAAAGGATAAATCTACTTGTTGTACGCCACAACATGATACGTCAAAGTCAAATTAAACATTTTGCTATTGCTATCCAAACTTAAGAGATGTTCTGGTAAACATCACCACATCTGGCTCACAGCCTATGTGACATTTGTATGACCTCTGTTTATTCATTTTAAATACTGGGCCTCACAGGTGCGCATTTTACAATGGTGTTCTAGCCTAGAAATAGTCTAAAGGAATTCCTATATTCCCACAAATCTGAAAAACATTGGGCCTCAAGCCCGCAGTAAAAATGAAACATAAATAAATGTGGACTACATTATAATGTATGATTTAACCCCTTGAATGTCAGATAGGTCTCCAATGCCAGAGAGGTCTCCAACTCATTGTTTCACATCCAATGGGTTAACACATAAATGGCATGTTTCCATATTTGAAGATTATGTATGGAAATGGGATTAAAGACATCTAGATTCATGCATTGATTTTGGATGGAAGCCAGGAGGTGAAAGATGCATGAACTCAGGGCTGGATTTATATCAGAGGCTCCCCTAGGCAATAAAATCTTCATACAGCCAGCCCCACCCTTGATCACACTACCAAGCTTCCTATAACACCACCCCCATACCAATTCCCTGTTGTTTGCCAGGGGAAATACCCTTAACTTATTATATAATGAAAGGGCTGGATTCCATTTCAGTTGATCATTTTACCACTAGTTTTAATTACACATTTCAAAGACTTCAGTAGGAATCTGTGAGATAATGCCACTGAAAACAAATACCGCCTGCAATGTAATCACACCCCAAATCCTATATAATAATTCGCTAAGTTGTGTGTAACGCCCGACATGCGCAGTAGACACTGCTGCGCGTGCGGCAGTCATGCACAGTACAGACTGCCCGTGCCGCGGCTGATACAGAGCTGGGCACTCCGAAGGAGCGTCCAGCTCTGTATCAGCAGTGGCGCGGGCAGTTTCTACTGCGCGTGACTGCCCCGCGACCGGCTGCCAGAGGCACTGTGGCCCGTGTAACGGGCTGTTCAACTAGTTAGTGTATAAACTGTTTATTACATTACAAATGCATTATTTAGTAAAAAAAAATCAGCCACTATAAACCTGGAGTGGCTCTCTGGGGCAGTGGAGAATGTTGTTGTGCTTGTCATGCCTAAAATTCAGCATAGTGAGCATGGCCAGCAAGGCTGAGGTAATTCTCAGGGGTCTATTCAATAGATTAACACTATTCCAGCACTCTTCAAAGTGTTTGTGCTTTTTATTTAATAACCGATTAGTATACGCACTTAGCTCTTATACCTTCATACCAGATTAGTGGCTGATTTTTGTTCATGCAGCCAAACATCACATTGTTACGCACATGTAGCCACTACTCAGGTCTGAAGGTAAGAGAGGAAAAGGAAGCATCTCCCTGAATTTTGTTTTTACAAACATTGTCCATGTGAGGCTCTACAACAACAAAATACATTATTATGTATATGCTTGTGTGTGAGTTTATATGTGTCTGTGTGTGTATGTGTGTGTATGTGTGTGCATGTGTAAGTGTGCATGTCTGGTCGGATTAGTAAATTCCCCTTTAATACATTTTCCTATACTGTCTAAAGTAATTAGCCTAATATGATGGCTTTTTAATTTAATAGGTGTAATTTGTTATTCCAGCGGTGTACAACTCCAATCCTCAAGGGCCACTAATTGTTCACTCTTCCTAGTTGAACAGTTTATATAATCAAAGTGAGTGGCACACATCCACTCCATAAAAAATCTAATGAACTCTTTAACAGTTTCTAAATGGAGTTATAAAAAAATGTATATTTCATATGCTTCAAACTAACATCCATAAAATGCTTTCTTTGATGCTAGATTCCAATAATAAGATAATTAACATATTTTTTTCTATAACATTTGTACAATGTCATGCTCATTGTATGCAGCCACTGTTTCATTAATTTTGTTTCTACTTCTTTTAATACTTGACAAGGAATGTAATTAACTTATTAACTCCTTAAGGATCAGAGGGGTGTACAAAACATTGCATCCAATGGGTTAAATAATAGCCTTAATGGAAGAAAGACTCACAGCGCTAATACACCATAAATATGTATATATATATATATATATATATATATATATATATATATATATATAAATATAAGTGGTAAATAATATAAATGAGATTAAGATACCAAGTGAATACGAAATGAGAAGCAGCAAGGAAAGTGAGGAGTCTCCAAATCCCAAAGAAAACCTAGAACCGAAGTAAAAGAAAAAACAATCCTGTTCTAATCCATACAGATTGCCAAGAAATTATAAACCCTGGGTAAAGTATATATTATACCTATGTGGTAATTTATTTCAAACCAATGAGGGTTTTGTAGCATAATTTGTCAAAAGTATGTTTAAACACACTTACCACACCAAGGTACCCCATTAAGGGCCTGTAAATGGGCTGATACAGGGACATTGAGATTGCTCTGTCCTCACCTACAATTCCGAATGTGGATGTGGCCAGCACATCTAAAGTACCCCTCAAAATTTGGAGAGCTAGGCAGCTGCTTACTCTGCCTACTGGGAAATCCATCCTTAAAGATAAAGTGCTTAACCCTCTTCTACTGAAAAAGGATGTTCCCTTTACTCTGACAATTTACAGACATTATGGCAAAATCATGTCTGATACTTTTTAAGTTTGCTTAAACCCTTAGATGCTAGCAACATCTCCAATGGATTGTGAAACTATGTATAAGAGATGTCTCTATCATCTTATAGGTTAAAAAAACAAGGGCCCCTCACAAAGCATATATAGTATTAGCTTGGGGAATTGTTGAATGATAGAATTTATTTTTACAGATTTATTTCTAGATTATTCAATTAAATGTAAGTCCAACAGTGGTATAAATATGCTATTTTGAATCAATACCATAAGGGTCTGATGTTAAAGAAAATTCCTGATTATAAAAAATATATATTTTGCTGCGGACATCAAGGGGACACCTATTGCTAAGAAATTATTAATTCAATTTTTCTTATAAACCAAGTGCAGTTTTTGGTTTCAGGGGGCAAATGTAAGAATTGGCCAGTGCAGGTCCTGTGGTATTAGCCTCTAACGCCAGTAGCTGCAATTCAGAGTATGAAATGCAGCGTAGGAGCTCTATGGTGCATGCCGGAGGACAGTTTCCACCATCGTTAGAACTTTAATGTCAACATACCACTTATGCCTGTCCCACAGCATGTGCTACAAATTACACTATTTCTTTTATATCTGGTTTAATGTGTGTGTGTGTGTGTTAATAAGTTATAAAAGGTGTATGGTAAAGGTACACTTTTAAAGTGCCAACAGACTACCCCATAGTCCTTAGCTTGGCACAAACAGCATTAAGAGGAGGAATTATCATGTACATAGCTTAGTAAACTGAGGTTGGGGAGTGGTAGGAACAAAAGACCATGAATACGCTGCAGTAAAAAATACAGACTTGCTTTGTAATTTCTGTCGAATGAAGAATCTACCAGTAGACAATACCCTTGTTTTGGTATTTGCGAAAATTTCTTCAAAATATATACTTTTTCATATGAATTGATATCCAAATACCTCTCTTGCATTCAAAGTATTAAGAATATATGTGCTTAAAGGCAAGCAGCACTCTATAAAGTGGAGTAATATGGGCCAAATCATATGTATTATAGGGGGAAAATAAAATTCCATTGAATTAAAGGAGAACTAACTCTCCCTAGTAATACCCCCCACACTGGCTGTAAAATCATAATAGCCCCTGTGATGTTTCCTCTTGTGAATGTGTTCAAGAGAAAACATCTTCATGACATCCAGGAGTGAATGAAAATGTTATCTCTTGGCAAAAGGTAAAAGGACAAAATTCATAAGGGTCATTAGAATTTAATGTCTACAGTGTAGATAAGTAGTGGATGTTAATAGGAGATCTGAGTTCTCCTTTAAATTGGGCTTTTAACCCCCTGAATGTTACAAAGATCACAATGCATTGTGAACATGTCTAGCATTTAACCCTTCGAGTGCCAGAAAGGAATCCTGCATTGCAATGCAATGCATTGGATACCACTCTAGCACTTCAAGAGTTAATGGATTATAAGCTACATTTTGATCAATGAGAATTTGGGGAATATTTAAAAGTTAACAAAATAAATACATATATCAAGTGTAATTCAGAATTCATAGTGTACAGTATTAAATGCCCATGTGAAAAAATATATATAGGACGAACTAAACGTAGACTAAAAGATAGGTTCTTAGAGCACAGAAGAGCCATTCTAAATAAAGACAAAAAATACCCACTTGCAGTGCATCATCAAAAATACCATCATTCGCCTATAGAGGGTACTATACTACTACCTTTAGAATCGGTGTAGTATGGTCAGGGACTTGGAGATAGGTTAAAGGGATAGTAATACTTCATTTTATCTTTATTTTATTTTGTAGGCATTAAAAAAACATGAAGAAAGAAATAAGTCTTATCTCTCAAACCTTTATGGTTTGAGAGATATTCACAAGCAAAGTTTCCCCCTCCCGCCCCTTTTACCTAGTGTAAGCCATCTCTTCTCAGATGTGGAATGCAGTCCATAAACCAGACGGATAACAGAAGGGGACAATCTTCTTCCTATCAGAACAATGAAAGTCCTGCCCCCCTTGACAAGCATTTCAGGTTTTTCCCTTATCTTAATTGAAGATTGTCCCTCTCTGCAGTCTACCTGGGCACCTCCCTTCTGATCTGGCTGAGCAGTGTTATATCAGTAAAAGGGGCGGGAGGGGGATACTTTGTCATTGAATTACTCTTGAACTACAACTCTGAAAGAATTGAAATAACAGCCTCCAAGGTCCAAATACTATGATGATTAATTAGAGCTGCTTTTATTATGAAACATTACTATCCCTTTAACCCCTTAAGGACCGGGAAAATCTGAGTTTGATTTGACTTAAGGACCGGAGCAATTTTGACTTTTTTGACTATGTCTTTGTTCAACCATATTTTCTCTTTAATTCCTTTTGTGCACCCACATAAATTATATACTGTTTTTTTAAGCACAAGTAGGGCTTTCTTTTGATACCACAATTATATGAATACCTCATTGTTTAATTTGATTAAAATAGAAAAAAAGAGGAAAAAAATTGAAAAAAACAACATTTTGCTTACATTTTTCTGTCAGGATTTGCATACTATTAGTTAATGGGAAAAAAAATACCCCTAAATATATTAATTTGCTTCTCCTGAATATAAGAATACCCCATATGCCTAGTATTTTAGTCCTTTACTCACATTTACAAGGTAAATATTACAAGATGGCTGCCGTTATTTCCAACTTGTGATTTCTCAACAATTGGCATGTGAGCATCATAGCTTAGCTGACGGTGCCAGAACCAAAAATGTCCCACAAAGGTATATGTTTCTGAAAACTACACAACATAAGGTAAATAATCAGGAGAATTTTGGAGTTTTTCATGCAGCTATTTTTCCAGAAAAAAAATTCAAAATTGTGGTAATATTTTGTTTTTTTGCAGTTTTCACACTTACATTTCAATACTACTGTTGATATCAAGCACATGATAGGTGAAGATTTTTAAAAATGCATTGTTTAGTGTTCAGCTCCTTCTTCTGAGTACGGCAATACCCCATATGCATAGGTTTCTCAAGGTTTGGGGGAGCTACGGGGCCCAAATTGGAACATGCGCGTTTCCAGTTTCACACTTTGAATTTTCACAGCTTGCATCACTGGTGCCATGTCTCATTTGGGGCTGTGTAACAGTGCTCCACTCTAAGATTTCCCCCCAAAAGTATATATTTTTGGAACGTAGACACCCCAGGCTTTCATTTTATGTATGTTTTCAATTTTTTTTACGCAGCCATTTTACCACCAATCGCTCGTAAATCTTGACGTAAGTTAAAAAAACAGCGTTTTTCACACTTGCACTTCAATGTTGATGTGAATTTCAAGCACATGATAGGTGAAGATTTTTAAAAATGCATTGTTTAGTGTTCAGCTCCTTCTTCTGAGTACAGCAATACCCCATATGCATAGGTTTCTCAAGGTTTGGGAGAGCTACGGGGCCCAAATTGGAACATGCGCGTTTCCAGTTTCACACTTTGAATTTTCACAGCTTGCATCACTGGTGCCATGTCTCATTTGGGGCTGTGTAACAGTGCTCCACTCTAAGATTTCCCCCCAAAAGTATATATTTTTGGAAAGTAGACACCCCAGGCTTTCATTTTATGTATGTTTTCAATTTTTTTACGCAGCCATTTTACCACCAATCGCTCGTAAATCTTGACGTAAGTTAAAAAAACAGCGTTTTTCACGCTTGCACTTCAATGTTGATGTGAATTTCAAGCACATGATAGGTGAAGACTTTTAAAAATGCATTGTTTAGTGTTCAACTCCTTCTTCTGAGTACGGCAATACCCCATATGCATAGGTTTCTCAAGGTTTGGGAGAGCTACGGGGCCCAAATTGGAACATGCGCGTTTCCAGTTTCACACTTTGAATTTTCACAGCTTGCATCACTGGTGCCATGTCTCATTTGGGGCTGTGTAACAGTGCTCCACTCTAAGATTTCCCCCAAAAAGTATATATTTTTGGAAAGTAGACACCCCAGGCTTTCATTTTATGTATGTTTTCAATTTTTTTACGCAGCCATTTTACCAACAATCGCTCGTAAATCTTGACGTAAGTTAAAAAAACAGCGTTTTTCACACTTGCACTTCAATGTTGATGTGAATTTCAAGCACATGATAGGTGAAGATTTTTAAAAATGCATTGTTTAGTGTTCAGCTCCTTCTTCTGAGTACGGCAATACCCCATATGCATAGGTTTCTCAAGGTTTGGGAGAGCTACGGGGCCCAAATTGGAACATGCGCGTTTCCAGTTTCACACTTTGAATTTTCACAGCTTGCATCACTGGTGCCATGTCTCATTTGGGGCTGTGTAACAGTGCTCCACTCTAAGATTTTCCCCCAAAAGTATATATTTTTGGAAAGTAGACACCCCAGGCTTTCATTTTATGCATGTTTTCAATTTTTTTACGCAGCCATTTTACCACCAATCGCTCGTAAATCTTGACGTAAGTTAAAAAAACAGCGTTTTTCACACTTGCACTTCAATGTTGATGTGAATTTCAAGCACATGATAGTTGAAGATTTTTAAAAATGCATTGTTTAGTGTTCAGCTCCTTCTTCTGAGTACGGCAATACCCCATATGCATAGGTTTCTCAAGGTTTGGGAGAGCTACGGGGCCCAAATTGGAACATGCGCGTTTCCAGTTTCACACTTTGAATTTTCACAGCTTGCATCACTGGTGCCATGTCTCATTTGGGGCTGTGTAACAGTACTCCACTCTAAGATTTTCCCCCAAAAGTATATATTTTTGGAAAGTAGACACCCCAGGCTTTCATTTTATGTATGTTTTCAATTTTTTTACGCAGCCATTTTACCACCAATCGCCCGTAAATCTTGACGTAAGTTAAAAAAACAGCGTTTTTCACACTTGCACTTCAATGTTGATGTGAATTTCAAGCACATGATAGGTGAAGATTTTTAAAAATGCATTGTTTAGTGTTCAGCTCCTTCTTCTGAGTACGGCAATACCCCATATGCTTAGGTTTCTCAAGGTTTGGGGGAGCTACGGGGCCCAATTTTGAACAAATATTGAATTTTCACATCTTGGTTAACTGATGCCATTACTCATTTTGGGCTATGTTCCAGTGCTGCACTTTATAATTTCCCCCCAAAAGTGTATATTTTTGGAATGTAGACACCCCCAGCTTTCATTTTAGGTGTGTTTTCAAATTTTTTACACGGCCATTTTACCACCACTTTCTCATAAACTTGACGTAAGTAAAAAAACAGCGTTTTTCACACTTTGCCTTCAATGTTGATGTGAATTTCAAGCACAGAATAGGTGAAGATTTTATAAACTGAATTGATTAGTGTTCAGCTCCTTCTTCTGAGTACGGCAATACCCCATATGCATAGCTTTCTCATGGTTTGGGGGAGCTACGGGGGCCAAATTGGAACATGTGCGTTTCCAGGTTCACACTTTGAATCTTCACAGCTTGCGTTACTGGTGCCATGTCTCATTTGGGGCTGTGTAACAGTGCTCTTTTTTTAAGATTTCCCCCCAAAAGTGTATATTTTTGGAAAGTAGACACCCCAGGCTCTCGTTTTAGGTGTGTTTTCCAATTTTATACACAGCCATTTTACCACCAATCCTGTGAAAATTTGACGTAAGTAAAAAAAATTCAGCATTTTTCACACTTTGCCTTCAATGTTGATGTGAATTTCAAGCACAGAATAGGTGAAGATTTTATAAACTGAATTGATTAGTGTTCAGCTCCTTCTTCTGAGTACGGCAATACCCCATATGCATAGCTTTCTCATGGTTTGGGGGAGCTACGGGGGCCAAATTGGAACATGCGCGTTTCCAGGTTCACACTTTGAATCTTCACAGCTTGCGTTACTGGTGCCATGTCTCATTTGGGGCTGTGTAACAGTGCTCTTTTTTTAAGATTTCCCCCCAAAAGTGTATATTTTTGGAAAGTAGACACCCCAGGCTCTCGTTTTAGGTGTGTTTTCCAATTTTATACACTGCCATTTTACCACCAATCCTGTGAAAATTTGACGTAAGTAAAAAAAATTCAGCATTTTTCACACTTTGCCTTCAATGTTGATGTGAATTTCAAGCACAGAATAGGTGAAGATTTTATAAACTGAATTGATTAGTGTTCAGCTCCTTCTTCTGAGTACGGCAATACCCCATATGCATAGCTTTCTCATGGTTTGGGGGAGCTACGGGGGCCAAATTGGAACATGCGCGTTTCCAGGTTCACACTTTGAATTTTCACAGCTTGCGTTACTGGTGCCATGTCTCATTTGGGGCTGTGTAACAGTGCTCTTTTTTAAGATTTCCCCCCAAAAGTGTATATTTTTGGAAAGTAGACACCCCAGGCTCTCGTTTTAGGTGTGTTTTCCAATTTTATACACAGCCATTTTACCACCAATCCCTCGTAAACCATGACGTAAGTAAAAAAAAACAAACAGCATTTTTCACACTTAGGGTTGGCGGCAGTATACTGGGCTGCATACAAATTGGTCTGGGAAACAATTTCACCTAAAATGTCTTCCCCCAAAAACAAATCAAAAAAATTATCATGGGTAAATCCTTCCACATGAATTTGAATCCCTGGGTTGCCTGTGAATTCTGAGATTTGTGGGCATAAATTGATACCCATTCATTAGGATCCGGAGTGGCAGGTGTTGGGGCATTTCTTTGGGCAGGTCTTTTGGCAGGTCTTTGGGCAGATCTTTTGGCAGGTGCTGGGGCAGTTGCCAGGGCAGCTCTTGGGGCAGCACTTGGGGCATTTCTTTGGTAGGTCTTTGGGCAGATCTTTTGGCAGGTGCTGGGGCAGTTGCCAGGACAGCTCTTGGGGCAGTGCGTCTTTTCTTGACAGAAGGCCCAGCGTCATCACTAGAGCTGCTCTCACTTTCTGAAAACTGCGCTATGTCAAAATCTGACGCAGTGTCTGTTGCCTCAGACTCAGACGCCAAAAAGGCATATGCCTCTTCAACGCTGTACCTGCGCTGCATTTTGCCCACTAAAAAAACTTTTTTTTTTCTTACGCTATCCCTAAACCTAAATCTAACCCTAAAACTTACCCTAGCCTACGTATATCCTGAACCTATCTAACCCAAATGAACTACCTATCTAAACTGCACTTATTATATATATATATATATATATATATATTTTTATTTTTTTATTTTTTTTTTTTGGGGGGGGGTTTGGGTTTTTTTTTTTTTTTTTTTTTTCTTACGCTATCCCTAAACCTAAATCTAACCCTAAAACTTACCCTAACCTACGTATATCCTGAACCTACCTAACCCAAGTGAACTACCTATCTAAACTGCACTTATTATATATATATATTTTTTTTTTTGGGGGGGGGTTTGGGGGTTTTTAGGTTTTTTATTTTTCTTACGCTATCCCTAAACCTAAATCTAACCCTAAAACTTACCCTAACCTACGTATATCCTGAACCTACCTAACCCAAGTGAACTACCTATCTAACTACCTATCTAAACTGCACTTATTATATATATTTTTTTTTTTTTGGGGGGGGGGGTTTGGGGGTTTTTGGGTTTTTTATTTTTCTTACGCTATCCCTAAACCTAAATCTAACCCTAAAACTTACCCTAGCCTACGTATATCCTGAACCTATCTAACCCAAATGAACTACCTATCTAAACTGCACTTATTATATATATATATATTTTTTTTTTTTTTTTTTTTGGGGGGGGGGTTTGGGTTTTTTTTTTTTTGTTTTTTTTTTTCTTACGCTATCCCTAAACCTAAATCTAACCCTAAAACTTACCCTAACCTACGTATATCCTGAACCTACCTAACCCAAGTGAACTACCTATCTAAACTGCACTTATTATATATATATTTTTTTTTTTTTGGGGGGGGGTTTGGGGGTTTTTGGGTTTTTTATTTTTCTTACGCTATCCCTAAACCTAAATCTAACCCTAAAACTTACCCTAACCTACGTATATCCTGAACCTACCTAACCCAATTGAACTACCTATCTAAACTGCGCTTATTATATATATATTTTTTTTTGGGGGGGGGTTTGGTTTTTTTTTTTTTTCCCCTAAACCTAAATCTATCCCTAAAACTTTCCCTAACACACGTCTACACTAAACCTACCCAACTACCTACCAAAATACCTAAACTATATTTATTATTAAAAAAAAAAAAAAAAAAAAATTAAAAATTTAAAAAAAAATTAACATTTTTTTTAAAAATCTAAAAAAATTCAAGGGGGATGGGGGGTGTCCCACAGATCAGAAAACACTGATCTGCAGCAAATTGATCACTCCAAGAGTGATCAGATGGGGGGGCACTTATTGATCACTGCAGAACAGTGATCAAAGGGTTAATTTTCTTTATTTAAACTTTTTTTTTACTTTTTTTTTTACAGGCACACTGGAACACCATCTCCCTCTGTCTCTCTCCACCTCAGCAGTATGCAAGGTGGAGGGAGGCAGAGAGATCTGACAGGGACAGTATTTACAAATACTGTCCCTGTCATTCAGGTTTTGCAACATGTGATTCGCTTTTGAAGCGAATCGCATGTTGCAAAAATGTTTCTGCCGCTTGTTACTAAGTGTCCCGATACCGGGACACTTAGTAACAAGCGGCTTGAACTCTTCCATCGCTCCGTGCGGCCGCGATGGAAGAGTTTAACCCTTGACGTACCAGGACCGTCAAGGGTCGTTGGATCACATTTACCCTTGACGGTCCTGGTACGCCAAGGGTCGCTAAGGGGTTAAAGAGATTGAATCAAAGGGAGATGTTTTGGATCTTTTGTTGTGATACCATGTGTCCTAATGGACACAATGATAGACTAGATGTCTCTACCTTTGTTAAATGTCTCCAGCTTTGACACAGTCCTCTGACTTTTTTACTTTAGCTTTATTTTTATATTTATTCACTTTTTTCTTTATATATTATATTATTATTTTATATATATTTTTTGTATTTCTATTTTTATTATTTTTTTTACATTTTTTTACATTTTTTATTTCATTTATTTATTTTTTAGTACATAAGTTATTCGTGTTTATTCTCATTATTATTGTTATTTATTTTCATTATTTGTTCCTTTTTCTTCTTACTTTTATTTTAATGTTTACTGTGTACGATCCACTCCATATATTTGCTGTTTCAGGAGATCCATTTAATATAGTATTTTCTTGACTTATCTAATAAGCTTATGTTGGTATTTCTAATAATAGATACTGTTGAATGCTGTCAGCCTGATCAAAAAACATCAAAAAACATCAAGAAATATTTTATTTAGATATTATTATACCTGTGGACTATGTAAGATTGCTTATATCGTTTTTAGTCTATATAGGGTTAAATTGAGGCCGTGTCTGGATACATAATGATGACGTCAGTAACAATTAACTAATTGATCATCTGAGTATAAAAAGGGACCGCTAGACCTGGCTAGTATTATAAACTCTCAGAGGAAGTATCAACACTGATACAAAACACGTTGGAGGACGATATCCTGACTGCATGTTTTAAATACATTTGTATCAAATATTAAGAGATTTTTGAGTGGAAAAAGTTACTGTGCTGTCAAATTACTCAAGACGGGAGGTGCTAAAACCATCACAGAGCTTTGAGCTGAGACGATTTGATCTCCAATAAAGAATCCACCTAAATAGCCGGTAATATCACAATTTACTCCCAATATCAAGATGGGGAAGACAGAAATAACTGAATCATATGGTATCGATCTAAGATCTCTTCCCGTGTCAAGGAGATAAAGTTAAGAGCAGAGGCGTAACTAGAAGCCACCGGGCCCTGGTGCAAGAATTGCCATGGCCCCCCACCCCCGACCACATTGGCCCCCTCATCCACATTACCCCTTTCACAATGCCCCCTCCATCTCCACATTGCCCCTTCCACAATGCCCCCTTCATCTTCACAATGCCCCCCTTCATCTCCACATTGCCCCTTCCACAATGCCCCCTTCATCTCCACAATGCCCCTTCCACAATGCCCCCCTTCATTTCCACATTGCCCCTTCCACAATGCTCCCATCTTCACATTTCCCCTTTATCTCCACAATGCCCCTACCTCCAGTCCCTGGTGGTCTAGCGGATTGTCTTTACAGATCTGTGCCTCCTTCGGCACAGATCTCTGTGACTGGAGCGCCCGCTCGCTGCTCTAGTAATGCAGAGGCTGGGAGATTATGTTATCTCCCAGCTCTCTGTATTACTAGAGAGGCGCGCTGAGTGGGAGATCAGCTGAGGACTGCTGCGGGCGAAGGGGGTCGCAGGGGGCGGCCGGGCCCCTTAGTGACGGGCCCGGTCGCAGGTGCGACGGCTGCGACCCCTATTGTTACGCCACTGGTTAAGAGATGGCTAACAGATATCCAGCTAAAACACGGACCCGAGGAGACGTATTGTGATTAACTCTGACAGCACCTGCCCACTGTATACAATCATTGCAAGTAACTCTCATACAAGTCCCTCATTAGAAATCATGCTCGCTATTTGATCTTTTAGTGAATTCACATTTTTTTATGTCTATATAGCGCTATCCTATATAATAATTCGCTAAGTTGTGTGTAACGCCCGACATGCGCAGTAGACACTGCTGCGCGTGCGGCAGTCATGAGCAGTACAGACTGCCCGCGCTGCGGCTGATACAAAGCTGGGCACTCCGAAGGAGCGTCCAGCTCTGTATCAGCAGTGGCGCGGGCAGTCTCTACTGCGCGTGACTGCCCCGCGACCGGCTGCCAGAGGCATTGTGGCCCGTGTAACGGGCTGTTCAACTAGTATATAATATTCCGAGTGCATATTATCAGGAACATTGTGTTTCCCTGTTGTAATAAATTATATATATTTGTATTTTTTCACCAGAAATATTCGCTCTCCCTATTTTTGTTTACTTTGTCCTATTTTTTATTCTGTCCACTATCAGAATCTTAGGGATAGTAGCATTGTTTTCTTGGGTGATGTTTGTATTTTTATAGGTGGGATTGGTCGTTGGCGCCTTTTCTCTATATATGTTGGTTTGGTAATTAGGAAGTGAATTAGTGTATGATTACTTTCTGAAAGTTTTAACTGACAGGAAGTAACTCAGCAGTTTCTAGCACATTCTGTTGAATACTATTTGTGATTGACTTTCCTCTCAAATAGAATGCAACAGAATAACTAATTGGAATTTGACCACTAGAGGACACTGTTAATGATAAAAGGGATAGTAATACTTCGTTTTATCTTTATTTTATTTTGTAGGCATTAAAAAAACATGAAGAACGATATAAGTCTTATCTCTCAAGCCTTTTTGGTTGAAGAGATATTCACAAACAAAATATCCCCCCCCCCGTTCAGCCAGTTCAGAAAGGAGGTGCCCAGGTAGACTGCAGAGAAGGACAATCTTCAATTAAGATAAGGGAAAAAGCTGAAAAACCTGTCAAGGGGGAAAGGGCTTTCATTGTTTTCATGCACAGAAGATTGTCCCCTGATGTTATCTGTCTGGTCTTACAACCAGATTCACATCTAAGAAGAGATGGCTTACACTAGGAAAAAAGGGGAGGGAAGGGGAAACTTTGCTTGTGAATATCTCTTAAACCATAAAGGTTTGAGAGAAAAGACTTATATCGTTCTTCATGTTTTTTTAATGCCTACAAAATAAAATAAAGTTAAAACGAAGTATTACTATCCCTTTAACAAATGGATTTAAACTGTAATAACTCTAGAAATATGCATCTCTCAGCAGTGGGAATTCTCTTATTTAACTCAAAAGGAAAAGCCCTACAATACATATATTTTTCAGAAAACATTTTACTGCTCCGTTAAGCAGTATTATTCTAAAAAAAAAACAACCTAGCTTGCGAACAGGTGTAAGAACCCTTATACTACATCAGGGCTATCCAAGTTCAGTCCACAAGGGCCACTAACAGGCCAGGATTTAAAGATTTCCCTGATTAAGCACAGTTGAGTCAGTCAAAATTAATGAGACACTGATTAACTCACCTGTGCTTAATCAGTGAAATCCTTGAATCCTGGCCTGTTGGTGGCCCTTGAGGGCTGAACTTGGACAGCCCTGTACTACATATTGGCTTGAAGTAGTCTGCTTCCTAAACTGCCTGCATGGAAATTACTGGTTATATAATTCCTCACTGTTGTATTCATGGGTATATTGTGTTGTGCTCATCTACTCTAACAGTTTTTGTCTTTATTGTGGTGGGCTTTATGATATCTCTTGTACAGTATAAACCACTGTCCTTCTGATCTATGGAATTATAGAGAGGATTTCAAGTCCATTAGAAGGATTTAATCAAATTGTATAGAAAATTATGACACAAAACGAATTGTGATTATGACTGTACTTTTAATACTTGTCTACTCGAGATGTCTCCAACACATTGCAAAGCAATGAAATACTTATGACAGGAAAAGTTCTGTTGCAGCTAAAATCTTTGTATTGTTTCTAAAAAGCTGTGATGCTCTTAATTTGTAGAATTAATGGGTTAAAACAACCTTAGTCCATATATATATATGGTGATGTTATTAAATTACACATTCATTTTTTCCCCTGTGTAATAAATTCCCACCTCGCAAAATAAATCTGTTTTCGTGTTTCAGTCTACATGATGCTGTGATCAACAAGAGCTTTTGGTCTAGCTTAAGGCAGGAGCACTCAACCCCGTCCTTAGCCGCTCAACCCCCCCCAAAAAAAAAAAAAAAAATAAGCAGGTTTTCTGGAACCTCTAACATGAATAAGTGAGGAGATTCACAATCAATCAGTGGTTCAATATGTAAATCAGTCAGTGGTTCAATCAATATGAAGGGTCTGCCTGAGTTAACAGCATTTGCTAGTGTTTAATTGAGGAGATCCTGAAAACCTGCGCTATTTTGATAACATCATCATATAAATAGAAAACAAGAAAACGGATTTAGTTTACAAGGTGGCTATTTATTAATTAAACAAGGGAAAGCATTCATCATTTATTAACATTGCCATATATATTGACTAAGGTTGTTTAAACACTTTTACCCTTTGAGTGCCAGAGAGGTATCCGATGCCATGCAAAACAATGCGTTGGATACCTCTCTGGCATTCAAAGGATTAATGCACTTTAAAAGCCATGCTACAAATTAGGAGTATCACAACGTTAACCCCTTAACGACCCTTGATGTGCCAGGATCACCACAACGGTACCGGCACTTAACTCCTTAACGACTGGCTGTGAGGCAGTTAAGGATCGTGTAGCTTTTATTCTTTTTGCTAAATGGATTCCTGATTCCTGAATTCCATGACGTGCTAGGACCGTCATGAGTCCTTAACGGAAGTTTATCGATGACATTCCTGGCACATCATGGATCCTTAAGGAGTTAAGGACAAGTGACAGTCCTGGTGGCATGTCATGGAATTCTGGGATGGCAGCGCGGCATGCCCAGAATCTACTAAGCAAAAGAAAAAAAAAAATTCTGTGGTCCTTAATGGCCACCTGTACGCCTGTTTCTTATGGTAACTAAATATCTAACCCCTTGTGTGCTGTGAAGCAGTGTGTTGGAGACATCACTAACAGACAAGAGGTCAATCACAATCATAATCACAATTTGTTTTGCGTTGCAATTTTCAATACAAATGTTTAAAATTCTAGACGATTTTAAATATTTCATTGGGTCAGAAAGCTAGAGAGATAATGAGGCCCACCTTAACAACAACAGACCATTACTAGAGTAGATGAGCTCAACATAATACATGAAAACAAACTCATGAACTATAACAAGGTTTGCAATACTTTGTAGACCTCACTAGCATTCAAGGGGTTAAAAGTCAAATTTAAACATATATGATGCATTGCGTTCACCCCAAAATGTCTCCGCTTTTCTTATGTGCATAAGGATTTAAGCTATATAAAGGCACCATTTTTATAGAGCATTTCATTTGTATTTAAAGGGATAGTAATGTTTCACAAAAACAGCCGCTCCAATTAATCTTCATAGTATTTGAGCCATAGAGAATGCTATTTCAATACTGTCAGAGTTGTAGTTCAAGAGTAATTGAATGATAAAGTATCCCCCTCCCGTCCCTTTTACCTAGTGTAAGCCATCTCTTCTCAGATGTGGAATCTGGTTGCTAGACCAGACAGCTCACAGCAAGGGGCAATCTTCTTCCTATGAGAACAGTGAAAGCCCTGCCCCCCTTGACAAGCTTTTCAGGTTTTTCCCTTATCTTAATTGAAGATTGTCCCCCTCTGCAATCTACCTGGGCACCTCCCTTCTGCTCTGGCTGAGCAGTGTTACATCAGTAAAAGGGGCGGGAGGGGGATACTTTATCATTCAATTACTCTTGAACTATAACTCTGACAGAATTGAAATAACACTCTCTTAGGTCCATATACTATGATGATTAATGAGAGCTGATTTTATTATGAACCATTACTATCCCTTTAATTTAGAGATATCCAGTTAGTTTCTGTTGAACAAAAGAATTATAAACCTTCAACGTCTCTCATCCGGTACAAGCTGGGTTTTTTGAGCAGACTACTTATTGGGACCGAGATGATTCATAATATGTCAGTCTATGTTACAGCTCATTGAAAACTGATGAAGACATTAAAAGATTTCTTCTTTATGATTTAAAATAGAAATGAGTCTGCTTTTGTCATTCGTATAGTAATTTGATTTGAAACTGTTCTTTTTTTATTGCCAGGAGTGTGCTGTTTATAGGATTCGGATGCAGTATAAGACATACAGCTTTTTTCTGAACATCAAGGGTAAGCTATTCCTTCATTCCTTCATCATTTGGAAATAAGGAGTCATAGGTTCCACTGAAAATATCTTCACTGTGCTTCCCTTTCTCCTTTCTCTCAGCCAAAAGCAATAATGGAGATAAAAAAATAGAAGAAAAGAAGCTAGATAAGAACTCTTGGCTCTGAGATTTCTGGAAAATTGGCTTATTTTTTTTAAACTGTTTAGTCTGCAAACACACTTAACATATCTAGCATTGGAGAGATTTTATAAAATACAAAGCAGTGCGACACATTTTTGGCTGTTCCGGTTAACGTTTCTTAAACAGTTTACCCAAAAACAACATAATATAAAACAGTATATTGTGCAATATGCTTATGCATACTATTTGTTAGTATATTATCCTTCCCAAATTTAACAACTCTACTCATAAAAAATTAGTTCCTGTAACCAACGCAGGGCCAGATTTCCCAGTAGGCAGGCTAGGGGACTTTATGGAATGTTAGGTTTTGAAAGACATCTTAACTGTGCTGAGCACACATACATTTAAAGTTATGGATGTAACTAGAGCAATCCTAGTGGTCTATAACCAGACATCCCTTTCTGGTCTATAATGGGCTTTTTTTTTTTTTTTTTTTTTACCAGTTTACATATCCCTTTATTGTTCATCATTTAACCCCTTGGATACTAGAGTGGAGACCTCTCTAGCATCCAAAGGGGTCAACATATTTCTTCTATGCTATAGGAGAAAGGTATATTTGGTGCCAGGCAATAATGGATACAGTTGTGGGTTTATATAAGGGTAAGCATCGCTATGGGTGGGGATGCCTTGAATAGGGATGACTGATATTTAAAGGGATAATAATACTTCAAAATTACTATCCCTTATATTGAAGCCCTTGAAAAACTGAATTAAATGCCACCAGCGGCATCTCTCAAACCTTTATGGTTTGCGAGATAGCCGCTTTTAAACTTCGCTCCCCCCTGCCTCTCCGCTGACGTCATCATTCTTGCTTCAGCAGGGAAATCCGGTCCCGGGACCAGCGGAGGCTCTTTAGCACAGCCGAGATCTCATTATGGAAAACAAGATTCTTCACTAAAACGGTCTTCTACGTGTGCTTGGTTACCAAGCACACGTAGAAGACCGTTTTAGTAAAGGATCATTTCTTCTATAACGAGATCTGGCTCTGCTGAAGAGCCCTGCTGCAGCAAGAACGCTGACATCAGAAGAGAGGCAGGGGAGAGCGAAGTTTAAAAGCGGCTATCTCGCAAATCATAAAGGTTTGAGAGATGCCGCTGGTGGCATTTAATTCAGGTTTTTCAAGGGCTTCAATATAAGGGATAGTAATTTTGAAGTATTACTATCCCTTTAAATCTGGCCCATTTATTTATGATTGGTCTGTTAACAAAGAATGGAGCATGCACAAGAGGTCATAATGTAATATGTTGTTCAACCATGTCTTGTAAACAGGATAGTGCACCATTTGCAAATCAGCTTCCCTGGGGCTGCATTGAAAGCTTTGTTGTATCAATGGGGGAGCAGAACAGGTATCAGAAAAGAGACCCTACCAGTGCACTACTAATGAAACCTCCAGAAGAAACTGAACTGCAAGACAAGAAACAATTATATTCTTGTAGTTCAGTGTCCTGCCTTGGGCAATGTTGTTCCAGTTGAGCCTCTGCTTCAGACTTCAAAGCCCAACAGAGAGTGAGAGCTACATACTTCAGGGTTACATTCCAACCAAGGAGGTCAGTTTTTTGACCCCACAGATAGCTGTTAGGAGCTGTTTCTGGGCTACACAATGCAGCCCCATTTCACTAAGTTTGCCCACGTATGAGCAGGCTGTAAAAAGCATAACTGTCCTTTAATATTAAAATACCTCTGACAGGTAATTAAACCTTTTGAGTGCATTCACACTGCTCTGATACCCCTCCTGGACAAGAGCACAGTGGAAGCCATATGCAAAATCCAAGAGTGGATTCCTGTTGTTTTAAATTGGGCTTTCACCCCCTTGACAACTAGAGAGTCTCAATGTAACCCTTTGTGTGCCAGAAGGGTGGGAAACACATTGCAAATCAATGGGTCTCTCAGTACCCTGCCACTCATATGGTTAAATCACTGATAATTTTTAGTTAATTCTTTTTGTGCAGTAGGTTTGTTGAAGTTTTTATTTTGTACATATGAGTGAGTTATTTCAATGTTTAGCACTTGGGAATGTGCAGCACTTGGGAATACACAGGCTATGCAGCACATGGGAATACACAGCACATGGGAATACACAGCACATGGGAATATGCAGCACATGGGAATACACAGCATATGGGAATATGCAGCACATGGGAATACACAGCACATGGCAATACACAGCACATGGGAATATGCAGCACATGGGAATACACAGCAAATGGGAATATGCAGCACATGGGAATACACAGCACATGGGAATATGCAGCACATGGGAATACACAGCACATGGGAATATGCAGCACATGGGAATACACAGCACATGGGAATATGCAGCACATGGGAATATGCAGCACATGGGAATATGCAGCATATGGGAACACACAGTGCTCGGTAATGTACAGCACTAGAATGTGTTAGGTGAAATCCCTTGACTAGAAAACATAAAACCTGTGGATGTTTAGAACATTGTCTCTCTGTGCTGGAAACTTAGTATCAAAAGGGATATTAGATTATATTGTGATGTTTATGTGACTGGCTTGTACAGTCTGGTTTACTATGGCAATATAATTTGTGTTTGTATAGTGTGGCATTAAAACAGAAAATTAATTGTTTAACACCCCCACCCCATCTTTTAATGGTTAAAAATAATGATGATGAGCCTATAATACACAGCCACCAGGTGCAATATGTTGAACAGTACATGTCAATCCAAATCTTTCATCAGCATAAACTGTAAAAGAGAATAAGAACGGCCAGATTTCCATCCCAGGTGCCAATGGTAATGCTCAAACTCCTAATATGACCCCCACCCCCAGTCCCATACACTGTTTCCTGGCTCAGTAAATACCCTTGGCCGATAACAAACAAGAACAAATAACGCTTTAAAACTTTGGTTGCTAGGCAGATCTCCAGTGCATTGCTCCACAATGTGTCAGAGATCTTTCTAGCATCCATGGAGTTAAATAAGGAGTTACCCATTATTTATCTACTCCAATTAACTGCTTCTTTAGTCTCTAAATTGGTGCCACTTCTACCAGGAGGGCATAGGGAGAAATCCTGCTTGTCTTCTGTGTGTTCATACAGTCATTCCTTGGAACTTCATCCCAAAGAGGACTCGTGCTGTGACCAGCCGTAGGCCAATTACATGATTTGCATCATAAAGGGTGTGTGTGGCTTAATTGGGTAGGTTGGCTTACCATCATCATGCCATGAAGTCGGCGGGAAGAGGGCTGGAAATGGTTGGAACGGGGTGGGAAGGAGAAGTAGTGGGCAGAGTTTCACAGGAAGCTCACCAGCACTGGAGAAACAGCCTTCATCCCCTGAGGCCCAGTAAATAACTCTAAAATCCAGAGTCTCTGAGGCTGATCTGAGATTTTCCCAGTATGCACATAGTGGTATTTGACATTATTGCATGTTAACCCCTTCCCGTCCACTGACGTGCCAGGACTGTCATGGCTGTCCAGCACTTAAGAACCAGTGACAGTTCTGGAGCGCTGTGAGTAATAACGGGGACTGAAACTGATCGATCCAAGACCGGAGACATGCCTTTCAGTCCCTCGTTCGGTGTGCCGGCACACGTGATCAGTCACGTGGCCCAGCACATAAAAGTTTTCAATCTGGTCCTTAAAGGACCACACACCCCAGTACCGCTGGTCCTTAAGGGGTTAATGGTTCCTTGAGGACTGATTGGGCCACCACTCGATTAGAGGAAGAAGGGACATTTTGCAGAGAATAAATATTATGGGAACATTAAGGGTTAATATTTACAAAATCTCAGAGTCAGCTCATTCTGAAAGTTCCCAGGTATGAGCACTGATTCACAATTAGGGATGGGTGAAAATTTTCGCCTCAAACTGAAATCGGAATTACTGCGAAAAGTGCAGTTTTTTTGCTTTTTTTCCGCCTTTTCCGCCCATTTAAATCAATGGGAAGGAATATTTCTCCACCAGACAAAAGTTTTCTACAGCCATATAAAAGGCTGTCAGGCTCTCACAGCAGCCATTCTGTGTTTGTGAGAGGAGAGAGCAGCATGTTTTTGAACTAGAGGAGATAGGCAAATAAAGGGGAATTGAAGTTTAGTTGAGGGAGCCCTTTAGGTAGGACATTTGTTCTCTGTATTAGGGGAGTCTGGGGGCACTCTAGGGGATAAGAAGGGAGGAAGGAGGTTGTCCCCCAAATACTCCAAAATTCCATGTGATTGACAGGCAAGACACAGGCAACCTATTTGCTTGCTGATCTTGCTGTTATTGTCCCTGTGCTAGGTGGGGAAGTCTGGGGAAAGACATTGTTGATTTTCTTTTTCAGTTATAATTTTTTTTTTTGGACAGACTCTGATAAGACAACAGGGTGGACAACTTAAAAAAATAAAATAGATAAAAAAATAAAAAAATAAAAAAGAATAAAAAATGAAATATCTTAGGTGACAGTGACAGTGACAGACAGCTGACTGGGCTTAGGCAAGGCATCATACAGCTCCATCAGTTGTGTTGTGCACTGTAC
Source organism: Rhinophrynus dorsalis (assembly GCA_037306005.1). Classification (NCBI taxonomy): domain Eukaryota; kingdom Metazoa; phylum Chordata; class Amphibia; order Anura; family Rhinophrynidae; genus Rhinophrynus; species Rhinophrynus dorsalis. The sequence continues at coordinate 127,867,718 of CM074720.1, read as the reverse complement.
AGTAAAAAAACACAGTGTAGTTGCAGAATGTCCAGCAAACGCACAAGGGGAAGGGGGAGGGGTGGAGCAGTGTAGGGAAGTGAAAGTAAAGTAGTAGTCCAACAACCTACTGCAACAATGGTTGTTGCAGCGTGTGCAATCAATGATGATGATCCCTTTACTCCAAGTGAGGATGCGGTTTGTCAAGGTCCCAGCAAAACTAGGTACAGCACCACCAGTGCCAGTAGAAATATAGAACCATATAAGAAGAACACTGAAGACGACAACAAGTCACATTCAAGTGTTGATGATGTTGGCAACAGCATAGTAGAGGAAGATGTAGCAGCTGAACTGCCTGCTGCATCAGACAGTGAGACACCAAAACACCTGTCCTCAAAGTAGTAGTGAATTTTGTTATAGTAAAAGTAAAAAGAAATTGTTTGAGACCTCCAAAAGCTTAGAGGAATATAACGGTAGTAGTGGGCAAGAACTGTCAGGTGACGCTGATGCTGCTGACTGCTGAAGATGACCTAATGATGACTGATGATGATGCAGATCTAGAATATATCCCTTAAGCATCTTTCTCTTGTTCAAATACAGATGAAGTTGCGAGTGAGGATGATGACAGGGCTATAAGGTTAGCATAAACTCAAAGGCTGTATCTTCCGTCACTTTTAAGGAGCACTGTGCCTGTCTATAAACTGTTTGAGAAAGCCATTGGAAAGTCTGACCCTGGACAAGTACAGATGTCAAAAAGCACACAGTCACCCTATTAGTCATCCTCAGCATCATTGCCTCTTCAAAGTCCAAGTCCCACTTAGCCACACACACCTGTTTTGAGTACCCAGCAACACAGGTTGTGTTAGATATGACGAGTACCTCTGGTGCTGCTGCTATAAGTGCTGCACCTTTGACACCTAGTAGTAGTGGCAGTAGAATTACATAAACATTCAGCTCCAGTAGTTGTAGTAGTAGCAGAAACCATACATGACAGACAAAGCCAGGACAAATATATTAACAGCAGCAAAGATGAGGAGGTGGAGGACGGATGTGAAGAAGGGTTGCCACCATCTACCCCACTTGGGACCACTGCTATGACCGATAAGTAATATGTGTCAATAATCTGAGAAGGAGGATAGAGTATGACAATGGTAAAAATACATACACAAATCACACCATGCCAGTTCCCCACCACCACCACCACTACAATGCATATCTGCCACATTGTAGGTTGTACTTTATTTTTTTTTTTATTACTTGATATCATCCTGAATATGTGCGAGTGTCACTTAAGCAGGAAGTTAGTGTTGTAGGCAAAGGAAAAATGCATTCTGCATGCTAACACATTTTTCAAGCCATATTTTGCTGTAGGACTCACAACCTTGACTTTCAGCCACTTATTTCTAAACTGTAGCCCTCAGAAGAAGTAATATTACAGTGGGAAATGTAGCACCTACAGGAAATATAGGCAAAAAATGTGTTAAAATAGGCGGAAAATGTGTTAACATAGGCGGAAAATTTGTTAAAATAGGCGAAAAGTAGGACATTTTTTCATAGGTGGAAAGGCAAAATATTTGGCTGGAAAAGCTAAAAATCGTCACGTTTTTGCGAAATTTGTCACGGGAAATTTTTCACACTTTTTGCCCACCCTAGTCACAATGTATTGGAGACCACCACATTTCCTTAGCAGGATTTTTTTGTGAATGAAGTTTGCTAATTTTTTTTTTTTTTTGCATTTGCTTTTGAAAAGAAGAATTTATTTATGTTTAGTGAGAAAACGAGACCACCAGAACTCACCCTCTGTTCTTATTTATTGATGGGGTATACAATACATTGTGTACACTGTGTGAGAAGAAAGACTATTTCTTGCAAAAGTAATCAATGCGGTAAAGGTCAAGTCAATAGCCCGGTTTTAGATTGGAAAAAGGCAAAATTCATCAATTCTTTTGCATAAAGAAATTAATTTGCATTGCTGTTCTCATAGTGAATTTCAGAAATGTTTTATTAGAGCAAAATGTGTTGTAAAGATTATAATTGTTTCTTGCCATGCGTAGCAAATGGAAATAAAGAATTTCACAATAGAAATGAACAGATTCTCTTATCTCATATGTCTATTTTCTTGTACTCTTCAAAACAACATACATATATAGAAGAATTTGTTGTAAAAGAGACAGTAACATTTAATTTTGACTTGGAAGTGCAGAATATATACCGTCAAAATGCATGTCTTTTATTGTCTTTTACTTTTTCATCCCTGTTTCTTAATTATTTTATTCTCTCTTTCAGGGCTTTTCCCTCTAGCTCCCTCTAGTGGGAAGTGCCCTGCCCAGACCGTATCTGCCCAGAAAAGTAGGACTAGTGGTATAAGTTACCAGTATTGCTGCTAAATAAGATATAGGAAGGCTGTCTCTCTCCCTCCAATCCTATGACACTCATAAGGTTAATGTATTTGAGAAGGCAGTAGAGTAACAAGTCTTGGAGGGGCACCAGGCAAATATTTTTTGGTCCCCCTAAGAGAAATATTTTTTTTGCTCAAGCACATGTAGAAGACCTTTTAAGTGGATGATTTCTGACAGTATTGAAATAACACTCTCTATGGCTCAAATACTATGAAGATTAATTGGAGCTATTGTTTTTGTGAAACATAACTATTATTTTAACCCCTTGAATGCTGAAGAAACCTCCCTATCAGTCAAGGGGTTAAATATGTTTAAAAGCCCTATTTAAATTGAAATTCGGGAAATTTTTACATGTCTCATTTGATGCAAATGATTTATTCCAGAAATGATCCTCTTTAGATACCTGAATATGGGCCAAAATAATGTGTAAATCAACCCTTTGAGTCCCTGAAAAGTATCCACAGCATTGCAATCTCAATGCGTGGGTACCTCTCTGGCACTCAAAGGTTTAAATTACCGTAAAATCTCAGGTATAATATGCACCTGTGTATAACACGCAGGTGTATATTATGCCCATGATTTTAGGGGAAAACAAAAGTGCCTATGTATAATACGCATGTATAATATATGTTTTCCCCTCTTAAGAAAAAAAAATTAAGCCTTCCAGATCCCTTCCCTCCCTCCCCCGGCGCTATCCGCTGCTAAAATACCATTTACTTACTTCAAAATTCAAGTCCCCGCATTTTCCCCATTAGCAGGCAACATATAACCCATGTCAATATTCCCTGCGGGCGGCATGCTTCCATTCACCACCCGCTTCCTTCTGGCTATGGTATTGCCCTGTGAGGACCTTCAGATCCTCACAGGGCATTACCATTGGCTGGAGCCAGTAGGTCCTGAAGGAAGCTGGCGGTGAATGGAAGCATGCCACCCGCAGGGAACACTGACATCTGTTATATGTTGCCTGCTAATGGGAAAAATGCAGGGACTTGAACTTTGAAGTAAGTAAACGGTATTTTAGCAGCAGATGGCACCGGGAGAGGGAGGGAAGGGATCTAGCAGGCTTCATTTTTTTTTTTATTAAAAACGCTCGGGTATAATACGCACCCCCCACTTCACATAAGGTGAAGTGGGGTAAAATTGTGTGTATTATACCAGAGATTTTACGGTATACAACTGATAGCCATCATGAGTGATGTGCTTTTCCCGTTGTTTTCTTTGTTGCATTTCTTTTCATTCCCTACAGTATCGTTTGTAGTAACAGGATAACAGATGTAACAACAGGGAGAGCAACAAAGATCATATTTTCCAAGGTGAAAGTACAGTAGAAAGAACACAGCATGCAATTATGTTGATTACATATATATTTTCAAGGCCAAAAAGAAAAAAAGCAATTTTGGAGTAAACCAATTACACCACAGGGACATATAAAAGCTCCTAACATTCCTATTGATTTAAATGGGGCTTTAACTCCATTGAAAGATAGGGAGGCTTCCATAGCAATGCTTCACAATGGATATTAGCATTCAAGGAGTTAAAGGGATAGTAATACTTTATTATTACTATCCACCATATTGTACATATTTGTAAAATAATGTAATAGCCCCCAGGCTCGTAACAGAAGACAAAGTTCCCCCCTCCCTCCCTCTATCCTGAAGTCAGCATTGTGCTGACTGCAGGGATATCCGGTCTGACTTTAATCATGTGGCACTGCAGCAGAGCTGCTATCGCGTTAGTGACAAATAATTATTTCACTGAAACAGTCTTCTCCATGTGCTTGCAAACCAAGCACATGTATCAGACTGGTTCGATGAAATAATTCTTTGTCACTAACAGGATCTCGGCTCAGCTGCAAAGCCGCAAGCCTGTCGTAGGACAGACTTCCCCTGCAGTCAGTACAACGTTGACTTCAGGGAAGGGGGAGGAAGGGGGGGGACTTTGCCTCCGTTTATCTTTCAAACCATAAAGGTTTGAGAGATGAACCTGGGGGTTATTACATTATTTTACAAATATGTACAATATGGGGGATAGTAATAATAAAGTATTACTATGCCTTTAAAAACCCATTTTAAATCCATGGGAAATTGTCTTTATTCCCTACTTTTCAGCTGGTTTACTCCAGATTTACTCCAAATCTTCTTAGTAAATAAGCCTCATTTTATTTTTTTGCATTTTCTTACCCAAGATTGACATAATTCCACAAACCTTTTTTTAATTCCTTGAAAAATCTGGCAACGAGATCTGTCTGCTTTATTTCTCTGATGCCTAATAATAAATGCTGAATTAGTGCTAAGTACCAGTTAAAAGCCCAGCTGTGTTACAACATAAACAGTCAAAATGCATTGTTAATGCAATCAGATAGCCAAATGGAGAGAAATATTATTATATCTGCAGTTTTTAGGCCACAGATGTTGGTGATCCTCTGCAATGCAGTTACTCAGTCAGCATTTGTCATCCTGAAGAGTATACGGAAGGTAATAAATGTCTTACAGTAGCCCTGGGTTTAGGAGAAAAATGTTTGTTTTTCACTTGGCAATAAAATAGTGGAACATTAAATCATGCTAGTCTGAAGGCAAGATCATTATTTTCTTGCGGCCTTGCTTGCAGTATTGCATACTACCCAATATCCCTATCTCTGAATGTGTTGCTTTTTGTAAGAGGAATCTATCATCAGATAGTGCTCCATTTGAAAGGTTTCCCATAGACCTATTGACCTAGGACAATACCTCTCAAGTGTCTCACTTTAGAAGTGATAGTCCCTCTTTGAGACCCAAATCCCTTTGTCCGACCCTGCTATTCCTCTTTTAAAGGGATAGTAATACTTTGTTTTATCTTTATTTTATTTTGTAGGCATTAAAAAAACATGAAGAACGATATACGTCTTATCTCTCAAAACTTTATGGTTTGATCAATATTCACAAGTAATGTTTCCCCTCCCGCCCCCTTTTACCTAGTGTAAGCCATCTCTTCTCAGATGTGGAATGCTGTCAGTAGACCAGATAACAGCAGGGATCAACCTGCTTCCCATGAGAACAATAAAAGCCCTGCTCCCCTTGACAAGCTTTTCAGGTTTTTCCCTTATCTTAATTGAAGATTGTCCCTCTCTGCAATTTACCTGGGCACGTCCCTTCTGCTCTGGCTGAGCAGTGTTACATCAGTAAAAGGGGCGGGAGGGAGATACTTTGTCATTGAATTACTCTTGTACTACAGCTCTGACAGAATTGACTTAACACTCTCCAAAGTCCCAATACTATGATGATTAATTAGAGCTGCTTTTATTATGAAACATTACTATCCCTTAAAGGAGATAAGACTGTGCGGTGTGTATATAAGTGCATCACATTGCTCCACAGCAATAAAACCCACATTCATGTTTGTTTAACAACTTAACGATCACCCATTCGGGTGCATCGGCAGCCACTAAGGACCACAGAGGGTTTTTTTTTTTTATTTATACGATTTGAATTCTGGGATGGCAGCTCAGTGTGCATCCACTCTGCCATCCCAGAATTCCATGGTGTACCAGGACAGGCATGACGGTCCTGACACTTGATGGGTCATTAAGGGGTTAAACTTCACTCTATGTGTGTGTGTGTGTTTATAAATTAGTCTGGGTAAATAAAATACTTTGGACTTGCTCTAAATCATTTATTCCATTACACATGGAGGAGTCAAGAGGTCATGAAATTTCCTACAAATTCTGAGTAACACCCCGCCCACTAGTAATGTCCCTAGCAACCCTACCTAAACCAGTAGTGTCCCTATTTGGCCATTTGAAATGTTGGGCGGTATGTAGCATTACTTGGGCCATTTGTGCAATGTAAAAGTGGAGGATTTCTAGAGCAAACCAGCTGTACAGTTGGAAATAAATAAAGTAAACCCCTACTGAGTTAAATGTGGCTTTTAACACTTTGATTGTTAGAGAGATCTCCAACATGTGTTTCAGTCCTCTCTAACAATCAAGGTTTTAAAAGGCCCCTTTGAAATCAATGTTTTTGTTTCTAAAGGTTTTTGGATTGCCCAGAATTGTTCCATTTTACTTTGTGTATATGGCTTTGTATTTTGGAGGAAATCTGAGCTTCTGAGCTAACCTCCCTAGTATTCAAGGGGTTAAAAGCCCCATTTAACTTTTTGGAGAATTTCATTTGTACCTTATGATACAGGTGGTTTGCTACAGAATTGCTCCATTTTAGCACCTGAATACGAACAAATTTTTTTTTTTAAATGCTTAAGAATTGAAAGCACTTTTTTATATAGGAGCAGGTTGTACTTTATCATCAGTTCCTTAGGAACACTAACACCTCCTAAAAGCAAGCCTCCAACTTACTGTATCATGGTCAGAAAATCCTAATTGCCTAACAGTCCTCATGTCATGTCCACTGGGGAAGCAAGAGAGCAGGAAACTTTGCTTACTGCGCATGACAATCTTATAAAGAACCAGAGGTGTGAGCAACACATTGATTTGCATGGAATTCTGGGATGGAAGCACAGCTGCATGCCAGTCTGAAATCCCAGAATTCAAATAGCTAAAAAAACTAAAAAAAGCTCTGTGATCCTTAACGGCTGCCCACGCTCTGGATTGGGTGGTCTTTATCAGATTAAAGGTTAAAGGGATAGTAATACTTTATTATTACTAATCTCCATAGTGTAGCTCTTTAAAAAATAATTAATTTGCCCCCAGGTTCATCTCTCAAACCTTTATGGTTTGAGAGAAAACTGTAAGCAAAGTTCCCCCCTCCCTCCCCCTTCCCTGAAGTCAGCGTTGTACTGACTGCAGGGGAAGTCTGTCAGACGACAGACTTACAGCTCTGCAGCTGAGCCGAGATTGCATTAGTGAAAATGAATTATTTCACTGAAACGGTCTTCCACATGTGCCTGGTTTGTGCTTGGTTTGTAGAAGACCGCTTCAGTGAAATAATTTTTTTTTACTAAAGCGATCTCAGCTCTGCTGCAGAGCCGCCTGATGAAAATAAGACCAGATATCCCTGCAGTCAGTACAACGGTGACTTCAGGGAAGGGGGAGGGAGAGGGAACTTTTCTTACGGTTTTCTCTCAAACCATAAAGGCTTGAGAGATGAACCTGGGAGCAATTTAATTATTTTTAAAGAGCTACACTATGGGGATTAGTAATAATAAAGTATTACTATCCCTTTAACCTTTAATCTGATAAAGACTGCCCAATCCAGAGAGTGGGCAGCCATTAAGGACCACAAAGCTTTTTATTAAAGTATAACTATCCCTTTAAGTAGGCTCTACACCCCCACAACTTCAGGTTGAAACAACTGTCAGCAGCTGACATTTCCACCTCCATGGATATGCCATCCATAACTGATTGAAAATCAGGACAGAATCCATAGGGGACATTAGGATTTTCTGTCCTTAGTCAGAAAAGTGGGTATAAGAGGTGTTTGTTGTCCTTTAGAGAATGGTTCCAGCTCTTACTGTCATCATCTGACAAGTCTATTTAATAAGCTGGCTCTATGACAGCACCACCCAAATTGCTGTTGAGCTTTATTTATTATGCCATTAGCAACAGTGCTTATAACTCACCATATTTACTTTTGCAGAGATTAATCCCTTTCAGGGACCGTGGCTTTGGGTATATTTTATACCCTGGAGGCCAGACACATTTCAGTATTTACGCTATCCATCTCTTTAGACATGAGTCCCGTAGGTAGCTTTTTACGTAAATATGGAAAATTATATATTGTTTTTGTATTTTTCAGAACAAATTCAGCTTTTCACGGTGTCTAGTGTGAAGTAAATTTTATATTGTGCAACAAGCTATGATGTCATCAGTACAAAAATGTGAAAATGATTTTGCTAATATCATACATTATATATGAAAATCATTTCTGCAGGTTGAGAAAGTTTCAATTATTTTTAAAAGCCCTGAACCCCACACGTTCCAAGAAAACAAATATATATAGTTTTACATACATGACTTGCACAGACTTGCACAGACCCCCAATTAACAGCAGCATTAGAAGGTATTTTCAAGTTTATTAACTAAAATGCACATTCCACTGGTTACATGATAAATTACCTTGTAGCAGCCATATTAGTCCAGTTTTAGCAATGCAAAGATACAGGGCCGGATTTGCCATTAGGCAAAGTAGGCACCTGCCTACAGGTGCACGCCACCGAGTGGCGCCTGCCATTCAGATTTTTTTTTTAAATATACTTTTTTTTGTTTGTTTTTTAAAAACTAGCCACCTCTCTGGCTGCGCTGGCGACACCCACTCCATGTCGCCCTCACATTGCCCCCCCCCCCGTTGTCTATTTCCTACCTCCCCGGCAGGACAGGTCTGTGCCTCCTTTGGCACAGTCTTGTAGGTGCTGAGCTCCCTCGTCGCCTCTTTAGGAATGCAGAGCGCTGGGAGATGACATAATCTCCCAGCGCTCTGCATTCCTGAATAGGAGACCGCGCTGGAGCTCCATCAGGTACAAGACTGTGCCAAAGGAGGCACAGATGACTGATCTCCTACCAGGGTGGTAGGAAATGGACAATGTGGGGGGCAATGTGAGGGCAACATGGAGATGGTGGGGGCAAGTTGGAGCTGATGGGGGGCATTGTGAGGGCAATGTGGAGCTGATGGGGGGCATTGTGAGGGCAATGTGGAGCTGATGGGGGGCATTGTGAGGGCAATGTGGAGCTGATGGGGGCAATATGGAGCTGATGGGGGGCATGCTGAGGGCAATGTGGAACTGATGGGGGCAATATGGAGCTGATGGGGGGCAATGTGAGGGCAATGTGGAGCTGATGGGGGTCAATGTGAAGGCAATATGATATATGGAGATGATGGGGGCAGTATGGAGCTGATGGGGGCAGTGTGAGGGCAATATGGTATATGGAGATGATGGGGGCAAGCTGGAGCTAATGGGGGGGCAATGTGGCGATGATGGGGCAATGTGAGGGCAATATGGAGATGATGGGGGGCAATGTGGAGATTAGGAGCATTGTGGAGTTATCGAGTGCAGATGGCCCACGGGGGGGGGGGGCGCTTCAAATTTCTGTGCCTACAGGCTCCTGAGATGTAAATCCAGCCCTGCAAAGATATAAGTATTTTGGTATTTGGAGACAACTTTTTTATTTGGAGTAACAGTAGATTTAACACAGAGTAAGTGTGGACCTTTCAGGTATCCTGCCGACTCTGCTTCCCCAGAGATCCGACACCTCTCTGTGCCCAAATGAAACAACAAGTCAACAAGGTGCAGACACCCCCCGAGATCAGAGAACTAGCCCTGTAAAGGGATAGTAATGTTTCATAATAAAAGCAGCTTCAATTAATCTTCATAGTATTTGGACCATGGAAAGTGTTATTTCAGTATTGTCAGAGATGTAGTTCAAGAGTAGTTGAATGATAAATTATCCCCCTCCTGCCCCTTTTACTGATGTAAGACTGCTCAGCTCAGAGCAGCAGGGTGGTGTTCAAGTGGATTGCAGAGAGGGACAATCTTCAATTAACATAAGGGAAAAAACTGAAAAACCTGTCAATATCACAGTAAGAAGATTGTCCCTTGCTATGAGCTGTCTGGTCTGTGGACCAGATTCCACATCTGAGGGGAGGTGGCTTACACTAGGTAAAAGGGGCGGGAGGGGGATACTTTATCATTCAATTACTCTTGAACTACAATTCTGACAGTATTGAAATAATACTGTCTATGGCTCAAATACTATGGAGATTAATTGGAGCTGCTGCTTTTGTGAAACATTACTATCCCTTTAAAAAAAGAACAAAATACACCAGCACTGAAAAGTATGTAAAACTTATATGAGAAACAATGAATCTGTAAATAGAAAACTAAAAAGAATAGATAATAATTTATATCTTTTTTTATTGGAAGATGACTAAGGGTACAAATATATGCATAAAAGGTATAAAAGCTATATATAATAATGAAAAACTTCCTAGACACAGAATCAAATAATAAAGGAATCAGAGTCCCAATCAATATCACAATGTATCTCAACACCTAAAGAGTCTGCTGATATCCATAGTTGTCAAGAATTACAAAATATATACACATAACATCAATAATAATTATCTGCACATCGAGAATTTCATATACATATGTATCCATATACAAACATGCAGTAGTAGATCCATCCCTTGACAAAGCATTAGTGCGAAACGCGCTTCTGTGAGATGTGTGTGTTCCTTGCCATACAGTTTGTATGAGAAGACTGAAATGTGTTGGAGCCATCTATAGCATCTAATGGGTTAAATATGTAAACATTAGTACTTCCCTTGATAAAGCACTTAGTGCGAAATGAGCTGCTATCAGATGTGTGTTCCTTTGTATACAGTTTATATCAGGAGACTGAAATGTGTTGGCACCATATATAGCATCTAATGGGTTAAATAGGGAGACATTAGTACTTTGAATAAAATATCCCCATATTACATGTGAGTAAATCTTACTAAAGAATGAATTGTCTGTTATGTATAAAAATAATTGGTGTTAAAATGTTTTTTCTAAGGAGATTTCATTCCTAACAATATAAATGAATTTTATTTTTTCTTCGATCACTCTTTAACAGTAACCCCCACTGTAGTACATCTGTAAAATTGTATAATTGCATTCCATACCATTAATGCCAGGTGTGCTAAGAGCCAAAACACTTTTCTCACTGACAATTAGTGAATTCTGCTCCATTATGTTGGAATGTACAGTAGTTAATATGACCACACAGAGTTTAGTAAATGCAGCTTATTATAGTGATTAGTACTTTTAATAAAATATCCCCCATGCTGCATAGACTTACATTATGACTTTCACTAAATAATAAATTGACAATAAGTGTAAAAACCAAGAGGGAGCGAAAAAAATTCTAAGAAGATTTCATGTTCAACAAGATACATTTCTTTTATTATACTCAAGTCTCTGCTTAATCTCAGTAGAATATAGGCGGAACTTTATAACACTGACCCATTAATGTTATTTCTTTTTTCTAAATTGCAACACTTTCATAACTTTTCTCATTCACTTGGGACTAGATTAGAAATGGCTCCAGAGGGCTTTTTTGCCTTCCTCTGGATCAACAGGGGTGTTTTTGGCATGGGCTGGACTTGATGGACACATGCCTTTTTTCAGCCTTATCTGCTATGTTACTATGTTACAATTAGTGAATTTTGTCTTTTTATATTGGCATGTAGAATTGCACTATTGTTCAAACTCACAGATTTTAATAAATCCAACCTATTAAAAGACTGAATTGGCTCAGTAGGAGTGGAAAAAGAAAGGTGTGTGTGTGTGTAGGGGGGGTGATACCATTTGTTAAGATCAGTACCCCTTTTCTTATTTACTGCTCCAAAAATTTTCTGATTCCATCTAGTCTTGATGCTAAATCAATATTACCCTATGTTCAAATTATGTTAATGAAGTACTATGAGCAATAGGCAAATTTTCACTAGTAGCAACCATTAACCCATTGAGTGACAGAGAGGTGTCAAATGCATGCAAGCTGCTATTCCAATTTTTTTATCTGCCAGTACACAGACTTTCTGGATTAAATTTAGATTATTATTCTGTGTGCCTGTTAATGCAAACATCTATTTGCATACTTTTCCAGTTCCAGGGATTAAACTAAATAACAGAATATAAAAAAACTGAGCTGGGCAAAAAGCAAGGGATAATCCATTAGGACTGGTGGAATTATGCTTGCAACTAAAACAAAGGCAGGGTTTTTTTTATAGCAAGGGCATGAAGGAAGCAGAATTATTGGCCATGGAAGGCTGTGTGTTATCGGATGCTGTAGATACTTCAAAAATATTAGCCAGCTTTCTAACTCAGAAATTCAAGAATTATAACAATATGCTTCAACACAGACAAGATGTTTCTCCAGGGAGATCTACAACTGCCTTTAGGCGTCAGTAAGGTTTTTTACCCTATTGGGTATAATTGCAAATGGCTTCAATAGCGTTTTTTAATTATTTCTTTTATTTTTATTTTCTGTTTGTGTAATTTGTTTTTTTTTTGTTTTTTTTTTGCTTCCTCTGGATCGACAAAGGCAATGTAGGGAATGACGTTAATGCCCACATCTTTTTTTCAACCTCGTCAACTATAAGACTATGTAAAACAATTTATTCTGCATTACTAATTTCAAGCATTTTCACAAACACAAAAACAATATTGAAATGAATAATGTAGTCCTAGCTTCAGTCTCATAAAGTGGCAAGCAATAGATAAATTATTATGAGAATGAAAGTAATAAATATAAACTCTGGGTAGAAAATGTGATTTCTACAATAATGTTATGATTAACATTTTCATTATTGCTTCCTTCCTGGATTCAAATGCCAAATGTTTTGAAGGCAAGTCTATAATGCTTAGACTTTCCTCCTCCAACATATTGTTACAGAATAAGTCAAAGGCACTTCATTATAAAGGAAAATCATCTAAATATATATTTGTCAAATGTTCCTGACATTTTGTATATCATTCAAGCACCATCTGTCTCCTTAATCTTTTCACTACTAAAGGAGACAACTACGATCTTCAGATAGTGAAAGGGATAAAACCTTGCTTGTTTTAAAGTCAAAAGTACAAAGCATTAGGACGGAAATGTTAGTCTGGGGATGTGGGTTTTTCTTTTAAATCACGTCTTGGAACTTCCTGTGGATTTCTCTGTTAATGCTTTTGCATAGCACTGGAATTGTCAAAAGGTTTAAGGTGACCTTGACTTGCATCAGCCATATCAAATGCTGTAGATGTCTATCAGTATTCATCCAGATTATTTTACAGATTTTCTATACCCTTTGAATGCTGGAAAGGTCTCAGCTGCATTGCTTTACAATGCTTTCTCAGATGCATTGCGTTATAATGCTTTGTAGCTCTCTCGCATCCAAAGGAGTAATTAACTCAATATAGTTATGTACTGCAGTAATATTTAACCCCTTGGTTACCACAGGGGTATCTAACATGTTCCTTTATATTACTTAGGATGCCCCTCTGGAACTCAAAGGTTAATGGCATTATAAATTCTACTCTAGCTATTCATGTCTAGCTACCATGCTTGCTGATTGCTACAATGCAATTACTAGATAGGATTCAGTGTAGCAAAAAACTCACAAGAATTATATAAAGGTGATACCTTTTGATGGCTAACTGAGGACATCTTTTTTCTGGAATGCAATTACTAGACATAGATTTATATATTAAGTGCTTATTAGTTATCCTTCCTGTCTCATTTCAGACTCTGTCCCTTTTATACACAGCTCATGACATATTCCACACCTTTCTTATTCAATTTGGTTCACTAACACTTTAGTAGGAGTGGTCTGAATGAACCCCATTCTCACATCTCTAAATTCATGTATGTATATGTTGTATTCAGAGCTCAAAATAGGCCAGTCCTGGTCCAGGCATTAGTTAGAATGGGCATGTGCATCTGATTAAAGGGATAGTACTATTTCGTTTTAACTTTATTTTATTTTGTAGGCATTAAAAAACACGAAGAATGATATGTCTTATCTCTCAAACCTTTATGGTTTATGAGATATTCACAAGCAAACTTTCCCCCTCCCTCCCCTTTTACCTAGTGTAAGCAATCTCTTCTCAGATGTGGAATGCAGTCCATAGACCAGACAGATAACAGCAGGGGACACCCTTATTCCTATGAAAACAATGAAATCCCTGCCCCCTTGACAAGCTTTTCAGGTTTTTCCCTTATCTTAATTGAAGATTGTCCCTCTCTGCAGTCTACCTGGGCACCTCCCTTCTGCTCTGGCTGAACAGTGTGACATCAGTAAAAGGGACGGGAGGGGGACACTTTGTCATTGAATTACTCTTGAACTACAACTCTGACAGAATTGAAATAACACTCTCCACAGTCCAAATACTATGATGATTTTATTATGAAACATTACTATCACTTTAAAGCTTTCAAGACTAACTATAAAATATGAATAACTATTTTTTATTTTCTCAAAAAAAGAACCTACTTCTGAAGTACTCTTTCATATAGTTTGTATATGATGGTATAATACAATTCAAGGGAAATTTTAATTGATTAAAATCAAAGCAGAGGTATATTTTTTCTGTATAGGATAACATTATAATGAATAGCTTCTTATATCCATTTGGTTGAAAAAGTTCAGTAGAAATGTCCATCTACATTCCCTCTTCTGCATAGATTTCTCTTTATCACCTCCTCATGTCTTGCTAGACTCCTTCAATAACAGACCATTTCCCAAATTCCCAACTGCACCTTCAGATTTTTTAAATTATTTTTCACATTATCTATATTTTTCAAATGCGTGCTTCCTTTTGGTGTCATGCCCACATAAGCTAAATTACACGGACAAGTCAGACAATAAATTACATGTTTAGTTTTACTTTTGATAAACAAGAAGCCTCAAGTGAAGTTCCGAAGCTATGACCACTCTCCCACTTCCGACATGAAATAGCTGCTAAAAAGAATGAAATCAGTCCTCCCAGATGTGGGTTGTAATGAAGTAAAAATATTTTAGTACCTTGAATTCATCCCTAGACCAGATTGTATCCAGCTACTTTGATTATCACTTGTGTCCAGGTGGATCAGTCCATCTTATGAGGTTTCACTCTCCATTTTATTCTGCAGCCACACTTAAATAAATGCACAGCTGACATGTATAATTCACAAGCGATCATCAATTAAGATTAGAAGAAAGGTGCTTTCAAGCAAAACAAAAGGAAGGGATTTTTTTACAGTAAGACAAGTAAGGTTGTGAAGTTCTTTGCCTTGGGATGCTGTGTTTGCAGATACTGTAGTCTCTTTAAAGGGATAGTAATACTTAAAATGTAAAAAAAAATATGTTGTAGAGTTTATCCCCCTGAGTAAAACAAGAGTACTCCCACTGCTGAGAGGTGTTTTATTCAAAAGTTATTCATTTTCAAAGTTTAATTTTTTAGGTGCAATATCACAGTGGCCTGAAATTGTACAGTGGCGCTGTTGCTACACGATCCTATGAACAACTCTGGTCAGTTGACCATAAATCTCCATAGAATGGTGTAGTAACAGCGCCACTGTTCAATTTCAGGCCACTGTGATATTGCACCTAAAAAATTCAACTTTGAAAATTAATAACTTTTGAATGAAACACCTCTCAGCAGTGGGGGTACGCTTGTTTTACTCAGGGGGATAAACCCTACAACATATTTTTTTTTACATTTTTAAGTATTACTATTACTAAAGGGATACCTTTCAAGCTCAGCACAATGTTGAGGACTATGACAGTTGATTTTAAACAGGTAGGATGTTGGTCCATGGAAATATCCAACTGCTTTCTGGAGTCAGGAAGGACTTTATTTACCCACTTCCATCTTAATTAGAAATGGCCTCAGGATCAAAAAAGAGTGCTATGGAATGGGCCGAACTTGATGGATGCATGTGTTTTTTCAGCCTCACCAACTATGTTACTATGTTATTAAATCTTTGGTGTAGGTTTTGCTGGAAAGTAGCATTTAACTATATTAAAGCTCTTATAGTATTCTTAAAAAAAACATGGTTGGGTTTTTTCTGTACATGATTTTTCTGAACTTAAGGCTCCACAGAGAAGCAGTTTGGTACACATGTTGCTTCGTGTGGGCAGAAAGGTTGACAGCTTGATCCACAAAAGTGTATTTTTCACTGTATTTCATGCACTGGCCTTCTCCACTACTCAGTATGATTATTCAGAAATATTTAGGCCTTATGCACAAAAGAAATCTGAAGGAATTCTGGAACAAACCAACTGCTCCAGAGGAGAAAAAAGCAAAATTTCCACTCTAAACTTCAGCTTTAAAGGGATAGTAATACATTAAAAAAACACGAAGAATGATATAAGTCTTATCTCTCAGACCTTTATGGTTTATGAGATATTCACAAGCAAAGTTTCCCCTCCCACCCCTTTTACCTGTTGTAAGCCATCTCTTCTCAGATGTGAATCTGGTTGTAAGACCAAACAGATAACAGCAGGGGACAATCTTCTTTGTATGAAAAGAATGAAAGCCCTTCCCCCTTGACAAGTTTTTCAGCTTTTTACCTTATCTTAATTGAAGATTGTCCCTCTCTGCATTCTACCTGGGCACCTCCCTTCTGATCTGGTTGAACGGGGGGGGGGGGTTTGCTTGTGAATATCTCTTTAACCATTTCATTTGGGTTGCTGGTTTGCACCAGAATTATAACAACTAAGTGTTAAAAGACCCAGTTACTTAAAATAAGGATTAAAAGATCCATTTACATCAATGAAATTTAGTGAATATTTATTTTTTCTTTCTGGTGCAGAGGGTTTGCGCCAGAATGAATATAGCTTCTTAGTACATGAGCCTCGTTCTATTTTCGTAGTATGTCCTCCTTGTACCCATCCATTGATTAAAGAGCAATTTCATTGAAACATATGTGAATGGCTAATAGAAAATGTGCATATTGCCATTAATCCACTTTAGTGCACAGTTTTTCCTTTAGGAAAACACCATCATGGAAACAACATAATCCACTTTCTAAGCACAATGAATGTGTTATATATAATTCAGCATATTTTTGTAATTTAATTAGAATTGATTGGTTCCATAAGCTGAACAATTAACATAAGACTGGCCACCATGTGAATTCTTAATGAATGGTCTATGTCTTGCATATACAACAAGGTTGAACTGGAGTAATTCTATGGCATAATAAGGAACAATTATAAATTCCCCATCAATTTATATAGGGATTTTAAACCTTTGAAAATCGAACTAAAACCTCCTATTAATAACCTCCCAGTTACTTTACTATGCCTAGAAAATCCTAATATAGCCTGCGAATTGTGCCCTTGTGGTTCTTTTCAAGAGACTGCATAATCAATCAGTCCTGGATGTTATATCCATGGAGGCAGACATGACAGTTGCTTGCAGAACCACAGGACCTCAGTCTCTGCTCTCTCCACATGATCATCTTAATTCTTTAAAGACCAGAGTGGTGTGCAGTGCATTGCTTCACAATGGTCTTTTAAAGGTTGAGGAGGCTCATGCACTGCAACTATCATGCCCACTTCCACGGACGTGACATGCAGGTCTGAGTGAAGAGATTATTTATTGAACAAAAGGCAAAAGGGCAAAATTCATAGCAGCCATTGGGGTTATGTGACCATAGCACAGTAAGTGGAGGGGTCATTATTTGTAGGTGATGAAACCTTTTCAAGCTGGTCTAAAGTTGTAAGTGGGGTGCCATAGGGCTCAGTCTTGGGCCCAATGCTTTTTCACTTATTTATTAATGATCCAGGAGCGGGTACTGAAAGTAATATCTCAATCTTTGCTGATGACACTAAGCTGTGTAAAGAAATACATAGAAAGAAGGATTTGGATAAACTGAGTAAATGGGCGAAAAAGTGGAAGATGAGGTTTAATATAGATAAATGTCAGGTTATGCATTTGAACTGCAGAAACAAACTTGCTACATGTTAGGCATGTGTGATTCGGTTCGTCCACTTCTGTTAAGCGCTGTGTACATGTATGGCGCAATATAAATGAAGATACATACAGATAAAGATACATACATAAGGGTGATTCGGAGCCATTTGGACATGGTGAAAATCTTAGAGCCATTCGTTTTTAGAAGCCAAATCCGAAACATAACTGGGCAGAATTTAGTTTCAATATTTGGATATTCGAATGATGTTCTCCCTGCGTGCTGCTTTCCCTCCCTTTCTAGTCCAATTAGCTTCTTCATTTCATGATGTCTCTAGTCCAAGCAACTAACTTCTTTGTTTCATGATGGGGGATGGACTAATGATATCACAGACACCCAGACAGCTCCTGCATTTCCTGTTAGTGCTTACTGCGTTGTTGGAGCTGGGAGAGAGAAGAAGCAGATAGAGAGATAAAGAGAATGACTGTCCAGTTGTTGTGTAGGCAGGCAGACAGTATTAGTGCCAGTTGTTGCCACTGCAAGGGAGAGTCACCTTTGTTCCTGTGTAAAATATGAGGATGACTTCGTCAGTCACTGTATCCATCTAATGACTGAGTCCTGCCTGCTCCAGTGTTTTTCAGTTCTAGCTACATCTCCAGTGTTGCTGTTATCCTGAGTCTGCCTCTCACCACTCATCCTCAGTTGCTGTATCCATCTACTGAGTCCTGCCTGCTCCAGTGTTCTGCAGTTCTGGCTACATCTCTAGTGTTGCTGTCATCCTGAGTCTGCCTTGCACCAGTCATCCTCAGTTGTTATATCCATCTACTGAGTCCTGCCTGCTCCAATGTTCTTCAGTTCTGGCTACATCTCCAGCGTTGCTGTCATCCTCAGTCTGCCTCGCACCAGTCATCCTCAGTTGCTGTATACATCTAATGACTGCGTACTGCCTGCTCCAATGTTCTGCAGTTCTGGCTACATCTCCAATGTTGCTGTCATCCTGAGTCTGCCTCTCACCAGTCTTCTTCAGTCGCTGTATCCATCTAATGACTGAGTCCTGCCTGCTCCATTGTTCTGCAATTATGGCTACATCTCCAGTGTTGCTGTCATCCTGAGTCTGCCTCACACCAGTCGTCCTCAGTTGTTGTATCCATCTACTGAGTCCTACCTGCTCCAGTGTTTTGCAGTTCTAGCTACATCTCCAGTGTTGCTGTCATCCTGAGTCAGCCTCTCACCAGTCATCCTCAGTTGCTGTATACATCTAATGACTGAGTCCTGCCTGCTCCAGTGTTCTGTGGTTTGCTGCTGGCTATATCTCCAGTGTTGCTGTCATCCTGAGTCTGCCTCTCACCAGTCATCCTCCGTTGCTGTATCCATCTACTGAGTCCTGCCTGCTCCAGTGTTCTGCAATTCTGGCTACATCGCCTGTATTGCTGTCATCCTGAGTCTGCCTCTCACCAGTCTTCCTCAGTTGCTGTATCCATCTACTGACTGAGTCCTGCCTGCTCCAGTGTTCTGAGTTTTGCTGCTGACTATATCTCCAATGTTGCTGTCATCCTGAGTCTGCCTCGAACCAGTCTTCCTCAGTTGCTGTATCCATCTAATGACTGAGTTCTGGCTGCTCCAGTATTCTGAAGTTCCGGATACATCTCCAGTGTTGCAGTATCAGTAAACTCCTGCCTGCTCCAGGATTCTTCAATTTTGTAGTCTAACTCTAATCTAAGAAAAGTCGTATGTCTATGAGTCCTGCCTGCTCCAGGCTTCCTCAGTTTTGTAGTCTAACTCTAATCTAAGAAATGTCGTATGTGTATGAGTCCTGCCTGCTCCAGGCTTCCTCAGTTTTGTAGTCTAACTCTAATCTAAGAAAAGCCGTATGTCTATGAGTCCTGCCTGCTCCAGGCTTCATCGGTTTTATAGGCTAACTATTTTCTAACAAAAGTCATATATTTATCTAGTGAGTCCTTCCCGCTGCAGTGTCCTGTAGTTAGCTGTTGGCTACATCTACAGTGTCATCCTTAGTCCGCCCTGCACCAGTCATCCTCAGTCTTCCTTCTTCTTTCGAATAGTTACATCCATGCTTCATCTACAGTACCATAAGGCTAAAGCTCCACCTTACTGTTCCACTGTCTTCATTTAGACCCTGGTTCCACTTATTTTTCTTTATCTAATTTATTCTATTTTTAAAAGCATGGTGAGTTCAGCCGAATAATTCAGATTCCTTCCAAATTTCATCTGAGTCGAACAGGTCCGGTCCGATTTTATGATCAACTGAATAAGAAAAATAAGATCTGTCCGAAATCTAATTTTACCTAATTTTTTCCTTGTGCACAAGTATACTACATGTTCACTAAAAGGGAAACTACTTGGGGAATCCTTGTTAGAGAAAGATTTAGGAGTACTGATAAACAACAGATTTCACAGCAGTGTGCATAGTCACTCAGCTGCTGCAAGAGCCAGTAGGGTATTATCCTGCATAAAAAGGGGTATAGATGCACAGAATGAGAATATAATCCTACCCCTATGTAAATCCTTGGTTACTCCTCACCTGGAATATGGAGTACAGTTTTGGGCACCAGTTCTTAAAATATACATAATTGAACTGAAAAAATGCGCAGGGAAAGTAAAACAAAACTAATATAGGGATTGGGGGATCTGAGTTATGAAGACAGACTAGCCAAACTGGGTTTGTTTATACTAGAGAAGAGACATCAAAGGGGTGATATGATTACCATTTACAAATATATATGAGGTCAATACAAAGAACTCTCGAAAGGAGCTATTTACTCAAGAGTTGAAATTAGAAGTCATCCATTAAGAATAGAGGAAAGGTACTTTTGACTAAAACATAGGCAGGAATGTTTTATGATGAGGGCAGTAACATTTATGGAATTGTTTGTAATGCTGTGCTTGCAGATGATGTTCTTGCTTTCAAACAAGTAATGAATATCTTTCTAGCTCAGAACAATATTGAGAATTATGACAGTTCGTTTTTCGGCAGACAGCAAGTTGATTCAGGGAAATATCTGACGGCCATTTGGAGTTAGGAAAGATTTTTTTTTTACCCATTTAGGGATTATTGGAAGTTGCTTCAAAGTTGTTGTTTGTTTTTTCTGGGGGGAGATGCTTTTTTGCATTCCTCTGGATCAACAAGGGTGATATGGCAAGAGCTGAATGCATGTCTTTTTTCAGCCTCATCAACTATCTTACTACAGTACTTCTCCTTTAAAGGGATAGTAAGGTTTCATAATAAAAGCAGCTCTAATTAATCATCATAGTATTTGGACCTTGGAGAGTGTTATTTCAAATCTGTCAGAGTTGTAGTTCAAGAGTAAGTCAATGACAAAGTATCCCCCTCCCGCCCCTTTTACTGATGTAACACTGCTCAGCCAGATCAGAAGGGAGGTGCACAGGTAGACTGCAGAGAGGGACAATCTTCAATCAAGATAAGGGAAAAACCTGAAATACTTGTCAAGGGGGGGGGGCAGGGCTTTCATTGTTCTCATAGGAAGAAGATTGTCCCCTTCTGTTATCTGTCTGGTCTATGGACTGGATCCCACATCTGAGAAGAGATGGCTTACACTAGGTAAAAGGGGTAGGAGGGGAAACTTTGCTTGTGAATATCTCTCATAAAGGTTTGAGAGATAAGACATTTCGTTTTTCATGTTTTTTAATGACTACAAAATAAAATAAAGATAAAACAAAGTATTACTACCCCTTTAATGAGGCTTTTAATCACTTGATTTTTACAGAGGTGTCCAATGAAATGCAAAGCGAAGGGTTAAAATAGTTATTTAAATTAATGTGATTATATTATAACACTTAATGTTCTACTGTTTGTTTTTTGTGATATGTCAAAAATATCTTCAAATCCAACTCTGAGTTGCATACATTATGCTGAGTACATGAAATACATAAAAATATAGTCAAAGCATACATTTTTCTATATTTTATTTCAGTAGAACAGAATATATCTACACGATTATTAATTGATGCAGGAATTCCAATTTTGCAGCACTGAGCTGTAAAATTAGTTTATAAAAAAATCCCAGTGGTAATAGCATTTTAGATTTACCACAAATTACATGTTATAGACATCACAACTTATGAATGATTTTCATTAAGAATCGTATGTTTAGCGGTTAAAAAAAGAGAGAAATATGGTCTGTGTACTGGAGTTATATTTTATGTATACATACTTTGTGTATGGCATAGATATATCAAACCTTGAATAGCAAGGTGGTTGTTTATGTGAATTCATGTAACACCACAGAGGATATAGAACAGAGCTTTCTAAATCCCACAGGTCTCTTCTTCTTAAATAATTCTAAATTAGTCTGAACTCACCAGTCCAGTCAAATGAGATTAATGTGCCTAAGCTAAATATGCATTGGTGTAATAGTCAGTGGAGGGCCTCAATGAAAGCATTTTTATGGGCCTTGTAACACTAATATACTCCTAGGGGCTTAACCCCTTTGAGTGCCAGTGGAGTATGCAAAGAATTGCAAAGCAAAGCATTGCATACCAGGGGAGGGCTCGCAACATGTGCCCTGGGGGGCAAATACAATCCAGTGGCCTATTTCTACTATTGTTCAAGCCCACTGTCCCAGTCCACCCCCTTTATTTAATTATAAAATTGGTATTAATGTTGTGAAGTAAGGCAATGATGCCACAGAGCTTACAGTTGAAATTGGGTTACACTACTGATACTACAGAGTTTACAATGTATGTAAACCTACACACGTAAGACCATAGAGCTTACAATGGAAATGGGTTCTGCTGCTAGTGTAGCTCCATTTCAGTAGTAAGCTCTTTGGTATCCCTAGTGTAGCTCCATTTCAGTGGTAAGCTCTTTGGTATCCCTAGTGTAGCCCCATTTACAGCAGCATGCTGGAGTCTGAGTGAGGCAGTGGCCCGCTCAACATATATGCTAGGCCCAGGGGGCAATTGCCCCCCTGCCACCCAGGCCAGCCCTCCCCTGTTGCATACCCTGGAACTCAAATGGTTAACTAGAGCCTGTTGGGCCCTGGAGCCAGTGTGCCCACTTGGATGCTGGGTCTCCAGCACAACTGCACCATCTGCACTCTGTAGTTTACTCCCCAGTTAAATATACAGGGGAGTTTTTATGACTAGAAGAAAAATCTGTAAAATTATTGAAAATGATAAATTAAATACATACAAAACAAGGGAACTCAGGCTGCTGGTCTATTTTTCATTCAAAAGTGTTTTTTAGAGGAAGGTCATCCGTTTTTTATTGCATGCACCGGGTGGCACTGTTCCTATCATATCACTTACCACAGAGAGCAATAAACTATGACTCAATCTCTCCCAGTGAATTATAAAAACACTAGTTGAAGTCAACATAATCTGACAGGGAAACAAATTTGATGTTTCTGTGTTTTTAAATTTAATATTTTCAAATATAAGTTTGGGAAGGCATGGAGTAGCTAATCCGTTCAGTGCCAGAGGGAGTTCACAACACATTGTTAATGCACTGCATATGTTTTTGGCACTCAGGAAGGCTAATGTACTATGAAGAACTGGTGCAATTCTGAATAGGGTTGCCACCTTTTCTTCAAAAAAATACCGGCCATGGCATTCCCTCCATAGACTTAACGCTGGACAGAAGCCAAATGTTAAGTCTATGGAGGGAATGCCATGGCCGGTATTTTTTTGAAGAAAAGGTGGCAACCCTACCTGCCGGTAAAATACCGGCTGGGTGGCAACCCTAATTCTGAAACATATCAACTACACCCTCATATGGGACAAATAAAAATTCCCTAAAATCCCAATGTTTTAAAGGGATAGTAATACTTCATTTATCTTTATTTTATTTTGTAGGCATTAAAAAAACATGAAGAACGATATAAGTCTTATCTCTCAAACCTTTATGGTTTAAGAGATATTCACATGCAAAGTTTCCCCCTCCCGCCCCTTTTTCCTAGTGTAAGCCATCTCTTCTCAGATGTGAATCTGGTTGTAAGACCAGACAGATAACAGCAGAGGACAATCTTCTTTGTATGAAAACAATGAAAGCCCTTACCCCCTTGACAAGTTTTTCAGCTTTTTCCCTTATCTTAATTGAAGATTGTCCCTCTCTGCAGTCTACCTGGGCACCTCCCTTCTGATCTGGCTGAACAGAGGAGGGGATACTTTGCTTGTGAATATCTCTTAAACCATAAAGGTTTGAGAGATAAGACTTGTATCGTTCTTCATGTTTTTTAATGCCTACAAAATAAAATAAAGATAAAATGAAGTATTACTATCCCTTTAAATGCTGCTTTAACCCCTTGAATACTAGAAGTAATGTGTTTCAGGCCATGTAATGTTTCCAGGAATAGACAGGTAGAATTGACCTGTTTTTTTAGGTACGATATGGCAATATGTTGGATCATAACTATTCCATCAAACAAATGACAATTTATTTAATTTTTCTTCTTGCTGAATGACTTTATTTCTGTGTTATCACTACCCGTTATGTGATGTTCTTTGTTTTCTTTCCTTTGAAAATTCAATAAACATTAATTGAGGAAAAAAACTATTGGATTTATTTTCCTCCTATGGTGAAGTTGATTTGCTTCAGAATTGTTCCAGTTCTTGTTATTAAATCATTTTGTGGCCTGGGGCATCTGAAGCTCCAAAACGCTCTCATAGTTTTTTAAAGCTGCTTTTTGTGAATGGAGACATCAGTATATATGTTACCCATTCTTGGTGCATGTAATCTGTAAGCATGGCAAAAATATAAAATGTATGCATGCAAATGCTCGTAGTCTGGCTGGTAAGATGGGGGAACTACAAATGATTGCAACACGAGCAGTCTGATCTGCGTGGTATGTCTGAAACCTGGTTAGATGATTCATATTACTTAGCAGTCAATCTAGAGGGTTATTCACTTTTTAGGAGGGATAGGGTTAATAAAAGGGAAGGAGGGTTATGCCTATATGTAAAGCGTGCCTTAAAACCTAGTTTAAAGGAATATATAAATGAAGGGTCCAATGAAAAGGTAGAAGCCTTGTGGTTTGAAGTACACACTGGGTGAACACATAATAAAAAGATGTTAGTGGGGATTTGCTACAAGCCATCCAATACTGGGGAGTTGGAGGAAGCCCAGCTTTTACTGCAAATGGAAAAGGCTTCTAGGTCAGCACAGGTAATTATAATGGGAGATTTCAACTATCCTGAAATTGACTGGCACAACAAAGGGAAATCATTTTTTATGTATGATAAATTATAATTTTATGTCCCAACTAGTAGAGGAGCCAACTAGAAAGAGGCCTTGCTTGACCTAGTACTCTCAAAAATTCTGACATGATAAGTAATGTACAAGTAAGGGAACATTTGGGCAGCAGTGACCACAATATGGTATCCTTTAAAATGTGTTATAAGAAACCCAATAGCAAGGGTTTAACCAAAACATTCAATTTTCAAAAAGGCTAATTTTACAAAGCTAAAATAAATATTAAAGGATATTTCAAAGATAAAAATGTACAAGAATCATGAAATGTGTTTAAAATGCTCTTAGACAAATATACACGTCAATATATACCATTGGGGAATAAGCACAAGAGGAGTAAAGTGACACCAATGGGGCTTAATAATGAGGGAACTAAAACTAAGAGGCAGGCTTTTTGTTAGGGACCAGGAACCAGACAGACACCAAAATGTAAAATGCAAAATGCCTTTATTGAAATAACAAAAGCAATCAAAGCAAAATTGTGATCCAGATGCGTAAACCAAAACACAAGCTGAGGTCAGGAACCAAGACAGGTACTAAGCCAAGCTGGGGTCAGGAATATGGAGATCAACAATGTCAAGAACAATCCAGGAGTCAGGAGCCAGAAGGGATATCAAAGGAAGCCAGGTCATGCACAGATAATCAGCAATTCAGGAGAACATGCTTGCAGCCAGATTCAGACACAAGGGCACCCAGGAAGTGAGCCATGCTGCTTTAAATACCCTGGGAGGGTTGGCTAATAGCAGTCAGGTGAGCAGACACAGAGAGATCAGCTGATTCAGCCTGATCCAGGAAAGGTAAGGCAGCAGTATTTGCTAGCAGAGCACTAGATTAGCTCAGAAAGCAGAATCAAGCAGCAGAGTTAGAGCAGCTCATCCAAACCTTGACACTTTTAAAGTGTCTAAGTCAAATGGGTCAGATGCATCATTTAAGAAATATAAAGAATGTAATAAAATCTGCAAACAAGCAATTAAGCTAGCTAAAATTGAAAATGAGAGAAATATTGCAAATGAGAGCAAGAAAAACCCTAAACAATTCTACAAGTATATTAATAAAAAAAAAACTAAGGTTGATATTGGTCCTCTTAGGACTGAGACAGGTGAATTGATTAGTGAGGATAAGGCTATGGCTGGCACCATAAATACATTCTTTGCCTCAGTATATACAAAGGAAGCAGCAATGACAGGTTATGGGCAAACAGACAAAACCACAGAGTTCTCTCCATCATGTACATGGCTTACTGAGGACAAGGTCCAAAAGAGATTGGAAAGGGTTATGGTGAATAAAGCGCCTGGACCTGATGGTATACACTCAGGGGTACTTAAAGGGATAGTGATACTTAAGATGTAAAAAAATATATGTTGTGGGGTTTATGTCCATGAATAAAACAAGGTTACTCCCACCGCTGAGAGATATTTTATTAAAACATTATAACTGCTCAAACTTGAACTTTTAGGTGCAATATCACAGTGGCCTGAAAATTTACAGTGGCGCTGTTGCTACACCATCCTATGGAGATTTATGGTCTACAGACCAGAGCAGTCCCTAGGATGGTATAGCAACAGCACCACTGTAAATTTTCAGGCCACTGTGATATTGCACCTAAAAAATTCAAGTTTGAGCTGTTATAATTTGTAAAAGAAATAGCTCTCAGCCATGGGAGTACCCTTGTTTTACTCAGGGGGAAAAGCCATCCAACATTTATTTTTTTTACATTGTAAGTATTACTATCCCTTTAAGGAACTTAGTTCAGTAATAGCAAGACCATTATACTTAATATTTATGGATTCACTTTCATCATGCATAGTGCCCTATAATTGGAGGAAACTGATGTAGTTCCATTGTTTAAAAAGGAAGCAAGATCCAAACCAGGAAATTATAGACCTGTGAGCTTGACTTCCATAGTGGATAAGATATTAGAAGGGTTTACTAAAAGACAGTATTCAGAACTATGTGAAGACAAACAATATTATTAGTAGGAATCAGCATGGTTTCATGAAGAATAGATCATGTCAGACTAATTTATTGCATTTTATGAAAGAATAGGTAGTAATTTGCACAGGGGAATTGCTGCTGATGTAGCATATTTGGATTTTGCAAAAGCCTTGATACAGTGCCTCACAACAGGTTACTGCATAAATTAAAAGGCTTTGCTTTGGGTCATGTTATCTGTACATGGATTGAGAACTGGTTAAATGATAGATGGCAGAGATTTGCTGTAAATGTAACCTTTTCAAATTGGTCTAAAGTTATAAGTGGGGTGCACAGGGTTCAGTCCTGGGCCCAATGTTTTTTACTGTATTTATTAATGAGCTAGAAGTGGGAACTGAAAGCAGTGTCTTAGTCTTTGCTGATGACATACAGAGCTGGATGTTTTTTCTCTGCAGAAGGATTTAGATAAACTGAGTGAATGGGCAGAAAAGTGGCAGATGTCATTTAATGTAGATAAATGTAAGGTTATGCATTTTGGCTGTAGAAACACACTTGCTACACATACTCTAAATGGGAAACAAATTTGGGAATGCTCATTAGAGAGAGATTTAGGAGTACTGATAGACGATAGACTTCACATCACTGTGCAGAGTCACTCAGCTGCTGCAAGAGCAAATGGGGTACTAGCCTGCATAAAAACAGGTGTAGAAGCAAGGGATGCTAATATTATCCTACCTCTGTATAAATCTTGGTTAGGCCTCATCTAGAATATGGAGTACAATTTTGGATGCCAGTTCTTAAAAAAAGACTTTTTCGAACTGGAAAAGGTGCAGAGATGTGCAACAAAACTGATAAAGGGATTGGAGGATCTGAATTATAAAGAGAGAGAGAGACTAGCCAAACTGGGTTTGTTTACATTAGAGAAGAGACGTCTAAGGGGTGATATGATTACCATTTACAAATACATTCAAGGTCAATACAAAGAACTATCTAATGAATTATTTAAGCAAAGAGCTGAACTAAGAACAAGAGGTTATCCATTAACACTAGAGGAAAGGTGCTTTCGTGTAAAACAAAGGCAGGGATTCTTTACAGTAAGGGTGGTAAAGCTATGGAATTATTTGCCTCGGGATGTTGTGCTTGCAGATAATGCAACTGTTTTCAAAAAAGTAATGGATGCCTATCTAGCACAGAACAATATTGAAAATTATGACAGGTGGCTTCAAAGCATATAGGATGTTTATCTGGGGAACTATGTGACTGCCATTTGGAGTCAGGAAGGAAATGTATTTTGTTTTGTTTTTTTCCACTTGGGGCTAGATTGGAAATGACTCCAGGGGCTTTTTTTTGCCTTCCTCTGGATCAACAGGGGTGTTTTTGGCATGGACTTGACTTAACCCCTTAGTGACCGGCCATGTGACACTCAAAGGGTTAAAGCTTAATTGTGTTGTTGTTGTTTTTTTTTTATTAAACTAGAATATTATATTCTAGTCATCAGGTGGTGACTAGAATATCATACCTCCCATACCTCCCAAGTGTCCCTCTTTAGGAGGGAGAGTCCCTCTTTGAGACCCAAATCCCTCTGTCCCTCTTTCCCACCCTGAAGTCCCTCTTTTTAGGTGATCAGACTGTGTGGTGTGTGTATATAAGTGTATCACATTGCTCTACAGTAATAAAACCCTCTGGTGATGAAGCCCATCCTGTATATAGTAGGATATGATATGGGTGCTGCATTATATGGGAACTTCACTGACAAGCACTGCTGGTGTTATTACAATTTAAGTAGAATCACAACCTGCCCATTCATTACAGAAGGAAGGTGGGCATACACCATGCTTCCTACATTGATCTGTATTGCAGTGATTAACCTGGTAATGGGAAAATCAATTATAGCTAGATAAATATACTATTGTTTAACATGCATGGTACTGAAGCAAAAGAGTATCTCAAAGGTTAGAAGGTTCAATAGTTTGAACTTTAATTGTTTCCAGATAGAAAGTTGATAAACTGGATTAGACTAGTCCTGTAGACAATAAATAGCCCTATACTTTAATTTTAAAAGGGCATGGCACTAATTATTTGTAGGTGTATGCCTCTAGCTTATATTTGTTTCCACTACTTGGGAGTATGTATTTGGAAAACACCTGTCTACTCCCACGGTCACAGAGGTTACACTATGATAATCAATGTGATATACACCTTGCTACTATGAAAAGGGTATTAAAAGAATGAGAGAAATTCTGGATTAACTCAACTGCACTCTAGGGGATACATAAAAATGCCTATCAATTTAAATGGGGTTTTAAACCCCTTGAATGCTAAGGTGGTCTCCAGCACATTGCTCAGCAATGTGTTGGAGAGGTCTCAACCAGAAAGGGGTTTAAAGACCCATTTACTTCAATACATCCTCTATGCTGAAGTTGGGTGGGTTCAGAATTGCTTCATGCTTCTTAGCACTTCAGCCTCAAGGAGATCTATTTGATGAGTAATTATTTCTAATGACTTAAAGGTAGGCAGGCAATGTAACAAAGTGGTGGGGAATGCAAGCAGGGTGCTGGGATGTATAGCTAGGGGCATTAGCAGCAGAAAAAGGGAAGTGGTCATGCCACTAAACAGATGTTTAGTTAGACCTCACATAGAGTATTGTGTACAGTACTGGAGACCCCATCTCTAGAAGAATCTAGATACTCTAGAGAAAATTCAGAAAGGGCTACTAAAATGGTGATTGGTTTACAGGAAAAGAAATATAGGATAGACTAAATAATCTGAACATATATAGCTTGGAGGAGAGACGAGAGATAGGGAATATGATAAAAACATTCAAATACATGAAGGGATTCAACAAAGTGCAGAAGAAAAGTACATTACAAAGGATTAAAAGTATTAGGACAAGAGGCCATAGTCTAAAACTAGAGGGACACAGGTTTAGATGTAATGTAAGGAAGTTTTACTTCACTGAAAGGGTAGAAGATAAGTGGAATAGCCTACCAGCAGAAGTGGTAGAAGTTAATACAGTGACAGAATTTAAGCATGCATGGGATAGGCATAAGGCTGTCCTGAACATAAGACAAGACCAAGGACCAAATAAGGTTTGAGGTTTTTACAGTAGGAAAATGGGCAGACTAGATGGGTCGAATGGTTCTTATTTGCTGTCAAATTCTATGAGGACATCATGATAGGGCTGTATGAGACAGCAGAATGTCATGGTATTGGAAGACTCTGAGTGATTAGTAGGACTGTAGTAGGTGGGGTTAGGGAAAAGGTAATGGAAACAACTGTAGTAGCATTTCCTCAACCTCCCATTTTTCAATTAGAAGAGGTTTCATTTACGATATTTCGTATCCTTAAGCAAAGGAGCCAGCTGAAGTTTTCTTTCTTTTGTTTCTTTAGCTTTAAGTTTTCAAAGTTTGTGGGATTCTCAAGGGGAAGATTGTATTTACACAGACTTGTCCACCAAATATTGGTATGATCAATAACGTGTATGGTGTAATTATATACAATTCTGTTACTGATTAGGGAGCTAGTAGGTGTCAGTCTTTAAGGAACCCTAAATTTTGAAATAGTGTTGAGTAAAATGGTAATATAGTTAACTATGGCTTTTTAGTCATCAATTAATTTGTTTAGGGTTAGAAAAGGTAGTTATGTATTATATCTATATATATAAAAGAAGACTTTGTGCCTGCCAAAACACACCCAGGGGAGGCATAAAGCAGGAGTTACTACTCCTATTGGGTGATTCAATCATGCAGGGAGTTGGCCCGCCCCCACTATGCAGCCCGCCCACCACTATCAAAGTCAGAAAAAAACAATATGGCCGCCACTTGCTCCTACACCACAGACAAACACACATGCCCCACTCACACACACAGACCACCACACACACATGCCCCACTCACACACACAGAGCACCACACACACACACATGCCCCACTTACACAGCACCAAACAGACATGCCCCCACTCACACACACAGCACCACATACACACACAAAGCCAGAAATACATATGGCTGACACACACACACAGTCACTCACCCTGACTCCCAGTGGCCTCAGCAGGACCTGTACTGCAGCACCAGAGGAACAAAATTGCACTCAAAGGGTTAAGGTAGGTCCTCATTGCTCAATTATTTCTTCACTGTCATCATTTGCCATGCAAGACACAGGACAGACAGCCATCAGATTCACACTTAACCCACTGACTGCCACAGGGTTGTGTATCAAGTTTTACCCCTCAGGGAGTGTGTTCAAACCCCTCACACTGTAAACTTGCATTTCTCTCCCACTTCTCCTCCTTCCCCAGCCTATTACTAACACTTTTCCATATTTATGTTAAGCCCCGCCCCTACTCGCGATTAAGCCCCGCCCCCTTTTAACCCAGATTGCCCCATTGCTCTCTCCACATCAGCACCACATGAGGGACTCCACAAGTAAAAGTTCACAGGTATTACACACTCATGCCCCACTCACACAGCACCAAACACCCATACACACACACACAGCCAGAAAGAAAGATGGCTGACACACAGTCACTCACCTTGACTCCCAGTGGCCTCAGCAGGACCTGTAGTAAAGCCACTGAACGGTGCTGCATCACCAGGGGAACAAAATGGCACTCAAAGGGTTAAGGTAGGCCCTCATTGCTGAATTACTTCTTCACTGTCACCATTTGCCATGCAAGACACAGGACAGACAGCCATCAGATTCACACTTAACCCACTGACTGCCACAGGGTTCTGTATCAAGTTTTACCCCTCATGGAGTGTGTTAAAACCCCTCACACTGTAAACTTGCATTCCCCTCCCACTTCTCCTCCTTCCCCAGCCTATTACTAACACTTTTTCCCATTTATGTTAAGCCCCGCCCCTACTCACGATTAAGCCCCACCCACTTTTAACCCAGATTGCCCCATTTGTCTCTCCACATCAGCACCACATCAGTCCCCTCTAGGGACTTCACAAGTCAGTGTTCCCAGGTATGAACACACTTCCCACTGCTATTTAACTCTGACATGCCTCTCTATACCTTAACCCTTTAAGTGCCAGAGGGGTACACAACTCATGAGCACATGTGTTTCTGCTCATATATGTTGCGTGTCTGTGTGTGTACATCTCTGTTACATATGTGTGTCCATGTGTGCATCTCCAGTGTGTCTGTGTGTACATGTGTTTTGCATGTCTCTGCCGCTCACTGTGTGTATGTGCATACCTCCCAACATTTCACAGGGCCAAAGAGGGACACGTTAGTTTTAGGTGATATTATTGGGGGTGTGGCTGGTGGGCGGGGCATTAGTAAGAATTTTTAGGTTATTTCATGACCTATTACTGGCTATTTATGTAACTGAATAAATGATTTAGTTCAAGACCAAAGTATTTAATTTGCACAGACTAATGTATAAACACATATACTGACGTTTATTGCTTTATTGCTGTAGAGCAAAGTAATACACACCACACAGTCAGGGCTGGTTCAAGGATTTTTGCCACCCTAGGCAAAATCTAATTTTGCCACCCATTTCGCTCCGCCCCTTGTGTCCCACCCCTTTATACCCTGCCTACGTATACCCAACCTCTTTTCATGATTGTCCTCTCTCTGCCCCCTGAGCCACTCTGCCCCTGTTCTGGAGATGCCTGTAAGAGATGCCCCCCACCAGCTCCAACTTGCCCCTTATCAGCTTCACTTTGGCCCACCAGTTCCACTTTGCCCCTATCAACTCCAACTTGCCCCCATCAGCTCCAACGTGCCCCCACCAGCTCCACTTTGCCCCCTCAGCTCCAACTTACCCCCATCAGCTCCACTTTGCCCCCCATCCTCTCCAACTTACCCCCATCAGCTCCACTTTGCCCCCATCCGCTCCAACTTGCCCCCACCAGCTCCACTATGCCCCCAGCAGCTCCAACTTGCCCCCATCCGCTCCAACTTGCCCCCCCATCCGCTCCAACTTGCCCCACCAGCTCCACTTTGCCCCCCCTCAGCTCCACTTGCCCCCCCCTCAGCTCCAACTTGCCCCCCCTCAGCTCCACTTTGACCCTCATCAGCACCACTTTGACCCTCATCAGCTCCAACTTGCCCCCATCATCTCCAACTTGCCCCCACCAGCTCCACTATGCCCCCACCAGCTCCAGCTTTCCCCTAACAGCTCCAACTTGCCCCCATCATCTCCACTTTGCCCCACATCTGCTCCAACTTGCCCCCTCAGCTCCACTATGCCCCCTCAGCTCCAACTTGCCCCCCATCACATACCTGTATCTCCCGCGCAGTCTTCTCTTCAGTAATGCAGAGCGCGGCGGGAGATCATGACTCCCAGCGCGCTCTGCATTACTAAAGATCCGACCAGATGAGGGAGCGCTGTAGCAACATAGACCTGACTGTGTTGTGGTTCCTGGCGTGGTGTGTGTGGGCGCACCTCTTCTCCGCTGCATGCCCCCGCCCCCAGTACGTGTGCACCCTAGGCCGGCGCCTACCTCGCCTATAGGTGGAGCCGGCCCTGCACACAGTCTGACCTCCTAAAAAGAGGGACAACAGGGTGGGACAGAGGGATTTGGCCCTCAAAGATGGACTGTCCCTCCTAAAGAGGGACACTTGGGATGTATGGTATGTGTCTGCCTGTGTGTTGCATATGTCTGTGTTTATCAGTGTGTCTGCATTTCAAACACGTGCGCCCAATGGTCATAACATGACGGGCAACGCCGTCCCATGTTGCTAGTGTATTATATGAACTACAACTCTGACAGTATTGAAATAACACTCTGCATGGCCCAAATACTATGAAGATTAATTGGAGCTGCTTTTATTTTGAAATATTACTATCCCTTTAACTCTGACTATTAGATGGAAGTTCAACATATTGCTTTGCAGTGCTCTGGACACCCATCTAGCACTCAAATGGTTAAGTCTGGCTGAAAAGTCAGTAAAAAGTAAGGCATGACTTTCTAAAAACTTGAATTTTTTAAAATCTTTTTATAAAAGAGGGTAAACTGTTTTTATTAACCCTTTGAGTGGCAGAGGGATATGCAACACATTGCGCCGCAATACACCTCTGGCACTCAAAGGGTTAATGTCCATTTTCACCTGCTTATTGAGACTGGAGAGGGCTGTATTTACAATATGCAATGTATATATGATGCATTATATTTTGTTAACAAATACTACATTTACATAAGTAAGATATATTAGATGTAATGTATACTGGCATAAATCATATAAAAAAGTCAAGGCACTTTAGGCACCCTTAGCTCTGCCTGTGGCCACACCCCCACTCTTCACATAACCCTGCCCCCCATTCCCATCTACTGTTTCTTGGCACAGAAAATACCCTTGGCCTACAACCATACCTGGGAACTCTCCGGTTTTGCCCCGGAGACTCCGGATTTCACACTGAATTACCGGGTCTCCGGGGCAATGTGTGGATTGCCGGGTGGGCAGAGTTTAAATGGAAACTCTGCCCACTTGTGCTCCGTCCCGCCCGGTTCCTCCCACTCCCCGCCCTCTTAGATACATTTTTCAGGTATTTTTTGTTTTTTCTTTTGTCCCGCCCCCCCTCCACGGCTAAGCCCCGCCCCTTTTATGACGCGAATCGCGTCATTTTCATCCCGGGTCAGCACTGACAGGGTTACCCTCCGGGTAACCCTGTTTTAAAAGTTCCCAGGTATGCCTACAACAAGCAAGAACGAAAAAGCTTTAACCCAGCGGTTGCTAGACAGATCTCATTTTGTAGCGATGCTTTGGAGATCTCTGGCATACAAGGGGTAAAGGGGGTATATAATCTGGTGCAGGGACACAGATTGCCATGGCCACACCCACAATTCAAATGGTGGATGTGGCAAGCACAGCTGAGCATACCTGCGACCTCTCCCGATCTTTCCCGGAGACTCAGAGGCTGATTATGCGGTTGTGGTGAGTTTCTTCTCCTTCACACCCTATCCCTCCCACTTCCCACCCACTTCTTCTCCTTCCCACCTTATTCTGCCCACTTCATGACAAAAACATGGTTAAGCCATACCCACCGGTTAAGCCCCAACCTTTATGATGCAAATCATGTCACTGACTTCCTCTTGTGAGCAGCTCATGAGCCCTCTCCTGGAGTTCAAGATGATCAAGTTTCCAGGTATGCAGCTGAGGTATCCCTCAAAATGTGGAGCTCTAAGCAGCTGCTTGCTCTGCCTATTGGGAAATCCGGCTCTCAAAAAATTACATATTAATAGCTCTGTAAGCATGTTAAAAGGTTATTACGGGTTTGCAGCACATAAGGATATAGGCTGAGTTAACCCTTTGAGAGCCAGAGGGGCTTTGCAATGTGTTGTGTACCCCTCTGGTACTCAAAGGGTTATATCCTTTGTTTGCATGCTAGAGATTTCCTGTTGTAATATTGGGTCATTTAGGAGTTATAGAGTGATGCAAATAATTTTTCTGCACTTGAAACTGCTATGGCAAATTCCATGGTAACAAGATCTGTTTTTTTGGCTGTTTCCTGTAATACTAATCTACATTTACATTGCAGTATCATTGGTTTCATTTGTACCAGGCCTCAAATTGCATGTAAAATATAGCAACACCAAATAGTACATTTTTTGCGGTAACCCCTTGGATGCTGGCAATGTTTCCAGTGTATTGCTTTGCAATGTGGCAGAGAGTTCATGAGCATCCAAGAAGTTAACTGTGATATTAACACACTTTTCCTATGATAATGTAATATTTTAATATTCATAACACTGATAAACTTTATTGCCATTTTAAAAATCAAGTGATTTTTAAAGGACAGAAAAATAAAGTTTGGGCAGGTTTATCTTTAATTTATTATACAAAAATGTTATATGAACATATTTTATAATAGCGTGATTTTATAAGTCTGGTAAACAGCAACTGTAACCATCTGTCATGTTAGCCAAGGATGAAGATTCACTGAAAAGCCCTACAATTGCTTCCTCAAGCTTAAATAAGAATCCTTGTACAACAATGGGATATACATTTATATATACAGAGAGAGAGAGAGAGAAAGCTATACATATATATATATATATATACTCCTGTTCTACACATCTGATTGTACTATTTAATACCTCTGTATGTCTATTCCCCAATTGTACAGCGCTGCGGAATTAGTTGGCGCTATATAAATAAAGAATAATAATATATATATATATATATATATATATATACGCTGTATGCACAATTATTGGGCAAGTGTTTTGACCATATCATCATTTTTATGCATATTTTCCAACTCCAAACTGTATAAAATTGAATGCTTATTGGATTTAAGCATATCAGGCGATGTGTATTTGTGTAATGAGAGAGGGTGTGGCCTAAGGAGATGAGCACCCTATGTCAAGGTGTGGATAATTATTAGGCAGCTTCATTTCCTCAGGCAAAATGGGCAGAAATAGAGATATAAAATACCAAGATCCTTTTAAATTCAGTGCTACCCTTATAAACCAGGTAACATATATCACTACTCGAGGGAAAATCTCTAACTGACTCAGTAGATTTATATCTCCTAAATAGGTCAGAACAGTAAAAATACTTATATAGCAGACACTTATAAGCATTAAAAAATAATAATAATTTCTTCACTACAACACTTTAAATATTCTGGTAGTTCTTTCATACTCTGGCACTTTCCTTAGATACAAAGTGTCCTCTGCCAAAGTTACACTGTAATTTGTGTGTTGTAGAACAGAACCTTTAACTCAATCTTCTCTAATATCTCTTCAAATCGCCACAGGAACCTGATCAGCGCTGCACCTCAAGTGATAACAGAAACAGGCCATAGTGTAGCACCTAATGAATACGGAGATCCCTCCCCCCACCCATTATACTAACACTGTCACGGTCTTGTAGCGCGTTACAACAACAGCCGGATGAATGAGACTATACGGACAATACCCTTAAAATCATGTTTTTAATTCTAAAAACAAATACAAAGCAAATCAGCAGTATCTTTCTGCACACAAACACCGAAGTCCCGTAGTGCTTTACCGGCAAGTCGCAGATCTTCTCCTGTTGTTCTGAATCTGGCGTCTGATGTCACTACCGGAACACTCACACACCGGGATGTATGCCGTGCAATGACTGACTCTCTGAATTGCTGACTCCGCCCAACGCATTTCATAAAAGATTACTTCATCAGGGGCCA
The DNA here is from genome assembly GCA_037306005.1 of Rhinophrynus dorsalis. Lineage (NCBI taxonomy): Eukaryota > Metazoa > Chordata > Amphibia > Anura > Rhinophrynidae > Rhinophrynus > Rhinophrynus dorsalis. Next base: position 127,830,691 of record CM074720.1, on the reverse strand, counting down.
GTCAATGTACAGATATCCACCTCTATATATAGAGTTTAACATCAAACATTAAAAGACATACTTTTAATTTCTAATAAAACAGTTAAGATCAATAGACACATTCATCCCCAATGGCTGTAGAGTCTTAAGTTTAAAAATCCATTTGGTTTCCCGTTGCAAAAATCTTTTTAAAATATCCCCTCCTCTCTAATTCTTTGATCGTTTTCGTAATTCTTTGATTATTTGATCAATTGCTATAAATACAAATTTTTCGGGATTGCAATCATGAAAATTCCTACAATGCTCTGAGACACTATGTGCTTTCGATTGTGTCCTTACATTATAGAAATGTTCATTCACTCTGACATGTAACGGACGTATTGTACACCCCACATACTGGAGCCCACAAGGACACTCCAGTAAGTACACTACATTATTACTCTTACATATCATAAAAGTTTGAATTTCAAATGTTTCATTTGTAACATTTGACTTAAAACTTTTCTCCACCCATTTCTTATTATAACTTGTTTTACAAGCTTTGCACTTCCCACATCTGAAAAATCCTTTTAACCCTTCCTGAAAATAATTCTTCTTCGGTGCTGGTTTCAAGAAACTATGAACAATTTTATCTTTTAAATTTGGTGCTCTTTTAAAAACTACCTGGGGTTTTTCTGATAGGATCTTTCATATCCTTATCTTTTAATAATATTGGCCAATATTTCTTTAATATTTTAGTTAATACGGCATGATTTTCACTATACCTAGTTACAAGGGATATTTTTTGTTGTTTCTCCTCAATCCCTTCCCTCTTTCTATTTCTTATCAAACAGCTCATATCCATTATATTTACCACATCTAGTCCTTTATTTAAAATCTTATCTGAATATTTCTTAGCCAAGAATTTTCTACTAAGTGCTTTACTTTGTTCCACAAAGACCTGTTGCTGCAAGCAATTTCTCTTTGCGCTAATGAACTGTCCTTTAGGAACATTCATAAGCCAAGGTTTAAAATGACAAATACTTGGGGGAATACAAGTGTTACAATCTGTCGGTTTCTGGAAAATATTCGTTTCCACTTTTCCATCTTCAACATAAATTGTTAAATCCAGAAAGTCAGCACATGTGTTACTTATTGTACAGATTTACGCTGAAGGAAAACAGTACACCTGAACGGTGTCTGGGAGGCTGTGGTTGCTGCTGCACAAAAAGTTGATCGTCAACAGATCAAGAAACTGACAGACTCCATGAATGGAAGGCTATGACTGTTATTGAAAAGAAGGGTGTCTATATTGGTCACTGTTTTTTTTTTTTGGAAATGTTTATTTGTAAATTGTAAGTTGTTTGTTTAGTATTCTTACTTTAATAGATGAAAATAAACACGTAAGATGGGAAAATTATCGTTTTTCATTTAGTTGCATAATAATTCTGCCCACTAACAGTTGCCCAGTAACTGTGCACACATAGATATTCTCCTAAGAAAGCCAAAACCTCACTTTTACTTTCGTAAATATTCTGGTTTAAGGTTTCTTAACATTTTGGATTGACGAAAAGCACTGTAGCTGTTCAATAATAAAATTAATCCTCAAAAATACAACTTGCCTAATAACTGTGCACACAATCTAGTATCTATATAGATATATAGATAGCTAGATACATATAAACTGAGGCTGTTGTAATTCAAAAGCTATTCAAGAGGAAAGATCCCCCTCCCACCCCTTCTGGCCTCCTCCCTTTAGGGCTGTGATCTGGTCTTGGGACTTGACAGATGCAGCGAGGGACAATCTCCAGTCAGTAAGTATAAGGAAAACCCTGCCCTCCTCAAATAAGGAGGACAGAATTTTTCTTTTGCTTACTGAAGATTGTCCATCACCATTCTCCATCTGGACCAGACTGAAAGGATCAGTGACACAGGTGAAGGGCCTCTTGAATAGCGTTTGAACTACAAATATGTAGGTCACTATAAATAGCACAAAATGTTAAAAAAATTGTAAAGAATAATCGATGGTAAAGTTTTATTGAGGTATTACTATCACTTTAAGGGGTTAAACAGGGAGTTTAACCTCTAGAAAGTGAGAGGTTTCCAGTGCACTGCAAAACAATGTGTTGGAGACATCTTTAGCCTTCAAGGGGTTCAAAGGGTTACATGAGAAAAAATGTGAATACAGCTTAGAACAAGTTAATTGAATTATCAACTAAATTGCTAATTTATTGCAGACAACATGCAAGCACGTTCTAAGTAATTACGGTATTTTTCTGTGGGCATACTCATATAACAGGATTACTTATTATGACAGTTGCAACTCCAATGAGATTTTTTTTCAGAACAGTATCAATAAATCAACATTTTCTCATCATGTAATGGTACATTGCTCTGTTTATGTATTACCACTTATACCGGTTAATCAATCTGGCATGTCCTGTCTGCAAATCACCCATTTCTATTGTTTCCACTTTTGAAATGGTTCTGACACTTCAAGCCCTATGTTCAGGGCCAGTTTTACATTCCAGGCTCCCCTAGGCAAAGGCACTTTAGGAGCCCTTAGTTCTACTCATAGACACACCTTCACTCCTCATTTGACCCTGCTTCCAGTCCTATCTACTGTTTTCTGAAACAGAAGGTATCCTTGGCCTATAGAAAGAAAGAACAAAAAAAAAATTAACCCCTCTGTTTCTAGAGAGATCACCAACACATTCCTCCTCAATGCACTGGAGAAATCTCTAGTATCCAAGGGGTTAAATAATAGCCTAAGCCCCAAATTACCATTGATTCGAAGAGAAACTGTTACCCTTCTTTAATAGAGTATTAAAATATGCGTATATGTTGTACAAACAAATAGATTCTGAGAACCTATGGTAACTCTTATGCAGGGGCAACCAACGTGTGTCCCGTGGGCGAAATGCGGCCCACCGGACCCCAGGGTGTGGCAACCTGATATTTAAAAAAATATATACTTTGTTTTAATAATTAACTAGAACACATGAAATAGCAGGCCAGTAGGCTACAGAAAAGTATGAGAATAGTTGTCTGTTATATATTTAAGTATTCTGATTGACTTGATCAATGACTAGCACTAGGCCTAGAACTGCACCTTTATAGGAAAAACGCTAATTAAACTCTTTCTTAGCACTGCGTTTGTGTCACTGCTAAAAATACATATTTTTGAACAGCTATAAATCACCATTGTTATCAATAAATTAATATGGTCCACATATCGATTTCTGATCATGTGGCCTGCAATTAAAAAAACCTGGATGCCGCTGCATCATGGTTTTGGTGGCACAGTGTGGCATTTTATGATAATTACCTACACACTATGTTAATTAGTTCTATTTGAGACCAATTTTAGCTGTGCTCATAAAAATTGTGTGGATGTTGCCTAGATCCATTCACAGCACACAAGTGTGTGGTAATATAAGACCAGCACTGAAGCTAATTATCATAAAATGCCTGACTGTGCAACCAGCGAATAAAGTTTAATTTAGCAAAAACGATTTAGATTACAAATAGCTAGTACAAAATATGAACTATTTTTGCTCTCTTCTAAGTTAACTAGCATATCTTATTGTAACAGGTAAGCTTGAGATGTTTGTGATAAAAGCTTTTACACAATCAATAAGCTAAAGAGAAGATATTGTGGTGCAAACCAACTGCATTATATTGGATAAATGACAAATCCTAATAACTTAAATAGAGCTTCTAACCACTTGAATACCAATGAGGTCTAGAGTGCATTGTTTTGCAGTGCACTGGAGACCTCTCAGACATTCAAGGGGTTAATAGCCCCATTTAATCCAATGTAACTTGTTAATTGCCCCTTGTGGTGCAGTTGGTTTGATCCAGAATTTCCTGAGTCTTCTCTGGAATATAAGGTCCTTTAATTCATACACTCCCTAGTTACAGCTCCCGTAATAAGTAATTTTAAAGGAGACACATGAAAAATGTGGCATTTACATAATATCGAAGATATATTACATGTTGTAGATTTTTACAATACTCAGTATTTTCTGGTACAATTTGTTTAATGAACTGAAAGATAAAACAAATGGTTCTATTGCTTACATCTAGGGAAGCTGACAGGTTCCCAAAAGACCTGAGGGCTTAGACCAATCTAATACAATATTAATGCACTGTGTAGCCCAGTTGTAGGGTGATTAACACCATTACATGCCCAAAGCTAGCCTCTGCAAGTGTTCCTTTGTTTGTTTGTTTGTCTGTTTGTTTTGGGGGGGAGTGTGTGTGTGTGTGTTAATGTTCCTTTCTCCATTCACGCCAACATCTAAAGACAAACTGATAGTTGCTACGACCAATACTCCAGTCAAGCAACTCCAGCTCACTCTCTTTACCTGTCTACACACTAGCGAGCATAAAACAGTCCAACTGCTTTATTTCGTTCTCCCAAGTACAGACTGACAATATGCTGGATGCAGACACCCGTTTTATACTAGCATGAAGGGAATACATTGCAGAAACTCGCCACTTAATTATAATTAATTTCAATGCTGGAAAAAAGGGGGGAAAAAGCAGAAAAACTATACTTCTCTCAGGCATTCTCCCAGGAGGTGAGAAGTGCTGTTTTTCACATGTTTACTTTTGCAGTGAAATGTTTTACCCATCCCTACTGCTTAAATGCCATGTGATAAGTCATAACAACCTTTAAATAGCACCAACTGAATGTTTTGTCCAATGGACATCAAATGCATAGCAAAGTCTAACCAGCATTATAAAAGGTAGGCACTTGGGTCAGCCAAAAGCATTATAAATATCAGTTGTACTATTACTAGTAGGGAGAGTAGCACCATTACATGCTCCAAGCTGGCAACTATACCATGGAGTCTAAGCTTGAGACTTGGTGTTTTAGCTCCCTTAGCAAGTACCTAACAATGTCTCTGGCAGGCAATTTTGGGAGAGGGGATCATATATTTCACATGCTTGCCTTAAATGAAAGATAAAACTTAGAACTAATGGTAACATTTCCTATAGACATAATGATGTTGAAGAAAAAGAATTGGAATTGCAATTCTAGAGCCAATTGACTGCAGCACAGAGGACACATACAATTCACAGTGATATAAAAAGGGGTTTTAAACCCCTTCATGCTATTGAGTTCTCCAGCACTTTGCAAAGAAATGTGTTGGATGGATCTCTAATATTCAAGCGGTTAAAACCCAAGTAAAATCAGTGGCAACTTTGGGAACTTTCATTGGTTCCTAGCGATACAATTGGTTTCTCCATAATTGCTCTAATTCTCCTTAGTACAAGAGCCTCATTGGTTTCATTGTACATGATCCCAATTGTAAACACACTGGTAAGAATGTTACTTCCTCCTCTGCAAAATGTAATCTTCATCTAACACATACAGATAAACCCACTTATCAGTGCCAACTGCTATATCAAGCTAAAGTGAACATATTCACTAAGATCTCAGTGACCTATCAGCATATATAACGGAATTTTCCAAACAATTTTTATGTTATTCAAAACAATCTTTTTTTTTAGAGGAGCTGACATTGTATAATTATTTGTGGAGCATTATGAGATCAATAAACTGATCTCAAAAGTAGACACTCATGACATTTTGTCATTTGTGATTAATGTCTAGCAGTTACCAAGACCATTATTATCTAAATAGGGCCTCAGTTCCTTTGTGAACACCCTGGAAAATATATGCTATTATGTCATATTCAAGAAATATTTAGAAAAGGACTGTTCCTGAGAAAAGAATCTTAATAACCACTCCCTATATTTTTCTGTTATGATTAGTGTGATTGTGCTAAGGTAAACACAAGTCACTGAGTTCATAAAATATATTTTTAATTCATTATGTTCTATACAGCATAACTGTACTATCATACAACTATTATAACAAAGGATTAATTTAAGCAGAGTATTTGTGAGATCTGCACTTGTCTCCAATCAAAAGTCCATGTGAATAAAGGTGGAGTGGGGAAATTCTTCAGGAGAAAGAGATAATGTAGTTGGTTAATGCACCAGCTGTAGAATGTGTTCAAGCCACAAGGTTGCAGGTTCTAGTCCTGGCAAGGTCAGCTCAGCCTTTGACTCCTCTGAGGAAGCTAAAATGAGTCCAGGACAAGAGACAATCTCAGTGTATTCTTCATGGTAAAATACTTTCACAAAAAAAAAACTTGCTTTGAATGGCAATTTTTACTTGTCCCCTATGCTATACTACGTTTCTACACATAAGACCCAATATTTTTATTTGGTGATTGGGAAAGCATACAAAACTGACTTGCAATTGCATACTTCCCAACACGTTCAACAAAAGCAAATTATACCCAGTAAGATCAATGGGCAAATTAGGTGTCAATCTGTTCAGTAGATTTTGTTGTACAAAAAAAAAACCATGACAGTATAAAGACTTTAACATAGGAAAGTACAATTTTTTTTTCTAGACATTTATACTCTGAAAATACTCAGTTGATTAAAACTGAATTTTCATGATTTGTCTGGATTAAAAGTATAACCTGGATTCCAAAATTTCAGCTAATCTTGTAATTTCATTAATTTATTATAAGCATTTACAAATCACCATAACCATTAAAGTGCCTTTCAAATTTAAAAATTCCACTCATTTATAGCTTTACAGGACAAATTTCATTTTGCCTGTAGTTTTCAAACACTAGTTATTTTTGTACTTTTTTTTAGCTCAGATTTTAATCAGGTAGATTTTTGATAGCGGTATTTGATTGGATACAATTTTTTTGCTTTGCTGTTACAAGAACTTTAGTGAAGTCTTATATTTTATCCAGTATAGATTTTGCTTCCCCACTGCACAGATAATCAGCAGACAAGTTATTATAAGTATTTGTAATTATAACCCTTGTCACGCTTTATGGGGCAGCATCATGTGGCATGACATACAATAACTGACTTCACTGGCCATACATACAAAGAGAGTGAGGAAATTCTGGGGCAAACTGACCTCACCATAAAGGACAAAGAAAAATTCCCTAAATTACAATTGATTTAAATGGGTTGTCTAACACCTTAAATCAGTGGCGGCAATATTAGGATCTCCAGTTGTTGAGGGCTATAACCCCAGCCAGCCTGTGGTATAACAATAGCTGGAGGCCTCATGTTCTCCACCACCACCTCCATGGACAATTATCACATTTTACTAAGTCTGGGAGCAGAATTAGTCAAAAAGCCCAGGGCTACACTGTGCAGCCCAAAAATATGGCTCCTATCAGCTGTTCAGAGGGGCAAAAAACTGACCCCCTCTCGAGAACATAATTTGGAAGTTGGTGGCTGCCAGCCACAAACTTTCAGGGTTATGTGCACAGTCCCCATAGAGTTTCTGTCAGGCTATCAAGGCTGCATCACCCAGGATAGAAGACTTCAGTCTTGAAGTTCAGTTTATTTTTGTAGGATCATTGCGAGAGCCCCATGGGTCTATTTACAAACACCCATTGCGCACCTCCATTGGTCTATTGGGGTCCATAATGCAGTCCAAGCTTCAAAGGAAAGCAGATCTGCTGATGGTGCACAATACCATTGTTAGTTGCCCTTTAAACAATATAGAGGTATCCAAATAATTATAAAGCAATACACTGGAGACCTCTCTAGCACTCAGTGGGGGAGATTCACTAAGCAGTGATAAAAATGGAGATAAAGTGGAGATGACTTCCCCAGTTTATCACTTTTTTTCTAATTCCTATGTTAGCCTAGGCACTAAGATTTCTTCAGCCTTGGTGAACTTAGTGCATAGGATCTATAGAATAACATAGGAACTGGAGAACTCATCTCCACTTTATCACCTCTTTATCACCGCTTAGTGAATCTCCCCGAAGGAGTTAAAGGCCCCCTTTAAATCAATGGAAATTCAGCTCTGTATTTCATCTATATACAAAAGTGCCGCACTTTATACATAAACATGCAATCAAACTGCAATGAATATTGTAAACCTCATTCGTGTAGTAAGCACCATTCAGTTGTCAGTGGCAATAAAATAAGAACAATTTTCATGGACAGTCCACTATTAGGTGACTCTTAAAAAAATAGAGGTTTATGTTTTGTTCTGTACTTGGTTTAATTTTTGTATTATGATTTTCTCTCTTAGACCTCAGTTAATTACCAGTATTATTATTTTTATGCTTTCATCTTTTTTGTTGTTTACTCAGTAAATAGACACAAGCTTAAAAACCAGACAGTTATCTTTACCGTGTTTATATTACTGCAGCAGCGAGAGAACTTATCATGTGCATGAGTCACTTTTACTTTGTAGTATATAGCGTATAAAAACCCAGTGCCGCTTGCTACTCATTAAAAGACACCTGTGAATAATAAACGTAGAAACAATAACAAAAAAGAAATAGAAATTCACAAATATTTATCAACCTGCTCTCAAGGGACGTTCGGATTAATGTATGGTTTTGTCAATGCAGTTTCACTGGTGTTAGCCTCTAATCCTGGTAGATGTGCTTCAGGGTATGCGCTATCGTGTATGATAACTGTAGTGCATAACATTAGACAATCTCTTCTTTCTTTAGGAATATAATGCCAGCATGTGCTGCACACTTGTCCCATAGTGTAAAATCATGTTGTTTCTTAAAGGGATAGTAATGTTTCAAAATAAAAGCAGCTCCAATTAATCTTCATAGTATTTGGGCCATGGAGAGTGTTATTTCAATACTGTCAGAGTTGTAGTTCAAGAGTAATTGAATGATAAAGTATCCCCCTCCTGTCCCTTTTATTGATGTAACACTGCTCACTGCAGAGCAGAAAGGTGGTGCCCAGGTGGATCACAGAGAGGGACAATCTTCAATTAGCATAAGGGAAAAAACTGAAAAACCTGTCAAGGAGGGCAGGGTTTTCATTGTTCTCACAGTAAGAAGATTGTCCCTTGCTGAGAGCTGCCCGGTCTTAAGACCAGATTCCACATCTTAGGGGAGGTGGCTTACACTAGGTAAAAGGGGTGGGAGGGGGATACTTTATTATTCAATTACTCTTGAACTACAACTCTGACAGTATTGAAATAACACTCTCCATGGCCAAAATACTATGAAGATTAATTGGAGCTGCTTTAATTTTGAAACATTACTATCCCTTTAAAGGCCTAGTTTAACTCTTTTGAATGCCAGAGGGGTATGCAATACTTTGAAAAGAAATGTGTTGCGTACTCCTCTGACACCGAAAGGGTTAATACATTGTAGTAAATTAGCTCTAAAGGAAAGGAAATACCCCCAAACTCCCATACACTGCTCCATTTTCCTCTCATTGGTGCAAGCAAGGTTATGAGGAGGACTTTTGGCATATATAGCTTCTAAATTAGTGATAGGCAGGATGGGTACTGGAAATTGATTCCAGCACTTTATTTAACCCACAGGTTTTATGACATACTGACCCCATTGCCTCTTATTTGAAAAAAGATGACTTTTCTTAATGAATACAGCACTGAGAAACTTGTCCATGGCACTCCTAGGTGGAATCACAAACCTTTTTGACATTTTTACAAATCCCTCTCACTTGGAAGCAAATTCCAACATACTGAGGGAAACTGAAGTTGCAGCATGAGAGGGATGGGTGTGTGAACAGTTGATATCACCAGAGTAAAATAAAGGAAGAGCAAAATAAGATGTGTGATATATATTACACAAATAAGAGATATAAATTAAAACATAGATTTGATTTATCTTTCCCCTTAACTGCTACTGTACTTATCTCAATTTTGTTCTAGAAGCTACTGTCCCTTTAAGGCATTTTTCATCCAGGCGACAGAACTGTTGAATCGCTCTGCAAGAGATCTGTTGCCCGTGTATTTACATACATACAACTTGCTCCTTCTACAGCTGATTGGAACACAAGTGAGGCCTGTATGATGACCAGCTCACTTGAGCGCCAGACAATGTTATTGGCTGACACCCACATGGGTCAGCTGTTCAATGATAGTTACTGTGAGGATCAAGATCTACTATGCTGCTAGTGTGAAAAGTGGCAGCTTGTTTGTATATCTTCCTTACTGCAACTTAACTGTGTTTCTGTGGGAATGCTGGAAAGGTTTTGTACCCAGAACTGTGGTATGATCACAAGAGGCAATAGTCCTCCATTTGAAAGGCGCCATAGCCCAGAATGTTACCTTTCTCCAAGGACAAAATATTCAGCGTAACATCGCAGTGTTGATGTCTCCTGTGTGAGAGAGGCCTTAGACAGAAACACATTTTTTCACTTCTTCCATTGCCTCTTGGTCTATTAGCCTAATAAGAGGACGTTGGTTCTCAGCCAGAGTACACTTGCACTTTGGTGTGCCACAGACATTTACTTAGTGTGCCCTTCTATAAAGACTTTGACAAAAATACAAATGTTGAGTTTTAAATGTATAATTCTGGAATTTGTTATGCACAATATGATTGTGCAACCTAAAACAACTATATATTTATGCATTTGTAGCCATCATTATATGCTTGTGTCCTATAAAGTCCAGTGATCGAGAACCACTGTATTAGGGTTTCTAGTAATATGGTAAATGTACGTGCCAACTAAAATTAAAGCGAGCTTGGGAGTTAAACACTAAGGTGTGAGAAAGAAGTGATAAAGCAGAGATAACCTCTCCAGTGATATAATTTCTCTATGGAGATTATGCACTAAGATCTCTCCCTCTTTAGAATCCTTAGACCCTTAATGACCAAGGACGTACATGTACGTCATGGGGAGAACGTGCTTAAAGGCCCCATGACATACATGTACGTCCTGGTATTCAGGGCTCCCCACAAGGCTGCACGCCATTCAGGGACCTCTGATTTCAGTAACAGAAAAACAAATGATCTGTGGTCCTTAAGCTCTAGTATGGCTGGCCCTTAACTCCTTAACGACTCATGATGGTCCTGGACTGTCATGGGTTATTATACCCTTAAGGACCCATGACAGTCCTGGACCGTCATGGAATTCCGGGCTCCCCTCGCAGTTGCACTCCATTCGGGGAGTCTGGAATTGGTTGCGGCAAAAAAAAAAAAAAAAAATGGTTTGTGGTCCTTAAGTGACCGTAGCGTGCATGCGCGGCCGGGGTTAATGCATAGGCCCCATAAAATAAGACAGGAATTTTAGAAGAGATATCACTGGAGAAGTTATCTCCACTTATCACCTCTTTATCTCACCTTAGTGCATCTCCCCCATGTATTTTATTTTAAACTTTTACTCCTTAGAGATGATAAAGTGATGATGACTTTTCCTGTTATATCACTTCTCCAGTTCCTATGTTATTCTACACAGCTTATGCATTAACATTTCCAAAATTGAAATCTTAGTGCCTTGACTCCATAGAATAACACAGGAACTGGAGAAGCGATATCACTGGAGAAGTCATCTCCACTTTATCACATCTTTATCACGCCTTAGTGCATAACCTCCATTTGACCCGGCCTTAAAAGTTTGTTCTATTGCCACAGGTGCAGTACAGTCTAGCCTTAAATGTCAATGAAGCTGGGCTAATTTTTGGAGGAAAGCAACTGCATCACAGGGTGACTAACAAAAATTAGCAAAATCCCCTATTGATTAAAATGGCGATTTTAATCCTTTGAAAGCTAGACAGGTCGCCAATGAATTGCTTTACAATGCACTAGACCTCTCTGGCATTAAATTGGTTAAAGCAAAGCTTCTTTTAAATCAATGGGAATTTTGATTTCTCCCTTATGATGCATTTGGTTTGACCCAAAATTACTCCACTGTGTTATAGTACATCATCATTATTGTCCGCATACTTTTGTTTGAGAAAGCTTATAATAAGTATCATATGTGTAATAAGGCAGGTCTCTATAATTTTTGAATCTCTAGATAACAGGGACTACATCTCCCATAATCATAAACCAGCCATTGACTTTTTGGGGGTAATGGGAGTTGTAGTTCCCAGCTACAAATGTCCAATAACTGAGTTCTAATAGGGTGATAAACAGTAGTGTTGAGCGAGCACCCCGATGCTCGGGTGCTCGGGTGCTCTGACCGAGCACCCCCTGAGGCTCGAGTGCTCGGCCGAGCACCCGAGCCCCATTGAAATGAATGGGGCGACACCAGGCACCCCCTGCTCTGATGAGGGGAGGGTGCCTGGTCAATGCCCCCTTCATCTCCGCTATGCCCCCTTCATCTCCGAATGCCCACTTCAGCTCCGCAATGTCCCCCTTCAGCTCCGCTATGCCCCTCTTCCACAATGTGCCCCTTCATCTCCGCTATGCCCCTCTTCCACAATGTGCCCCTTCATCTCCTCTATGCCATAGAGGAGATGAAGGGGGACATTGTGGAAGAGGGGCATAGCGGAGATGAAGGGGCACATTGTGGAAGAGGGGCATAGCGGAGATGAAGGGGCACATTGTGGAAGACGGGCATAGCGGAGATGAAGGGGGACATTGTGGAAGAGGGGCATAGAGTCTATGCCCCTCTTCCACAATGTCCCCCTTCATCTCCGCAATGCCCCCTTCATCTCCGCAATGCCCCCGTACCTCCAGTCCCTGGTGGTCCAGCGGAGCGTCTTCGGATCTGTGCCTCTTCCGGCACAGATCCCCGCCACCCGAACATGGCGGGAGAGCACATGGCGGTACTCGACGAGTACCGCCATGTGCCGAGCAGAGCGATGCTCGAGCCGATCCGAGCATCGGCCGAGCACGCTCGCTCATCACTAATAAACAGATGATTGATGTGAGGTTACACCAGAAGTCTCAAACTGCATATGGATGAAGAAAGAGCAGGGTTTTTAAGGATAGCTTTTATTTTATAGATTGTATCAAATTATTCTGTCATTTTGACTCCCACGCTTGTCCAAAATCAGGGATTTGTATAAGATCTGAGCTGTGCCAGCCCATTAAATTGCCTTATTTGTTGAGAGAGACTAATCTGATCTCTTCTAGTTTAGATCAGTGATTGCAGACACTTGTTACATGCTTGCATAAATAAACTTTATCCTGCTATGCATGCCTACACTATGGAGCTTTTCTACCAGCTTTAAGATATCCTGATTAAAGAAAGCATTTTTAAAGATGCTGGCTAGAATTCAGTTACTTGTTCCCTTGGATGCTGGATATGTCACAACTGCATTTCTATGCAAGGCTTTGGAAATGTCACCAGCATCCAACTGATTAAAGGTATATGTAGAATTTATATATATTATAGAAATCTATTGAAGGTATCTTTTGTGAAACACTGATGGAAATCATAATTGCTGAAAAATTACAAAACAGTTTATACATTTTCCAAATAGTATTCTAGATAATATATTGCTGATAACTATTTTTAATAGTTATGTGAAAATAATTTTAATAGTAATAATATTCTCATAATGTAAATTGTAATCATTTTTTCATTATTTTTGAGTTACATCTGGTATTGTATGTGTGTTACCACAAGGTTAGAGGTTTCAAACAAATTCATTTTTTGTATAAATTTTAATGAGAATAATTTATTTGTTTTGCATGGTCATTGCTTCTGAAACCATTTGCGATTTATCAGTCAGAGGCAAAGTTTGATTTGAGATACAAACAAATACACATGATCACATACGTTATAAACAAAATCTATTTTAAATAGTGAACAAACATCCAATTACCAAAAATATTTTTGCACAAAGTGACTAGTTAATGGCAGTCTACATAAGAGACTCTCCCACCAAACTGAAAAAAAGAGACTCTCCCACCAAATTGAAGAAAAAAAGAAAGGACATTCCTAGTACCAATGGCAATTTTTATGTATTGCCTGTCCAGGATAAGCAACTTTTGATTCTCAGAAGCTGAAGATTATTATTTCCATCATATCCAAACCCTTGTGACCGTAATTTTTCCACAATATGCAAAGCAAGTATAATGCACATATCACATCTGTATAAAAACTGAACATGTATGTTTAAAAGCCATTTCCAAAGATAAATCATGACCACTGCAAAGTCACTTTGAAGGTCATGGTACCTTTATTATTGCAGGGAGGAGGATCTGTTATATTTTCAAGGGAATCTTTCTTCTTTGTGCTACACTCTATATTTTAATTCTTCTTCTCATTGATTTCAATCTCTCTGTAGTTAACATGCATGCATGTATTGAATAATTGTAATTGTGCATGATCGTACTGCAGTCTGTACAATAGAAGAACAGGCACAATCTCCCTATCATCCCTACATTACAGTTTATTGCTGCTATTATCAAAATGAACCATTTGCAAGATCCCAGTCTTTTTATTCTTAATTATATAAAACATACAATAAAATGCAAGGTTTAAAATCTTCATTTGGAATGTTTATTAAATTAAATAGTTTTGAAAGCAATGAAGATAACATTTGAGAAGTGGAAAATTCTATAATATATGCATGTACATGACATGGGCAGTGATCAAAATAATTTCATACACTGCCCCACTCATTATACTTTCATGGAAACACCTAAGAAAGGTCTCTGGGTTTCTCTAGGAGATGTTTCCATTGTAATTAGTTACTCACTTGTCAACAGCCTAAGAAAGTGCCAAACCAGGGTGGGGGTGATTTATCTACATAGAGCTATGGAGAACCAAAATACATATGTCATGTAAGCTGATAATCATGTTAGAACTGGTAAAAAAAATGATGGACACATTATTTAGATATTTAGTTTATTCCCTAGCATTGCACAAAAAGCAAAATATTGTCAAAAAGTGGGCAAAAGGTGTATCTCCTGATGCTATTGGACTGCAAATCAGAATATCCAGCCAAATATGTATAGTGTAGGGGTTATCAAATTGTATCTTTCATGCTTTTGCTGGACTGTATGTCCAATCATTTTCAACTGACAAATTGTTGGCTGAGAATGATAGGAGCTCTAATCCATCAATAGCTGTCTAAGGATGATAGTGGTTGCTATCTCCTCTACATAGATAATGTTCTTATCATTTGGACCGCCAGTGAAGAGGAACTTCTCAAATTCCACAAAAATTACAATGCATTCCACCCCAGTATCAATCTAACACTCAGTCACTCACGCACAAACATTAACTTTCTAGACAGTATTCATAACAACTCCATACACACATCCCTGTACCGTAAACTAATGGACAGACCAACCTACCTGAAAAATGATAGCTTTCACCCAAAACACACAAAGAACTCCATCATATAGAGCCAGGCCATCAGATACAATCACATCTGTTCTGACATGGCGGACCATGACAAGCACCTCCGGAAACGCAGAGGAGACTTTACAAAACAGGGTTACAGTGCAAGGATTATTGTCAGTCAGATGCAGAAAGCTACTCGCACGCCAAGAAAAGATCTGTTGAGCTACAAAGAACAGCATAAGGGAAACCGTGTGCCACTTGTTGTCACTTACCACCCCCAGGTTGAAGCTCTGAGCAAAATATCAAGAGAACTTCAAGCAACCTTACATACAGATGAAAGACTTAAGAACATATTTCCACAGCCTCCCTTACTCTCCTTCAGCCAGCCTCCCAATTTAAAACAACTGATGGTAAGGAGTGCCCTGAACAAAAATACAAAAAATGACACATTACCCAAAGTAGGTGTAAAACATGTGCACACATTTACACCACAGACAAGATACCCATACCGAACACCCAGTTACACCATAAGATCAATGGTAACTTCACCTGTAAATCATCCAATGTAATATACCTCATCATGTGTGCAATACGCCCCACAGCTCTTTATGTGGGGGAAAACGGGACAGAAATTACATAAGAGGTTTAATTCCCACAGAGTCAGCATTAACAACAAAAAGACAGAGACACCAGTGGAAGAACATATTTGCCAAAGTGGGCACAGTGTCAGGGACATAAGACTGACTGTACTGATGGGACAATTTAGCACTCAGAGGGACAGAAAATTATGGGAGGTAAAATAAATGCTACAATTTGACTCTTTGACTTATGGGCTGAATAGAGACAGAGAGTTTCTGTCATATTATCCCATTGTGCTTTCAAAAGGCCTGTCATTCTGTCCCACTAAACCTGTCGACAAGGTAACATTCTGCAGGAAAATGGAGGAATTTTTCAGTAAACTGAGACGCAAGGAATTCTTCCATGACAAAATGAATAACGATGATGCCAACACCACAGAGCAACATCATAATTTCAAAGCACCCACAAAAAGATCCACCTGGACCAAAACCAGGTAGTAACCCTACACTGGACAGATACATAGATAACTTCAGAAACAAAGTAACTGCAGAAATACTGGAGAAACAAAGTGAACCAACATCCAACCTAACCAGCAAGGAACAGAAAGCTATACAGTCATTAAAGAATAGCCAGGATATTATTATTAAGCCTGCGGACAAGGGGGGAGCTGTTGTTATTATGAATACTGTGGACTACATTCAAGAAGCAAATAGGCAACTACACTTACAAGAGGATCCCACAAAAAAATATACAAAACAACTTAACATGATCATAAAAGAACTGCCCTCCAACATTTGAGAACAGATAAGGCCTTTAATACCATCAGATCCAAAAGTAGTCTCTTTCTACATGTTACCAAAAGTACACAAAGAAGGAAACCCGAGAAGACCCATCATTTCAGGGATTGGCACACTCACAAAGAATATCTCTGGCTGGGTAGAAAATACCCAGAAACTGCTGGTAAAACGAACACCCAGCTTCCTTCAAGACACCAAGGATCTCTTGAACAAACTAGCAGACTTGGGCCCCATTCCAGAGAGCACCATCCTTGCCACTATGGATGTAGAATCCCTTTACACCAACATTCCACACACAGATGGCATAGCATCCTGCCAAGAATATCTGGAAAGAAATAACACAGCCATGGAACCAGTAACAAAACTCATACACTTTATACTCACCCACAACTACTTCAAGTTTGGACAGGACCTCTACCTTCAGAAAATGGGGACTGCAATTGGTACCCGAATGGCACCACAATATGCCAACTTGTTTATGGCAAAGTTAGAAGAGGACTTCCTGTCCACCTGCCAGACAAAACCCCTGGTCTATTTCCGCTACATAACTTGAATTAACTTTTATGACAGTCCCTCTAGGATCATAAATACCTGGACTCAGAGAAAGAATGCAATTTAAATCACATCCTCTAATACTGACTGATCAAGGAATCAGTATCTGGATTAACGTTCTTATCTGATTTCCATTATAAACAATGTAATGTGTATTTGTATTTAAGAGAGAAGTTTTCATATTTATCTGTATAACATGCCTGAGGAAGAGACCTAAGAAGTCTTGAAAGCCTGCATTTTAAATCTGCTTAGTTAGCCGTTAAAGGTATCAACTTTACTGAATTTTTGCCTCCTGTATTTTTACGGCTAACACGGTACCAACTCTCATCTATTATCTCTCAACCAAATATTAAGTATATCTTATTGAAATACAAATTTAAGTTGCTGTGTCTTTTATTTTTCATGCTTAACTTATATGGTAGGTTGGTCACCAGTTGTTTAAATGAGCTTGCTTTGAATGCTGTTCTTGTTAGTATGTCCTGATGAAGTCAATATAATTGCAACAAAAAATCGAAAAATTTAATTGCACTTGAGTCTGGTGTGCAAGTTATTAATATGCTTGGTAGTTGCAGTTCACCAAGTGATCCACAGGTTGATAACTCCTGATATAGGGTTTTCAGGATAAAATATTTCATTCTTGTTCACGTCCTCTTTTGTGGTAATTGCTATCATGCTTTGCATCAGAAAGAAGACTTTCACTCAGTATTGCTTGCAGCATAAGGTTCACATTTACCTATTTTTGGACAGGTGCTACGGACTAAGAACATTTCTTCAAGATAAGCAATGCTATAGGTCTATAACATTTGCTTCTAGTGAGTAAAGAGACGTGCAGAGATCAATATGATATATGGTGGAATGTATCCTGCATTCTATTTTCTCAGCCGATGTCACAGCTGGTACTGAAGCCATTCCATGGAGTATTTTGTTTCCCACAATTTCTGTTCACAGAATGACTGAATACTATTGTAATAAAAATATGCTGCTGAGCTCAGTAGAGTAAAACACTATTAAATAAGGTGATTAAACTTCTCAAACTCCCTTGTGAAAGTTTTTATGAGATAAGGAGAAGGCTCGTCAGCTTCTACATAAACAATTTTCCAGTCATTCATGTCAATTGCTTATGCTGTTGAGTAATGTGTAGTCACCTTTTTTCCACTGTCCTGTTAGGTAAATTCTTGCCAGTATAAAACTATTTCATTTTATTGCACTGTTTGACACAATATAAAAGGCTCTGTGAAGCATGTAGCAGTATACGATTAAAAGTCATGTCATATTACAATGGGCTGCAGTTGGACTTTCCAAATCTCCAAGCCTTGTAGGTACCACTTTTTCTGTTGTATTATATGGGTTCTTCTTTAGTTATGTGCACAGTGAGTAAAATGGTATGTATTTTTGTCAATGCAGTCATTGTCATACATACAAAGAAAAAGAGAAATGATTCTGAAGAAAACTAATTGTATCATGGTGATCAATGAAAAATTCACATTGATTTAAAAGGGATATGTAATCTTTTGAAAGCTGGAGAGCTCTCCAAGGCATTGTTTAATAAAGGAAATGCTTTACTCAAAGAGGGCATTGTTTAAGACTAAAGGAAAGGCACTTTTAACTATAGGAAAGGCAGGAATGTTTTATAGTAAAGGCAGATATGAATAGTTCATACTTCAAGAAACTCCAGCTCCTACTCTTTGCCTGCCTGCCTATACTAGCTAGGACAAACTGACAATATGTGGCAAACTGACACCCCCTGTTATAATTAGCATGGCAGGAGTACATAGGGGAGACATTCCACATGGGGAAGGGTTACTGTTATCACTGATTTTAATGCAAGGAAAAAAGGGGGAAAACTGTACATTTGGGAGGAATTTCTTTCAGAAGGCATAAAGTGCTGTTTTGACATATTTTGTTTTTAAGGTGAAAAGTTTCACCCATCCCTACTACTTGCATTGAATGTGATGTTATAGCAAACTTTAATACTTTGAAAGACCCTCAAAGGCTTAAACAATACCCAATGAATGATTTACCTATATAATATGTTCCATGCAAAAGCAGCCTGCATCCCAACTGTTTTATTACTAGTATGGACTATGGAGCATCTCCAGCTCCCTTTCTGTGCCTATCTGCCTACATTAGTTAGCATTAGTGATGAGCGAGCACCCCAATGCTCGGGTGTTCGGGTGCTCTGACCGAGCGCCCCCGGAGGCTCGAGTGCTCGGCCGAGCACCCGAGCCCCATTGAAGTCAATGGGAGGACTCGAGCATTACACCAGGCACCCCCTGCTCTGATGAGGGGAGGGTGCCTGGTCCATAGGAAAAGGGCAGAAAAGGATGGAAACACCACAGAAATGGTTCAGGGACAGCATAGGGAGGATGTCTGGATGCATCTTGGACTCCAACATCGCTGCTGGGAACGATCTTTCGCCCGTAGTACGCCATTTTTACAGACTGACCGTAAAACACACAAAAAGGAAAATAAAAACGACTTTAGGCGAAAAATTGTTACCAAACAGTATTTGCTGTATATTTACTTGTATATCATCTGCAAATTCTGCAAAAAATTTCATCGGTTTTTCTGAAGTGAGGCCATGATTAAGAGGGAAACGTGCGCAGAGGCAAATTCTCCCAAAAATTTCCTAGATTTTTCTGAACTGAGGCCATGATTAAGAGGGAAACGTGCGCAGAGGCAAATTCTCCCAAAAATTTCCTCGATTTTTCTGAACTGGGGCCATGATTAAGAGGGAAACGTGCGCTGAGCCGACCATCTAAAACATTATGGGTGAGGGTCTGCTGCGGAGCTGACCATCCTAAACATTATATGCGAAGGCCCGCTAGTGAGCTGACGCTATAAAACATTATATGAGAGGGCCCGCTAGAGAGCTGACCCAATAAAACATTATATGAGAAGGCCCGCTGGTGAGCTGACCTATATAAAAATTGTCAAACAGGGCCCGCTGGTGAGCTGGCCCTATATAAAAATTATATCACAGGGCCCGCTGGTGAGCTGGCCCTATATAAAAATTATATCCCAGGGCATATGGAAGAGGAGGAGGAGGATGAGAAGATTAAGAGTCAACCATATACCCGTTTTTTGGGTGGAAGGGGTGAATGGGAATACAGAGTATTCCCATCATTGTAAATAACATATATAAAGTGAGTTTATGTTCCCCCGGGGCTTTCCTCCAGTGGAGTGGAGAAGTCAGGGGAAATCCAGGCCTTGTTCATTTTTATAAGTGTCAACCTATCAGCATTTTCGGTGGAAAGGCGGATACGCTTATCTGTTATGATGCCACCAGCAGCACTAAATACCCGCTCAGACAGAACGCTGGCGGCAGGGCAGGCCAGCACCTCCAAGGCGTAGAGTGCCAGTTCATACCACGTGTCCAGCTTGGACACCCAGTAGTTGTAAGGCACAGAGGGATCATTGAGGACGCTGACACGGTCTGCTACGTACTCCTTCACCATCTTCCAAAACCTTTCCCTCCTTGTGACACTAGGCTGCGCATCAGGGTGAGGGTGCTGGCGGGGTGTCATGAAGGTGTCCCACGCCTTGGAGAGTGTTGCCCTGCCTTTGTCGGAACTGCTGTGTGCTCCCCTTTTCTCCCCTTCTCGGTTGGCCAAGGTAGCACGTACTCTGCCGCCAGCGTTGTCAGATGGAAAATTTTGGAGCAATTTTTCAACAAGAACCTTCTGGTATTGCACCATTTTGCTTGTCCTCTCCACCGGAGGAATGAGAGATGAGAAATTCTCTTTGTAGCGGGGGTCCAGAAGGGTGAACACCCAGTAATCCGTGTTGTCTAAAATGCGTATAACGCGTGGGTCACGGGAAAGGCAGCCTAACATAAAGTCAGCCATGTGTGCCAGAGTACCAACAGTCAAGATATCGCTGTCCTCACCAGGAGGATGACTCTCAATCTCCTCATCCTCTTCCTCCTCTTCTGCCCACCCACGCTGAAGAGATGGAACTAAAGTTCCATGGCTACCCTCTGTAGCGGAGGCAACCGTGTCTTCCTCCTCCTCCTCCTCCGCCTCCTCCAATTGTCGCTGAGAAGATGAAGTGAGGGTGCTCTGGCTATCACCTTGTGTAAGCTCTTCCTCCCGCATTTCCACCTCTTCCACATGCAAAGCGTCAGTTTTAATTGTGAGCAGCGAGCGTTTCAGTAGACACAGAAGTGGGATGGTTACACTGATAATAGCGTTATCGCCGCTCACCATCTGTGTCGATTCCTCAAAATTGCGTAAAACCTCACAGAGGTCTGACATCCATTCCCACTCCTCACTTCTGATTACAGGAAGTTGAACGGAGAGGCGATGACCGTGTAACAGCTGGTACTCCACTACTGCCCTCTGCTGCTCACAAAGCCGGGCCAACATGTGGAAGGTGGAGTTCCAGCGCGTGCTCACGTCACACAGCAGCCGGTGAGCTGGCAATTGTAAGCGCTGCTGCAGCTTCAACAGGCCGGCCGAAGCTGTAGATGACTTACGGAAATGTGCACACACGCGGCGCACCTTGGTCAAGAGATCATGCACATTGGGGTAGGTTTTTAGAAATCGCTGAACCACTAAATTAAATACATGCGCTAGGCATGGTACGTGTGTGAGCTTGCCGAGCTCCAAAGCCGCCACCAAGTTACGCCCATTATCACACACAACCATGCCTGGTTGCAGGTTGAGTGGCGAGAGCCACTGCTCGGTCTGGTGACTAATCCCCTGCAACAGCTCTGAGGCCGTGTGCTGTTTGTCCCCAAGGCAGATCAGCTTCAGCACAGCCTGTTGACGCTTCCCCACTGCAGTGCTACACTGCTTCCAGCTACTGGCTGATGGGGGAGTGGCGCTGCGTGTAGATAATTCGGAGGTGGAAACGGAGGAGGAGGAGCCAATAACGTAGGTGCTGGCGGAAACCCTGATGGAGGTAGGGCCCGCAATCCTCGGCGTGGGTAGCACCCGTGCCATCCCAGGGTCCGAGTCGCTCCCAGCCTCCACGACATTCACCCAGTGTGCCGTCAGGGAAATGTAGCGTCCCTGGCCACAAGCACTTGTCCATGTGTCAGTCGTTAAGTGGACCTTCCCAGTAACTGCGTTGGTCAGGGCACGGGTGATGTTACGGGACACATGGTGGTGTAATGCGGGGATGGCACACCGGGAAAAGTAGTGGCGGCTGGGGACCGCGTACCGAGGGACAGCTGCTGCCATCAGGCTGCGGAAGGACTCAGTGTCCACAAGCCTAAATGGCAGCATTTCGATGGCCAGTAATTTGGAAAGGTGTGAGGTTAGTGCTATGGCCTGTGGGTGGGTGGCTGGGTATTTTC
This sequence comes from Rhinophrynus dorsalis, assembly GCA_037306005.1. NCBI lineage: Eukaryota > Metazoa > Chordata > Amphibia > Anura > Rhinophrynidae > Rhinophrynus > Rhinophrynus dorsalis. The sequence continues at coordinate 127,808,467 of CM074720.1, read as the reverse complement.
GCTTGCGCTCAAATGCCTGGGGTAACGACATTTGGACGCTGTGCTGGGACAGGGAAGTGGATGTGGTCGCTGATGGTGCTTCATATGGTACAGGTGCAGGGCGGGAGGTATGCGGGCCTGCGCCTTCGACAGGCGATTGGCCGGCACCGAAAACAGGGGAAGAGGAGGCAGTGGTGTGGCCTGCAGACACAGATGGGCGATCCAGGCGTTCCTCCCACTTATTACGGTGCTTGGATGCCATGTGTCGGATCATGCTGGTGGTGGTGAGGTTTCTAGTGTTCATGCCTCGGCTCATTCTGGTGTGGCACAGGTTGCAAACTACAATTCTTTTGTCGTCCGCACTTTCCTTAAAAAAACGCCATACCGCGGAACACCTACCCCTTGGCAAGGTAGATTTACGCAAGGGGGTGCTCCGTGGAACATTTGCGGGCCGGTTTGGTGCGGTCCGCCTTCTTTCTGTAGCCACACCACTGCCTCTTCCAGCCTGTTGCGGTGCTGCAGATGGCTCACCCTCAGGACTGCTGTCATCGCTCGGCTCTACACCTTCCCAGGTGGGGTCAGTCACCTCATCGTCCACCAAGTCCTCCTCCACTTCCTCACTCTGATCATCCTCCTCATGTCTTGATCCCACCACATACTCAGTCATTGACAACTGTATAACATCCTCCTCAACAAGGTCTTGAGACAGTAATAGTGGTTGATTTAATGGCAACTGTGTCTCATCATCATCATCATCATCCACTACTTCCTTTGACCTTAAATGCCGTTCACATCTGTCATCTTCTTGTGATTGGGTAGCCTCTAGAGGTTGTGAATCAGGGCATAAGATGTCATGTTCCTCTGCAAGCGTGATTGGAGAGAGGGTCAAATGAAGGATTGGTGATGAGACGAGCTCCTCACTATATCCCAGTGTGGGATCACTTCTTTGACCAGACCGTGTATGGTGGGAGGAAGGATGATCAGAGTGAGGATTATGTTGACCAGACTCTTGGCTACTGAGAGTGGACTTGGTGGAAGACAGGGTGGTGCTTAACCGACTGGAAGCAGTATCAGCTGACATCCAACCGACCACCTGTTCACAGTGGTCGGACCTCGAAAGTGATGTCCTGCAACGCCCTGTAAAATGAGACATGAAGCTAGGTATGGTGGATGTCTTTCTTTCTTGTGCTCTGGCACCAGGCACAGTTTCTCCGCGTCCTGACCCGCGCCCTGAACTATCAGGATCACGTCCACTTCCCCGTCCCTTTTTACCCGCCTTCTTCATCTTACACGGAATATGTGACTTTGATATTTGAGTTTGAAGACTTAACAGTATTTCTTCCTATTCTGCAACTGTGCAGAGTACACAGAATAGGCTGCTAAACTGCGGTGAAGCACACTGAATGGAATATGTGACTTTGATATTTGAGTTTGAAGACTTAACAGAATTTCTTCCTATTCTGCAACTGTGCACAGTACACAGAATATGCTGCTAAACTGCGGCGAAGCACACTGAATGGAATATGTGACTTTGATATTTGAGTTTGAAGACTTAACAGAATTTCTTCCTATTCTGCAACTGTGCAGAGTACACAGAATAGGCTGCTAAACTGCGGCGAAGCACACTGAATGGAATATGTGACTTTGAAATTTGAGTTTGAAGACTTAACAGTATTTCTTCCTATTCTGCAACTGTGCACAGTACACAGAATAGGCTGCTAAACTGCGGTGACGCACACTGAATGGAATATGTGACTTTGATATTTTAGTTTGAAGACTTAACAGAATTTCTTCCTATTCTGCAACTGTGCAGAGTACACAGAATAGGCTGCTAAACTGCGGCGAAGCACACTGAATGGAATATGTGACTTTGAAATTTTAGTTTGAAGACTTAACAGTATTTCTTCCTATTCTGCAACTGTGCACAGTACACAGAATAGGCTGCTAAACTGCGGTGACGCACACTGAATGGAATATGTGACTTTGATATTTTAGTTTGAAGACTTAACAGTATTTCTTCCTATTCTGCAACTGTGCAGAGTACACAGAATATGCTGCTAAACTGCGGCGAAGCACACTGAATGGAATATGTGACTTTGATATTTGAGTTTGAAGACTTAACAGTATTTCTTCCTATTCTGCAACTGTGCAGAGTACACAGAATAGGCTGCTAAACTGCGGCGAAGCACACTGAATGGAATATGTGACTTTGATATTTGAGTTTGAAGACTTAACAGAATTTCTTCCTATTCTGCAACTGTGCACAGTACACAGAATATGCTGCTAAACTGCGGCGAAGCACACTGAATGGAATATGTGACTTTGATATTTGAGTTTGAAGACTTAACAGAATTTCTTCCTATTCTGCAACTGTGCAGAGTACACAGAATATGCTGCTAAACTGCGGCGAAGCACACTGAATGGAATATGTGACTTTGATATTTGAGTTTGAAGACTTAACAGAATTTCTTCCTATTCTGCAACTGTGCAGAGTACACAGAATAGGCTGCTAAACTGCGGCGAAGCACACTGAATGGAATATGTGACTTTGAAATTTGAGTTTGAAGACTTAACAGTATTTCTTCCTATTCTGCAACTGTGCACAGTACACAGAATAGGCTGCTAAACTGCGGTGACGCACACTGAATGGAATATGTGACTTTGATATTTTAGTTTGAAGACTTAACAGTATTTCTTCCTATTCTGCAACTGTGCAGAGTACACAGAATATGCTGCTAAACTGCGGCGAAGCACACTGAATGGAATATGTGACTTTGATATTTGAGTTTGAAGACTTAACAGTATTTCTTCCTATTCTGCAACTGTGCAGAGTACACAGAATAGGCTGCTAAACTGCGGCGAAGCACACTGAATGGAATATGTGACTTTGATATTTGAGTTTGAAGACTTAACAGAATTTCTTCCTATTCTGCAACTGTGCACAGTACACAGAATATGCTGCTAAACTGCGGCGAAGCACACTGAATGGAATATGTGACTTTGATATTTTAGTTTGAAGACTTAACAGTATTTCTTCCTATTCTGCAACTGTGCAGAGTACACAGAATATGCTGCTAAACTGCGGCGAAGCACACTGAATGGAATATGTGACTTTGATATTTTAGTTTGAAGACTTAACAGTATTTCTTCCTATTCTGCAACTGTGCACAGTACACAGAATATGCTGCTAAACTGCGGCGAAGCACACTGAATGGAATATGTGACTTTGATATTTGAGTTTGAAGACTTAACAGAATGTGCTCTAATCTGCAACTTTGCACACTAAACAGAATGTGCTCTAATCTGCAACTTTGCACACTAAACAGAATGTGCTCTAATCTGCAACTTTGCACACTAAACAGAATATATGAAATTTTTTTTTTTTTTTTTTTTTCCCCCCACACAAAATAAACTGCTGCCCCCACACACAGTAGTCCTAAAAAGGACTTTTGGTTCTTTTTTTTTCACAAATTTGCTTTCTTTCTCCCTACACTGACTTTCCCTTCCTATCCTCATCTCTCCCTGGCTAAGACTGAGCCGAATTCGCTGGTCAGGTGCTATACAGCACCCGACCATGGGTTCTGGCCAGCCAATCAGTGTAATGCCAGCAGCCAACATGGCTGCTGGCATTACACTGATGTCAGAGCCTCCCTGCACGTTTATTGGCTTTGCAGCAGCCGCAAAACGTGCGGGGAGGAGACCCGAACATGGCGGGCGAGCACATGCGGTACTCGTACGAGTACCGCCATGTGCCGAGCAGAGCGATGCTCGAGCCTATCCGAGCATCGGCCGAGCATGCTCGCTCAACACTAGTTAGCATCAAAAATCCTGCACCTTCTCTCTTCCAAGCGTAGACTGATAAAATGCAGCAAACTGACACCTCATTTTATAATTTATCATGGTGTGAATACATCGGGAACATAATGCACATGTGGAGGAAATACATTATTATCACCAATTTTAATTAAATGATAAAAGTGTATTAACAGAACTTTTTGCAAGTTTCTTTTTTCAGGTGAAACTTTTCTTCCATCCTTAATATCATCCTCAATATGTGTTGAGATTATTGGCTTTGATCAGGTGTGTAATGCCTGAATGTAGAGCTCTTTTTTATATCAATGCTTCTTTAGAATAGGACTAACATAATCAGCTATTTTAAAACCCTCAATATTGATATATGTATTTTTCATAAAAAGGACGATTCTACACTAGAAAACTGCAAATAGCACCAAGGAACGCTGAGATGGCATTCTCTGCTTGCTACTGTCTTAAAAGATGTTTATTTATTATTTATATTTGCTCTGACAACATTTCTTTGAATTTCATCCTCATTTCACAAAATACCTGACAACCAGATGATAAAATCTTTTAAAGAAGGAGTGGGAATCCTATGGCTCTACCTTGTTTACAAAATCCATTTTCTCTAGAGCAAGCTCACAGGAGTGAGTTTAAAACAGTATTTCCAAACCAAGAATATGGTAACACTGCATCTTATCAGGCTGTCCACATTTTCTCATTACATCACATATCAATGCAGCTTGTTACAACTTTGGACTTACAGTGTGTTAACTCACCAACAAATTTGTAGCATGGATGTGGATTTCAAAGAGATCACAATAAAATGACATGGGTAGCTTGCAACTTTGTTGCAGCTACAAGTTTCACATAATATATATTGTTTCTTAAATGGATAATTAACATGTGCAATTTTTATATCTACAAACTAGTATAAAAGCCTGCGTACACGGGCCATTGTCAGGTGAGGTAAAAAGGCCGGCCTTCACTGGCGGTGCACGCGATGCAGTTATGCGCAGTAGAGACTGCCCAAATGCACAGAATGCTCCCAGAATTCTGTGCGTTCGGGCAGTCTCTACTGAGCATGACTGCATTGAACAAACATTCTGGTCTTCTATATTATAGGATAGTTTTAATGTCAACCTTGTGTTGCTGCAGCTTTTTGCGACAAAGTTGCTAAAACAATGTGGCCCACATGAATTAGACCTTAAACCTAAAGTAGCTGAGTTTTCATTTCCAGTGTATTTTTGATCAGTTGTTTATACTGAGACCAACGTATGCTATAAAGCAGTCACCTATGTGAATACAGCCTTAGATCGACCCTTTACCTCCATTCTCTCTGCACATTTTTCCCATTAGTTCTCATTTATTTTATAATCACTAGCCATTTTATTGTTACGTACAAGGGAACCACTGTTCTGTATGCTATATTAACCCTGTGAGTGCCAGAGAGGTATCCAATGCATTGCATCGCTACCACTCTGGCACTCAAATAATTAATAAGTGTATTCCAACTGAAAAGCCATACCAAAATACTACATTCCATTTATTTTTAAACATTTTTAAACATTACTATATTTGGCACTACATTTTCTTTTCACTATTGTGTCCTCTAGGTATTAATAAATAAAACCCCTGAGGCCTCTGGGACTTATATATAAGAGTTTCCAAGAAAAACTGGGGCAAAGTAGAGGAATAATGCATTTTTCATTTCGTAAAGACCCGTTTTTTCCTTTCATAAATCTGGTGAAGTTCTTTTGAAAAAAAATAAAAAAATAAAAATATTCCATTGCTGACTGCACACAGTTCTGCTCACAGATTGCCATATACACAAAGGAATAAGGAGGTAATTCTGAAACAAGCCAACTGCAACACAGGGCAAAGTAACAATTGCCATTGGTGCCAATGTGACTTTAACCCTTTGCGTGCCAGAGGGGTACACAATGCATTGCGTACCCCTCTGGCACGCAAAGGGTTAATCCTTCATCTCCAACCTGTTGTTAGAGACCACTTCAGCATTCAAGTCATTAAAAGACCCATTTAAACCAATAGGGATTTTAGGACTATTTGTTACCTATGTTTGAGTTGATCTGATCTTCTATATATGATACAACTTCCTCTTATTGGTCCACTTTGAAGTTAACCCATTCAGAGCTAGAGGGTCACACCACTCTAGGACTCATGGATTAAAAGGTAAATTATGCCCAAAATATACTAGTATGATCAATATTAACCTTTTGATTGCCAGTAAGTCAGCATGGCATTGCTGGCCATGCAAGTGCCACTCACAGACCAGACTTGCTTTAATGACCCCCTAGGCTATGACACCCAAAGTACCAGAGATGTTGCAATGTGTTGGATAGGATATCTCTCTGGCACTCCAACGGCTAAAGAAGAACTGTACCATAAGAGTAAGTGGCATTTGATATGTTTATCAGAACTTACAAGTCAATTATATCTAGTTACTGGTTTAATTTGCATCTTATTTCAGATGTAATCTACAGCAAATTGTTTCCATATACAGTCTGATAAAGACTAGTGTTTCTTACAAGTCATTAGGTCCATTGCAGTTACCTTGAATGACTCCGGAGGGAACAAAGTCAAACAATGAAAGAACATCTACGTTTAGCAACTTAATAAAGATAATAAAATAAAACAACAACAACAGTTGCAGACTCACATTACCCCAATGGTGAGTCAAACATCTAGAAGTCTCAAACCTCCTATCAGCCGTAGGTAGCATCCTCCTTCAGAGGTCCTACAGTGATAAAGCTTTCAATTCCTCCCTCTCCAGATCAACTGATTTTTCAGTATATACCACTGTCTTCCAAATGTTACACACCATGTTAGTATGTCCACAAGTGGCCATACCATGCAGCTATAAGAGCAAACATAGAGACCTCAATGTGACCTAAGGAGTAACCTCACGTGGGATGTGGGGAGGGACTGGCACAAATGAGACACATGTTTTCATTGGGCACTTTCCACTTCCTCATGTATAGTCACTTGCAGCCATTTTGTAGACATTCTAGCCAACCACTTTGTGTGCAACTTCTGTTGGCTAGTGACATACATTTTGTTAATGTGAGTGCACATTTGTTCCTTTTTGTATGTTATTATGTTTATTAAATTGCTACACTTAGATGCTTCTCTATTGTTTTGTTCTGTTTTGTTCCCTGGGGTGCTGTTCACTTCATTTGCATTTTTTTCTTCATGGTGGTGTGCAAGACCATTGGTGACTAGTAGCACAGAATGTGCATGTACCAGATTTTCCATGCATCTTCATCCCATTATTTAATCATATCAGTCGTATCGGTTCTTTTGTACCCTTTCATCATTTTTCTGTGGACTCTATGTATTGCTCAGATCAAGGCTTGATTCTGGTGTAAGACTTTTAAGTGACCCGATTTTACAGATGCATGTGACTACTAATGAATGCATGGAAAGCCATTTCTCATACCTGAAATTTGCCATTTTCTGCATTAATTCTGTTGCCCATCACTTCCAGAAAGTCTTGTAGACTTATTCCTAACACTGCACTCCATCATCAAGGAGAGGTCTTACCACTGAGTCTTAATACCTTTTTATGCATACTAACATCTTGCTGGCTTTTCAGCCATTTACTGCCATAAACTGTTGCAATGTCTATTTTCTAAAAATTCTTCATACCTTTTAGTGCCAACTGAAGTCTACTGCAAAATGTGAGTCATTGATGACAATTTTCCATAGTATATGATAGGATCATCAACACCGGGTAACCAGAAAAAAACTGTAGTTTAATAAAAAATAGAAAAGGGGGAGCTGTAATAATATTGCATTAAATAATTTCCAGCAGCGGATGAACCTTTGTTTTACCAAGAAGGAAAACTCCTTTAACAAATATTTTTTCATAAAATAAGATTATTTCCCCTTGAAGTCTACAAATGTCTCTTTATCAGCATATGAAGAGAGGAAGTGAGCATGTGACTTGTGGGCTTAAAACTTTGTGATACAGAGGACATTAAAATGGCTTTATAACTTTGAAAGTACAATCCGTATGTAGTACAGCAAAAATATTCCATTTTGTGTTGTAGTAAATGAAAGTAGTAAAAGTTTGAATCGCATTTCACCAGCATTATTTAATTGTTTTTCCTATTATATGCAGTACTGTGTATTCTCAGTGATAACAAATAGAAAGTTTATAGAGCTTTCAACTTGTAAACAAGTCTGACTATTTTAGTTAAAATTGCTTAGCTAGTTTTATTGTTAGTTTCACTACTAATTACAACTGGAGGGTTTTTTGGCAAACATCTTGGAACATTTCATTAGTTCAATTAGTACCCATTTCCAAATCACTGAACTGGTGGGTAAGTCCAAATTTCCCTATTGTACACTGCAGCAAACTGAGCTGATAGTTTTACATGTTTCAGTGAGTTTTTTTATGATTTGTGGAACATTAATTCTAAAAATCAAGATGCCTGAATATGAAAGAGCATGTTCTAATAGTCACAGATATGTCTGTGAAAGTTTTCTTACTTGCAAATGTGAGTGTGATGTGCTAAGAGAAACTTGAGCTATTTAGGGGCAAACCATATGCATCATAGGAAACAAATAATTGTTATTGTTTTAAATGGGGCCTCCAATGCATTGCATCTTAATACTCTGGAGACCTGTCTAGAGACCTGCCATTCAGAAGTAGTGGAGACATTCAAGAATTCAAGAGATTAAAAGCCACAATTAAATCAATTTGAGGAATTTGTATTTGTCTTCTGTGGTGCAACAAGTTTGGTTCAGAATTGATTCAATTTCACTTAATACGTCAATAGGGATTTGGGGTCTTTTAAAACTATGGTGCAATTAGTTTGATTCATAATTGCGCCAATTCCTCTTAGCACATCAGCCTCATAACATTTTAACTTTTCTTTCTCAGGTTAGTGGACCTGAGTAAGAATGTCGGACATGTCCCCGATGTAAGAATTCAAATTGACCTCATGAGGTCTCAAGATGTAATCATGTATGTATTTGCTGGCATTTTCTGTTAAACTCCCAGTTCCAGATACAATGGGTCTCCTGGGAGGTACAGAAACATTTTTGTGAATTTTGGATATGAGATATAAGGTGGAGATCCGAGGATGTGTAACCTGAAGATATTCAAAATCCTTCTTTGAAATTATACCTTATTTATAAGCAATGCCAAACTTGGAAGAATAAATCTGTTAGAGATCATCTGTTGGACTACTGAATAATGTATTATAACATTTGGAATCATTCAGTTGTCTCATTGCCTCAGCTACATACATTTATTGAGGCCAAATGACAATATTGTCCCCTTTGTTCAATGGCTTGATAATTATATCATCCCAATTACAGATTTCTTCTAATGCTATCTGCTCAACACTATAATCGCATCAGGTAATTTTAAGAATTCCTATATGAACAGTTTGGTAAAAAGCTGGATAGCTTGACAAATGTGGCCTGATGTTTTGAATGTTGTTTTTTTTCTTTGTTGCGTCTGGCATCTTATATGAACATGATCTATAACTTTCTTTTAATAGATCATTAAGAATGTTTAAATTCTTCAAATCCAAAATCTCTGAATCAACATTAGCTCCTTTAGGTTCTACAGGGTAAATGAGAGACTGGTTGGCAAAACATTTAGTTAGGAGCATTTTCTGTGTGAAAGAATATAGGTCTACAACAATGCAAATTTGTCCAATTTCTATGTCGGGGAGAAACTAAGCCCCTTTGGTGAGAACTGTTTGTTGTATCTCAGAAAGAGAATGATTAGAAAGATTGATGACCTGTAATTGGTCTGATATGTTTATTGTTTGGGGGCTTGTGCTCTGTTTTTTTGTTTGTAAGCCCATCTCTCTCAGTATTTTAACTCCCTTTTGTCCTGTTCTGGTGGGCTTCTTGTATTTCTGCTTCGTCTCCCCGGACGGTGACCTGTTAAAAAAGGTGATTGACCCCTGAGATGCACTCTATCACTATCAGACTGTTCTGAATCTATTCTGAATCTGAGGCAGATGATTCACTGGAGGCTTTATATGCTTCCTCCCTAGTCATGCATCTAGGTCTTCTTTTTGGGTCAGAAATAAATACTGCCTTTAGCATAATCTGATATGTATCGATCATATTTTTTCTTTTTGGTGTCAATCAAATCTGTCTCTATTGTATTCAGTTTGTCTAAGTCATTTTTTATCCTGTCTAAATTGTTAGATGTTTTAACCTTTTCCTCCAAAGATTTAATATTGTCTCTTTTTTGATGATGGCAGTCTCATAGTCAATCAAGATATCTTGATAACCCATGGGGCAGCTGTTAGATATTTTGGCAAAACTTGTATCTGTAAAGCTATACGTGGGTAATGTGTGTACCCAAACATCTCTGGGGATAATTTTATTCTCTTTGTATTTTAAAAAAAGTACATCAAGTCCACCAACTCTTGGTGTGGTGGATTTGCGCATCTCTCAGGTCTTTCAAAATGGTTTTCCAATTATTACCCCTATTGGTTGGTGTTGCAGGATCTTTGGGAAATGTCCCGTAGCTTTGTCAGCCCATTTATTTTGCCTCAAGGAATGAGTGGGTATCATGTCCATGTGATATAACAACAGGTGCTGTCAAGAAAGAAAATGACCAGAACTGGGTCAGCCATTCATTAGAGGTTGCAATCAGCAGTGCTTGTGTGAAAGTTTTGCCAGTGGCAACATAGGGAGGGAGTGCAGTAAAGATGAAGCATGCTGCACTTCAGAGTTATCACTTGGAGAGATAATCACGTGTATGAAGGGCATAGTTCAGCATATTAATTTTCACATGAGCAACATAGCCAACGCATCATAATTGTGTTGGTGTTGCCAATGTGAAAGGAGCCAAGACAAAACACAACAGCCTGCTGGGCAACATCATGTACAATATCATACATTACATTTCCATCAAGACATGGGATAAATTCTCAAGAACAACATGGCAGCAATGCTGCCCAATTTATGTCACCTATCCTACTTAACTGCACTGTTCTGCATTCACCCAGCAATCTGTTTCCTGGGTAGAATGTTGGATAGATGGTTCACATCAACATCAGCCACACTTGACTGACATGCCCAAATGGATAATCTATTCAATGGAGATTGCATTAACATTGCAACCTCCAGTATTGCCCCTATTAAACATTTGCATGGGACCCTCCAAGTATACTGACCAGATTATCCCTCTGTAACTTAGGATATAGGGAATCTGTATCAAGCTACAACAGACAGCATTTATGCGAGGCAATAGTCATAAATGTGACTAGCGTAATAAGGTGCAACTTGAAAATTTCAGGCCACTAACATAGAAACAATGAGGCTGTGCACTATGTGGGGCTAATAAACATTACCCAAATTCCTGTTGATTTAAATGGATACTTTAAACCCTAGAATGCTCGAGAGGCCTTCACTGTGTTGCAAAGCAAGGCATTGAGGACCTCTCTAGCATTCGTTTGGTTGACATTTTTCCTTTAAATCGGTGGAATATTTTGTCTCCGATGGTGCAGTTAGTTTGCTCAGGAATTCCTCCAGCTCTTCTTATCACAACAGCCTCAACATCGCTCTGCTAAAGTTGCTTGTGTGAACAAGCCCAAAATCCAACAAATTTTACAACATGCTCATTCATATAATAACATTAGTTTAATATTTTTATATACAATGTTTTTCATTCTTCATTTTAAGTAAAGGGCAGGATTATACAGTACACAGTTCTTTCAATAAGAGATAGACTAGGCCAACCCTGGCCATCAATGTGTAGCATATTTTGAGTTGGTCCATGTTAGCCAGCTCAGTTCAGTCCCAAATCAATGAAGACTTATGACATGTCTTAAAATTATTGCTGGAGTTTAGAAGAACAGTGAGGTTTATGTATTAAGAAGAACAGGACCAATATTGGGGGCAAACTGAGTGCACCTTTGGGGACAAATGTAGATTCTTATTGATTTAAATGAGACATTTAACCCTTTGAATGCTACAGAAATCTCCGTTGCATGCTTCACAATTAATTGAATATTTGCTAGCATTCAAGGCTTTAAAAGCTCCGTCTTATTGTATAGGAAATTTGGGAATTTTTTTCCTTGTCCCGAATGGGCAGTTTAACATTATTGCTGTTTTAACTAGGTTATGAAAGAAATAATTGTCATATTTAGTAGCTCTCTTTCTCGTTGCTATCTATAATATCAGTGTAACATTGCTTTATACACTGTACTGTACAATTATACTGACTGTGACCTAATAATGACCTTGAATGTCTGACACACCTCTGGGTGAAGTATGACCTCAGCAGTGACACAGCACAGCCAAATGTTTTATTGCTGTTGAGAAATGTATTAACTCTTTTGCTTTTTCGGATGATTACATTTTGAGATAGTGGAACATATGTATAATGTAAACATGGAGCAGCTCTAGGACACATCATAGGGAATCACTAACCCCTTAAAGACCAGCCATGACATTGCTCAGTCGGTAGTTAAGGACCACAGGTCTTTTTTTTTCCTGCTAATTGGATTCCGGGGTCCCCAAGCAGCGTGCATATGCGCAGGGACCCCAGAATTGCATAACGTGCCAGGACCATCACTGGTCCTTAAGTGCTGAACCGGCGTGAAGGTCCTGCAATGTCAAGGGTCCTTAAGGGGTTAAACATTTTCATTGATTCCAGCAGGGCTTTAAACCTCTTGAATGCTAGAGATGACTCCAAGGACCCCTAAGATGCAGATGGTTTGACCCAGCATTGCTCCATTTTCACATTGTGCATATGGCCCTTGATGGTTTATCCCTTTGATTGCCAGAGAGGTACGCAACCTATTGAAGAGCAACGAGTTGCGTACCCCTCTGGCACTCAAAGGTTCGATGAAGAAAAGCTAGTATTATGTCTATGTTATGTGAATTGTAAAAAGCTACAAAAACATTGCATTCTCTAGTAATTTAAACTGATTTATTTTTTTGATAGCAATGTTTCACAAAAAGAGCAGCTCCGATTAATCTTCATAGTATTTGGGCCATGGAGAGTGTTATTTCATTAATGTCAGAATTGTGGTTTAAGAGTAATATAATGATAAAATATCCTCCTCCTGCCATTTTTACCAAGTATAAGCCAACTCCCCTCAGATGTGGAATCTGGACAATTGACTGGTCAGATCGCAGCAAGGGACAATCTTCTTACTGTGAGCATAAGGAAAACCCTGCCCCCCTTTTCCTAATGCTCACTGAAGATTGTCTCTCTCTGCGATCCATCCAGACAGTCTTGCTGCTCTGAGGTGAGCAGTGTTACATCAGTAAAAGAGGCGGGAGGGGGATAATTTATTATTCCATTACTCTTGAACTACAACTCTGACAGTATTGAAATAACACTCTCCATGGGCTAAATACTATGAAGATTAATCAGAGATGCTTTTTGTGAAACATTACTAACCCTATAAAAGCCACAATACAGTGGGTCTGTGGGAAATGTTCTGTCAGCCAAACAGAGCAGTCCCAACCTTTTTTTATGAAATCTGTTCCCATTGGAGCATAGTTAGTATTACATGATATTTGGTCTTTAACCCTTTGAGTGACAAAGAGCTATTGAATACCTCTTTGTCATTCAAAGGTTTAATGGCAAATGGAAATAAAGAGCCAGACCTGCTAAGCACATCTATGTAAATAAAGCCATAACTATATAATGTTATAAAACTATGCAACATAAAACCAGTTGTTTGCAAATCTTTATTCTGCTAGGAATATACTGTACAACTCAGATTATGAAACTTAGAGAAACTCTCCAATTCTAGTGATATTCTAATTATATCCACATTGCATACAAGAACATACTTTTTTTGACTGGGGATATTTTCTACAACTTGATAGCTCCATAGAACATTTCTGCCAAAATGGACACAGTGTCAGGGACATTAAATTGAATGTATTGATGGGACTATTTCACACTCAGAATGAGAGAAAAATATGGGTGGTTAAATTAATGCTCCAGTTTAATACTTTACATAATGGCCTGAACAGGGATAGGGAATTTCTGTTGCATTATCACATTGTGGATTAACCTTTACAGCAGTGTCCCAATGGAAATATAAATACCTTTGTCACTTCCAGAGGATGACTGCAGTTCATATCACACTCCTTTATCACTGACTGATCAAATAATGTGGGTCTGGACTGAGCTGATCTTGGGCTAGATTCTATTGCAGGAGATAAATGTTAGCACCAATTTTATCAGACATTTTCCTGTTGAAGTCTATGGGGAAAACTGGAGATAAAAGCAGAGATAAAATTAGCTCCTGCAATCGAATCTGCTTTCCATTCTAGTCAATGCAATGTGTACTTATATTTATGAGAGATTGTTTTCATATTTATTTGTATAACATGCCAGAGGAAAAGACCTTAGGGGTATTGAAAGCTTGTGTCCTAAATCTGCTTAGTTAGCCAATAAAGGTATCAGTTTGACTATACTTACTACCTGTTCGAGCATCACCAACTATATGACCCAATCAGAGTTAATGTTCCTTTTAAACTGAGGCTTCACAGTGTGCAGCCATTACACTTTTGTCACTGCAATTCTTGTCATCCTCTACTGGCTAATGGACAACTAAGAATGATGGGAATTGCAGTAGCAATGGCGTAACTATAGGGGTCACAGGGGTTGCACTTGCGACCGGGCCCGTGCAATCCAGGGACCCGTCCACCCCCTGCAACCCCTCCGCCTGGCTCCCTCAATCTCCCTCAAGTGCTCTAGTAATGCAGAGTGCTGGGAGACTACATCATCTACCAGCGCTTTGCATTACTTAGAGGACCGTGTGGGAGCTCCAGGTAGGAGGCAGGAGATGGGGACATTGTGGAGATTGAGGGCATTGTGGAGGGGGTCAATGTGGTTTAGGGGGGCCAATGTGGTGGGGGTGCCCGTGGCACTTCTTGCACCAGGGCCTGGAGGCTTCTAGTTATGCCTCTGTGCAGTACAATACCAGCTGGGGTCCTGCAAACTGCTCACTCATGCTTTAAAGGAGCAGTAAACTTTTTTTATGAAAAAATATATATTATAGGGATTTTCCTACTGAGTAAAATAAGGGTACTCCCATTGCCGAGAGAGTTATATTTCCAGAGTTATTACAGTTTAAACCCATGTTTTTTTACATTCGCAGTGCCCTCTAGTGGTCAAATTCTAATTAGATTTCCTGTTAGATTCTAATGGAGAAGAAAGTCAGAAAAGTCAGAGACATGCAGTTCTCTATAGAATGTGATAGACACTGCCTGTCACTTCCTGTCAGTTAGAACTATCAGGAAGTAAACACAGTAAATTCACTTCCTGGTTATTTGAACTGCTATAAATTTTGAATAAAACATCTGACAGCAGTGGGAGTGACCTTGTTTTATTCAGCAGGAAAAGCTCTATAAAATATGTGTTTTCATAAAAATAAGTTTACTGCTCCTTTAATCTGTCTGAGGTGTTGTTTATCCACTAAGCAAAGACACATTCCTATCTTCTGGATGGTGCTCAATTTTGGAACAGTTTGAAACATACTAAAATATACTACTGTTCTAATTACCATGATGAATGAGCTTATTTAATTTACTTCTAGCTACTCGTAATGTCACTCGTTTTTTCCTTTTTTAATTTTTCACTGTAAGTGACCATTCTTACACATATGCTATGAATAAATCTTGGCATAGAACACAAAAAGGGGAATTGCAACTAGCAAGACGGGCAGTCATGTTTGCCTGGCACCGAAACTAATTAACATATTGTGCAATACAAAGATTCATTTTTTAAAGAAAAAGTATTTATTTTAAATAAAAAGGCTAGTTCAAAATATTGACAGCTTCTAATCCTCTTTAAAATGAAATATACTTGTCTTGGGGGGGGGGGGTGACAGACCCATGTTAACCCTTTGAGTCCCAGAGGGGTACACAACACATTAAGAACAATGCATTGCATACCTCACTGGCACTCAAATGGTTACTTTTTAGTGTAAAGATCACTTTCAAAAGAAGAGTGATGTAATTCTAGGTCCAACCAACTGCTTCATAGCATTTAGGCCCTTGAATGTTGCAGAGGTCTTCACTGCATTGCCTTGAGGTCAAAAGCCCAAATTAGATCAATGGAAATGTAGGGATTTTTTTATTTCTCCGATATGGTGCAGACAGGCAAGACCTGACAACATACGGCCCAGGAGGCCAATACAATTAAGTGGCCCATTTCTACTATCGTCCAAGCCCACTGTCGCAGCCCACCCCTGTTTCGTTAATTTTAAAATTGTCCTTAAAGGGATAGTAATACTTCATTTTAACTTTATTTTATTTTGTAGGCATTAAAAAAACATGAAGAATGATATAAGTCTTATCTCTGAAACCTTTATGGTTTAAGAGATATTCACAAACAAAGTATCCCCCCCTGTTCAACCAGATCAGAAGGGAGATGCCCAGGTAGACTGCAGAGAGGGACAATCTTCAATTAAGATAATGGAAAAAGCTGAAAAACTTGTCAAGGGGGGAAGGGCTTTCATTGTTTTCATACAAAGAAAATTGTCCCCTTCTGTTATCTGTACTGTCATACAACCAGACTCACATCTGAGAAGAGATGGCTTACACTAGGTAAAAGGGGCGGGGAGGGGAACTTTGCTTGTGAATATCTCATAAACCATAGAGGTTTGAGAGATAAGACTTATATCATTCTTCATGTTTTTTTAATGCCTACAAAATAAAATAAAGTTAAAACGAAGTATTACTATCCCTTTAATGTTGTGAAGTAAGGCAGGTGATACCACAGAGCTTATAGCTGAAATGAGGCTACAATAGGGATACTACAATGCTTACAATTTAATCCCTTTGAGAGCCAGAGGGGTAGGCAATGCATTGCTTTGAAATGCGTTGCTCACCCCTCTGGCACTCAAAGGGATAAGTAAAGCTACACTACTGATGCCATAGAGCTTGCAAGGGAAATGGATTATGCTACTAGTGTAGCTCTATTTGGATTGTAGCTCTGCAATATCATTTGAATATAGATTCATTTCATTTGTAAGCTCTGTGGTGTCACTAGTGTAGCTCCATTTACAGCAGCAGATGGGAGATTAATCGAGGCAGTGGCCCACCGGCCCAGACACATGGCCAGCCCAGGGGGCAAGTGCCCCCCTGCCCCCCAGGCCAGCCCTCCCCTGACCACAGATCTACTTAATTTTACCTTTGAACATAAGATCCTAAATGTGAAATCTTGTGTCTTTATCACAAAAGTAAATATGAGAAGATGTTATATGCTGGTTACTCCCGAGTCTCCACAAGCATTGTCCAACTAGAGTTTGACAGGATGGATGATGGCCTCAATAAGAATTTGTCAAATGGTTAAATCCATAAATCCAGTCACCCAGTTTATACTTATCACCAGGAAAAGATTTTTTGCCCCAAGGGAAATAAAAAAAAGTTGCCAAAATCTTATTAACATAGTAAAGCAGCAGTTTGTGTCTGAATTCTTCAATATCAATGCCATACACACACATTCAAACCTTCTGGTGCAAAGTGCATCATTCATGACTTTTAACTTAAAGGGATAGTAATACTTCGTTTTAACTTTATTTTTATTTTGTAGGCATTAAAAAAACATGAAGAATGATATAAGTCTTATCTCTCAAACCTTTATGGTTTATGCGATATTCACAAGCAAAGTTCCCCTCCCCGCCCCTTTTTCCTAGTGTAAGCCATCTCTTCTCAGATGTGAGTCTGGTTGTATGACAGTACAGATAACAGAAGGGGACAATTTTCTTTGTATGAAAACAATGAAAGCCCTTCCCCCCTTGACAAGTTTTTCAGCTTTTTCCATTATCTTAATTGAAGATTGTCCCTCTCTGCAGTCTACCTGGGCACCCCCCTTCTGATCTGGCTGAACATGGAAGGGATACTTTGTTTGTGAATATCTCTTAAACCATAAATGTTTGAGAGATAAGACTTATATCATTCTTCATGTTTTTTTAATGCCTACAAAATAAAATAAAGTTAAAATGAAGTATTACTATCCCTTTAACATACAGACTTGAGTGTCTCCTTTATAGAGATTTGGCCATATCAATCAAAGGAGAGCACAAACCATAATAGTACTAATGCTTTGCACTTGAAAATAATGGTTGTCAAGAGTCACAAATCTCAGGACAGTTTGAGCTGTTTCCTTTAACTTTGTGTTTAAATTAGTTTTATTGATTGGCCATCCTGCTTTTGTCTGCACATTTCCAGTAATTTGGGCGAGGAGCAAAGGAGCAAGACTGCTTCTAGATATATACTTATCAACAAAGCATTCTAGACACAAACCATACAGATTAATATGAGCCATAACTAAAAGTATTGACTAAAATGGTTTACATAACACTGTAAAGAGACACAATTCGCATCTATAAAATGTATACTTCCGTGGATAGAAAATAGTAGTAAGTAAGCAGCAATTCATCTTGTGATACTAAATGTTCTGTATAATAAGGTGCTTATTTGCCAAATCAAAGTGGCTTTCCTATAATTATATATATATATATATATATATATATATATATATATATATATATAGATATAGACATAGATATATAGATAGATAGATAGATAGATAGATAGATAGATAGATAGATAGATAGATAGATATAGATATAGATATACATATAGATATATATATAGAGATATATAATATATATGTATATTGCTTAACCCCTCTTTAATTCATTGGATGCTTAAGAGGTTGATGCATATTACCAAGAAATGTATTCATATTCAAGCTGATCTTTAGCAGGATGTTTGTGTTGGTCAAACAGTCTTCTGTATCCCATCACCTGTTTTGTTACAGGATACAATCATTAACTATTACCTTACTGTTTAGTGAACTATTGCCTTTCCAACAGAAGCAATATTGCAAAATGGTTTTCACTATCCGCTGACTACTAAAATGCAATCTTTCCAGCACAGATTATTGTAACAAAATTATCTTGTCTTCCTGTCTCACACTTGCTTTATTCAATTAATTCAAATGCTGTCAATGCTGCAGCCTCCCCCTTTAGCATTGAATCTGTTTTTGCCTTCATGAATTTCTTAGTTTTGTCCTACTCTCAATATGAACTAAATTATGACATTCTTTAAACCAGAGCTGTATGCAACACATTGTGAAGCAGTGCATTGCACACACCCTGTGCCCTGTAAGGTGTTAATTTAAAGATTTGTACTGCTTGATATTATTTAATACAGAGCTCAGTGCTCTCTTCTTGTTTTACCTTCTTTCTTTCAATTTGCCCCAAATCTTGGAGATTTTTCACTAATCTCTCCATGGCTCAGGGTGGAACTCTTTTCCACTCACCATTTGCCAATTAGATTGTATGAAATGAAGCCTATCTATCGACTGAATTTTCAAAACAAAAGTGCAGTACTTCTGGGGTGAACAGGTTGCCCTATTGGGGAAAACTAACAATTAATAGTAATGGGGCTTTTAACCCATTGAATGCTACAGAGGTCTCCAGAGCAGTGTATTGCAATGCAATGGAGACCTCCCTAGCATTGAAGAGGTTAAAATGCCATTTAAATCAATGGAAATTGTGAAAATGTTTATTTGTATGGTATACTTTGTTTGCTCCACCTCTTCTTTTTAAAATATTGTCCTTAATGATTTAATTTCCACAACTGTCCCCAGGTGTACTTGAATGCAAAGCATATATTAAAGGGAAAGTATTGTTTCACACAAACAGCAGCTCCAATTAATTTTCATAGTATTTGGGCCATGGAGAGTTTTATTACAAAAATAATCTTTTTTTCAAATAAGAAGCAATGGGGTCAATGTGTCATAAAACTTGTGGGCTAAATAAAGTGCTGGAATCAATTTCCAATACCCATCCTGCCTATCACTAATTTAGAAGCTATATATGCCAAAATTCCTCTTCATAACTTTGCTTGCACCAATGAGAGGAAAATGGAGCAGTTTGGGGGAATTTCCTTTCCTATAGACCTTATTTACTACAATGTATTAACCCTTTTGATGTCAGAGCAGTACGTAACACATTTCTTTTCAAAGTGTTGCGTACCCCTCTGGCATTCAAAAGAGTTAAACAAGGCATTTAAAGAGATAGTAATGTTTCAAAATAAAAGCAGCTCCAATTCATCTTCATAATATTTGGGCCATGGAGAGTGTTATTTCAATACTGTCAGAGTTGTAGTTCAAGAGTAATTGAATGATAAAGTATCCCCCTCCCGCCCTTTTTAAATAGTGTAGCAGCCAGACAGATCACAGCAAGGGACAATCTTCTCACTGTGAGCATAAGGAAAACCTTCCCCCTCTTGACAGGCTTTTCTTTATGCTCACTGAGGATTGTCCCTCTCTGCGATCCATCAGGACAGTCTTGTTGCTCTGAGGTGAGCAGTGTTACATCACTAAAAGGGGTGGGAGGGGGATATTTTATCATTCAATTTCTCGTGAACTACAACTCTGACAGTATTGAAATAACACTCTCCATGGCCTAAATCAGGGTCAAATCCTGGGAAAAAAGAGTGGGAACTCACACAGGATTCCCCCCACACGCCCAAAATAAATATTAATGGCTCACATATGTGTGTGTGTGTTTACCATTGCATTGTGTGTGTCTATCTCACGCTCTGTATGTCAGTGCATGTATGTGGGAGTTTCTGTGTATGCGTATGTCTGTTGCATGTGTCTTTGTCTCTATCACTTTGTCTCTATCACTGTTGCATGCACACATTGTCCATCATCTCTACATTGCCCTCACATTACCCCTCATCATCTCCACATTGCCCACACATTTCCCCCATCTGCTCCAACTTGCCCCCCATCATCTCCAAATTGCCCTCACATTTCCCCCATCAGCTCTACTTTGCCCCCACCAGTTCCACTTTGCCCCCCACAGCTCGAACTTGCCCCCATCAGCTCCACTTTGCCTCCATCAGCTCCACCAGCTCCACTTTGCCCCCACCAGCTCCAACTTGCCCCCCTCAGCTCCAACTTGCCCCCCATGAGCTCCACTTTGCCCCCCCATCAGCTACAAATTGCCCCCATCAGCTCCACATTGCTCCCTGTGTTCGTTTCCTACTTCCCTGGTGGTCTAGCAGCCTGGAAGGAGAGGTCTGTGCTTCCTTTGACACAGACCTGTAGCTGCTGGAGCTCCCGCGCGATCTTCATTTCAGTAATACAGAGCACACTGGGAGATTATGTATTCTCCCAGCGCACTCTGCATTCCTAAAGAGCCGACAGCGACTAGGGAGCTCACTGTGTTGCGGTGCCGGGAGGGGGAGTCCTGTTAGCGGGAACGGAGTTCCTGCTCTGGAAAATGTACAGGAACGCCGTTCCCATGCGTTCCTGCAGGACTCAAGCCCTGGCCTTAATACCATGAAGATTTATTGGAGCTGCTATTATTTTGAAACATTCCTATCCCTTTTAAATTTCAGTTGCCTGTCAATTTCTTATAGCTGATAAGCTCTTTGAGTCACTGAGGGGAATGAGCGAGAAGAAGGGAATCCGTCCAATAGACACAGATAACATTTTAATACATCTGCCCTTTGCCAGTGATAATATACAAATTATATAGTATATTTTGGTCCACAATACCTCCAAAGCACAGGTTCGTACTGAAACATCCCACCTCTTAAAGTCTCCTCTATTTCATCTATTCCCTTTTCCAACATAGTCTGCATCTCGGTGCAGAGAAATAGTATGATCCAACACGCCCAGGTACTACCATGCGCTCACAAATAGTACATTTAAATATTCTGAATGTGCAAGGCTGTAAAGAAGAGTAGTTCACAATCTACAGGCTTTTCACAAGGTTTATTGAGACAAGAGCTTGGTTATTGCCTAAACTGTGACCAGTGTTGCATACTAAGCCTTATATTCATTGTGTAAAAACCTGTTAGTACTGAGTTGTTCTTCCATCCACACATACAAAATACAACTTTTTGTTGATATAATTACCATAGAATAGAACTATTCATTTGGTTAAATCTAAAAAATGCTTTATTTAAATAATTGATTTATTGACTAAGATTATTGATTTGCTAACATCCCCTAGCATATTTTCACTTCAAAGATGATAGAAAATATCTAGGTTGGTTACATTGTACAGAGAGTAAAATAAATGGGAAACATAATAGAAACTCGTTCCAAAATGTTAATATAGCCCCCAAATATATTCATGCATTTAAATGAAATTAATAATAAAATAATATTGTGGGGAAAATGAGTTACATTTTTATTTTGGAGGAATGTTATATAAAATAAATATAAAATCCCAGAAAAAAATGGTATATATTATTGATTTCAAAATGTTTTACTAGTACAAAATGTGGCCCTGCATTATCAGTGATATGTCAGACTTCATTATAAACTTGTTTCTTTTTTTTATTGCCCAATAAAACATTATGTTTAACCCTTTGAGTGCCAGAGTGGTACGGAATGCATTGCAACGCAATGCATTCCGTACCACTCTGGCACTCAAAGGGTTAAAACAGTGGTACACTTTAAAGTGCCCTGGATTGTTTCTTCAATAATGTCATACCAGGACTCATGGCTTAAAACACTGCCACCAATTCACTGAAAATAGAAAAAAATGATAAGACTGCATATCTATGAATATATTCAGATTTGACACATTTCAAGGAAGTTAACTCCAGTCCTCAAGATATGTTGGGATGTCCTTGTCTGAGTGTGAATATGAATGAGTCACTGACTGATCCACCTTTGCTCAAGCAGGGATATCCTATTAAGCTGCATTGTACAGTGGCTCTGATTTTGACCAGGGATCTCAACCATAAACCTTAAAGGGAAACGGACATTTTTGTTCTGTTTTATATAATAATCTATGCCACCAAAATATAGATTACTGCATTTGTTCTGGCTATTTATAAATAAAGATTAATATATTTACTTCTTTATTTTGGAGGAATTTTATATAAAATGAATATAAAATTCCATTAAAAAAATCGGAATATATTATTGATTTAAAAATGTCTTACTAGAACAAAATGTGGCCCTGCATTATCAGTGATGTCAGACTTCATTATAAACTTGTTTCTTTTTTTATTCCCCAATAAAAAATTATGTTTTAAACAGTGGTACACTTCAAAGTGCCATGGATTGTTTCTTCATTAATGTCATACCAGGACTCATGGCTTAAATACACTGCCACCATATCTATGAATATATTCATATTTGACACTTTTCAAGGAAGTTAACTCCAATCTTCAAGATATGTTAGGGTGTCCCTGTCTGAGTGTGAATATGAATGAGTCACTGATTGATCCACCTTTGCTCAAGCATAACCTATTAAGCTACATTGTACAGTGGCTCTGATTTTGGCCAGGGATCTCAACAGTAAACCTTAAAGGTAAACTGACACCTTCAACATTTTTGTTCTGTTTTATATAATAATATATGCCACTGGAATGTAGATTACTACATATGTTCTGGCTATCTCTAAATTAAGCATAATATATTAAAACTAGATATTGTTATATTGAATGCCAGTTCATGGGATTTAGACCTCAGCGCAGTCCTTACTTATTGCCCTGCCTCTTTCTTACTTTACAGTGGACACTTATAGCTGGGAGACATGCTAACACAAGGATATATAGAAAACCTACAGGGCTTATTACTTGGCTTTACACAAAAAAGAAAAAGTGAAGCCATCCTTGAGGAAGCCAAGTGCACCAAATAAAATGTTCAATGAGGGGTCATTTAACCCTAAGAGTGCCAGATGGGTATGCAATGCATTGCTGTGCAATGCATTACATACTCCTCTGGCCACCAAGGGGTTAATACCACGCGTGCATTGCCTCACAATATATTGGAGACCTCTGTAGCATTCAAAGGGTTAAAATACCCATTTAAATACATTGGATTTAAAATGTTTCCCCTGTGGTGCAGATGCTTTGTGCCTCTTTTGCTTATTGAATATGGTCCTAAAATAGGGCTACCACATTTCAGTTCTGCCACTCAGGGACACTGCAGTAAGGAGTGCACCACATGGTTCTAAACACTAGAGGGACAACTGCCTATTGACTGATGTGACAGAAAGTGATGTCTGTGTTGGTCCACAAGCCATAGACTAACATTAAACTGCAACAGACATGCACTGTAGCGCCTTTTTGATGTCAGGATTCAGGCTCAGCTCTCTCTCTAGTGTTTAGAGCTCTGTCTGGAAGCCATTTTCTTGTAGCCCAGCAGAGGCATCAGTTCCTGTCACAGTAGGCAATGGGCAGTTTTCCTTATAGTGTTTTGACCACTGTGCTCTGGAGTCTTCATTCAGGGACTTTGTATTGTCCCTGAAAGAGGCTGTACAGGACATGGGACACACATTAAAATCAGGAACTGTCCTGGACAATCCAGGACATGTGGTCACCATATACTAAAAATGTTATACATAACAGCTCAGGATAGATTATTATTATAAACAACATCATGTTTTTCTCCCCTAAAATCACAATGAGGACGATTAACTATGAATTGGAGAGATTCTAGAAGATATCAACTGAATCATAGAGGGCAAACAGGAAAGAAATATTTGTAATGCCTTAGAAACCTAGCATTGAAAGTGTTAAAAGCCCTATTTAAATCAGTGGATATTTTGGGAATTTGTATCTCTCCCCACTTAACTTTGGTTTGTCATAAAACTACTTCTCTTTGGTGCCTAAGGCTCAGTGAGTCCTAAAAGTCGCCGATATCCCTGCTTTACATGCTGAACTTGCTTTATGGAAGCCTTTTATGTACTAAAATGCTAATAAGAGATTTTCATAGAACATTATCACATAGAAAAGCTGAATGTGTTCCAAAAGTACCTTTTCAGTAGCAATGTCATAATTCATACCAGACTTGGCCGCATGTTCAAAAGGAAAATGGAGAAGTTCTCTAGCAAACCAAATGCACAATAAAGGAGAATTTAAAATTCTCATTGGATTAAATTGGAATTTTAACACCTTGAATGACAGACAGGTCTCTGACACATTGCTTCACATACAGAGGTTTAAAATTCCCATTCAAAACTGGGATTTTTTAAAATTATAAATGTTAGTTTGCCTCAGAATTCCTCCATTTTTCTTCAAACATTTACATGTCCAATTGGGACAAAAAAAAAAGAAACGCAAAAAAAATCACTCTATAGGAGCAGATTCTACACCTACACACTCACACCATACAGACACACACACACCAGACATATGCCACAAAGACAAACACACACACACACCAGACACACACGCCACAAAGACAAACGAACACACACACCATACAAACAGACACACACCACACACTGTACACAGACATATAGACACACACACCTCACACACAGGCTTCAGACACACACAAACCAAATACACACAGACACATCATACATAGACATATATACATATATACACACACAACACAGACGTATACACACATACACACACAGATATATATATACACATACACAGACACATGCCATACACAGACACACACACACACACACACAGACATATATACACAAACACACAGACATATACACATATAGATGCACACACACACAGATATACACACAGGCACAGACACACACGCGTACAGACATACACACACATACACACACACACACATATACCATACACAGACAAACAAACACACACATATACAACACACACTGACATATACACATACATGTCATACACAGATATATACACACAGACATACACACACACATGTCATACACACAGACACAAACACACACACGTACATGCACAGACATATACACACATACACACACATGCCATACACACAAACACAGATAAACACACACATACATGCGCAGACATATACATACATACACACACACACATGCCATGCACAAACAAACACACACAGACATATACACATACATACCATGCACAGCCATATACACACATACATGCGCACACACACACTTTACAAGAATATCAGTACATTTTACCTTTTAGTCAATTGGCACCTGTTTGACAGTTCAACATATAGTAGCCATTACTATGTACCTTTTAGCAGCTGAGAAGGCAGCATATCAGATATGAGGCATTCTTCTACTCTTCAGCTTAGATGTTGATAAAAACTTCCAAGTATTTATCAATGACCAGTATCTTTCCTGATGTAGTGTACACTTGCAAACTTTGCACCAATATTCGCAATAGAAATTAGCATACATATAGGACATTCCATGCAGAAAGTCCTGCTAAAACCATTGACAAAACACATCCATACATAATTTTCCTTCTCCTATATACTAACATGATATAAATCAGACAGGAGCAGGTAATGGGTTTGTGGTATAAATGACTGGCGTGTCCTTGCACTCACTTATTCTTAAAGCATCTATCTGTAGAGATAACAGAAAAAGAGCACAATTTATATTTAAAATTTGCCCTATATAAATTGCACCATGTAGACAGTCACACAAAGCTGTGTAAGTGTTCTGTGCAATTAAGCATTAACCCTTTGAGTGTCAGAGGATACCTCTCTGGTATTCAAAGAGTTAACAATAGACCAGGGCTTAAAATTTGAAGTCCTTTGCTACTAGCCAGACCTGAAAAGTTACTCTCTACTGCAAGCCATAACATACCCACCAGGGCTGAATTTCTACTCGCCAGGGCTAAATTTTCACTCGCCATTGGCTAGTGGAAATTTTGAGCCCTGCAATAGAGCATAATGGAATGTGAGGGAATTAATTTTGTCTCAGCAAATTACAGCAAACTTTTTTTTTCAATGGATAAATACGTGTGTTAAAGGGGTCTTCCTGCTGAATAAAACTAGGGTACTCCCACTGCTGAGAGATTTTTTCATTCAGCAGTTATTACAGTTCAGTTTTTTTTTTACATGAAACTGCAATCTCCGGTTGTGGTCACCAGGTGGTGCAATGCCTATCATTAAGTCAATGATTTAACTTCTACTATTAAGTGCATGTAAAAAATTCCTTTTGTACATCTGTTTCCACTCTTGCTAACTGCTTATTTAAAATAATAATAATAATAATATGTCCGTGCTATAATAACTTTTGAATGGAAATGTACAGCAGTGGGAGGTCTTTTGTTTTACTCAGTGGAAAAAGTGATATAGCAGAGGACAGACAGACAGACAGAGACATAAACAGATAGATAGATAGATAGATAGATAGATAGATAGATAGATAGATAGATAGACAGACAGATATGTATTAAACAAGTATAGTGATCAAATTTAACTCCTTAATAACAGGTGATGAGATAGAACGGTGTTCTTTCCTAAGGGGCTGATGACGTTCCTGGAACGTCATGTATTTGTGAGCAACACCGGGGTCTGAAATCGCCCACCCCTAAACAGGCTCGGTCACAATCAGACTCCCATTCGTCGATCCAGCACACGTGACCAGTCACATTTGCAGGCTCGCCAAATAAGATCAAAGCAGTCCTTAAGGGGAATCCACTCCCTGGACCGCTGGTCGTTAAGGGGTTAAACTATCTAAATGACTGAGCAACTGATCAAACGAATACTACCACCTCTTAAAAATAACCCCCACTTACATTACTACGGCCAGAAAGTCATAATGACCACTGTGAATGTTTCCCTTGCCTCTTGGGTCAAGACATAGCTAGTTTTATGCGCAAATGAAACGAACAGCAATTCCCAGACAAAGCAACGTCATCCTGGGGAAAAGTAACATTTACCCAAATGCCCATTTTTATTCAAATGGATCTCTTGAATGCTACAGAGGTCTCCAATATATTACTTCATAATGTGTTGGAGAGCTTTCTAGCATTAAAAGGGTTAGAACCCCCATTTAAATCAATGGACATTTTTGTTACTTATGGCGCAGTTGATTTTCTTCAGGAATACTTCTCATTTCTTTTGTGCATAAGGTACACCATATACAATGTCATGTCCATGGAGGTGGACATGACAGTTGCTGGCAGTTAGATGTTTTTTTCTCAGACTGATGCAGTCATAGAGCAAGAACCTGTATAAGATTACTATGTGCAGTGAGAAGAGTCTGAGGTCTTGGATTCTGCCTCCACAGACACGACACCAGGGGGAAGATGCACTACGGTATGATAAAGAGGTAATAAAGTAGAGATAATTTCTCCAGTGTTATCACTTCCAGTGTTATCACTTCTCCAGTTCCTATGTTATATGGAACTATATATATATATATATACTGAAGGTCCTATATAGACCTTCAGACGCTCCCTGAAAACTCACCTCTTCAGGGAAGCCTATCAACTGCCTCCATAAACATTATCACTAAGAATTACCCCTTGCCTGGACCACTGCACTCAACAGCACTTCTCACTCCCACCCACTGACTGGCAGTTCATGTGGCAGGAGGCAATTACACCGAATAGCACTTACTCCTTCTGTGTCATACCTACCTTCCTCTAGACTGTAAGCTCTCACGAGCAGGATCCTCTGATCCTTCTGTTCTCCACATTTGATTGTACTATTTAATACCTCTGTATGTCTATTCACTACTGTAAAGCGCTGCGGAATTTGTTGGCGTTATATAAATAAAGATTAAATGGTATTCCATAAACACATTAGGTGTCAGAGATGTTTCTTTGCAATCCCTTCTAGTGCTCTGTAGCACTCGCTTGGTTACCACCCTTGAGTTCAAGCAGTAAAGAAATAAAATATTCACTGTGGCCGGTATATTACTTAAAGGGATAGTAATACTTAAAATGTAAAAAAAATATGTTGTAGGGTTTATCCCCCTGAGTAAAACAAGGGTACTCCCACTGCTGAAGGGTGTTTCATTCAAAAGTTATTAATTTTCAAAGTTAAATTTTTTAGGTACAATATCACAGTGGCCTGAAATTGTACAGTGGCGCTGTTGCTACACGATCCTATGGACAGCTCTGGTCCCGGGACCATAAATCTCCATAGGATGGTGTAGCAACAGCGTCACTGTACAATTTCAGGCCACTGTCATATTGCACCTAAAAAAATCAACTTTGAAAATGAATAACTTTTGAGTGAAACACCTTTCAGCAGTGGGAGTACCCTTGTTTTACTCAGGGGGATAAACCCTACGACATATTTTTTTTACATTTTAAGTATTACTATCCCTTTAAGAAACACTGATTTAGACTGTTCCCTTGTTTTGCAACATATATATATATATATATATATATATATATATATATATATATATATATTTATGCAGAAAAATGTAGCATGGACAGGTTAACATGCAACTGTTTTCTGAAAAATTAATCAGATTTTGCATTTACTATGACGTATTAATCTTATCACAAGCAATCTTCCACAAAATGGTAGGTTATAATACATTTTACATAGGCAAACAATTGTGCTGGGTATTCTGCAGCATAATTTTTCAGCTAGACAAGTCACTTTATCACATGTGACAAGTTAATGGATAAATAGAAAGTGCTTTTAGAATACCTAGGGAGAGCTTGCTACAACACTCATGGGATACAACAGATCCATGGTATTCCACAAGTCATCACCTAACAATGACAATTCTAATGAGAGACATCATTAGAGTTTTGTGTGCAATGATGTTCATTGAAGGGTCTGTGTGTGTGTGCTTGAGTGCATGCATGTGTGTGTGTGTGTGTGAATCAATCTCTGAGATGTACCAATCACGATTTTAAAAACATGCCACTATTTTCTGTACCTTTTAAGAAGTAGGAAATTAGTAGAGTAAAACTTATACCTTGATTGTATGAGTCTAGCTCCTGCTTTTTCTATGGCTAACACGGTATCACTCTTACACTCATAAAGGGATAGTAATGTTTCAAAATAAAGCAGCTCCAATTAATCTTCATAGTATTTGGGCCATGGAGAGTGTTATTTCAATACTGTCAGAGTTGATTTTTCTTAGGTGCAGTATGATAGTAACCTGAAATTGTACAGTGGCACAGTTGACCATAAATCTTCATAGGATGGTGTAACAACATCACCACTGTACATTTTCAGGCCATTGTGATACTGCACCTAAAAAAAATCACCTTTCAGCAGTGGGAGTAACCTTGTTTTACTCAGGGAGATAAACCTTACAACGTATATTTTTTGACATTTTAAGTATTACTATTCCTTTAACACACACTGGAAGAAATAGATAATTTATAAAACAGTATAGATCAGTGGTTCTCAACACTAGTCCACAGAGATCACTATCTTTTCAGGAGTTTCAGAGATCCCTGGGTGAGAACATGTGTGCTTATCAGGGGTTTAGTCATTTTGATTCACCCCACTGTTCTCAAGCAGGAATATCCTCAAGTTTTGTTCTGTTTGTGGTCCCTGGACCCTGGGGTTAAGAAGCACTATTATAGAGGATGAGCACCGAGCATGTAAACGTCTGATATTGGATTCTACCAGTGGCATGTGATCACAAATGGTAAAGGAAGATGAATATAACAGAGAGGAAACCGGGGGGGGGGGCTATTCATTAAAGGGGATTTATCACCCCAATACAAGTTTGTCTTAATATGTTGGTTATATAGCGACTAGGTGTAATATTGTATCAGTTTCTGTTTTTAAATCACTACTTGGCTGAAATCTAAGGAATAAATACTGCCCTGCACCCTACTTCCGACAGACTGCTGTTACCAACACTGCCCGCAGTCCGTCACTCTTCCTCCCCTCTATCCAGCCTCCTCCGATGATGGAGGCTTTCTGCCTGTAAACTGGAGCAATCTCATTGGCTAGACATCAATCTCACTGGCTAGAGATCACTCCAGTTTACAGGCATAAAGCCTCTATCATCGGAGGAGGCTGGATAGAGGGGAGGAAGAGTGACAGACTGCGGGCAGAGGAGGTAACCGCAGTCTGTCGGAAGTAGGGTGCAGGGCAGCACTCATTGAGGGACACCTATATCTAAACTTAACAAACTTCAGGTGTGACAGAAGTTGCCCTCCTAATGAGGCTCACCCTACTAACAGACCTGCCCTAGGAGCCCTATCCTGTTACTAATACACAATCTAGCATTAAATGTAAACTTAATTGTCACTACCTATATGCCTCTGCTAATAATAATGCCATTAGTAAATATGAGCCAGGCAATAATGTGGTTCCAGCCACTGTCAGGAGAGGTGGACAAATGACAAATATTGTGCTTTTCAGTCACTTAAAAGAACAAGGTTAAACGGGTTCCTTTACAGCCACTTCTGTGTACAGGGGCTCTTCATTCAGTCTTCAGGAATGAGGGGATCATATAAATAATATAGCTTTCCAACCATATAACACAGGAGAAGCTTAAAAATAATGTGGCTTCCAGCAATTACATATAAGGGGCATCCTCTTATGCTGCTCTTACTGTGGCCTCTGCCTCCTGTCCTGAGGTGATCTTTTTCCTCCAACAAATCCATCAGCCTCTTATACTACTTTTACTGTGGCCTCTGAGTTCGGGAGTGATCTTTTCCCCCTAACAAATCCCTCAGACCTCTCTCTCAGACTTCTCTTCGGTTCCTTCATTTCTCTTCCCCCAGTTCCCCTCAGAATTACCCCCTTTCTCTCATTCGCTCAGAAATCTCCATGAACACAGTCCTCCATGGAAATCTATAATTCTAAAAGATGTTGGCAAGCTGTCCCCAGGAGGAAAACTGGTTCGTGCTTCAACACATTGCTATAATTGCTGCAAAAGAGTTCCTTTCAGCTACTTTCTCAAATACCCGAGTACTTATGCAACCAGTAAGTTTAACTTTGTACATTTAAACACCAGTATAATGCAAATTAACTTCCTGTATTTTTTATTGTTTTTTTAATTTGTAATCTCAATTGTTTTTTTGATAAATCCCAGGAATACGAAATATGCCAAAAGCAGCCAATTTTTACTAATGTGATCCAGAGTAAATATAGGTGTGAGTCTTAAAATACTTAAATCTGAATTTTGATTTTACTATTTCACAATATACTTCAAGAGGAAATCAAGCACATCCCCTTTATATGTTACTGAACATCATCTTGTCATTTACTGACTTAAGAAGTCCTCAGTGTTCTGTCCATACATCAGCTGTCACTTTCACTTGAAAAGAACTGACCTTTAACTTTGAGAAATAATTCCCTTTTGAACAGAAATGGCAGTTAGATGTTGATCGCTCTGACTTGTGTGCTCATATTCTCTTGTACTTCTTGTTGCAGACATCTTGATATACTGTAGTTTGATAGCTGAAAAAGTATCTGTTGCCTAAGGGTTGTAACCAAGCTGGTAATATGTTTCTCAGAAATATTACATTGGTACCTGGTGTATCATATAGATAGATAGATAGATAGATAAATAGATAGATAGATAGATAGATAGATAGATAGATAGATAGATAGATAGATAGATAGATAGATAATATATTTATGTTTGTGGGGAAAAAAGGAGGACAGCACCCATGGATCTATGGATGTTTGGGGAAAAATTGCAATTTTTATTGGTCAAAGTTTCAGTCCCAAAAACCTTTCTCTAGAAGGACCCTCTCTGGACAGCCCTATTTAAACCAGTAGGAATTTGTATCTCTTTCACGATGGTGCACTTGGTTTGCTACAGAATTCCACATTTTTTTAGCCCTATGTTCTAATTTAACCTGATGTCGTTTAAGCCTTTCTCATGATGGCCTTTCTAGACATCCTAGATGTAATGAGCACAATGGTTATGCTGACAAAGCAAGTGTTGGTGATGGAAAGGACTGGGTTTACATTTCAGGTACCCCTACATAAGACATCCTAGGCACCCCTAATCTCTCCTACAGCCACATCTAAACTCGTTACATAACCCTCACCCAGGCCACAGCTACTGTGACCATCATATAATCTAACCTCTACCAATGCTTCATAAAGCAATACATAAACTGGTAAACAAATATGCTTGGTGAATAAGCATGCACTGGGAATGTGTTCATCCTGTCTCAAATCTTGAAATAGTAGGTATGACCAGCACAGCTGAGGCACCCCTCATGATTTAATTTGGTTTCTTTCTCTGCCTAATGGGAAATCTGGCCCTAGTGATGGGGTACTTCCTGCTCCCTTAATCCATGTTGCAGAGTGTCTCTACTTTCTGGGTCTTTGAACTGCTGGCACAAGGCTCAGTTTAAGTAGGAAAGAGTTAAGACTCAGCAAACTGTAATCTGGTTCAATTACTAGGGCCCTAAAATAGATGGAGACTATATAGTGCCCACAGTGCCTCTTTGATAAAAGTTCTGTGTTGGCCCATGTAGAGGAAAAGCACTAAGGACCAGCAACTGCTTTAGTTCATTGTTCATGTCTTATAATATTGACTATAAAGTGCAATTATCACATTTTATTATGGGAATAGATTTATTAAAAAGCCCAGGGCTGCATTATGCTCCTATCAGACATTTGGAGGGTAAGAAAACTGACCACCTCACATGAAACACAACCTGAAACTTCAAAGTTTAACTGTTCAGCTTCCATATTTTCTCTGTTTTATGTTTTCAAATGAATTGGAACTGCATTGCGCAGGGCAAGGGACTGAGTTGTGAGATTTCAGTCACACAGTTTAGTCTCTCCCTGCATAACAGGTTCACAATGCAGCCCTATTTCATTGACAGGTCCCGGGTATGCAGATCTGCTGATGGGGCACTATGCTGTTGTTAGTTTCCCTTTAAGCCACTGCTCTTTCAAGACAGTACTTGGACATTTAGCTATTCTCATATTACAGCATGTACAAATGAAAGCAATACCACCAAGTCATTGGTAGAATGAAATTCAAGCTTCTTGTTTTCACCTACAAGGTGATCAATATGCTGTTCCACCTTAGTTTTAAGTCCTAATTTACAACTATTCTCCAACCTTCTCCCTTTGTTCCACTGATAATAACATCTTTATTCATATATAGTACTACCAATATGAGTACATCACTGTCCGCCCATCTTGTCAGGCACAGTGAGTTTCTGCCCCACAGAGCTTACAATCTATATTGCTGGTGCCTGAGGCATGAGGAGATGAAGGGACTTGTCTCCTGTCACAAAAAGATGACACTGAGATTTAAACCAGATTTTTTCAGCATTACTTCAGAGTAAATCAATCAACCAACTAAGATGCTCTTCCTGATGATATATAGATAATATCCACATTTAAACTCTCGGGACTTGCGTGTGTAAGATTCTTTCCTGTGCCGCTACACCCCTGTGGAACTCATTGCGATGCTCCAGTAGACTTTGTACAAGTCTTTAGAGTTAGAAACAATCCCTTAAAACTATGCTTGTCAGGGCCTACTTAGCAGCAACTTTGATTTTTTTTTCCAAATTCATTTACAATCTTGTCACAATAAGTTGTTTATTATTTATTACTCACATTATAGTGAGCTATCGAGCAGGTTGGTAGTCAATAAATAGAAGTAAGTTTGGAAAAACAAAGAGAAGTAGGTGCAAAGTCAAATGCAAGAAATTATAAGTAAAAAAAATAATGGTGATATCATAAAATGCACTCACTTATATTTTCTGTGGTGATAATCAAGTCAACATGAGCCCCAGTCAAATGCATGGCAACTTCTGATGATCAGAATAGGAAGCCCAGAAAAAGAATACAAAGATGGTGTCTCATATACTGTAGCATAACATATAGTATAACACATTAGACTCAACTAAATAATTTGCCATCTTATGCACAATACACATTGTACTGGAGAACCCCATAAAGGCGATGGACAACCAGTAGGTATAATACTCTGGATCAATTATATGTAACAAAGCAACTGCATTTAATAATATCTAGTTGACACCCTTTGTTTGAATAGATAAACTAGGATAATTACAAATTAGCAAGATCTTGCACTTACAAGAAATACATGTGATGTACATGTATAATCAGCTGAGCTAAATGCACTTGACAGTACACATGTTGTAATAATGTACTGAATGTAAAAGGAAGTAAAAAAAAAGTCACAAGATGGAGAAAAGTGATTTGGTATGATTAAAAACGTTTTTAATGTAATCAAAAATATATACAAAACGATAAAAATAAATTAACAATAATAAATCTCAGTGAAGCATATTAAGCCAATTCTGCACAATAACAGGCTGTGAAATCGTTGTTCTGTCCTTACTCCTGCCTACTCCATTACCAAGCCAAGTACACACAAAATCCTCCCCTTAATGACTCTTGCACAAGGGGAATAGAAGGGGGCAGCAGTTGACCATTTCAGGATTGTCATCTCCTCTATGCCTTGCTTAGACCAACATGTGAAGCAAGACATGGAGGAAATGGCATAATGTACATTATTTCTCTGCTCCTCCTATGTTGATGGCGGTGCCAGGCTAGCAGGCATTAAAGTACAACTCTTGAGAGGTGTGTCTTTTGGTATGCACTTCAGTTATCATATGTTGTAGTTCATACTCTTAAGTGCAGCTATTGGTGTTAAACAATAACACCAGTGTGGCTGCATTGGCAACTTTGTACATTTACCTCACTGTGTTTCATGACTACCAGCCATTTTCTCATGGGATATAAACAACCAGTCTCGGTGTCTTGATCACTATTGAAAATCCTTCTGCCTCAGCTGAAGTCTATAGAATTCCAGCCCTAACTATATGCTAATTAATCCAAGAGGCCTGAAAGAAAGAATCAATCAAATCATCCAGCCTAGTAAATGAAAACTCTCTAGGTCTCAAGGACAAAACCTTCCAATGAAATATGGGCAGTTAATAAAAATATTTACAGTATTACTATAAATGCTGGCTTAGTGAAAAAATGAATAATAAAAATAATAAAACAGCTGGGTTTTTAACTGATAATTAGTATAAATAATTGATTAAAAGAAGTAACAATAAAGAAAAATAATTAAATGGTCAGATGATCAACCAACAATTGAATGGAATGCAAACAAAACAGGAACATAGACCAAAATTGAAAAGGGTAAATTATATGAGATAAAAACGTATGAACAATGTACTATAACAGCAATCATCTTGATAAAAAGCATGTGCTTTTCTAGCAAATTATGCTTTACTAGTGAGTTATATATCATATTAACTCTCTGAATGTTAAAGTAGTGTCCAGAAACTTGCTGTGCAATACGTGGGTGCTAAAATACTAAAAAATGTCACTGTCATCTCTAGGGATATTAGTTATATCAAGGGCAATTTAATGATTGGGTATATCCAGCATTAGCGATTTCAAGGGGCCTCATCTTGGTTTTCCAGCAGCCCCAGTTTTACAGAAAGGAACTAATTCAGTACTGTGGCCAGATGTCAATCAGGAGTGAGGTTGTCCTGGGTAATAATACATAAATGTGACACATTAGGACAAATAGGAAGGAAAGAACAGGAAGAATACCACTGAATGTAAGAAGATCCTACATGTTTCACTTTATGTGGGAGCCTCCATTCACAATTCCACCAGGGGTCTTAGGGTTTTTTAAAACTGATTTAGGATCTATATAGCATTCCCTAAATGGATACGTATGGAAGAAAAAGAAAGTTTTAGTGAACGTATTAAATCCTTTCCTCTTAGTCCATCTGGAACATAGGAACCACTGTGTAAAGTTCCTTCCTCCAAGGCTTTTGAGGCAGAGACTCCCTTCTTTTTCCACAGCTTCACCCACTACCCCTCAGTTTAAACATATAGCAAAGTAGCCTAAATAAACCAAAGCGAGAAGAAAGAAGGAAATCCCCTAAACAAAGACCCCATGAGGACTCCTCTGCCCTGGGACTTAAACATCAAGTTTGTTTTTCTGCAGGTTAGAGCCCTGTGTTTCACATGAACTAAGAGAAAATTATTTAATGGTAATTTCATTAAAATACTCTTTTCTCTTACATACAATGTGGACCACAGCAATCATGAGGATATACCAAAGTATCCACCAAGATTCCTGCAAGGAAAAAAGAGAACAAAGACCTCCTCTTTAAACCAGTAGTCCACAGGACTAGCTGGTACCATACAAACCTAGGCAACTGAATGAGAACAAGAACCAACAGGGATCAGAACTTTGCATAAAGAATAGAAGCAAAGTGTCCTTAAACAGGCACAAAGCCTGAAGGACCTTCTGACCCAGAACACTGATAGGGTAGTGTTTGGTGAAGATGTGCAGATACGACCATGTCACCACCATACACAGATACTCTGCAGAGGTTTGATTCTTGTAGGCCCAAGAGACACTCAAAAGTATGGGGGAATGCACCAAAAACGGACGATCAGAATGACTTGAGCTTTCTCCATCTTGATCTTTCTCAACACCCTGGGAATCAGGGGAACTGTGGAAACGTATATACCAGATGGAAATTCTTGGTGGAGAATAGAGGAACTTCCAGTTCATGTGGGATGCAGTGAGATCCACTGATGCAAGACTCGAGCAGTGCACAGTCTGGTTGAATATTGAATACACTCTGATTGAATTCCCAATTTCTGGGATGTAGATGTTGGCAACTTAAAAAAGTTTGCAACCATGTTTTCCACGTTTGGGATGTGGACCTCCAGGATAGATGGGGCATAAGCTTCTGCCCACGGAAGAATATCAAGAATCTCCACCCATGCGGGCTCTCTCCTGGTTCCTCCTTGGCAATTTATGTAGGTGACTATTGTCACATTGTCTGATTTGGACACTCACAGGGGTGCCAGACAGCACATGGAAGCAAAATTGATTGTAAGAAGACTCTTCTCTCCAGTTCAGCAACCTTGCACAGTTAGGTTTTCCAGGGTGACACTCTAGCCTATCAGGCTGGGATCCATGGTCACCACCACCCATTTTGGTCTGTCGGATGGACATCCCAGCATCAGGTGAGGACAGTGAAAAAAGGGGATTTTGGGGAATATAGCTTCCTATTGCATATGCCCAGCAAACACTGGTGCTCCAGCTGTTTAAAACATTGTCCCGTACTGCCTAAACGATAGAGCAGGTCTAGTGATTAATTTTGAGCCCATTCTGACCCTTGTAAAACAAAGATACATTCCAAAAATTTAAAAATGTAATAATAACAGCAATAAAGCTGAAATATATGTATATACCTAGCAAAATGTATTAAAATGAGACTAGAATAAAGCTATCTGATAAACTGTAAAGACAAAGCCCATAAACAGAGGTATGATCACATTCTATTACATAAATGATTAAAAACCCATAGTACTGAAGGCAGTCACCTTTAGAAACATAGTATGCAAGAGAGAAAAAGAAGGAATGACTGCTAAATAGGCAAGAACACGACTTTTAAGTGGGTGCCAAGTAATAAACGGGACACATTAGTAAGGACCACAGCACTCAAATGGTTAACTTACCAGTCTTCTGTCTTCAGACTCACATTATTTAAATACAGAACCTCAGAGAATTCAGTGGAGATGCATAGACTTATACTAGAGTCAATCTACGCAGGGAAATGGAGGTCAGACCAACTCCAGGAAGTTAGTTAATGGGAACCCACCTAATGGGACATTTTACAATCACTAAGAGTAAAAAAGAAGTCTAATAACTAAGAGAACAGTGCCAGCTGGTCCTGTTGCTGAGGCAGGTCACTTGAAATGGGGGTGGGGGTGGAATCTGGACTGGAAGAAGGAAGTCTCTGCCTCAAAGGCCCTATCTTTTTGAAGTGCCCTGCCCTCTGGAGAAGGGAAGTTTACCTCATGATTCCTGTGTTTCGCATTGGACATAAGAGAAACATCATATTTCACTGTGAAATGTTCTATTTCTGTACACCAGCTTCTGGTTAACATATCCTTTATTTCTTAGTGTATTTTATTCACAAACTTAGGCTTGCATGTTCTAGTCAATAGAATATTGTGACCAACCAATGTTGCTTTCATCACTGCTTAATAAATATACCCCATCAGTCATATGAGTGACTATGTATGGTTTTCTGTGTGCAAAATTTTGCAAACAAAAGCAAAGTATAAGTTACAAGAATTACCTAGTGACAACACGCAGTACACAATACAAATATAATTCCAATTGAAAACAAATGCACCCCTAAACCCACTGATTTTTCCACAGTTCTAGGGCTCCTATTACCATAGCAGTTGTAATAGGTGTCTGAGAAGTGATTGTTGTGTATTGTCTTTAAATGGGCTAAGCTAAAGTAACAGTATTTTTAATAGAGCGGTGGGTGTTAATTTCAATACAATAACAGCATTATCCCTGTGTAAACAATGAACCAAATGTAATCTGTATAGGATAGTCTATACACGTATTAAAATGCAAGTTTAGGATTAAAGTTTAGGGATCTAACATAAAATAGCTAACTGTACACATGCTAGCAGGAAGAATGTGATATTTAAAATTATACAACTAAATTTCAAATTTAGGTGTTAGTGCCCCTTAATTCTCACTGATGCAAATACCCAGTGACCTCAGCTTCAATCTACTAAAAAGCAGAGGGATGCATCTTTATTGTAGGTATTTAGAAAAATGAAAAAGTAATTCAGCAGAACAAAATGATTATTGTTAGGACACACTACATATTGTTTAAAGGTAATGGAGCTTAGCTTAATTCTAGATAAAAGAAGAATGGGAAAAAAAATAATGAAAGTCATGTAGAGGGCTGTCTCTTACTAGCCATTATTATTCATTAGTGCCTTCTAGAAATGGATTTAGAAGGCCCACTCTGTGTCAGTGGTTCTCAAATATCTTACTGTGTATATTAATTTTTGGGACAGAAAGCATGAGTTTAATCCATTAGCCCTATCATGTTTGCTTTACTCCAGACTCAGTAAAATGTGACATGCTGGCATGGGCACATCTACTGTTTGCCAATTTATATAATATGTTGTAACTTGGGGAGGAAGTAGAAGACAGCACCAGTGGGAATTTGACTGCATGTGGAAGACCTTTGCTCTATAGCCTCCTTTTTGTTCTATTACTATGTTTACACTTTGAATGCCATAAAGGTATCCAGTGCATTGTAATTCAATGTGTTTACCCCACTGACACTCAAATGTTTAAGGGGGGTTGTGACCATGGCTGTAGCTACATAGAAAGCTGCAGGGCGATCCCAAATTCACCAGCCTCAGGTGGGCAATGTCGGACTGTGAACTCCGACAGCAAAAGCTACTATCACAGCTTTCTGAATATGGCAAATTACCACATTAGAACTGGCCCCTCCCCATGAATATGACAATGGCTCATTAACCTTCATTTCCAATGCAAATGACGCACTGTCAAAAAAAATCATAAACCTGTGGAAGGCATAGTGGATTCATGGCGATGTTGGAGGATTGTGCTGGATTGATGGAGGATCTACAGGGATACCTATGATGGTAAAGACACCTTAGGGTATGCTGTCAATATGCCATTGACACAAATTCAACAATATATTGGCACCCAGGTCCATTATTTCCTTTTAGTGCATCTCCCACCCTGGAGTCCAAACTCCACCCACTACCACTCAGACATTTTTTGCAGGCTCATGCACTCTGCCTGCTTCAGTTTGAAGAGAAGCAAAATAATCTCTAATGACCTGAGTTTGGGGTCCAGGAGTCCCGCCAGCAAAAGACATGTCCACCACCATGGACATGACTTCCACGATTGATTGAAAATGTTATCTCTTGTAACATGGCACAAGGGTAGGGTGACCAGACCTCACCTTTAACTGGGGGCCACACATACTGCAGGGATGCTTTGATTTTGATACAGTTCTGAAATATGCCTATTTCCTATGTGTCACCGGTTAAAGGTGAGGTCTGATCAACCTACACAAGGGCAACATTTAAAGTAATAATTAGAAGGTCTTATAGTTTCTTTTGTATGAAAATTATAAAGCTAAACATGTATCAAGTTTTGTATCTAATAATATTATATGCCTTTGTTCAAGAAATAATATCCTCAGACAGTCCAGAATGCAATGTCCATGGAGGAGGACATGACAATTGCTGGTAGTTTTTTCAAACTAAAGCAGATTACATAACTCCATAACCATTTGTGGGCCAGAGAGGGTATACAACACATGATGAAGCAATATGTTGCTTGTCTCTTTTGGTCCTTAAGTATTAATATTACCGTGTTCATTGAGCAGAGACTGAGGTCCTCTGGTCTTGCTAGAAACTCTGTTTCTATGGCCATGACATGCAGGACTGATTGGAGAAGTTATATCTTGCAAAAAAAGGCACAAGTACAACATTTATAAAGGCTATTAGGATTTTCTGGACATGTCAATGTTCTGAATCGCAGTCAATGGAGTTAGAGGCAATTGGATCTGCACTAGTGAATTCATAAGTGAATCCTATTGGGCCATATAGTAAAAGTGGAGAAATTCTGGGGCAAACTAATATCACCGGGAACACATAAAAATGCATTGATATAACCATTTGAGTTCCAGAGATTTGACAGCTTTCTGGCACTCAATAGGTTAAATCGAGTTTTTAAACGTGTTTCTAATTTATGGATGTTTAACTGGTCCACTGAAATCAATATGATTTGGTATTTATTCACATTATGCATTTAGTTTGCCCTATAATTGCTCCATATGCTGTTGTGTAATAAGTGAAGCACCAAGCCATAGCTGGCAGCTTAAAAATACACAAGGAGAAAATTGGAAGTTGGAGTAATGGTGTAAGTGTGTGATCAATGGTTGTGGGAGTGTCTGGATGGTGATAAGAGGGCTGGCACACAGCCATGATGCACTGCAAAACCCAGTCAGCTCTCTGAAAGCAAAGGAAATCGGAAAATATTCCAAACCCAGAGCAGACAGCTGGGAAATTCAGAAAAAGGAGGAGAGAACAGACAAAACTCGCTAGGAAAATAAATTAAAAAAAAACTCCCTGGGATAAAAAAAAAAATAAAGGAGGTGTTTTATTTTCCTTTGAAGAGGATGAGAAGGGAACTTGAAGGACACTGAGGAGAAGCTAATGATCCTGATTGTGGCTCTGTAGTTTTTTCCTGATAGCATCAGTGTGTGAGGGAGGGGAAGACAGTGTGTGAAGAGAGAATAGTATGAGAGAGTAAGAAAAGACTGGGAAGATAGCAGCGGGGAGAGAAGAAACTGCAGAGAGGGATAAGAGAGTGTGAAAGAGAATAGTGTGAGAGAAGTCTGAGACAAGAGTGAGACATCTATGTGAAGATAATCGTGTAAGAAGAGAGAGGGGTGTGTTTGTGAAAGAGAAGACAGAGACAGTTGTGTGTGACAATAGACTGTAAGGGGGAATGATCTGAGACTGTAAGAGACTGAAAAAGCAATGCATGTGAGAGGCAAGAGGCTATGAGACCGCTGTGTGTGAGAGAAGAGACTGCGTGATAGAGCACTGAAACTGTAAGAGACTGTAAAACGGTGCTTGTGACAGAGAAGCGACTGAGGCAGTTGCACGAGACTGGGAGAGAGCAGTGTGTGAGAGAAGAGACGGAGACCGTTGTATGAGAGAGGACTGGGGCAGTGTGTAAAAGAGACTGAGCTATGCGGGTATGTGTGAGGAGACTGAGACTATGAAAAGAGACAGTGGGAGAGCGAGGTGTGTATGAGAGTAGGGACTGCTATAGGCGAATCAGAGAGAACTGTGCGACAGGAGAAGATTGAGAGTGAGAGAGAGAATACAGCGAGAGAGCTCTGTGTGTGTGTGTGTGTGTGTGTGTGTGTATGTATGTGTGTGTAAGGAGTAGGAGAGTGTGTGTGCTTCCTCCTTTCTCTGCTGCTAGGAGCTAGGCTGTGCATGGCATTCTGTGCAAGGAATTGCTCCCTTTCCGTTATGGTCAAGGCGGTTTCTTCCTGATCTGGACCTATTTAAAGGT
This sequence comes from Rhinophrynus dorsalis, assembly GCA_037306005.1. Lineage (NCBI taxonomy): Eukaryota > Metazoa > Chordata > Amphibia > Anura > Rhinophrynidae > Rhinophrynus > Rhinophrynus dorsalis. Next base: position 127,766,114 of record CM074720.1, on the reverse strand, counting down.
GGATGTGAAAGGAGATTCCCCCATCACAGCACTGACACACACCCAGGAGAACACAAGGTATGTTATTTAGTGGGACACGTACGTGTAGACAATAAAGCTGGACTGCAGAAAACGGCGGATTGAACTATGAAAGCCCCAGGCTGCTGCCCGTATTTCTTTATCTTTCTTTCTCCCATGATCTGTCTCATTGTACCTTGCATCATAGTTGCACCATGGTGCGTGCGGGTCTATGGGATGCAGCGTCCCCTTCCATGGTGCACCCCATGCCCATCCACAAACCTGCACAGTGTGGGGCGATTATGGCGAGTCTCCAGATTAAGGATCTAATGCGATTACTGAATTAACCCCTTGTATGCCGGTGCCCTCTCCGGCATCCAAGGGGTTAATAAAATGAGCACGTTTACATTCTCTAGTACAATTTTTACCACACCTCTTCTCTGGGGTCTTTATTGCAGTGCCCTTTTCCTGTGTCTCGCTCACCAGGTTTTTTTTTGCTTACACAGGAGGTGTGATTGGGATGCTTTGCTTCATTTCATTGATACATTTGTTTCAAGTCACAACATTATTACCAGTCATTTCTGCTTGTACCTAGGCTTGCTCATTTTAGTTATACAACTTTTAATAGCCGTGAACTTCCCACTTGTTACTTGTATGATTCCAAGTCAGTTTCTACATGTGTGTGTGTACATGCACACTATATGTACATGTGTGTATATATATATATATATATATATATATATGTATATATGTGTGTATACTTGCATACATAAACACACACACACATATATATATATATATATAGAGAGAGAGAGAGAGAGAGAGAGAGAGAGAGAGAGAGATAGATATATACACACAGATAGATAGATAGATAGATAGATAGATAGATAGATAGATAGTGTAATCTTTGATGTGTTCATGTGTATATTTTTCTCTGATAATATAGCAGATGATAGAGGAAATCTATACACTTTTGAAGCATTTACTATCATTCTGTAGCCTAGCAGGAAAGTCATGTTAAAAAAAGTGTATATATATATATATATATATATATATATATATATATATATATATATATATATATTAGCAATGCTATTTGTAACACAATTCTTCACACACACACACACACACACACACACACACACACACACACACACACACACACATATATATTTATGTGTGTGTGGTTTATTTTTTTTTCTTCTGGGAAAGTTGTAGTCTAAAGTCAGTTAATGTCTGTAATTTCCAATTACATTTTGTTCTTTTCCTTACAGACAATCTAAACAATCTCATCCCACTACAGTGGGTGGTTTGTATGCATCTGATCTTTTGCTGTCAGTTGCCTGCAATGCGTTGCCGTCCCCTCTGGTAGTAAAAAAAAGATAAACGTGTTCTAGCGGGGGGAGTGGGATTGATGTGCAGTATGTTATTATTCCTGTGGTGTCTCAGTAGAAGGAGGTGAGGAGCATGGTCCTCGGGGGTATCTGTGGAATTATCCTTGTCTGCTCCTGCTTTGTTGGTGGTTGTAGTCTACTAATATATGTCCTGTGATAAAAAAAAAAAAAAAAAAAAAAATATATATATATATATATATATATATATATATATATATATATATATATCATACATGCATTTACAGACTTTTTACTGATCTGAGTTGATAAATCATTTACATTTTGCATGGCTGATATTCTCATACTTAACTGCATAAAACAGCCTATAAGATCATTTTGTAAAAATGGCAGTACACCATATATGCACCTTGCATTAAGGACACAGCACAGCAGCCTCAGGTTTGACACTTGAGGCTTAGATAGGTCTTGTCACATAAACCTTCCTTGGGCTTTGACAGGAGCTGCTGCTGCAGCTGAGCTGATGAATGGCTTAGACTAGGAATTTGTATCTCCCTTTCCATCCGGCAGATGAGGTGTATCAGAGAAAGCAGGACAGCTCACTGCGGATCCCCTGGGGCTGGAAAGGTCATGTATGCTCTTTTTTTCAGTTTTTAAACCTCTTTATTTCTGATATCCACCATTATTAACTATTTACCAGCCAAAGTAGTCTGAAATGCATTGCAGTCTTCCCTGATAAGCAATGAGTTTAAGAGGACTGTTATATTTGCATGTATCAAGCACCCTCTTGGAAAGAGATCACAGTCATTGAGCTTTACTCCCTATGCTGGAGGTGCCGCAGACCCCTGCAGAACATTCACTGCTGTCATTTCTCATCAAGGCACAGTATCTCTTCCTTATTGCCCAACAGCTCAGGATTTTCACAGTAGCATTTGTAGTATTCATGTATCTCTGCATGTGTCATCCAACAGATTTCTCAATATACCATCAAAAACACTGCTTTCCACCCAATTACACATTTTTTCAGTAGTTCAACTGTTCATTATTGTTTATTTAGCATTTTTAACTCTTTAACTGGTAGGTAGGGAAATGAATGCATTGTTCACCCCCTGCAATTGAAAGAAGCTTATGACCTATGAAGAACTGGAGTAATTCTGGAGCAAACCAACTGTATCATAGTTGACAAATTAAATACCTATTGATTTAAATGGGTCTTTTCAAACCGTTGAGAGGTCTCCACTAATTGTGAATCATTTCATTGGTGACCTCTTGAGGAGAAATGTAGGATTTTCTGAGAGGGGTTTCCAAAATGTAAAACCATACAGTAATATTAGAATTAGTTTTATGTAATTCTGCATGCAAATACCACTGTATGTCCCAGAGAAGAGATCAGGAATTGGCAACTTGTGATGCGTCAGGTGTTGTTGGACTAACTTCCCATCATCATCAGATGGCCAAAGACAACTGGAGAAGGGCCCGCATATATAACTGGAGTTGTAAAGCTTATTTCCCTTGTTTGGAAATTGGAGTCTCTGGGCAACTGGATGCCCCCTTTTGACTTTCCATTTTACTCTAGCATCCAGGGGTTAAAGAGATACTAATGCTTAAATATCTCTCTAATTATGCTGAAATTATATTATGAAGTTTACCCCTCCCGCCTCTTCTGATGTTAGTCTTCTTTGCCTCAGATCTGAAAACACATCACAACGAGTGACAGTCTTCAGTCAGAATCAGGAAAAACCTGCCCATCTTCGTAAAGGAGGGTAGAGTTTTCCTTATACTGTCAGAGGGAAGATTGTCCCTCGGTGTGATCTGTCTGGTCAGATGACTGGTTTTCAGGTTTGAGGGGAGGTGGCTTACGCTCGGGAAAAGGGCAGGAGAGATAAACTTCATATACAATTTCAGCATAGCTAGACAGATATTAACAGTGTCAATATAAGAGACCAGTAGTATTAACTATAAGGAACAGTCATAGCTGCTGTTATTATGAAACATTACTAACCCTTTAATACAGAAAAAATATATTTGAGTTTAAAACATGGGTACTCCCGCTGTTGAGAGATGTTTTATTCAGAGTTTGTTGCAGATCAAACTTGCATTTTTTGGGTAAGGCAGCTCCATGTTGTGAACCTTTATGGTGGAGCTGTTGCTACAGCAGTCTACAGGTGACTACGATCAGATGGCCATAAACCTCCACAGGAGGCTGTAGTGACAGCACCACTGTGAAATTTCAGGCCATAGAGGTACTACTTCCTAAAAATGCAAGTTTGAGCCATAGCAATTATGAAACACAAAGCAGTGGGAGTATATGGGAGTATATATATATATATATATATATATATATATATATATATATATATATATATATATGTATATCAAGAAATGGAACAATGTTCATGTAGGAAATAAGCATTCACAGGTCTTGTTTGCCGAGTTGCATTTATAAAACTCTCCAAGCAAGACCTGTGAGTGCTTGTTTCCTACATGGACATTGTTCCGTTTCTTGATTTATAATTATGCATTTGGATTCATAGCACCAAGGCATTAGTATATATACAAAGACATTGTTTAGGAGTGCCTATTTTCATATATATATATATATATATATATATATATATATATATATATATCTTCAGCATTATTATCCCTTTAAATCGTGATTTAAGTCAATGAGTATTTGGGAAATTGTATTTTCACACAGTTGTATTGCTCCACATTTACTGGCAGTATTTATACCATATTGTGCATGTAATTACGGTTTCTGTCAAGATCTGGAGCCGGGTATCATGGTGAAGGAGTGAAATAGTGGAATGGATTTCAAAAGACGATTGTTTGTATAAATGCTTTATTGAGTGATCCTTTTTGGATGTCAAGATGGTAGTTTGAGCAATGTCAATATGTAATTTAAGGGTCAACTCTTTAAATTATGCACCATTACCTAGTTGATCAATGAATGGAGCATCATTTGAGCAATGCAGCTCATCTGTTGTACAAGATGGGATTATTTTAGCTGCAACTGGTCACAGGGATCGAGTTGTGTGAAGAACACGGGGTCCCAAATTATCACACTTGTAGACAACCTCAATATTTACACGTGACTAGGTCCTGAATATCAGTGGGGTAAATAAATCAAATCCACAGTATTTAGGATTGTATTCATCAACCTAAAAATATGCATTTCTGGAGTAAATCAACTGCAACGTAGGGGACTAAGCAAAACTGCCATTAACCCTTTCAGTGCCAGAGGGGTACGCAACGCATTGCTTTGGTTAATTTAACAGGGGTTTTTAACCCCTTGAATTTTACAGTGGTCTCCAAAGTATTGCTTCACAATGAGATGAAGTCTTCTCTAGCGTTCAGGTTAACCCTTAGTATGCCAGAGGAGCATGCAATGCATTGCTCACCCCACTGGCACTCGAAGGGTTGAGAGTTTTTAATAGTCTCCTATGGTGTAGTTGGTTTGCCCTAGGACTGCATTTCTTTAGCTTAGTGACATTAGTGATATCTTTTGTTGTTGGACTAATGAATCTTAAAGGGATAGTAATGTTTCACAATAAAAGCAGCTGCGATTAATCTTCATAGTATTTGGGCCATGGAGAGTGTTATTTCAGTACTGTCCGAGATGTAGTTCAATAGTAATTGAATAATAAAATATCCTCCTCCTGCCCCGTTTACGTAGTGCAAGCCACCTCCCCTCAGATGTGGAATCTGGTCTTGAGACCAGACAGCTCAAAGCAAGGGACAGTCTTCTTACTGTGAACATAAGGAAAACTCTGCCCCCTTGTTCCTCTCTGTGATCCACCTGGACACCACCTTTCTACTTAGGAGTGAGCAGTGTTACATCAGTAAAAGGGGCCTGAGGTGGATATTTTATTACTTAATTACTCTTGAACTGCAACTCTGATAGTGGTGAAATAATCGCCATGCCCCAAATACTATGAAGATTAATAGGAGCTGCTTTTATTGTGAAACATTACTATCCCTTTAAATGAGAAGAAGTTGCTCAGTTGGTTGTTTGACTTACTCTGAAACCCGGACCCTAGCTGTGAACTCCTGGTGTAATTCTCATTGTCAGCTCCTTTTTCCCCTATGCAAGTCACTTTATATCCCTGTGCCTCAAGCACCCAAACTTTTATTGTAATCTCTAAGGGGCAATGACTCACAACACCTCAAAAATTATGTCTGTAGCACTGTGTACAAGTTGCACAGCTGTATAAGAATAGCTGCATTATAAACTGACTAGTGTAAAAGCCTGTGTACAGGGGCCAAGATCCCGGTAATGTTAACCCTTTGCAATGCATTGAGTACCCATCTGGCATTCAGAGGTTTAAGAGGCCGCTACCTCACTGCTCCACGCGATGCAGTCTTGCTTCACCTCACTCACGCGATGCAATCTTGTGCAGTAGAGACTGCCTGAACGCGGGCAGTCTCTACTGCACATGACTGCATCATGACAAACATCCTAGTGAATTATTATATATGATGATTGTTCCTCCTCTGACACTTAAGGGGTTAAGCCTAGTGGGCTTTGTAAGCAACTTACACTATAGTAAAGACTATAATTTAATGGGCTTTATGTATGAAAGCAGAGGAGCAATTTTGGGGCAAACCAACCATAAAAAAGAAGACAAATTAATATTACATTTGATTTAAATTAAGCTTTTAGCCTTTTGGATGCTAGAGAGTTTTCCAGTTCAATGCCTTATTTACACATAAGGCCTAGCGGGTCCCAAACTTTTTAAAGCTTGTGATACATGTAGCTAGGAACTGTGATGATATCATGATTACATGCACGGCTGGTGGATGCTTGGAACCAATCTTAAAACCTACTTACTTTTTGATTGGTGATTTAGTGGAATGGAAAGTTACCTCGACTCCTTCAGGCTAGGAGGAGAAATCAAAATATGGCTTGGCATATGCTAAGCAGTTTCCTCTGATCTCATAGTTTTTTTTTCTGCAGCTGCTTGAGAAAAGCAGAAGTAAAATCTATGTTAATATGGATAAATTCCAAGTTATTAGAAAAATCTAGCTTGTAGACAGCCACTTACAAGTCTGGAAACTCTGGTTAAATCAGTGGCACTGAAGTTCCCCTGAAGCAGTGTCAGGTATAGTTGATGGTGGGCATAGAACAGGCAAGCAGGGGGATATCCTGGTAAGATTCCACAATAAAATAGGAGATGTGTGCTGTACCTGCCTAATGCCAATTTACTATGCTACATAATGCCCCAAATTATCCTCTTTACACTGTTTACACCAAGTGGAGACATTGTGGGAATGTATAGGCCTGTCAGTTTATTCCATTCTTCTGCTCTTTGTGACTTGCAGTGCCATAATAAGAAGCAGGCAAAATCCCCATTAAATTAGTTCATTTTGCTGGGCACGCTGTAGCTGATGGATTTGCTCTGGTAATGTCTTAATGATGTTGATGATAAACTGGGTGTTCAACAATGAACTAATGCTCTCCTACACATAGGCTGACCATACCTCACCTCTAAAAAGGGACACATAGGAAATAGGCATATTTCAGGAGTGCACCAAAATCAAAGCAACCCTGTAGTATGCATTTTTCATGTGTGTCCCTTTTTAAAGGTGAGGTATGGTCAGCGTACCTACACACTATTACCTACCGCTCAAGTGCAGACTTTCAGTGCTTAAAATGAGCTGCTCTGGCATATTCATACATTCACCTAAGGAAAGAGGCAAGAAGTGAGCAGAGTCGAATGAATAGTGGGCAAGAGATCTGGAACTCTCTGGTACCAGAAAATAAGTGAACACCTGAAATGCCAAGGCAAACCCTGAGAAGTCGTAGCTGTGGTAATTAGAAATGTTATAAGAAAATGTTGTCCGTTCATTTTAATCCTTTTCTTTTAGTGGTAGACAATTCAACTCTTTTAGCGCCAATATCAGGCCAGAATTTAAGATTATCCCACCTTCAGCACAGGTAGATCATTTAAAAAACTGAACCACTGATTGTGATACCTGTGGTCAAGGAGAAATATCTATACAACCTGGGCTTATAAGGGAGCTTGAGGAAAGTAGGGCCATATACTTAAAGTAAAAGAGGAATAATTCTACAACAAGCCAACTGCACTATAGACCAGTGATTCCCAACCAGGATGCTGTGGCACTTTTGTATCCCATGGACATCAGTTTAGGTTACCCCATGTTTTTTATGAAGACTTTGACAAAGATGGAAATATTTACCTTTAAAGGGGAACTTTCACCTCTTAAAAACTTAGAAAAAGCATAGGTTTAGTTATTCAAGTAGTTTTAGGAAATGTGTGTGTTTTTTTCTCACTTAATGTACTTTTAAAGATATTTAATCTTCTGTGCACTTCCCCATAATGCGGCACCCTGAATCTTCTGCACAGCTCTTCTTCTCTCCCAGTTGCCCCAGGAAGCGCATTTGCGCATTTACGCTTCCCTTCGGTGTGGTGCGAATGTCTTCTATCGTTACATCAAGCTCCAGTTAGCATTATAATGAGCTTGCAACCTTAGTATAATGCTAACCGGAGCTTGATGTAATGATAGAAGCCATTCACACCACACCTAAGGGAAGCATGAATGCTCTCCTTGGGGCAGCTGGTAGGGAGGTGGGAGGAGAATTAGGAAGTCAAGAAGAGCTGTGCTGGAGATTTAGCATGCTGCGTTATGCTGACAGGCAAAGCTTGAAGGTTAAATATCTTTTAAAGTATGTAAGTGAAAAAAAACATACACATTTTCTAAAACTACTTGAATAACTAAACCTATGTTAAAAACTTTTAAAGAAGTATTAGTTCTCCTTTAAATGTATATATGTGGACATTTTTATGCACAGTGTGTTTATTTGTGTTTGTTATGATCGTGAGACATAATAATAACACTATATTTATGTATTGTAACCTTTATTACGCCCGAAAGTTCCAGACTGTGTATTAGGGGTGCATCGAAAAAGATTCAAAGAATGAATAAAAATCCACTAGATATCCATTGATTTATGTGATATTTTTAACTCTTCCAATGCCAGGGCTGTACCCAACACATTGCAAAGCAATGTGTTGCAAACTCCTCTGGCACTCAGAGAGTTAACCCCTAGCCTTCAAGCTGTTCAACACTCTATGTCTACACTTTTATGTCTACATAGGAGGGACAGTCCCTCTTTGAGACCCAAATCCTTCTGTCCCTCTTTTCTACCCTTTTGTCCCTCTTTTTAGGAGATCAGAATGAGTGGTGTGTATTACATTGCTCCACAGAAATAAAACATACATAAATGTGTTGTTAATTGTCAGTATATGTGTTTATACATTAATATGGGTAATTAAAATACTTCGGTCTTGCTCTAAATCATTTATCAGTTACACAAAGAGGAGCAGATGGGTCAAGAAATAACCTACAAATTCTTGGAAATGCCCCGCCCACCAGCCACGCCCCCAGAAACACCACCTAAAACAGAAGTGTCCCTCTTTTGCCATTTGAAATGTTGGGCGGTATGTGTCTATGAATGGGAATTTTATCTCCTATGGTGCAGCTGATTTAGCCTTGTGTTTTCTGACCGTGGGCTTTAGTTACCATCCACCGCATAGCTATTGTCCAAATATGATAAAATAGCATTACAAACACATTCAATTATGTTTTGTTGCAAAAAAAACTATTTCAATAGAGACATGCAAATATGTCCTTAAAATGAATATTTTCCATTATTCTAAGCCTTATAAATACGTCTCCTACTTGACTTGCGATAATGGAATACATTTGCTGTAGAGAACGATGCTGTTTACAGATTAGATTCCTTATGCAGTGGCAAAACATAAGTCATTCTGGAACAGACCAATGCAATAAAAAATGCCTAAATTACCAATTTTGTTTATCAGTGCATTGTAGGCCACTCTTGCAGTCAAGGTGTTAATAGTTCAGTTTAATGCAGGGGTGTCCAAGTTTGATCCTCAAGTGCTACCGACAGTCTAGCATTTAAAGATTTTCCTGTACGAGAACAGATGGACCAATCAAAATGAATGAGCCACTGATTAAAGGGATAGTGATACCAGGGCTCAAAATTTCCACTCGCCATTAGCCAATAGCGAGTGAAAATTTAGCCCTGGTGAGTAGAAATTCAGCCCTGGTGGGTATGTTTTGGCTTGCAGTGGCGAGTAACTTTTCAGATCTGGATAGTAGCAAAGGACTTCAAATTTTAAAACCTGGTGATACTTGTATTAAACTTGAGGTCTGAGTCTTCTTTATGTTTTTTAACACATAGCGTAATATTTGAATACTTACAGTTTTGTAGTTCAAGCGCTATTCAATCAGAAAGGATCTCACTCCCGCCCCCTCTGACCATATCCCATCAGATCTGGAATCCGGTCATGGGACCAGACAGATGCAGCGAGGGACAATTTTCACTCAGTAAGTATAAGGGAAACCCTGACTCTCTTGACAAAGGTGACAGAATTGTCCTTTTGCTTAGTGAAGATTGTCCCTCGCCCCTCTCCATCCGGAAATGACTGAGAGGCAACGTGATGCAGGGAAAGGGGCGGGAGGAGGATCCTGTTGGATTGAATAGCTCTTGAACTACAAAACTGTAAGTACCCAATATAGTGCTATGTGTTAAAAAAACATAAAGAAGACTAGGACCTCAAGTTTAATACAAGTATTACTATCCCTTTAACTAGCTTATGCTAGAGATACATAAACACAGGCTCACTGCATTTTCAGCACAACCAATAATACAAAGAAATTTATATGAACCAATTACTTCTCCATACCCAGTCAAGTCTGCATTGAAAATAAGAAGCCAACAAAACAAACAGTCTGTCAAGAAAACAAATGCATTGTTTTTTGTAGTGAACATTTGCCCATATGAATAAAGGATACATTCTGAAGAAAACAAGCTGTATCATCTGCACAAATACACATTCTCATTTATTTGAATGGAGCTTTTAACATTGTGAATACTAGACAGGTCTCCAACCAAGCTGCTTTGCATTGCAACATTCAAGTGGGGTTATGCACTAAGGTTTGGTAAAGAGGTGATAAAGTGGAGATGACTTGTTCAGTGATATCACTTCTCCACTTCCTATGTTATTCTATAGAAACTATGCACTAAGATCTCTAGAGTTGGAGAAATCTTTGTGCGTTGGCTCCATAGAATATCATAGGAACTGGAGAAGTGATATCGCTGGATAAGACATCTCCCCTTTAGCACCTCTTTATACCCCTTAGTGTATTTCCCCTCAGGTGTTAATAGTCCCATTTAAAAGTTCAATGCTTTTTTTTAACTTGTTTATTTATTTACCTAAAAGTGGGTATTGGAAGTCATGTCTTACTCTTTGTGGATGGCACTAAGCTGTGTAAGGAAATACATAGAGAGCAGGATGCTTTTTCTCTGCAAAATGATTTGCATAGCAGATGAGGTTTAATATTGATAAATGCAAGGTTATGCATTTGGGCTACAGAACCAAACATGCATATAGACTAAATGGAAAACTACTTGTGGAATCCTCATTAGAAAAAGATTTAGGAGTACTGATAGATGATACTCTTCACATGTGTACAGTGTCACTCAGCTGCTGCAAGAGCAAATAGGGTACTATACTGTATAAAAAGGGGTACAGATACATGGTATAGGAATACAATTCTACCTATATATAAATCATTGGTAAGGCCTTGTCTGTAAAATGGAGTACAGTTGTGAACACCATTTTATATAAGACATTACAGAACTGGAAAAAGTACAGAGACATGCAACAAAACTGATAAAGGGGATGGTCATACATTAAGACTAGAGGAAAGGTGCTTTCAACTAAAACAAAGGTATGGAGTTTTCCACAGTAAGGGCAGTAAAGTTATGAAATGTTTTGCTTACAGATAATGTAGTTACTTTAACAACAATATGTGTAATTATGACTGTTGGTTTCAAAACAGATAGGATGATGATCCAGGGGAATATCACACTGCCATTTGGTGTCAAGAATTATTTTTTTTTCACTGGGGGCTTAATTGGAAATGGCTTCAGTAGGGTTTTTTGTTTTTTTTTACCTTTCTCTGAATTTGATATGGCATGGGCTGAACTTGATGTCTTTTGTCAGCCTCATCAACTATGTAATGGAAATTTGGTGGAATTTATATTTTCCTTCTATGGTACACTTGGTTTGCCCCCAAATTACTACAGTTTGGTACATTGGCCTAAGAATGATTGTAGATTCAAACACATCAGAAATTTTATCTTTTATTGTTGAAATGGAAACGCTCAGGTTAAAGGGCAACTAAAATTAGAAAGAAAAATAGGTTAAAACGCAGTTTTTTATGAGTTATTTGATGCTATTCCCAGTGGTGGGAAAATCTGTCTCATAAATCTATAGTCCTGTTTGTAGGCCTCACCCCCACTTCTTTTGTGAGCTCTTGAGCAGCTGCTGACAATACCTTTGGATCAAAGGTTAATGATTTGTATTTGCAGAGGTGACTTTCACCCATGAGGCCAGTAGAAATGGCAGCATCTTTACGTGCATGCGGTGGAATAAGAAGCCTGGGAGGACCCCTGCAAGCTGAGGACTTTGTAGTAATGCTACTCCAAGAAGAGGGGGTAACAGTGATCCATATATTAGCATATACATATTTTTTTTAATCTTAGTTCTCTTATAGACCATACTATTTCATTACATGTACTATTTCATTGATATAGGGAGACTAAACAATACACATACATCAATGTAGCTGGGGCTTGTGTAGGTACTCATCGGTTTTATGATTAGTGTTCAGATATAAGGCTTTAAACATAAGTTGTTTAAATACAAAGGCATTTTTATTAGCATATTCACCTATTACTACTATTTTTCATTTCAAGCAGCATCTGTATTTTGTATATTATAAAATAATATTTGTTGGAAGGCCTTGCAGTTTGTTGGCTCTGATAAGCCATGAACGATACATACAGCTTCATGAAGTTATATGCACCCTTATTTCATATATATTGCAGCTAGGTGAAATGTCTCCTGGATTAATCATTTGCAGTCTCATTGTGCAATAAAGCATCTCATAAGGAATACAGTAACTGCTTGGAAGACCTGCCAATAACAGGGTATAGAGCAGATGGGGAGGGTGAGTTAACATGGGATGAATTTTAGCTTGGCACAGTGTGTGTAAAGAAAAGACACAAGGGTAAGGTGCATATTTCTCTTGCAGCCATTAGGATGGAAGATTAGTTGCTGTGCAACAAGCTGTGTGTGTTTTGTGCAGTATAGTCCCATCTCCCTGTACAGTAAAACCAGAGACATTGCTTCTATAAATCAAAGCTAAGAGATCACATGCGGGGACACCCTTTACATTCTAAGTGCTGAATTCGGTAAGCTAAAGAAGTGAAATATTGGAGCAAATGTACTGCATCATAGAGGAGAAATTAGATATTTCAAAATTCACATTGATTTAAAGTGGCAGTAGACGGTCAATAAAATACCTTTTTAAGTTGTTTGATGTGCCCTCAGAACTATGGGAACTGAGTTCCCATAACTTAGAACTCACCCTGCCTCACTCAGTTTGGGTGATGTCCGTGTCTCACTCGGCACTTATGGGAGTTGTTGTACTGTCCATAGAAGCTCTTTGTTGGTGAGTTTGCTGTACATTGGCTGCTATGGAGAGGAGAAAAAGCTTCTCACAGAGAGAGTCACTGATGTGTCCCAGAGATGCAGGTATCAGAGATCTGCAGGGTAAACGGTGTTCCCATAGCTCTGAGGCCACTACCTATCATTCAGAAGCAGTGGCATAACTATAGTGGTCACAGGGGTCGTAACTGCAACCGGGCCCGTCCATTCCCTGCTGAGAGCTTAGCCCACAACAAAAAGATCAGACTGATCTCCTCATCGGCAGGCTGAGGCCTGTGCCTTCTTCGGCACAGACCTCTATTAGCTACAACCTCTGTCCCCAGCACTCTCTCTAGAAATGCAGAGGGATATGACATCATCTCCCAGCGCTCTGCATTACTGGAGAGAGGACTGTGTAGGAGTTGGTAATAGAGATCTGTGCAGAAGAAGGCACAGACCGGTCCTGCCACACCACATGCTGTTGGACCACCAGGGATGAGACCCTCTCCTGAGTCAGCAAAGTTAGGAGGTGGACAATGGGGGCCAATGTGGAGGAGGTGGTCAATGGGGGCCAATGTGGAGGTGGACAATGGGGGAATTGTAGAGGTGGACAGTGGGGGCATTGTGGAGGTGGACATTGTGGAGGTGGACAGTGGGGGGCAATGTGGAGGTGGCTAATGTGGAGATGGATAATGGGGGCAGTATAGTGGTGGACAGTGTGGAGGTGGATAATGGGGCATTATGGAGGTGAACAATGGGGGCAAAGTGGATGTGGATAGTGTGGAGGTAGACAATGGAACAATTTGGAGGAGGACAGTGAGGAGGTAGACAATGGAAGCAATTTGGAGGAGGACAGTGAGGAGGTAGACAATGCCGGCAATGTGTGTTCGGGGGGTTCCCCATGAAAATTTTTGCACCAGGGCCCGGTAGTTTCTAGTTACACTTCTGTTCAGAAGGGTCTTTTATTGACACTTTAGTGTCCTTTTATATCAGAGGGAATTTGTGGAACTTTTTCTTTGATGCAGTAGATTTGCTCCAGAATTCCACATATTTAGCTTAGTGAACACTGACTGTAGTATGTAAAGATTGTACCTAACTTTGATCTCTTAGCTTGTTCTTTTACTGCCACTTTAAATTCTGGAATGCTAGAGAGGTCTTCAGAAAGCTTTAGAAACCTCTCTAGCATTCAAAAGTTTAAAGATCACTGTTATTTTACTTTCTCCCCTGTGGTGCAGATAGTATGCACCATAATTACTCTCTCTAGCTTATTTGACCTAAGAATTTTATAGATAAACAGCTCAAGATGCATCATTATTAGCATAAACCTCATCAGCTTTTCGCCCTTACAGCACAAAGAGGCTGATGTACTAAGAAGAATTGGAGCAATTCTGGAGCTAACCAACTGCACCATAGGGGACAGATAAAAATCCCCATTGATTTATATGGGATGTTTAAAGGGATAATAATGTTTCATAATAAAAGCAGCTCTAATTAATCATCATAGTATTTGGACTTTGGAGAGTGTTATTTCAATTCTGTCAGAGTTGTAGTTCAAGAGTAATTCAATGACAAAGTATCCCCCTTCTGCCCCTTTTACTGATATAACACTGCTCAGCCAGATCAGAAGGCAGGTGCCCAGGTAGATTGCAGAGAGGGACAATCTTCAATTAAGATAAGGGAAAAACCTGAAAAACTTGTCAACATTACATCTCAATGAATGTTGGAAACATCTATAGCATTCATATGAGTTAACCCTTTGAGTTCCAGAGGGGTACGCAACGCATTGCAAAGCAATGCCTTGCGTACCCCTCTGGCACTCAAAGGGTTAAAAGCCCCGTTCAAGGTGCTCAAAAATCCCATTTAAAAGAAGGTGAGTTTTTAACCCTTTGAGAGCCAGAGGGGTACACAACGCATTGCTTTGCAATGCATTGCGTATCCCTCTGGTGATCAAAGGGTTACATTTGTGCCAATGGGCAGTTGGTTTGCTCCAGAATTGCTCCAGTTCTCCCTAGTACATCTGCCTCCTTATTTGTTCTAACCATTTTTGCTATTGAATTTCCATGGCAAAAACACATTTTTGGATGGATTACAAACATTTATTTTTGCCAAATTACATTGAGAGATTTTTCCTTTTGTGCAATGTGATGAAATCTGTAAGAGGGGAAGACCGGTGTGCCAAGATTTAGTATTTACTAATTATAATCCAAATGATCAGGCATTTTGGTCTGTATCAAATCATGCTGTTAGCCACTTGAAATAGTTATTTAAATATTTGAGTGTGAAGCAATGTGTTGGAGACAACCCTGTCAACCAAGGGGTTAATTTATAATACCATATAGCAGGTCTTTGATGTAGTAACAAAATGGGCTTTATAATTTACTATTTTCTGTTTTTTATATTGTCAAAATGGGATGGTGAATTGTCTGAATTTTCATCTACAGACATACTTATCCATCTGCCATTTAAAAGCTGCATTGCATGGGCTAGATTTACATCCCAGGAGCCTCTTGGCAAAGCTCTCTAACTAGTGATGAGCGAGCGTGCTTGGCCGATGCTCGGATCGGCTCGAGCATCGCTCTGCTCGGCACATGGCGGTACTCGTCGAGTACCGCCATGTGCTCTCCCGCCATGTTCGGGTGGCGGGGATCTGTGCCGGAAGAGGCACAGATCCGAAGACGCTCCGCTGGACCACCAGGGACTGGAGGTACGGGGGCATTGCGGAGATGAAGGGGGCATTGCGGAGATGAAGGGGGACATTGTGGAAGAGGGGCATAGACTCTATGCCCCTCTTCCACAATGTCCCCCTTCATCTCCGCTATGCCCGTCTTCCACAATGTGCCCCTTCATCTCCGCTATGCCCCTCTTCCACAATGTGCCCCTTCATCTCCGCTATGCCCCTCTTCCACAATGTCCCCCTTCATCTCCTCTATGGCATAGAGGGGCTGTCCCTCCTAAAGAGGGACACTTGGGAGGTATGAGTTTGACACTGTTTTTAATAGCATATTTCCTGCTGGGAAAATGTTTTCTACTAGAATTGATTGATAAATATTCCTCCATTCTGTCTCCGTAGGGAAGGATTATTGACTCCTCTGCTGTGTTGGTAATCCTTACCTGCAGATCACTGGGGAGCAATTGGTACCTTAGTAATAAATCTGTCTGTAGCTGAATTTCTGGTTGAAGATCAGTTAACGCAGTGGAACAGCAGGTCCACCTACCTGACTTTAAATTATAGAGTGGCACTGCATAAATACATTGTTGTGGTCAAAAATGCAATGCAAACTGTTTTCTTCATACTATATATCTTGGCTATTTCCATAAAAGAGATACCAGTGTCAAAATATAAATATACATGGGATTCTTGAATGTAAATTTATATAATGCATAGTATTTTTCTTAATGTCTGTATCTTTGTATCGTTCTTGAAAATCGAGTCAAAAGTCCCTCCCTTTCCATCATGTCATTCACAGTTCACTGAGATCTGAAAGCCATACCTCCCAAGTGTCCCTCTTTTAGACCCAAATCCCTCTGTCCCTCTTTCCCACTCTGATGTCCCTCTTTTTAGGAGATCAAACTGAGTGGTGTGTAGATAAGTGTATCATATTGTTCTACAGCAATATAACTCACATTATTGTTTGTTTAAATGTCAGAATATGTGTTTATAAATTAGTCTGTGTAAATAAAATACTTTGGTCTTGTTATAAGTCATTTATTAGGTTACACAAAGAGGTATCAATAGGTCATGAAATAGCCTAAAAATCCCCGGTAATGCCCTGCCCACCAGCCACGCCCCCAGCAACACCCCCTAAAACACAAGTGTCCCTCTTTGGCAATTTGAAAAGTTGGGAGGTATGGAAAGCCGGTCCAGACGGACCACAATGACGGACAATATTGTGTCAGTATAAGGAAAGCTTTGCCCCTTATGTCAAGGGGAGCACGAGTTTCCTTATACCGACACAATACTGACGCTCATTGCGATCTGCCCTGTCAAGTGACCTGCTTTCAGATCTGAGGGAACTCTTTACGATGTAGTGTAAAGGGGGGAATCTTTTAACTGGATTTGCAAGAAGAATATGCAGGTAAATTACTTTAAAGGAGAACAATCACCCCTATACAAGTTCACATTATTGTAATCCTTATCTACCAATAAGCTTAAATCGTTGGTTATTTTTGTTTAAAAAAAAGCATGCTGTGGTGAAAAGTACATTATTAAAAATGAGTGGCCTTACTTCCGGACAGACTGTGGGTACAGCTTTTTACCACACTCTATCTTCTTCTGTTCCCTCCACAAGTATGGTCGTGTTCCAACCTCCTCCAATGATGGAGGATTTTTCCTTGTAAGCTGGATGGAACACGCCCATACTTGGGGAGGAAACAGAAGAAGATTGATACACTGCGGTGCGGAGCTGTAACCGCAGTCTTTCTGGAAGTAGGGCACAGGCTCATTTTTAATAATGTAAATTTTTTCACAGCATGCTTTTTTTAACAAAAATGACCAACGAGTTAAGCTTATTGCTAGGTAAGGATTACAATAAGGTAAACTTGTAAGGGGTGATAGTTCCCCTTTAAAAATATATTATTCATTATAAAAGTTACATTTAACAGTCCCATGTATGTTTATATTGGACATTACTATCTCTTTAAGTAAAAAAAAAAGAGCAAAAATGCATTGGACTATGTCTTTTACTTAGAGGTGGGCAGAGCGAAAGTCTACGACCTTTTCTGAGATTTCTGTTCCTTTACTCCTTGTCTAACACTGTGTATTAACAAGGATCAGAAGTTCTATATTGTTCTATTTTCTTGCCCTCTTATATGGGTGACTTTTGGGTTGGTGGAGTTGTATGCACCTGTATATAGTAAAACAGAGCTTTCAACCATGGTCCTGGAGTGCCCCTATCAGTGCAGGTTTGTTGGATTTCATTGGTTAAGCACAGATGAACCAATTAGAATGAAGGATCCACTAACTGCACACCTGTGCTCAGACAGGGAAATCCAGAAAACCTGCCATGTTTGGGGCGTGAGAACACAAAAAAAAGAGAAGAGGGCACCCAACAGCATAACGCAATTATAAATAGTAATAAATAGAAACAAAGAATATTACTCAGGTTATGATTAACCTGACTAAAGCTCAGGTTGAGGATATAACCTGTCCCCACTTGGCATACTCTGTTATCTCCTTTTTGCGTTCATAAGGTTGCTCCAATATACTATATAAATAGATAGATGTAGTAGTCAAGATTGCCATCTCCATTGTATATAAAGCGATATTTAATAATAAAAATGAATGTACATTAAAATAGCACTGAAGTTTGCTGAAGTGGTAATTAACACATATAATATGGCAAGTGGTAATTAACACTTAAAAAAAGATATATCTCTAAATTATGAATCTCCAACGCGTTTCACTGTGTAACCCCCCCATTTAAAAAATAAACTACTCTGTACTGAGAATCTGTGTACTAAAGCACTCATGCATAAGTTCAATTATATGATTATCAATCTACTGTGTAAAGGAAGAAAATGGACTGCTCTGGTGTAATTTGTACATTTTCCGCACTGCATATTATCTCTGATCCAGTTACATAGTAAAGTACAATCTCTTTATCAGTACGAAAGGAAACTTCATCCTCATCCAGCTGTAATTCAGAACTTGCAATTTAAATCATGAAAAATATATAAATATAAAAATATATACAGTTCTGTCAAGGTATGTAAATGTTTACATGAATATCTGTGAATGTTAGAGCATGCTGTTTCTTTTAGAAGAAATGTTAAAATACCATTCTGTTCCTGTAATTGACAAAGGAAATTTCAAGAATAATAATTTCTTTGCTGCCAGTAAAAAAAAGCATAATGCGGACTATTTATACTTTAATGAGCAGAGATCAGGGTAGTCTCTACATTCCCAAAAGACCTGGGGCTTAGGCTAAGTTAATGCATTATTAGCTCACCATGTAGCCCAACTGCACCATTACTTATCACCATTATGTATCTTAAACTGCAGCAAGACTTAGAGCTTTAAAGGGATAGTAATACTTCGTTTTATCTTTATTTTATTTTGTAGGCATTAAAAAAACATGAAGAACGATATAAGTATTATCTCTCAAACCTTTATGGTTTAAGAGATATTCACAAGCAAAGTATTCCCCCCCTGTTCAGCCAGATCAGAAGGGAGGTGCCCAGGTAGACTGCAGAGAGGGACAATCTTCAATCAAGATAAGGGAAAAAGCTGAAAAACCTGTCAAGGGGGGAAGGGCTTTCATTGTTTCATACAAAGAAGATTGTCCCCTGCTGTTATCTGTCTGGTCTTACAACCAGATTCACATCTAAGAAGAGATGGCTTACACTAGGAAAAAGGGGCGGGAGGGGGAAACTTTGCTTGTGAATATCTCTTAAACCATAAAGGTTTGAGAGATAAGACTTATATCGTTCGTCATGTTTTTTTAATGCCTACAAAATAAAATAAAGTTAAAACTAAGTACTTACTATCCCTTTAAGCATGAGTCTTGCTGCCAGTTCGGGGTACGTAATGGTGCCAAGACTCAGGGCTTTAACCACTTGAGGACCAGAGGGGTGGGCAACACATTGTGAAGAAACCTGTGATGGTGGACTCTAACATTCCCCACGAGGAGGCTGTTGTGCTAAGAAGAATTGAGGCATTTATGGGGCAAACCAACTGAAGTAAATTGGTAAATGGAAATATCCCTTGATTGAAATGGGCCTTTCTCTTATGTGCAATGTGAAAAATGGGAACCATGGGATTGTTTCCTCCTCCAGAGGTCTGGGCACTTCAAACAAGGCAGGGCCTTTGAGTCAGAGTCTCCCTTCTTCCCTTCCAGATTTACCCACACCCCTCAGTTTCAAATGACCTGATTCAGCAAAAGGGCAAGCTAGCACTGTTTTCTTAGTCTGTAGACTTCTGTTATTTATTTTTTTACTTAGATGTGGGGCTGTATAATCCCCTATTTGACCCCGTAATAAGGCAGGCAAAGACCACAGGGCATTTTTTTTGCCACATTGGATTCAAAGGGACCCTTGAATTCCATGATGTGTCAGGACCATCACTGGTCCCTAGCGCAAGTTTACCCATGACAGTCCTGGCACATCATTGGTCCTTAAGGGGTTAATTGGCTTCCCTGGATTACCCAGTTCACAGGTGTATTTCTGTATCATTTCTTTATGGAGACTGACTTTATTGCAAGTTTATACCTCTTCACTGAACTTTTCAGAGGTTCTGTATTGATATAATGGAAGTATGAAGAAAGATGACTACTAAGTTAACTCTTTGAGTGCTGTGGTCCTTACTATGTCTCTGCTTTTACTTGGCACCCACTAAAAAGTGGTGCTCCTGCTTGTCTACAAATTGGTCTTCTCCTATTTCATGCTTACTGTGCTTGCAAAGGTGCTACCTTCTGTAGTACGGGTTTCTTAACCTTTTCTGTAATGTATGGAACTTAAACCTGGTCTACAAGCTTTCTTTTTCCCTTTTTGTTACAGTTAGCCTTATTCTATTGTTATTTTATTTTATTTTGTTATATATGTACATGTATTTTAACTTTATTTCTGTTCTTAATTCATCTTTTAATTTTTAGAATGCTACACCTTGAAAAACGCGAGCCTGCACAATAGTCATCTTTGATTCCATAAGAGTTCATGGTTCATTTTTACAGCGATTAATCTCTGTACCCTTTTCAGCTACAAGGGTCAGAGTGGGCTCAAAATGAATAGCTGGTCATGCTCTATTGCATGGTCAGAATGGGGATGGTATTCCGTTAATTTCACTGTTTTAAAACAGCTGGAGAACATTTTGCCTTTTTTATACAATGGAAAACTACAGTATCCAGAATCGCCTTTTTCCCAGGTTCCTGCTTAGGACAGGGAGGTACGATAGAGTGGTGCTTTGGCCGCCATCTTACTACTCTCATTGCATAGGCTACACAGAAGCTGGGCCCTCTTCTCTACTTCTCTAGTTTAACCCTTTACAGTCAGATAAGTACCTTTTATGGTATTTCTGTATTTTTTTTTATATTTTCCTAATTCCTTGGACTACTTTGTCCTACTTTAGAGGGGTTTTCTCTGAACATGTCTGATCCCAAGGGACACATGAGGAAAGCCAAACCTAATAATTCAGGGGTCCCCTTAATCCTTTTAGCACACTGTTCCTCATGCCAAACCTAGGGTTCCACAGGAATATTCAAGCACCCTATGTCCCTCTTGCACTGTGACCCTTACTGTTCCTCCATGGCTCTCTACTGCAGAACAGTAGCCAGTTTGAGTTAAGACTGTGATGTCTCCTGTTGCTTCTATCCCTTCATCTATTCAAGAGGTCCTCCACTCATGGCATTTCATACTCCCATTAGACAGATTGACTTGTAGGGGCCAATATCAGTTGGCTGGAGATTCTTCTGCTGATGAATTTGACACTGATAGGGAGGACAAGGATTCTTCCTTGTCTTGTGGTGATGCCTATAAGGAAGACCCTTGCCTCTCAGCTGAGGGGCATATCAGAGCTGTTTTAGAGACTTTGTAGGTCTTTCTTACCCATTGTTCCTTGGACCAGTTTATCCTGGAAGAATGGAAGATGCCTGATATAAGACTCTTCTTTAATAAACTAATTTACAACCTTTATTCTTTCTCAGTTGATGCCTTGTCCTAGTGGGCTACCACAACAGCTATTGGTCCTCTCATCACTTGCCTTGCTAAAAACACAGAGCTCCCTTTGGCAGCTGCCATGGCCCATAAGGATAAGGCAGATAAACCCTTATATTCCTTCTTAAATGCAAATTTTTGTAGCAACTGGGGCTGCCCTGCAACCCATTTTCACCACAGCATGGGTCAATAGAGCCATGGCTAATAGGGGTGACAACCATCAGATGTCATAGGGGGGATTTCAAATTGCCTCTAAATGTGTCTTTTTCACAAGAAGATGTGTGGTTATCATTACCCCTGACAGTTCTGTTCATCTAGGGTGCAAACCCTTCAGGCCTTTCAAGCCTGCTCCACCCCAAAAGCCAAAAAAGATTTGGCAGAACAAGATGTCTGCTCAGAAACCTAAGGGTGAAAAGCCCACCTCTACATGACTCACAGAGTCCATCTGTACCAGTATGGGTCGACTCCTTTTTTTTCAGGAAGTATGGGAGACTTCTGTAACAGTCCAGTGGGTTTTGTGGGTTATTTTGGAAGAGTATAGAATAGACCTCAAATATCTTCAATGAAGGCCATGGCTACTTTGGCAGCCCACATCCATGCTCAAGGGATATCCTTGACCCATTACTTAGATGACCTTCTACTCTTCTGAAGCTGTGCTCATCTTACAGATTCAAAACTGCATGCTTATTCTGGAGCAATACGGTTGGGTGCTCAACCTCATGAAATCCTCTCTGGTACCTTCTCAGGTTCTGTACTTCTTGGGTATGGCATTCAGTACTCTCCATGTGAAGGTATTTCTACAGGATTACCAGATGCAGGCTCTGTGTCTTCATGTTACACAAGCAAAACCCTGGAGATGTTAAGTGATTACATGAGAGTACTAGGTACTAGGTCACCTGGTCTTCAATCTGAGCAATTCCACAAAAGGGAAAAACAGCTGGACATTCTCAAGAACTGGTCTAGACAATGCTCTCACATGTCTAATGCCATGTCCCTGTCTCAATGAGAAAAGAAGGACCTTTTTTGCTGGCTTCACCATCCTTACCTAATGCTGAGACTTCCCTTTGTGATACCAGAATAGATGGTGGTCACCATGGATGGGGAACTCTGGGTCACCTAATGGCGCAGGGCCACTGGGCCGGGTAGGAGAGTCTTCTTTCAAGCAACATTCTAGAAATTCAGGCCATTCAGCTGGTCCAATAGGACAGTGCTACAGCAGTTGCCTAAATAAATTGCTAAGGACATACCAGAAGCAAGTTCGCATGGGTGGAGATCCATGAACTTCTTCAGTGGATAGAAGCTCCTGCACCAGGCATCTCACCACCAGTTCACATTCCAGGAGGAGAAAACTGTGGCAGAATTTCTAACTTGCCAACATCTGTAAATTGGGAATTCAGTCAAACTGTGTACAACCAGATTGTCCAATACTGGTGTTTTCCATCAGTGGATCGCATGACATCTTGTGACAACCAGAAGGTACCTCTCTCCTGCATCTTGAAGAAGAACACTCTAACACTTGTGATGGATGCTATATTCATTCCATGGATCTTCCATCTGGCTTAAGAATTCTCCAAAGGCCTCCTGTTTCTTTGTGTCTTCTGACGCTTAAGATGGACTTTCTTTTGGCCAATGTGTTTGTTCTCAGAGTGGTCAAACCATAATCTTTGTCTCCTTCTTTTTCATCAGGACAAGGCAGTTCTTCGTATTCCCAGAAGTTTTTGCCCAAGGTCAACTCAGATTTCACATCAACCAGGAAATTGTCCTTCTTACTTTTTTTTCCTGATCCTTCTAACAAGAAAGAGCTTCATCTGCAGGGTGTGGTAAGTTGTCATCAGTTTTATGTCCATTGCACACAGCCTTTCAGGAAATCAGACTCTCTTTTTTCATTCCTGAGGGCCCCCAACAGGACCAGGCTGCATCCAAAGAGACTGTTGCTTCTTGGGTCAAGGCCACTATCCAACAGGCATATGGATCACAAACAAACATTTCTTTCTGAGTCATGGCGCGCTCCACTAGATCTGTACGCACCTTCTGGGCCTACAAGAATCAGGCCACTGCTGTGGCAACCTGGTCATCTTTTCATGCTTTCACCACACATTATAGTGTCAATGTCCTGTTCTAGGCTGAGGCCAGGTTCCTGTGTTCCACACTGGATGTAAGACAAAAGAGGATTGTAGTGAACATACCATTACATCCTTTTCTTTTAGTCCATGTGAAACACAGGACTCCCACCCGGAGAAAAAAACATGCGGTTGAAGTCCCCAGGCAGAGGGTTCCTCTTGGGGTCTTTGTTCAGGGTATTTCCTTGTTTCCTTTCACTCATGTTCTTTTCTGCCACTTTACTAAAAGTGAAGCTGAGGGGCGGGTGTATAGCTGTAAGGGAAGATGGGAGTGGCTGCCTCAAAGGCCCTGCCTTTTCTTAAATGCCCTGCCCTCTGGAGGAGGGAACCTTAATCCATGGTTCATGGGTTCCGCATGGAGTAAGAAAAAAGGATTTAAATAGCAGGTTCACTAAGATCCACTTTTTAATCCGTTGGATGCTAGAAGATCTCCAACGCATTGCTTAATAAGGTGTAGCATTATAAATAATGTGTATAATCTGTAACATTGAAGGGGTTAAATGCTCCATTTTAAACAGTGGGAATTTTTCTATTTTTCCCTATGATGCAGTTGGCTCATCCCACAAATATTTCAGCTGATCTTACTACGTTCACCTGACTGAGTTCCTTTAATGTATACATAACACATTCCATGGTATTTGGATCTTTGCCTAGATCATGAACATGTATTTAAAATTGTTTTAAAGGTATCTTAACCCCTTAGCGACAATGGACGTACATGTACGTCCTCTGTGGCTGTCACTTAGTGACAGAGGACGTACATGTACGTCCAGGAAATCCGGATCCCCGCGCGGCTGCACGCCGTTCGGGGACTCCGGATTCTTCTGAAAAAAAAAAAAAAAATGTTAGACGGGCGTTAAGTGACAGCCGCGTCCGTCACTAAGGGGTTAAATTATGAAAATAAATGGTTAACCTGTTAAGGACCAGAGAGGTTTGCTATACATTGCTCACAATGCATTGCATGCCCCTGCTCCTTAACCCCTTCAGTACAGAGGGGTATGCAACGCATTGCAGAGCAATGCATTGGTACCCCTCTGGCACTGAAGGAGTTAAAGGGTTAAAAAGAACATTGGCTGTGTCGCAGTTACAATAATTGTGTTTGTCCTTTGTGGTGACTTTGAGCAAAGCCTTTTAAAGTGGATGTGTCACCTATATTCAACCTAGCATAAATAGTTAGGCTACATATCAAATATTACTAAAACAGTATTCATTTTTTGGATTTTAAGTTTTATTTGTTGTAAATTTAACTTAGAAAGTCTGTACCCCAGCTACTTCTGCATAGACTGCGGTTACTGGCTCTTTAACCACAGTCTGATGCTCTGCCTCTGCTCTCCTCCTTCCTCCGACGGAGGCATCTGTATGTAAGCTGGAGCTCTCTCATTGGCTAGATATTGATCTCTGCCAATGAGACCGCTCCAGCTTACAGACAGAAGCCTCCGTCATTGGAGGAGGGAGGAGAGCAGAGGCAGAGCAACAGACTGTGGTCTATGCGGAAGTAGCTGCAGGACCGACTTTCTAAGTTAAATCTACACTAAATAAAACATATAAAAAAAAATAATAATAATAACGTTTTAGTAGTATTTGATCTGTAGCCTCACTATTTATGCTAGGGTGAATATAGGTGACACATCCACTTTAACCTTTTGCTAACCACAGGGGTATGCAATGCATTGCTCTGCTGTGGCACACAAAGGGTTAATTGCAAGGGGCCACTAAGGAAAAACAGATGTCATCTATGTATTTTGTAATAAGAATGGGAGGATAGGAAAATGCTGCTTTGATAATTACTATGCATGTCATTTTCTAGGTAAGGCGGGTTAGACAGGGACCAAATATCATTCATTATGTGACTGGCTTTCAGGTTGGAAGACGTTTCTGGGTCATGTTCCCATTCTATTTTCCTCTGTCCTTCTAGCACACCTGTATTATCATTTTCACAAGCTCAGTCTTCCTTTATGTTTTTGGATTGGATTTGACAGCATATTTTCAACTTGCTTTTAGAGGAATGCAACATTCCCTTCTAGCTCCTCTAAGTGATTTTGATCATTCTTTTTGCTATGCTTCCTGCCAGCCATGGGCTTAGACACATCCTATGAAGTCACTGGAAAGGCTGTGTAATATAGTGGCCAGCAATAATTAAGCTATACGTTAACCTGTAAGGACGGGGGGGTGGGGGGTTTGCAACTCACTACAAAGCAATGTGTTGGTCCTCTCTTCGGTTTTTGAGGAGTTAAATGAAGAGTAGTCATCCTATATAATAATTCGCTAATGTATGTTTGTCAGAAGCTGTCATGTACAGTACAGATGGCTGCATGCGCTGCAGTCATGTGCAGTACAGACTGCCCGCGACGCGGATGATAACGGAGCGGGGCACTCCAAATTCAGATCAGAGAGGACTACGGTCTGAATTTGGGGCACCCCGCTCCGTTATCAGCTGCGGCACAGGCAGTCTCTACTGTGCATGACTGCACCGCCGCTGTTGCTGGGTGCACTGTGGCCCGTGTGCACTGGCTGTTTAACTAGTTGCAAATAATTTGCTATTACTAATTAGATGAAATACCACACTTTTAAATGGTACACCCGAGAATAGAATATAATGAAAGCCCCGGATTCCCTTCTTTAATACTATGCATTTCTTAAAGAAGAACAACTTTCAATAATAACCAACCGCTACTATGACCAGAAAATCCTAATGCCTCCCTGAATTTTACCATTGTGCCTAGGTACAATGATAATTTTAACCAATTAAGGACCATGGGGGTGTGCAAAACAATGCAATGCACAGTGTTCTTAAAATATTAAAAGGACAGACACACCCCTTCCCTACACATCCCCCCCATCATGACATCCCAAGCCACTCCACTGGCCATAGTATGGTAAGGTGTAATTGTCCTTTGATTTCCCAAGAAAGAGGATAACCTCAGTATTTACCTAAACTTCTGGTCATTGACAGGATCTAGACCAGTGCTTCTCTACCTGTGGGCTCACTAACAGGCTAGTATTTAAACTGTGCTCTAGGAGGGAAATTCACAAGTGCTGGCCTTTTAGTAAGCCCTGAGGGCATGGGTTGAGAAACACTGATCTCTAGACCATACTTTATTATTATTATTATTATTATTATTATTGTTATTATTATTATTTTATTTTCCTGTTGGGAAAAACAATGGTATTTCCAAGGAGAACACATTAATTTATAATTAAACTACATTTTTCGATTGATGTCACCAGGTGTTGCTGTTCCTATAATTTACTATGGGGAGCCCTAGTCAATGACTTGAGTTCTCCCACACAGTTATAAATAAACATTTACCTTTTTGGGCATTACATGGTGCCGTTGATGGCAATTTGATTTAAAAAAAAGTATGAACTGTAATAACTTATGAATAGAGCATTTAGCAGTGGGAATATATATATATATATGTGTGGTGTGTGTGTGCATATAGATAGATAGATAGATAGATAGATAGATAGATATAGCTCAATTGTTTAACCCCTTAATGACCAATGGTTCAGAGAAGTTTCCTTCCCTTAAGGACTGTTTTGATCATTGTCAGCATGCCAGCACACATGCTGGTGACATGTATCAGCACACCAAACTGGGGTCTGAGATTGACCGCTCCAGTCTTGGAGCAGTCAATTTCAGACCCCATTTGTGCTTACAGCACTCCTGAAGGACCACTGTAAGCAAACGTATGTTACGTGCCAGGATCATCACTGATGCTTCAGGAAAAAAATGTGATGTCCTGGCATGTCACCAGTCCTTAAGGAGTTAATGCACCAGCTGTAGAATTTTCTCAAAACCTCAGGGTTGCAGGTTCTAGTTCCTGGCAGGGTAAAATATCTGCCATAGTGCAAGGCATAGTGCCCTGTGATTGGAGGAAAGCTGATGTACTTCCATTTTTCAAAGAGGGGTCAAGATCCAAACCAGGAAATTATAGACCTGTGAGCTTGACTTCCATAATGGGTAAGATACTAGAAGAGTTACTAAATGGCAATATTCAGAACTGTGTGAAGACAAATAATTAGTGTTGAGCGAGCACCACGATGCTCGGGTGCTCGGGTGCTCTGACCGAGCACCCCCTGAGGCTCGAGTGCTCGGCCGAGCACCCGAGCCCCATTCAAATGAATGGGGCGACACCAGGCACCCCCTGCTCTGATGAGGGGAGGGTGCCTGGTCAATGCCCCCTTCATCTCCGCTATGCCCCCTTCATCTCCGAATGCCCCCTTCAGCTCCGCAATGTCCCCCTTCAGCTCCGCTATGCCCGAGGGGCATAGCGGAGATGAAGGGGCACATTGTGGAAGACGGGCATAGCGGAGATGAAGGGGGACATTGTGGAAGAGGGGCATAGAGTCTATGCCCCTCTTCCACAATGTCCCCCTTCATCTCCGCAATGCCCCCTTCATCTCCGCAATGCCCCCGTACCTCCAGTCCCTGGTGGTCCAGCGGAGCTTCTTCGGATCTGTGCCTCTTCCGGCACAGATCCCCGCCACCCGAACATGGCGGGAGAGCACATGGCGGTACTCGACGAGTACCGCCATGTGCCGAGCAGAGCGATGCTCGAGCCGATCCGAGCATCGGCCGAGCACGCTCGCTCATCACTACAAATAATATTATTAGTGGGAGTCAACATGGTTTTATGAAGATCATGTCAGACTAATTTACTTGCATTTGTAGTAATTTGGACAAGGGAATTGCTGTTGATGTAGCATACTTGGATTTTGCACAAGCACTTGATACAATGCCTTGCAACAGGTTACTGCATAAAATAAAAAGGCTTTGGTTTGGGTAGTATTATCTGTACATGGATTGAGAACTGGTTAAATGATTGAGGGCAGAGAGTTGTTGTAAATGGAACCTTTTCAAATTATTGTAAAGTTATAAGTGGGGTGCCACAGGATTCAGTCCTGGGTCCAGTGCTTTTTAATTTGTTTATTAAAGGGGAACTACCACCCCGCAAAATCTTTATCTCAATGAAGTCTCCATCTGGCGACTAGCTGCTTAGTAGCGCTAGTTGCCAGAATTATTACCTGGTTTAAATGATTTATGACTTTTTCTGAGGCTGACAGTAGCAGGAAGCATGGACATCTAGCCATAGTGATGTCCGTGCGACTGCACTGTCAGTCCCTTTTGGAGCCGGCCGGTTTGTATATCGTTTGCATTGCATCTGTAATTACCTGTACATAATGAACACTGTTGAAGTATGCCTCTCCTTACAATAAACAGTAGGCTTCAAGTATCCTGAGCGGCTGATGAGGGTCATTGGTCGGGGTCGGGTGGGGGGGCAACAAAGTGAAAAGTAGGTCATCCAGCAAGACAAGGAGAGTTAAGCACTAAGGCATGATAAAGAGGTGATAAAGTGGTGATTTCTTCTCCAGTAATATTACTTCTTCAGTTCCTATGTTATTTGCACCAAGATTTCTCCGACTTTTGAGATCTTAGTGCATAGGCTCTATAGAAGCTTCATCTTACAGCATTCCTACTGCATTCCCAGAATTTCATCCAGTAGAAGTGCTGTGAGCAACACATTCTGTGCTGGAGATAAGGCTTTTAGATCTGTAGCATGTATGTAAATTTACACGTAAGTATGTTTTATATGTACTCTGCTACAAAGACAGATAAACTTGTCCTATTCCATTGTTATTCTACTGAGCCACCTTTTCAACACAAAGAAATCATAGCACATAGGCTCCGTTGAATAACATAGGAATAGCAAAAGTTTCTCCTATTGGATACGCAAAACACAAGAACAGGGGAGGAAAAAGGGGCAAAACACAGTATTTATTGAACTTTAACAAGAACCTAACTTTGTAACATTATACCACCTGCCAAGCAAATCAACAGGCTGTTGATGATAGGAGTTGTAGTTCTTCACACCTGGAGGGGATCCGGTTGCCCAGCCCTGGCACGGAGGAATATTATGCCGCAAAATGCCCACAAGCTCCAATACTGTCCACTCCCTGGTGGAGATGGTCAGGGACGTGCACAGACATTTTGGGGGGCAGGGGCTCAAATGAAAAAAAGGGCACTTCTCATAATTATTTATTCAAAATATATATTTAAAAAAAGGGCACAAGGGCACTTTGGACAAAAAGGGCAGGTGCTCAAGCCCCCCATGGTGTCTATGTGTGCACGTGCCTGGAGATGGTGCAAAGTAGACATTTAAATAGAGAACAAACACCTCCTCATAATAAACCCCAGACAAACGTAATGTCCTCCAGTGAATGTCTGTGTGTTGGTTCAAGAGATTAGACCTTCAGTTAGTCCTAGATGTCATGTCCATAGACAGGGCCGGATTTACATCTCAGGAGCCTGTAGGCACAGAAATCTGAAGCGCCCCCCGCTCCCCCACCCCATTGGCCATCTCCACTGGACACCTCCACAATGCTCCTAATCTCCACATTACCCCCCATTTCCATATTGCCCTCACATTACCCCCATCAGCTCCAACTTGCCCCCATCACCTCCAACTTGCCCTCACATTACCCCAATCAGCTCCAACTTGCCCTCACATTACCCACGTTTTGCAAGAGTTAACTTGACTGAGTATCTGCTGGACCAGTGGAGATCACACACATTTAACACCACCGGTGCCGGAATGGCAGCAATCGCAATCTAATCACTCAGCACCAATTGGGGTCAACAGTGTCATCAGTGTTGTCCATTGGGCCTAGGGCACCCTGTGTAGCTGCAGTGAAAGCCCTCAGAGACCTCCCCCCAAAAAAAGGCCACTCATCAAACTCTTAACCCCCTGTGTGTCCGGAGGATCTGGAGCGCTCCACTGTGTGAAGCATCTCAGTCCTCCTGGCACTTAGACAAGCAAAACAGTAAATGGGAATTTACATGTTATTGATCACATTGTATAAGAAAGAGCTGCCATAATAATGTAGATTATTTATTTTTATGTCCTAATCTCACTCACCAGAGTGCGCAGTAAAGAGTATGCACAGCCGGACAGCCAATCAGGTGTCTAAGCACTCTTATTGCCTGTCTCTCTTCCAGTCTCTTGAACCAGAATGGGGGCTGCTGTGCACACAGCAGGCAGTGTCACTAGAACCAGAGCGGGGGCTGCTGTGCACAGAGCAGGTATGCAGAATTTAAAGAAACTCTTACTGCCTGTCTCTCTTCCAGTGGGTTAACTGTTAAATGGTCGCATTATTGCCTGTCTCTCTTCCAGTGACACTGGGTGCATTTTTGAGAACCAGAGCGGGTATGCGGCGTTTCATGAGATGACATGAGAAATGCACGCTTATATGCAGCACGGCATTCTCATGTCACCCTTTTAATCCAGGCGTTTAATGCTGCCTGCAGCCGTGCGATATTTAAGCTGCAACCATTGAAATGGATACCAGGGCTGGGAGATGATGTCATCTCCCAGTGCTCTGCTTTACTAAAGAGACACAGAGGGAGCAACAGCAGGATCTCACCGGGCGGCAGGCAGCGGGTAGGGCAAATTAAAATATTAAAAATAAATAAATAAATAAATAAAATACTTGATTCAATGACAGGCTCCCCTCTGTGGGGTGCGCCTGTAGGCAGATGCCTACTCTGCCTAATTGTAAATCTGGCCCTGTCCATAGAGGCAGATATGACATCCACAACTGACTGACATACCTGGGAACTTTTTGTTTTGGACTCCATGGAGAATGGAGTCCTGAGGTGGTACTGAGAGAGAAAAATGTTGCAATTTGCATCAAAAGGGGGTGGGACTTAATCATGAGTGAGGTGGAGCTTATAAAATGAAGTAAAACTATGATGAATAGGCTGGGAAAGGAGGAGAAATGGGAGGAAAAGACTGGGAAGCAGCAGAAGTGGCAGAGTTTCATTAGAAACTCCCCACATGTGGAGAATCAGCCTCTGTCCTGGAGACCTGGTAATTAGCATAAAAAAACAAGAAACTCCTTGGCAAATCCAGAGAGTTCCCAGCTATGCTGATTGAAGATGATATATCTTGAGAAACAGCACAAGGGCAACATTAAAGGGATAGTAATACTTAGTTTTAACTTTATTTTATTTTGTAGGCATTAAAAAAATATGAAGAATGATATAAGTCTTATCTCTCAAACCTTTATGGTTTATGAGATATTCACAAGCAAAGTTCTCCTCCCGTCCCTTTTACCTAGTGTAAGTCATCTCTTCTCAGATGTGGAATCCAGTCCATAGACCAGACAGATAACAGAAGGGGACAATTTTCTTCCTATGAGAACAATGAAACCCCTGCCCCCCTTGACAAGCTTTTCAGGTTTTTCCCTTATCTTAATTGAAAATTGTCCCTCTCTGCAGTCTACCTGGGCACCTCTTTTCTGCTCTGGCTGAACAGTGTGACATCAGTAAAAGGGGCGGGAGGGGGATACTTTATCATTGAATTACACTGGAACTACAACTCTGACAGAACTGAAATAACACTCTCCAAAGTCCAAATACTATGATGATTAATTAGAGCTGCTTTTATTATGAAACATTACTATCCCTTTAATAGAGGCCTTTAGAATTTTCTGACCAGAGTAAAGTATGTGGATTATTATTCTTAAGAAGTATAACTTCTCCTTTAAATGTGGATAAATCTTTTTTAATAAACATTAAGCAAAAGCAGGACCATTCAGCACCCAAAACCAGTCACCAGTGAAATAAATGGGATTAACAAAAGGCGCACATAAAAACGTGAAACCATACAAGGATATGGTCTGGATTCAGTTGTCTGATAATTTTATCCCTGTTTTTATCTCTGATATTTTCCATGTACTACAACAGAAATTGTTGTGATAAAAATGATTTGATAAATGTATGACCTACAGTTGAAATCAGCCAATTGAGTGAAAACCTTCGGAAACAAAAAAGGCTATGAATAATGGAAAATACTAAAGTGTTATGAGTAATGGAAAATACTAAAAGGACCCGTCACAAGTTTATTTTTTTCACAGAGATTTAAAATCTGCCATTTGTATGTAGAATAAGTTGTTTTTGAGAAATTAACATTTATGCTTTTGTGGCACAGTATGGCACTTTATGTTAATTCCATGCACAGTATGTTAATGACGTAGATATGTTTGAGCCCAGATGTAATGATGCTGTTATAAATGTCAAACGTGTGGGTTCTGCCTAGATTAACTTTGCAATGAGTTGCATACCCATCTGGCATTCAAAGGGTTAACATGACAGTCAACATCCTTTTTGTCTTTGCTTAGTCTGCAAGTGACTAATATATAAACTCTAATTGCGCGTGGTTTTTCTTTTCATCTTCACAAGTTTTTATACTTTTATGTTCCTGACAGGAAACTCACTAAATTTCAGTTACCAGAGAGCTTTCTGTCAGAGGCTGTGAAAGCAGGGATAGCGAAACAGTGTTTCAATATCCCTTCAGCTCTCAGTGTTCTGTGTGCTGTAGCAGAGATAGGATTTTCTGGTGTGGGGATAGTGCTACATTGTAACCTCTCTGGAAGTTCAGCAAGTTCCCTGTCAGGACACATTCAAAATAGGTGAAGAGAGCCCATATTATGCATTGAGGTTGACTGTTTTTAACCGTTTGAGTGCTAAAAGGGTATATAATGTATTACAGTGCAATGTGTTGGAGACCCTTCTGGCACTAAAAGGGTTAATTTATAGCACATTAAGTGGTAATATTGGCATAGTAGACAAAATAATTATGATCAAGTGTCATTATATGTCACCAACAAATACAATTTTTCTCAAAAATTATTTATTTTACAAAGAAAAGGCTAGCACAACTTGAAACAATTAACTTGGAAAGACTAGCACAACTTGAATTTACAATTAATCCTTTGAGTGGCAGAGGGGTATGCAACACTTTGCAAAGCAATGTGTTGCGTACCCTTCTGGCACTTAAAGTAATATAGACAGTTTTGACATCTCTTAACAGAACTGGCCCACTTTAAAAGGAAAGTAATGTTTCACAAAAACAGCAGCTCCAATTAATCTTCATAGAATTTGAGCCATAGAGATTGTTATTTCAGTCCTGTCAGAGTTGTAGTTCAAGAGTACTTGAATGATAAAGTTTCCCCCTCCTGCCCCTTTTACCTAGTGTAAGCCATCTCCCCTCAGATGTGGAATCTGGTCAACAGACCAGACTGCTCACAGCAAGGGACAATCTTCTTACTGTGAGGACAATGAAAACTCTGTCCCCTTGACAGGTTTTTCAGGTTTTTCCCTTGTGTTAATTGAAGATTGTCCCTCTCTGCAATCTGTTTGGACACCTCCCTGCTGCTCTGAGCTGAGCAGTGTTACATCAGTAAAAGGGGCGGGAGGGGGATACTTTATCATTCAATTACTCTTGAACTATAATTCTGACAGTACTGAAATAACACTCTCCATGGCTCTACTATGAAGATTAATAGGAGCTGCTTTAAAGTGATAGCAATACTTATCCCCTTAACGACAGATGACTTACCAGGGACGTCCCACAGAAACTGTCACTTAGTGACAGAGGACGTACCTGGTAAGTCACGGAAGTCTGGGTCGGAGACTCTGGACTCGTTTGCAAAAAATAAAAAAAATGTTCCTCTGGCGTTAAGGTGACAGCCACATACAAACGTGCGGCTGTCACTAAGGGGTTAATATGTAAAAAAATATGTTGTAGGCTTTATCCCCCCTGAGTAAAACAAGGGTACTCCCACTGCTGAAAGGTGTTTTATTCAAAAGTTATTGAAACATGCATTTTCTAGGTGCAGTATCACAGTGGCCTGAAATTGTACAGTGGCGCTGTTGCTACAGCATCCAATGGAGATTTATGGTCAATTGACCAGAATTGTACACAGGATGATGTAGCAACAGCGCCACTGTACATTTTCAGGCCACTGTGATACTGCACCTAAAAAAACTCAAGTTTGATCTGTAATAACTTTTGAATAAAACACCTTTCATCAGTGGAAGTTCACTTATTTTACTCAGGGGCATAAACCCTACAACATTTTTTAAAAATATTTTAAGTATTACTATCCATTTAATGCATACCTTCATCATTTGTTTTACTTACTGTTAGGGTTGCCATCTTTTCTTCAAGAAAATACCATTCCCTCCATAGACTTAACATTGAACAGAAGCCAATTTTTTACCGGCCTGCTGGTAAAATACCGGCTGGGTGGCAACCCTACTTACTGTACCTGCCACCAAAAACAAAGTCACTGTTTTGAACAGTTTTAATTTGTTACAGTTAACAGTATCAACATTCGTTAATCTCTACTTTGGTAATGTTTAGCACATTGCATTGCTTCTTGCCTATAAAGGGTTAATATAAGGTGATGTTTTTAAAATACTTATTATGTATTGGTCTTTAAAGTGACCCTGGTATAAATCAGTTGCCTACACTGTAGCTAACATTCTCTAAAAAGTTTAGTTTTGATGTTATGGATATAATTCCCTCTTGGTGCTGTTACTCCCTCTTTATATGTGGCAATGTATAGATATCAGCTTATTTACATATAGCGCCATACAAAGAGGATGTGTGGCATGCCCACAAAGGGATTGGAAATCAAAGCAAATCTTTAAATATCTTTCAAATTAAATATTTAGGACAATGAAAGGTCTATGCAGCTTTTAATATAGATTAAAACTGTGCATACTTTTTCATTGGAGACCTGTTCACTTTAATAAATATCCTGTTGTTCTGTATAATTTTACCTGCACTCTAGAATAACCATGATGAACCCAACTCACACGTTTCCTTTTTTTTTTTTTTTTTTTTGCAGATAGACTTTAAATAGTTTATCATTTGTTGCCATCATGTTGAGATTCAGTGCTTCAAGTACCTTCCCTGCTGGACTCCATCTGCTAGTCCTCGTGCCTCTGTTGTG
Source organism: Rhinophrynus dorsalis (assembly GCA_037306005.1). NCBI lineage: Eukaryota > Metazoa > Chordata > Amphibia > Anura > Rhinophrynidae > Rhinophrynus > Rhinophrynus dorsalis. Next base: position 127,730,645 of record CM074720.1, on the reverse strand, counting down.
CAGTGTAGGATCAATAAATGGAGAAGACACAACTGTAGCAAGCTCTGGTAAAGATAATGCGTCCTGTACTGGATCCTATTACTGCAAGGAAGGTGTCATATTACCTATCTGGGAACCACAAAATCCATCTTTTGGTGATAAAATTGCAAGAGCCACTGTATATTTTGTTGCCATGGTCTACATGTTCTTAGGAGTATCCATTATAGCTGATCGTTTCATGTCCTCTATTGAAGTCATTACTTCTCAAGAAAAAGAAATAACCATTAAAAAACCAAATGGAGAGACAACAAAAACAACAGTGAGAATATGGAATGAGACTGTTTCCAACTTGACCCTTATGGCTCTTGGCTCATCGGCTCCTGAAATTCTTCTTTCTGTGATTGAAGTTTGTGGCCATAACTTTCAGGCTGGAGATCTTGGCCCCAGCACCATTGTAGGCAGTGCTGCATTTAATATGTTCATCATCATTGCTCTATGTGTCTATGTGGTACCTGATGGGGAAATAAGGAAGATAAAGCATCTGAGAGTTTTCTTTGTCACTGCAGCCTGGAGCATTTTTGCTTACACTTGGTTATATATGATCTTATCAGTTTTCTCCCCTGGTATTGTTGAAGTCTGGGAAAGCTTACTTACATTCTTTTTCTTTCCAATATGTGTTGTGTTTGCGTGGGTCGCAGACAGAAGGCTTTTGTTTTACAAATATGTTTACAAAAGGTACAGAGCTGGAAAGCAAAGAGGAATGATAATTGAAACAGAAGGAGATAGACCTTCATCCAAAGCAGACATTGAAATGGATGGAAAGGTGCTCAACTCTCACACAGAGAATTTCCTTGATGGTTCTTTAGTTCTGGAAGTCGATGAGAAGGACCAAGATGATGAAGAAGCAAGGAGAGATATGGCCAGGATTTTAAAAGAGCTGAAACAAAAACACCCAGAGAAAGAAATGGAACAACTAATTGAACTTGCCAACTATCAAGTTTTGAGCCAGCAGCAAAAAAGTAGAGCATTTTATCGCATTCAGGCCACACGTTTAATGACTGGTGCAGGCAATATATTGAAGAGACATGCAGCAGATCAGGCAAGGAAAGCTGTCAGTATGCACGAGGTCAACAGTGAAGTTGTGGAAAATGATCCCATAAGCAAGATATACTTTGAACAAGCAACTTATCAGTGTCTAGAAAACTGTGGAACTGTAGCCTTAACTATTATTCGTCGTGGAGGTGATCTGACCAATACAGTGTTTGTTGATTTCAGAACAGAAGACGGCACTGCCAATGCTGGGTCTGATTATGAGTTTACTGAAGGGACTGTTGTTTTCAAGCCAGGTGAGACCCAGAAAGAGATTAGAGTCGGCATTATTGATGACGATATCTTTGAAGAAGATGAAAACTTTCTAGTCCATCTTAGCAATGTGAGAGTAAATGCTGAGACAACAGAAGCAAATCTTGAATCCAACCATGTAACACCCCTAGCATGCCTTGGCTCAATTTGCACAGCCACAGTTACCATCTTTGATGATGATCATGCAGGCATCTTTACCTTTGAGGAGCAGGTTACACATGTAAGTGAGAGTGTAGGCATCATGGAAGTGAAAGTTCTGAGAACCTCTGGAGCTCGAGGAACTGTTATTGTACCTTACAAGACTGTTGAGGGAACAGCCAAAGGTGGAGGTGAAGACTTTGAAGACACTTGTGGACAACTTGAGTTCCAGAATGATGAGATTGTGTAAGTACCAAAACATATTTTTTTAAAATTCTAAATTAAAATGCTTGCTAAGTTTTAAAGTGTGCTGCAGTACACTTTCACTTCTGTAACTCTCTTGATATCCTTTTTTTTCCAGAATTTTATGTTTAATTACAGTGGGATTTTCAGGATATATAAATGCATGTTTTTCTTGTTCCTGGATTGACGATTGAAACTGTTAAATGTTTAACCCTATGCATAATTGTAAAAAAAAAAAGAATCAAATATTTTATATAATTAACATTATTTTGTTTATTTTATTAACATATTTCTTGCAGGTGGTATCAGGCCCGGACTGGCCATCGGGTATACCGAGCATTTGCCTGGTGGGCCGGTCTGGGTGTTTAGAAAAAAAATAATCATTAAACGAGTTTGGGCCTTCTTTCACTTTCTGAAAGACAGCCACCTCGTTACAAGTTTCCTGGTGGACGGGCAATCAACGTGCGGCACTATATAAATAAACAACTGTTATACAGTGTATGAGTCCACTTCACCTTCAGCCATGGTCACCTTCTGTATATAGGGGCAACACATGATTAATCATTTTCCTTACACTTGTTTTTAGATGCTTACACTCCAGAAAGAGCCAGGCAACAGGAAATTTTGATTTATTTTCCTCAGATTCAGATTTCAACAGGGAGTGGTGGTTAGCCCAAAGTCACAGGTGGTCATCCAAAAGTATTACAGCCCACACATGCAGACGGCAATGTATATCACATGTTCTGTACCACAGACCAACTGATATTTGAATTTATATTGCTTGCTTTATGTTGATGAAAGAAGTCAGTCCCACTGATTTAGTATCTATATGTACAGCGTACACATCCCACCTTGCCCTTCTTTAACCACATTTCTTTGTCTTTCAGATAGAAATCCGGGGATCCATTAAGTTCAATTTGTTGTGTTAATTCAAGACACATCTATAGCCTATGAATTGCTTAGGTTTATTCCTAAAAGGCATGTAGGCATTCATGTTCACTATAAGTCAATGGTGTTTAATGAATTGTCCTATTTGATTATTGCCTTTACAGTATGTACTATTGAGGACCAAGATCTTCTCCAGTCCCCCTTTTGTAAAAAGTGATTATTTTTCTGCTCCATTTGTTGTAAAAAGCTCGTCGAGTGTCAGTTATTACAAGTACCAAGTCTTTCTTCAGTGCATATAGTGAAAACATGGTCTTTGGAGGATAGAGTTGTGATCTGTAGCAGTACAGTAAAGACTATTAACTAAGCAACCCCCCCAACCCTAGAATTTTAATATTAAATCTTTCATTATTTTGATATTAAAATCCTGTGCGTGCTACTTGTTGTCATGTCGGTTAACGATAATGGAGATTCCCTGTCAGTATGCACTACAGAGCTCATATGTTATAGTACAAGTCCGAATCTGCAACCAGTAGAGCTGCACTGGCCAACTGGTTCATTCAATTGTTTAATTTGATTTGTGCAATCATTTTCCTGTGTCAGGTATTATTTGTCTTATGTCTCTCTGCTATTATCAAATAAGGAAGTACATGAGGGTTTGACATTTGCAGTGCATTATGGGATATTACATTCCTTCCAAAACAACATAGAGGCTAACATATTGCACATTGATATCAGGCTGAAATGCAAGCCCCACAATGCATTAAAAGCTGAACTATCACATAGATATAATTGCCCCCAATGAATTGTTAGTATTGGGATAATCATGGAAATAGTGTTATAATGTTTAGTAAGTGCCAGCATTATTTGGAATCATAAAATCATATTAGACTCACGTCAACACGATAGTGCAGACATCTTGGTGAAGAGGGATCTGTGTGCCTGCTCTGTCCATACCTGTCTCCTCACTGATAGGTTATTTGCCAAAGGGGGAGTTGCACTGTACCATACAGTACAAGCAGGGACGGACAGAGCAGGAGCAAAGATCCCTCTTCACCAAGTTGTCTGCACTGCCATGTTGAGGTGAGTCTCATACAAACTTATGATTCTAAATAATGTCGGCACTTAATAAATATTATTTTTATTTCCATGATTTCCGTTATACTAACAATTAATTGGGGGGCAATGATATCTATGTGATAGAGCCGCTTTAAATTCAGTGTCAGCCTCACTCACTCACTCACTCACTCACTCTCTCACTCACAAAGGCTGATGTACTAACAAGAACTGAAGCAAAAAAAAAACATACCATGTGGGACAAATAACAATTCCCATTAATTCAGATGGGCTTTTAATCCCTTGAATGCTTTAGTGGTCTCCAGCACATTGTGAAGTTGAACTTCTCTAGCATTCAAGAGTTCAGAAGCTAAATTTAAATCAATGTAACTTTGGGGAATTAAGCCCCAGAATTGTTCCAGAATTGCTTAAGTTCTTCTTATTACATAAGTATAACTGTGTGTGAATTGATCATGGACTTACAGAGCAGCATGGTGTAGGGGGTTATGTACAAAGTATTCTAGGAATACAATAATAGCATTTAGGCATAAGAGCATAACACTTCTGCAATGGGGTTGCGTATTCTAGGCATAAGAGCATAACACTTCAGCATTGGGGTTATGTACCCTAGGCATAAGAGCATAACACTTCAGCACTGGGGTTGCGTATTCTAGGCATAAGAGCATAACACTTCAGCACTGGGGTTGCGTATTCTAGGCATAAGAGCATAACACTTCAGCACTGGGGTTGCGTATTCTAGGCATAAGAGCATAACACTTCTGCACTGGGGTTGAGTATTCTAGGCATAAGAGCATAACACTTCAGCATTGGGGTTATGTACCCTAGGCATAAGAGCATAACACTTCAGCATTGGGATTCTATATCCTAGACATAAAAGCATAACACTTCAGCATTGGGGTTATGTACCCTAGGCATAAGAGCATAACACTTCAGCATTGGGGTTATGTACCCTAGGCATAAGAGCATAACACTTCAGCATTAGGATTCTATATCCTAGGCATAAGAGCATAACACTTCAGCATTGGGGTTACATATCCTAGGCATAAATGCATAACACTTCAGCATTGGGGTTATATATCCAGGGCATAAGAGCACAACATTACAGCATTGCGGTTATGTACCTTAAGCATAAGAGCATAACACTTCGGATTGGGGGTTAAGTATCCTAGGCATAAGAGCATAACACCTCAGTATCGGGGTTTTATGTCCTAAGCATAAGAGCATAATACCTCAGCACTGGGGTTATGTATCCTAAGCATAAGAAAATAACACTACAGCACTGGGGTTATGTATTCTAGGCTACAAGAATGACACTTTATAATTGGGGTTATGTATCTCAGGAATAAGATTATAACACTTCAGCATTGGGGTTATGTGTCCTAGGCATGTGAGGAGGTGACATTTCTTTTTGTGAAGGCTAATATATGGCCTGGGTAACACCTTTTTCTATAACACACAGCTACTATCATGAATTGCTGCTGCTGTAGATGCGTCTATTAGGAAGGCTAAAGCTCCCCAAGCCTTGCTTATTATTGTCCTATGATTGTAGGTGCAAAATCAGAGCTTAGTAGGGGCAGAAACATTGCACTCTATATACCAACCCAAAACTGAAGCAATTTTGGGGCACAATAATTGTATTTAATGGATGTATTAAACAAAACCCTCAATAGAAGGCAAATATATTTTTGATCTTCCATTTAGGGGCCAGAGGAGTGTACAATGCATTGCCTTGTAATGCTTTGCACAAACATTTGGTCATTAAAGTGGACCTGTTCCATTGAATTCAGGTTTTCATATTTAAAACCGATTATGTATCATGTTAGCCAAAACACCACAAGATGAATAATTTAGGATATATTCTTGCATAAAACAGAAGGAAGAACAAAAAAACTTTGAGAGTAGCACCTGAAGTAGGGTGAAGTCTGCTGTAAAGCAGGTACTTACTAGAGAATGGGGAGTACTAACCCACCCCCAAGGAAACAGGTAAAACCTCCTGGACCAGAGTTTATCAGGTATATCTATCTATCTTATCTATCTATCTATCTATCTATCTATCTATCTATCTATCTATCTATTTATCTATCTATCTATTTATCTATCTATCTCTATCTCACTCTTCCCACTCGTATTGGAGTATCTTACAGAAGGCACCACATGGTCCTCTTGATATAGTTATTGTGTCACAAGGTAAGAAAACACAAACACAAAGGGCATCAGACCCTCTAAGGGTAATACTGTAACAAAATGAGATGCCTCTATGTACAGAGTATGCCCACTCACCAAAAGCCTTAAGTGCAATACTTCTGTAATCCTCAGTACCGAGTGTGGGGACCATTAATACTAAAATGCCAGGGTATAGTATCATAATATTGTTGTAAAACCATCTGCATTTCAACCCAGTTGAAGTGAGCTCCTCCATCAATAAACTACTCCTATTATATGCTGGCATTTTAGTATTTATGGCCACAACATATAGTACTGGGAACTAAGGAAGTACCTATGGTTTGTTCACATATTGCAATACCATTTTTCTTTGTCTAGTGAGTGAGAATACTCTTTACATACAGCATTTAATATTGTTAGATTATTACCCTTAGAGACTCTGGTACCCTGTGTGTTTGTGTTTTTTTACCTTAAGACACAAGAACCATATGAAAAAGACCATGGAGAGATGCACTAAGGTATGATAAAGAGGCGGTAATGTGGAGAACTTCTCCGGTGATATAACTTCTCCAAATCCTATGTTATTCTGTGGAGCCAAAGCACTAACTTTTCTCCATCTTTGGAGATCTTAATGCATAGGCTGTATAGAATAACATAGGAACTGGAGAAGTGATATCACAGAAGGGGTCATCTCCGGTTTATCACCTCTTTATCACTGCTTAGTGCATAACACTCCTTGTGTTGCCTTCTGCGAGATATCCCTGTACCAATGGGAAGAGTATTAAATAGATCTGATGAACTTTGGTTCAGGAAGTTATGTGTCATACCTGTCTCCTTGGGGGTGGATTATTACCCCATGCTCTAATAAGTACCTGCATTACGGGCACACTTTACCCTACTTTACTCTCAGTTGTTTTGTTTGTTTTTTGGACTATCTTCTGTTTTATATATGTGCATTCGAATGTAAAGGTGTAATTGGGACTGTTCTGTTAGGACTACTTCTAGCTCTATTGAGCTTCTATTGCTTAAGTTATCAGTGCATCACAACTCAATTAGCATATGAACCAGTGTTGAGAAACACTTTTGCTTTTTCAGAAATATCATCTTGAAGGTTCTGCCCTGGATTTTCATCTCACTCATCCTTAGTCATGAATTGTATAAAAGGAGTTCCGATATGTCTAAGAGTTATGGAACTTGCTTATCTAAAATCCCAAACATCTGCATTTCAGCTGAGGCAAGCAATGACTGCTCTGCCACTGATAACAAGTTGAATTTACAGCCGCATTCTTATTATCTCATGAGACTAAGGGTTCCTTGAGCAATAAGTAAACTAGGCCATTGTTTTATATTTAGCATACACACCTAAATCCCTTTAAGTGTGCTTTATTATATAAAAGTCACCTATTAGGCCATGTTACCCCTAAAATTGGCTGTAAGAGATATAGCACAATTTTAAAATGATTGATTTTAGTAAGATTTTGGGTGAAATTAAGGTTTTGTAAATAGATTGAGTATTCCTGCTGTGAAGTAGAAACAATTGCACCTGTTGAGCAGGAATAAAACACTGCAGTTGTATTGAATTATACCTATTTTCTAACTGCTTATTATGGGATATATTTTGTAACTTGAAGGGACAGTAATGTTTCCCAAAAGCAGCAGCTCCAATTAATCTTCATAGTATGTGGGCCATGGAGAGTGTTATTTCAATACTGTCAGAGTTGTAGTTCAAGAGTAATTGAATGATAAAGTATCCCCTTCCTATCCCTTTTACCTAGTGTAAGCCACCTCCCCTCAGATGTGGAATCTTGTCTCTTGACCAGACAGATCACAGCAAGGGACAATCTTCTTACTTTGAGAACAATGAAACCCCTGCCCCCCTTGACACGTTTTTCAGGTTTTTCCTTTTGCTCACTGAAGATCGTCCCTCTCTGTGATCCATCAGGACAGTCTTGCTGCTCTGAGATGATCAGTATTACATCAGTAAAAGGGGCGGGAGGGAGATACTTTATCATTCAATTACTCTTGATCTACAACTCTGACAGTATTGAAATAACAATGTCTATGGCACAAATACTATGAAGATTAATTGGAGCTGCAGTTTTTGTGAAACATTACTATCCCTTTAAAAACTCAAAGAATGCAGACAGTGGGCCTTATGCATAAAGAAAATCAGGAGTAAATTTGAAACAAACCATCTACACCATAGGGAACCAAAGCATTCCCAAATTCCCACTGATATTGATGGAGATTTTAACCCACTGAGTGCCAGAGGGGTATGCAACTCATTGATCTGCATTGCATGCCCCTCTGGCACTGAAATGATTAACTCCTTAATATGCAGTTGCAAGCTTTCTAGGATTCAGTATTCAGCAGGCAGTCCTGAAGTTGAATGTGGCCCTCAGTGGCCTCTCCTGAAGCCCCCAGTTTATTCTGTGGTACACTAGTACACTGGGAAGAGGACTTAATTCCCATTTACCACAGAATGCACCCTATTTCCACCTCAAGTAGAACACATACTATTTTTTCCTCAGAACACATGTGTCCCCTGTTGCTTAAGTTATATTTTAATAACATTTGAAAAAAAATCTCCAAGCATTGGGAGCAACTTGTTATGCTCTGCAGAAAAAGTCCTATAACAAATGTTTTCATAATTGTGTTATACTGCCCCTTTAACTCCTTGGGTGCTAGAGACGTCTCCAACACATTTTAAAGCGATGCCCTAACAAAAAATAAGTCCAGATCACATTTTTACCCCCTATTTAAAATGTAACCATAATGTAAGGCCTTTTGGTGGATATAATATGAATCTGCCTGTAATTGGTTCATAAGGATAAAAGCCCAGTTTAAATTAATGGCACAGCTAGTTTGCTCCAGAATTGTTCCTCTTTTCTTTGGGCAAGGTACTCCTCTGGCACTCAAAGGGTTAATTAACACAGTGATCTGTGGTAATACAGATTTGCATTCTTGCACAATTCTGTCTCTAAAGGAAGACATACCCTGACGCTTACTGGTGAGCCTGACAGCATGACCTGGATTCTAATTCATTATCTATGGATAACACTGCACATGTAGATGGTGGTAGTTTTGACTCTATTATGTAGTAACTAGATAGGAAAGCTAAGGAAGTCTTATTAAAGCTTTGGCAGGAAAAACACAATAACTGCAACCAGTATCCTCATGGGCCACCAACAAACGTGGTTTTCAAGGAGATAAACATCAAAATGTAGAGATCATTATCTGGTTAATTGTCTATTAAATAGAGAAACTGTACCTTTTGTACTAAATGGTCAGTAATGTCCCAAAAAAAATTCTTATAGTTTTGTAGAGCTTCAAAAATAAACTCTATGGCAAAAACCGCTATGGTTTGAAAGATATAGGCATTGAAATCTCCCCCCTCCTCCCCCTTCTCCTGATGTCAGCGCTGTGCTGACAGCAGGAGATCCAGGTCCAGGGCCCAGCCGGCAACACTGCAGCAGAGCCGAATTAGAGTTACCGTAAAAGAATTACTTCACTGGAAAGGTCTACAAAGTGTGCCTGGTTTGCAAGCATACTTTGTAGACCGTTACAATTAAGTAATTCTTTTAAAAAATAACGCAACTTCGGCTCTGCTGAAGAGCCTCCTCGAGTCACACAACTTGAATCTCCTGCTGTCAGCTTTACAGCTGACATCAGGATAAGGGGAGGGAGGAGGAACTTTGTATGGATATATCTTTCAAACCATAGCAGATTGAGAGACAGGATTTGTGCCATACAGTTTATCTAAACCATAGAATGGTTAAGATGCTAATCACAGACCAGTAGATTCTTGTCATGCATTTCTGTCTCTCAAGAGATGACATGTGCAGTTTATGACATCCACTAGTCTAAAAGCCTGTGTACATGGGCCAAGGTCCGAGTAGTGTTAACCCTTTGAGTGCCAGAGGAGGTATGCAACGCATTGCTTTGCAATACGTTGCTTACCCCTCTGACACTCAAAGGGTTAAGAGGCCAGTCCTGCTCTGCATACTGCCGCCGATGCAGTCATGCACTGTAAAGACTGCCCGAAAGCACAGAATGATCACAGCATTCTGTGCTCCCAGCATTCTGTGCATTAGGGCAGTCTCTACTGCACATGACGGCTTCTGACAAACATTCTAGCAAATTATGATACAGGATTTGCTGGGCTGCCAAGAATGCAAGGTAGTTAACAAATATTAATGATGTGATGCACTTGTATAATAACCAGAACACAATCTCACTGAGCCTTGTTTTTGTCAAGTTAAGTTTACAAAGCTGTGCAAGTGCTTGTTTGAAAACTGGCATCATATCACAGTTTTCCATTGCCCCCAACCGTGTTAATGTAAATTCTAAGAGATTTTTCTAAAATTACTCTGAGCTTCATCTGGGATATCTCTCTAAAACAGTTTGTTCACTGTGATATTGTTGTTGTTTGATTTGTTTGGTTTCTAACAGATCTTCAGTGTTAAAACATTTATTGCATACTAGTGTAAAAGCCCGTATACACGGGCCAAGGTCCAGGCGATGTTAACCCTTTGAGTGCCAAAGGGGTATGCAATGCGTTGCGTATCCCTCTGGCACTCAAATGGTTACGAGGCCGGTCCTGCTCTGCTTCCTGCCGCCGATGCAGTCATGCACTGTAGATACTGCCCGAAAGCACAGAATGCTCTCCGCACAGAACTCCCAGCATTCTGTGTTCCCATCATTCTGTGCGTTCGGCAGCCTCTACTGAGCATGACGGCTTCTGACAATAAGGTGACCACGGGTCCCGGAATGTCCGGGACTGTCCCTTATTTCAGGGCTATGTCCCGCGTCCCGGGTCATCTCCAACCGGGACAATGAAGTGTCCCGGAATGAAGCCAAGCCGCCCTGGATGTCAGCCTGCAAGCGGTGTGTCACATCATGGAGCGCTCCCTCGCGGCGTCCATGATATGACACACCGCATGCAGGCTGACATCCAGGGCGGCAATGCAGCTGAGCCTGGTCTCCTGGAGGCAAGCGCTCTAGTAATACAGAGCGCTGGGAGATGACATCATCTCCCAGCGCTCTGCATTACTGAGCACAGCGCGCGGGAGCTTCAGCTCTGTGCCGGAGGAGGCACAGAGCACTTTCCACGCCGCTAGACCACCAGGGACTCAAGGTAGGGCATCAAGGGGCAATGTGGCGATGAGAGGCTTTATGGTAGGGTGACCACGTCCCGGAATGGCAGAACGGAAATGTGGTCACCCTATCTGACAAACATTCTTGTGAATTATTATATAGGATTTTACAAGTTGTTACAAGCATCAGCTATTTTCAATGAGAAATAATGTAACCTTAACTGTTTACCAGTTTTACAGGATGACTGAACAAATGTGAAATATGCTGCTTGTTAGTACAAACATTTTTAGCAAAGCAAATATCTCATTAACTGGGTTTTAAAGACAAACCTTCTCCCAGCTGTCCACACATGAACAGACATTAACACACTGAGGCCCATTTACAATTATGAAGCACACCAAGAGCGGTACATGGAAAAAAATAAAACTTCCCAAAATTCCATTTGATTTAACCACTTTTGGGAGATGTCCTCGGTACATCCCCTAAAACTGCTAAAGGAAGCAGAACTGAGCAAGAAAAGAGGTTCAGGACTTATGAATATGTTGTATTCTGTTAGTGGAGTCGATGCACCATAGTGACATCACCATTCTCATGTGCATTGATGTCATGAGGGTGATGTCCACTAGACCACCAGGAAGTGACTGAAAGCAGGGGCCTCCCTAAGGCAGCCTATATCTTAGCCCCATCTAATCTAAACAACACTTGTATCACTGGAAACAAGAGATCCTACCCTTTCCAATGATACTGTAAATGTGGGTATTCATGCCAGAGATCACAAGACTACTGGAACAAATACCCACATGTAGGATATAACTGATTAAATGAAAGTACATATGTAGTTAGGAGCAGGATGTACAATAACAGAGCCCATATCTCAGGTCCACTATATCAGATCATGATGGGGATGCTATCACCGGAAAGGGAAGAGTCTCAGATTTCCAAGGATCATACACATAGCTGGGAACTATCCAGATTTGCCAAGAGACTGTGGTTTTGACTGTGCATTATCAGGTCTCCTGGGCAGAGGCTAATTCTCCGGATGTGGGGAGTTTCTAATGAACCTCTGCCCACTTCTGCTCTTTCCCTATTTGTTTCTCCCACTCCCCGCCCACTTCTTCTTCCCCAGCCTATTCCCACCACTTTTTACTGTTTCTTAAGCCCTGCCCCCTACCTGTGATTAAGACCCACCCCCTTTTGATGCAGATTGTGTCATTTATCTCCCCCAAGGGCCCTTTGTGGAATCAAGAAGAAAGAGTTTCCAGGTATGATCATACACATGAAAATGTATGAACTATTTTAGTTTCTTTGGATTTACACTTTCTGGGTAGATTTTTTATGATCATGTTAGGGGGTATCCACAAATCAATGATTATATTCTGAAAACAGCAGGTTCTGCTGAAAAAAACAAAACAAAAAACAATATGAGCTATGTATGCTTTGTTCACAGAAAAATGACTGAAACAGTCATTTGATTGTGAATAGCAGTAAAAGTGCTAACACATGTTTAGCACACGGTGAGAAATTGCTTTAAACCCCTGAATTCTAGAGTCTCCAGTACACTGTGAAACAATGCGTTGGAGACCTCTTTAGTGTTCCGTTGGTCATGGGCATAGGAGCCCAAAAGTTCTGGGGCAGTGGCATAACAATAGTGGTCACAGGGGTCGCGATTTTGACCGAGCACGTAACTCCAGGCGCCCGGCCGCCCCCTGCTACCACCGCCACTGCCAGCATTAAAAAAGCTTTGTCGGTGGGGAGATCAGTGTGATCTGTGAGCAGCTTCCTTATCATCCCTGGCCACCTAGTAATGCAGAGCACTGGGAGATGACATCACCTCCCAGCGCTCTGCATTACTGGAGGACCGCGTGGGAGCTGCATATAGAGAGGTCTGTGCAGAAGGTGACACAGACCTCTCCTGTCACGAAGCCAGACCACCAGGGATGATGAGGTCCCCTCCTCATGAGCCAGGTAGGAGGTGGACAATGGGGGCACGTCCGTGGAGGTGGATAGTGGGGGAACATACTTGGAGGTGTATAGTGGTGGCACATACATGGAGGTGGACATGGGGTCACATTCGTGGAGGTGGTCATTGGGGGCATATATGTGAGGGTGGACAGTGGGGGCACATACTTGGAGTTGGACAGTGGGGGCACATACATAGAGGTGTACAGTGGGGGCATATATGTGGGGTAGACAGTGGGAGCACAGACTTGGAGGTGGATAGTGGGGGAACATTCTTGGAGGTGGACAGTGGGGTCACATTAGTGGAGGTGGACAGTGGGGTCAATGTGGTGGGGAGGGGCACCATGGCAAATTTTGCACCAGGGCCCGGTGGCTTCCATTTACGCCTCTGTTCTGGGGCGTGTGTAAAACGTCTGTATCATCAGTTGAGCATCTTGAGTAAATCATACATAGAAAGAGGGCACGGGGATGTCTCCCCCCAAGAATATTTCTTTTTACAAAATTGCACATTTTAACCCTTTCAGTGCCAGACAGGTAAGAAATAAATATCAAAGCAATATATCACTCAGGCCTTGGGTAATCAAAAGGTTAATAGCTTAACTCTTTGAGTGTTGGAAGGTGTCCAACGCATTACTTTGCAGTGAGATAGACACCTCTCTGGTGCACAAAGGGTTAAACCAAATTACCAGATTTGCTTTGTCTGCTGCTTTGCAGGGTTCCCTCTAAGATAGAGGTGGGCAACCTAAGGCCCTCCAGCTGTTGTTGGACTAAAATGGCTGACAGACACACCTCCCAAGTGTCCCTCTTTAAGACCCAAAATCTCTCTGTCCCTCTTTCCCACCCTGGTGTCCCTCTTTTTTAGAGATCAGACTGTGTGGTGTGTATGTTAGTGCATCATATTGTGCCACAGCAATAACACTCACATTAATGTGTGTATAAACGTCATTATATGTGTTTATACATCAGTCTGTGTAAATAAAAAACGTTGGTCTGGTTATAAGTCATTTGTTTGGTTACACAAGGAGGTATCAATAGGACGCGAAATAACCTAAAAATTCTTGGTAATGCCCAGCCCAACAACCACGCCCCCAGCCACACCCCCTAAAACACAAGTGTCCCTCTTTGGCAAATTGAAATGTTGGGAGGTATGGATAGAGGATAAAGGGGGTTGTGGCCCAATAGTAAGTAGCTAGAGGCCCCACCCTTACACCGAGACATGCAGCCTTTCCCTGCATAATGCATTTTAATTAATCCTTAGAGTGCCAGAGGGGTACAATGGAACAAAACCCAGCACAGTTACAATTGGTATAATAAGTAGATTAAAACAAACTTGTGCTTAGGTGAAAGTTCCTCTTTAATGTTAGATAACTTTTTGGATTACATCTGATGGCAGTTTTTTGTATTCTGTGATACCTTTTAGTGCACCGACATATCAGATTAGGAAGATGTTCGTATAAAACTTCAGTGGGCTCTTCTTTCTTTTAAAAGTACAGATTGCTACACACTGTATGTAGCTAAATAACTGCCCTCTAATATCTCAAAACCATCATGGAGGCTTAATAAAACCATAATAACCTTTTGAAGTAAGATGACTAGCTTGTTAGAATCAAATCAGGAAATTGTTTTACGGCCAGCTGTTATAAGCATTTTATAAATACTTATATCTAAATGTAACCATTGGATGCTAGCATAATCCCAAATGCATTGTTAGAGACAGCTATAGCAACTGGGAAATGAACACTCATTTCTCACACTCACTTAACAAGTACTAATAGTATCCATATGGCCAGACTTTGAAGTTTGCATTAGCTGGAGTATTTACAGGTTAATTGACCCTCAGAGCTTGTAATCAATAGAACTGACCCCCTGTTTACAGTGAATACACTGTTTGGGCTACAGTCCTAGCATGTATCTTTCAAGGACACATTTTCTCCAGGAACAGAGGTCCTAATCAATGGATTGCCCTCTCTTAATGGGGACATCTGGGCATCCTACTTTGAGGACCAGTTATTGCTTCAGTCACTCTATACACTTGATTACTTTGTAACTATAGGTAACACAAGTTTTCATATCATCACTATAAGGCTGTATTCACATAGTAGCTTTAGAGCAGAAACATTTGCGCTGCTTTTAACAGACCCTTGTGACGGTAAACAGGAAGAGGAAAAGGGTTGAACTTCATGGACACAAGTCTTTTTTTCAACCTAAACTACTATGTAACTATGTATATATATTGCCCCTGGTGGTGTTATTCACGCTGGCATTTTTCTCCTCACATGCACCATAGCACAGCATGCTGCAGCCTGAATGCGCTCATGCACTGGGCACACCCAGGTTTTAGCCCACCTAATCTGCACATCAGTCTATATGATTCATATGGGCAGTTTTTGAAAATAAAATGCTGTTTGAGTCTTCCAGTGACTGGCTGACCCACATGGGCATCAGCTAATATTGCATATCCAATACCCATGTGTGCCAGCCTTGAGACACCTCCATCCCTCCCGCGCCCCATGTGAAAGAATCACCAGGGGAACACAGAACGAAGTAAACATGGACAGACTGACACATGCAAAAATGAAACACAGCCAATTTTCCCATGGGAACATAGACTAACAGCCCAGGACATTTTTACTAATTTCCTCTTGCATCTAAAGTATAAGTCAGTGTTAGCCTATGGGGATTTTTTTTAAGGTTTAGTTGTTGCCGATGTTATTGCAGTTTATGGAGCGGTCTGATCAGAGACTTAATCTTTCTGAAAGCAGCAATAGCAACAGCCCCGCCAGCAACTCAAGCCATGAGAAAAATATACGTTTGCATTCTAATATGACTTAAGCATCTTCCAGCAGTGCCCTTGCTTTACATGTGATATATACTGGTAGGTTACAACCAATTACTAGTATAAATAGATCATGTGCTGGACTGGATATCCAGTAAAATAGCATTACTTTTTATATAAATATTTTAATTTATAGCTATACCTGGATACTTTCTAAATGAGCTGACCCTAAGATCTTTGAAATGTTATCCCTTAACCCCTTAAGGACCAGCAGTCCCAGGGTGTGTGGTCTTTTAAGGACCAGATAGGGAAGTTCGACCTGCTGCCCCACGTGACTGATCACGTGTGCCCGCACGCCGAACGGGGCACTGAAAGAGATCGCTCCGGTCTTGGAGTGATCACCTTCAGTCCCCGGTATTACTCACCGTGCTCCTGCAGGAGTGCGGTGAATAAAAGTACGTGACATGCCAGGACCATCACTGGTCCTTAAGTGCCGGACCAGCATGACAGTCCGGGTACCTCACTGGACGCGAAGGGATTAAAGGGGATCTATCACCCCTATACACGTTTGTCTAAAACATTAGTTTATATAGTGATTAGAATGAAAACTGTTTTCATTTAACCCCTTAAGGACCATTGTTGTGCCAGGACCGTCATGGTGGTCCGGCACTTAAGGACCAATGACGGTCCTGGCACGGCATGGAGTTTAGGGCTCCCAGTGCGGCTGCACGCCACTCCAGAAGCCCTGAACCGGAAGCGATAATTCACACTTGGGTCAAAACTAGGGTGACCACATTTCCATTCTGCCATTCCAGGACATGTGGTCACCCTAGTCCTGCGGCTGAGGTTCCCGCCGGCGTGGAACTCTTACTCTGTGTCAGCCTCAGAAAGATGGTCAGCTCTGGCGGGAGCCTCCGCTGCGGGTATCACTTGCAGCACCAGCATACCTGCTCCACCCCAGCTGTCTCGCACGTACCAGTCCAGCCAGCCAATGAAACATATTTTCTATATGGTCCTCATTGGCTGTCTGAGCCAGCCAATGAGGACCATATAGCAAATACATTTCATTGGCTGGCTGGACTGGCGAGTGTTGCTCAATTCAGGGAATCATTGTTGTTCCGGTGGGGGGTGACCCGGGAAGCGGGACACAGACCCCCAATAAGGGACAGTCCCGGGCATTCCGGGATGTGTGATCACCCTAGTCAAAACCCTGAGATTCAGGGTCTAACGTTGAGATTTCCCAGTTATCTCTATAGTCAAATTAGAAGTAGGCAATGCATATTGACAATGAGTCTCTGAAATAATTAGTTTTATTACAACTTCACGTATGTTTTTATCCTATGAACAATATGATACAAAATTTTGTACATATTCATCAATGTGGCCTACTTAGAATGCCTTTAAGGCAATGTAAATGAGCATACTCTGAAGACATTAACCTGAATAAAATCCCATCTCATGGTGCATAGCACAATTTAGCATTCATGCAGCTCATCTGGAAATTCAGTGCATCCTACAGCATGGCAGTCAAAACACAGAAAATGAGCACAGTGCAGGACACTGGCCCATATTCAGTTCATTAAAGAGGTGCAATTCTGGAGCATTATACGGCAGAAGTGAAAATTCTAGTACTTTCCTGTTATCCGGAACCATTTTCAAAACAACCATTTTCAATTCCTGTTAACAACAGATTCTGACAGGAATTCATTTTGAAAATCGATGACAGGATACAGTTTTGAAAATGGTTCCAGATAACAGGAAAGTACAAAAAGGCTCAATTATTTTAAAAGGGACTTTAACCCTTTTAGTGCTTTGCAATGCGTTGCGTACCCCTCTGGCACTCAAAGTGTTAAAAGCATGATTGTATTGTGGTCTCCACTGTATTGCTTAACACCTTAAAGACCCATGATGTGCCATGTAAAAAAAAAGCCATTTTAAGCTGTAATTACTCTGGAAAGATGGATTTTACAACTGTGAATTGCCCTTATTGTACTCAGCACAATATTTTTTTTTATATTTAAAAAAAAAAAATTGTCTGTTTCTTCTTGAACATTCTGGATGCAACAGAATTCATTGGAGACCTTTCCTGCATACAAATGTTAATTAAAGAATATCTGTTAATGAGGGGTCTTAGCTCTTTGAACCTAAGCTTAATTGATATAATACCCAGTAACCCTCCAGGGAATACAAAATTGCCACCAGGATAATGAGACTCAGGTGAGCAGTGGGGGAGCCCTGGCATGGAAACCAGGTGATCTCTTTCTTTCTTTCTCTCTTCCTCACTCTCTGCCCAAGTCTCTCTACCCTTCTGTCCTGTTCATCTATAGCATTTGGCGTGTGGGGGATGGTGAAGGTTGTTGAACACAGCAGCCGAAGGGCCTCAGTTTGCCCATCCCTGATCTATAGGCAGTGACCCGAGGGGAGTGCTGCTGCGCACAGACTGTTGTAGTAAGCAAATGAACAAAATGTAATCAATTCACTTGTAAATCGCTGTGTCTGGGAAAGAAATGTGAGCTGGGCGCCATTGGCCGTATGTAGAGCAAACCAACAATAGTGTAGGGTCTACATTTAAAAAAATATATTGATTAAAATTGGGCTTCGACCCTTTGAATGCTGGAGATGTCTCAAATGCATTGCATAGCAGTGAGTTGGTGATCAATCTAACATTGAAGGGGTTAAAAACCCTATTTAACCCATTGAGTGCCAGAGATGTATGCACTGCATTGCAACGCTATATGTTGGATACCTTTCTGTCACTCAGTGGGTTAAATCAGTGGGGATTTGGAGAATTACTCCAGAATTGGTCCACTATGCTTTTATTCAAATGAAAAATACAATACGAATAAATGGACAGGAATCAGGGGTTCGATGTACTAGAACAAAAGCAATTCTGGGGCAAACCAATTGCACCACACACATACCTGGGAACTTTGTATTCTGGAATCTCCGAAGGGGACTTGTGGTGCTACTGGGAGGATATAAATGAGGCGATTCGCCTTACAAAGGAATGGGGCTTAATCTTCTATGGGGCGGGGTTAATAGGCTGTGTGATACAGTGGGTGGGAAATGGCCAGAACAGGTTGGGAAGGAGGAGAAGTGGGCGAAAATTGGGAGGAACAGGGTGGGAAGGAGCAGAAGTGGGTGGAGTTTCAAAAGAAACTCTCCCCACCACTGTAGAAATAACCTCTGTCCCAGGAGTCCCAGAAATTCACTGCAAAAACCAAAGTCTCCGGGTCAAATCCGGAGAGGTCCCACTTATGACCACAGGGGACAAATGAATGTCATCAATGATTTAAATGGGAGTTAGTTAAAACCTTGAATGCTGTAGAGGTCTCCAAAGCATCGCAAAGGTCTACAAAAATAACATGCTTGAGGCCATATTCAGGAAGTTAAATAGGAGAAATTCTGGAGTCCCACAGCTGTATCATAGGGGCTAATAAAATTCCCCATTGACTTAAATGCAGCTTTTAATCCCTTGAATGCTAGTGAGGTCTCCAACACATTAATTTGCAATGAATTAGAGACTTCTCTTGCATTCGAGGGTTTAAGGGACATATTTCAGTCAGTGGAAACAGTGAGAATTTTTATTAGTCCCCTGTGGTTCAGTTGGTTTGCTCATAATTGCTAACGTACACCTTTCCGGCTATAATCATTGGTTGGTAAATCAGATTAAACCAGGTAAACCAACAGTTAATTCAATGGGGATCTTGTTAATTGGTATTTCTCCCCTATAGTGCAGTTGGTTTTCTCCAGAATGACTCCAGATCCTAATAGCACATCACTGACCGGCTCACCATCCAGCTTGCAGTTAAGCAGAAACAAATCAATTGTTATTCACTGCTGCAGTATATAGGCAGCCTGCCTGTACATTTAGACCAATTTAAAACAACATTCAATGCCAAGGAATAATGGACTGCTTTTTGAAAGCATCTCCCTAATATAATTCTTTCCACCATCACTTTGTGTTTGTGTAGACCTGTTTACAGTCAGGCTTGTTCTAACCTGATTTAAAAAGTAAATAACTGTATAAATGCACAGCTGATATTGTGGGTTGCATATCTACTACTCCAGAAATCAAGCCCAGCGTGGGAGTTTATTAACACCTAAAGTGTGGTAAGAGAGCGGTTTCTGGTGCACTTTACTGCATTATAATCTGTAGTCCTTCCATGTGCAAGTGAAAATAATCACTTTAGCACTGTATTCCTACTATATTGGATACTATCAATATCTGCACAGCTTTGCCCATGCAGTTAATAAAACAGATCAAAAAGAAAAATCCATTTCAGTTGTATGTATGACTAAATAAATATAGAATGTTTATAAAGAGTGGTTTGTGTCATATGTATTGTGTGATTGTGTATTAGTATGTATTGTGTGTTTGTGTGTGTGTATATATATTTTGTATATTGTATGTTTGTGTGTATGTATTTTGTGTGTGTGTGTGTATGTGTGTGTGATTTTATGTATGTATTGTGTTTTGGGTACATTTTCTGTATATGTGAGTGTATTGTGTTTGGGTACATTGTGTGTTGTGTTTATTGTGTGTGTTTGTGTACATTGTGTGTATGCATTGTGTCTGTGTATTTCATGTGTGCATATTGTTTGTGTGTATTATGTGTGTGTGTTTACTGTGTGTGTATTGCATGTGTGTATTGTATATTGTTTGTGTGTATTGTATGTGTGTGTATACTGTGTGTGTATTGCATGT
Source organism: Rhinophrynus dorsalis (assembly GCA_037306005.1). Lineage (NCBI taxonomy): Eukaryota > Metazoa > Chordata > Amphibia > Anura > Rhinophrynidae > Rhinophrynus > Rhinophrynus dorsalis. Next base: position 127,710,258 of record CM074720.1, on the reverse strand, counting down.
GTGTATTGTGTATATTGTGTGTGTGTGTGCATTATGTTTGTACTAGTTGAAGAGCCTGTTACACGGGCCACAGTGCCACTGCCAGCCGGTCGCAGGGCAGTCATGCGCAGTAGAGACTGCCCGCGCCGCAGCTGATACAGAGCGTCCAGCTCTGTATCAGCCGCTGCGCGGGCAGTCTCTACTGCACATGACTGCAGCACGCGCAGCAGTCTCTACTGCACATGACTTTGTCGTTACACATGTTTTAGCAAATTATTATATAGGATGTGTATTGCATATTTGTATATTGTTTGTGTTTGTATGTGTGGATTGTGTGTCTGTGTGTGTATTGTGTGTGTGTTTTGCATGTGTGTGTATTGCTTGTGTGTCTGTGTTTGTAAAGAAGTCCCTTCAATTCCTTACAGAGACGTTCACAATGGGACAGGCAGTAGAGAAGAGACATGAATAACCCTTGGACGTGTCTGCCAGGCACACTTCTTATATATATTGATATTTCCATTGTCTTGGGGGTTGATATCACAGGAGTACAGTGGACTGCTCAGATTGCACAGAAATGACATTACACGTACATACTATAGCTAAGGGTTTATCAGGTGTGCTGTTAGATGGTAATTTGTCTTGATAAAGGTTACAGTGACAACCAAAACATATATAAAACATATATAAATCCCAGGAGTGCTGCAGCCCCCATTTTTAACATATTGGTCAGCTACTATAATTTGCCATGAGATAATAGGCCATGTTCCCAAACAAAGTAGAGCAATTCTAGGGAAATTCAACTATGCTACAGGGAACAAATGCAAATTACTAATATCTTCATTGATTTATATGGGATTTTTAGCCCCTTGAATGCTACAGAAGTCCTCAGTGTGTTGCTTCAGTATTCAATGGATACCTTTCCAGGGGTGCTTCAAGGGGTTACAATCCCTCTTCAAGGGTTTACAATACTCATTTAAACCAGTGGAAATTGGTATGTGTCGCCTGCAGTGCAGTTGGTTTGCCCCAGAATTTCTCCCCTTTCTCTGCATATATAGCCCTTTGAGTTCTGTCTGACTGAACACAAGAAGCAGAAATCATACCTCCCAAGTGTCCCACTTTAGGAGGGACAGTCCTCTTTGAGACTCAAATCTATCTGTCCCTCTTTCCCACCCTGGTTTCCCTCTTTTTAGTAGATCAGACTTTGTGGTATGTGCATAGGTCTATTACATTGCTCCTCAGCAAAATAAATAAATAACACAGATTAATGTTTGTTTAAACTCCAGTGCATTATTATACATTAATATCTGTAAATATAATACATTGGTCTTGCTCTAAGTCATGTATTCATTTACAAAATGGTGTCAGTAGGTCATGAAATAACCTAGTAATTGTCAGTAATGCCCCGCCCACTAGCCACAACCCCAGCAACACCCCTTAAAGCGAAAGTGTTCCTCTTTGGCCATTTGAAAAGTTGGGGGTATGAGAACTGCCTTTGGTGAAGTAAATGTAGCTCATAATTAACCCTTTGAGTGCTAGAGGGGTGAGCAACTCCTTGCTTGGAAATGCATGGCATACCCCTCTGATAAAGGGTTAAGTGCCCATTGAATACTGTGAGTACTTTGATAACTGGTACTCACATATCTTTAAGAACATTTTTGTTTTAATAAAACTGGACTAAAATGGCTTTGTTACTGCAAATTAATTGAATACCTAAATTAATAATTTACAGTGAACTGGGATATTGCACTGACTTTGCTTCTGTGTAAAAATAACAGAATCACAGATTAAAGTGGAACTTTCACCATATTTAAAGTCTCCCTGCAATACTTAGGCAGGTGGCGACTAGCTTAACCCCTTAAGGACCGGCCGCGCACACACGCGAAGGTCACTTAAGGACCACGGAGCATTTTTTTTTTTTTTAGCTCCGCCGATTCCGGACTCCCCGAACAGAGTGCAGCCGCACAAGGAGCCCAGAATTCCATGACGTACACACGTACACTTACATGCGCTGATGCCTGGCTTCCGGTCTCAAAAGATGAAGGATTTCTTTAGAATCGGCTCGTTCTGAGTGGTAATATAACTATTATTAAGCTAGGCGCCATCTGCCTAATTATTGCAGAGTGACTTTAACTATGGTGAAAGTTCCACTTTAACCCATCTGTTCCCAAGCACAGGCCTACTACTATCCCACAGCTCTGCCTTCGGGCACTATTTGTAGTGTAGACTATTACAGCGCATTGCTATTGTGGTATTCCTATCTAGGAATACTGAAGCTGATGTTCTAAGAACAGGGGGTAATTCTGGAGCACACCAACTGCCTCATTAAGATCAAAGAAAAATCCACATTAATTTAAATGGGCTTTTATCCCCCTAATCGTTCCTCTTTATTTTACTACATCAGCTCACTTTGATCTAAATCCTAGTATTTGGGCACAATACTAGGGCACAAATGTGCCCTAAAGTTGTTCCTCTTTTTTTTACTACACCAGCTTGACTTTGATCTAAATCCTAGTATTACAAGTGTTAATAAAGTCTAACAATAGACTTAAAGGGATAGTAATGTTGCCTAATACATTCCTAGTAAAGTTTGGATCATTCTTTAAAGTTTTCGTAGTATGAAGAGCTTTATCATAAGCGTGCTTCGTAGTTCATCAGCAACAGAATGATGAAGTATCCTCCTCCCGCCCCTTATTACACAGACTAAGCCGCCTCCCCTCAGATGTGGAATCCGGTCATCAGACAGGACAGCTCGCAACTAGGAACAATCTTCTTGCTGTGAGCATAGGAAAAACCCTGCCTCCTTTGACAAAGAAGTTCAGGATTTTCCTTATGCTCAATGACGATTGTCCCTTGCTGAGCTCCATCCGGACAAGCTTAGAAAGCAGTGCGACCTGGGTAAAAGAGGATGGAGGGGGATACTTTATCATTCAGTTGCTGATAAACTCTGAAGCATGCTTATGATAAAGCTCCTCATTCTATGAAAACTTTAACGCCTTAACCCCTTAAGGACCCATGACGGTCCAGGACCGTCATGGGTTGTTATACCCTTATGGACCCATGATGGTCCTGTACCGTCATGGGTTGTTATACCCTTATGGACCCATGACGGTCCTGGACCGTCATGGAATTCCTGGCTCCCTGCGCGGCAGCATGCCGTTCGGGGAGTCCGGAATCATATTTCGAAAAAAAAAATGGTCCCTGGTCCTTATGTGACTGCACGTGTGTGCGTGGCCGGTCCTTAAGGGGTTAAGGACCCATCACGGTCCTAGTACGTCATGGGTTGGTGAGCCATAAGGACCCATGATGTACCAGGACTGTCATGGATTTCAGGGCTCCCCATGAGGCTGCACGGTGTTCAGGGAGCCCAGAACCCAGAATCGCAAAAAAAAAAAAAAAAAAAAGGTCTGTGTGCGCGGTCAGTCCTTAAGGGGTTAAAGAATGATTAATGCTATACATATTAGCACACATTGCTAATCCTTTAACCATCCTTTACTCGTTAAACTGGAGTGCAGGTAATACGTATTGTAGGTTTAGGTTATAGACCTAAAATGTCAATTATGAGGGAAATAAAATGACCTGATATGAATTACTCCTGCTGTAAATACTCATATTAATATTATAAGGTCTGCATTAGCTATTGCTTGCTGATATCATAAAACCAAATTACATTAAACCCTGGGGGCTTAATAATGTTGCAGCACTGTTACTGTTTTTATATTTTCTCATGCTCAGGGAAGAATGCTACAGTAACTGTCAGTTCATTGAGATTGTAATCATAAAATGGCATGGGGGAAGGTGGGAGTTCACATTGTGGTCATATGATCGCTTGACCTATAAGGTCTCTGCAGTCTGGGTTGTAACTGACCTTCAGACAGTCATAAGAGTCTTGTTTAAATTGGAGTATACTGCAGCATTGCATTATATCTGTAACGAATTAGGCTATTTAATAATACAGATTTAGTCCTCCATGTTCAAAACATTGGAGAGTCTTGCTGCCTTTCTCAATCTTTGTGTTATTTTTCTTCTGTGTTTTGGCCCTTTATTCCATTGCATTTTGCTAGTCAAGAATAATACAAAAATCAAATAAATATATAAATAAATAAATACATTAACCAGGGCTCAAAATTTCCACTCGCCACTAGCCAATAGTGAGTGAAAATTTAACCCTGGCGAGTAGAAATTCAGCCCTGGTGGGTATGTTTTGGCTTGCAGTGCAGAGTAACTTTTCAGGTCTAGCTAATAGCAAAGGATCTAAAATTATAAGCCCTGCATTAACAATAAAAAATGCAAAGGTTGTGGCACTAATGCTGTTTTAGCTATAAATGACTCTAGCCATAAAATCCACTCATTTTTAATGTATTGGGACAATACCTTGCAGTGCCTGTGTCCATGATATTATGACGCTTGTATCCTCAGTTACATTGCCCACTAACAATTCTATCCTCTTGAATCCTTATTAAATAATGATGTTATGAGAAATCTTTCTTGGAATTTTTTATAAAGTAATCTTTTTAATAGTAATGCAACCCCTTTTCTGGTTTTCCCAATATACTTAATGTAGTAAATTAACTACTCATTAAAAATGTTGGTTATCATTAATAGCAAGATGTTCCTCTTCAAGATGTAATGGGCGAAAATCTGAACTATGGTCTCTGACAGAAACCATTAGCTTCATGGAAGGAGAAAAGCAGAATACTGTGTATGCGGTCTAAGGGTAACAGCTAGGTGACTTATATGAACTTGTAAGAGATTGTTTTTCTTTTTCTTTGTGGAGAAGGAGATGGAGTTATCAGTTAGTGAATATGTGAAATGGTAATTAAAGGAACACTAACACCTCATAATAATAACCTCCAATTTACCTTTCTGTGGTGAAAAATCTTAGTGGCCACAATGAATTTTGTTCTTGCTCCTTTGTTCAAGAGATAAGATCTTTGATCGTTCCTGGATGTCATGTCCTTGACAGTGGACATGACTGTTGTAAGCAAGAGTACTTGACCTTAGACTTCACCTAATGGAACTTTTGTGTTTTTTTTTCCAAACTGAAGGACAGAGTGCATGACCCTAGAAGATTACGATGCAGGGGTGGTGCTTATGGTGCAGAAGTTCTTTAAGCACAGTGGACATGAAATCCCGGAGGGATTGAAAACCTGATCACTTGGAATCAGGAATGAATTTTGTTATCCACTTGGGGCTTAATTGGAAATGGCTTCAATGTTTGTTTGTTTTTTTCTTTCCTCTGGATCAGCAGAGGTGATTTGGCGTGGGCTGCACTTGATGGACTCATGTCTTTTTTCAGCCTCATGAACTATGTTACTATGCATGTTATGATCAAGGGCAAATCCATGGTGGTTATTAGCATGTTCTGGCTGTAGTAAGGTTAGGGAAGTTTATTATTAGTATGTCTTAGTGTTCCTTTAAGATAACTTGTGAAAAATCTCACATGATACAAACAAATCACGTTACATATTTGTATTGGATTTCCTATGGACATATTTTCATACAAACAGGCTATCTCAAGCGTAGTCAATCTTTGGACATAAAGCTCGTGCATACTACAAACGTCATAATCCCCAACCAAGTAATGGCTAGTTATGGGTGATGGGAGTTGTAGTCTACAAAACCTCTGGGTCAAAAAAGATAGAGTGTCTCTGGGCTAAGCAGTGAATGCAGTGTACAAGAAACATAAAATACCTTCTCTTTGGTGCAAATAAATTAACTATGAAAGAGGGAAAGACCCTCCTTTTTGCACCAAAGGAAATGCCTGAGTGCACTTAGAGTAGGATAGGCAATTATTGTAGTCTGAGGGTCATATCTCTGTTCAATATTAATATAATACACATGAGATGTGAGTGAAAAAGACAGTGGGTTAAGTGTGTATTTATTTGTGCTTTTGATCACTTTCAGACAGTGTATCAGTTCTGGCTATCTCTCACTATCAGAATGATCCATTGTATAAAATGTGCTTTGTGGTAAAATGTATCATTCTAACTCTGCAGACAAAGCCTATCAGGCCTGAGGGTCATGTTTTGCCCATCACTGATTTGGAGGATAATTTAATATTGGATAAATTTGGTGCAAACCAACTGCACCATAGAGGACAAAGAAAAATTACCACTGATTTAAATGGTGCTTTTAACCCCTTTTAAAAGTGATAAAAGCAGATGTTGATTTGCTTCAGAATTGCTCTAGTCTTTATTAAGTCAGCCTCTAAAGGTCCTATATTCAAAGTGAAATCAAATATAATAAAATTCATACATGAATAATGATATACTGTGTGATTGCACTATAATCCCTTGAATGTGAGAGGCATCTTCTCCAGCATATTGCTTTGACATTAATTGGAGAAGTTTGTAGTATCCAAGGTCAGGGGAGTTGTTACTGCATGTTCTTAAAGGATGTGGGGTTTGGGCTCACTTGATGCATTAATTGATCCGCTCGGCTAATTACACCATCAACATAAGGTTTTGTTTATATTGGCGACTCTGCTGTGCTTCTTTTTTAGCATATGCCAATGTCTCAGGGCTTACTTACCTTTGATCTTCTGTGTTTTACTGCCAATCCCGCCATGTGGAATGCAGCGAATCATCCAAATATGATTGGCTGAGACCCTTGTGTGTTGGAAAGTTATTAGAAGTCAGGATCACCAGTATCACGTGTGTCAACAGTCTTCACAGTGGCCCAGAAGCTTTGCTATGAGTTGTACACCCCTCTGTTCCTTAAAGTCTAGTAATTCCCATTTCCAAGGTGGATAATTTGACTGCTTTAAATTTAGAGATGTTTTTCCCCTATGAATGCTAAAAAGGTGTTTAAATGAGCAGTAAACTTTTTATAATGAAAAACTATGTGTCATCCAGCCTTTCCTCAAGAGTAAAATAAGGGAACTCTCTTTTACTATACCATACCATACACTGGTAATGTTGTGTTCCATTTTTCATAAATAAATATATATATGTATATATATATATATATATATATATATATATATATATATATATACTATATATATCTCATCACCATCTTGATCCACTGTGGGATGAAGGCCTCCTCAGCAAGCTTCCAACAACTCTGGTCCTGTGCCTTTTGTAGCCACTGTGTTCCAACAAATTTGGTAATTTTACACCATCTTCTTCTGCTTATTGTTAGGATATGATGTTAAACAAGACACAGAGGAATAGAATTCCCTAAAAAGTGTATACACTTACACTTACACTTACACTTACACCCTGCCCATCATCTTGTTGCAAGCTGTTTAGAAAGAACAATTTTCAGTGTTAGATAACTAGTAAATTGGCATTAAGCAGGTAATTCATTAAAAAAAATTGGTTCCAGCTTTAGTGGGAAATCATATTAGTACATCTCTCCTATTAAAGGGATAGTAATACTTTATTATAACTATTCCCCATAGTGTAGCTATTTCAAGAAGAATTCAATAGCCCCCAAGTTCATCTCTCAATCCATAAAGGTTTGAGACATAACTGTAACCAAAGTTCCCCTTCCCTGAAGTCAGCGTTGTACTGACTGCAGAGATATTCGTTTTTATTTTCATCAGGCGGCTCTGCAGTAGAGCCGAGATCACGTTAGTGAAAAAGAATTATTTCACTGAAACGGTCTTCTGCGTGTGCTTGGTTTGCAAGCACATGTAGAAGACTGTTTCAACGAAATAATTCTTTTTCACTAACTCGATCGCGGCTCTACTGCAGAGCCGCCTGATGAAAATAAGACCAGATATCCCTGCAGTCAGTACAATGCTGACTTCAGGGAAGGGGGAGGGAGGGGGAAACTTTGCTTACAGTTTTCTCTCAAACCATAAAGGTTTGAGAGATGAACCTGGGGGCAATTGAATTATTTTTTAAATAGCTACACTATGGGGATTAGTAATATTAAAGTATTACTATCCCTTTAAGGCTAATGTATTAAGAATGACTATAACAATACTAGGGCAAACCAAATATAGCATAGGAAACACATAAAAATTATCTTTCATACCTGCTTTAATGTGTTATACCAGGGGGTTGGCAATTTTTTGCTTTCCTGCTGTTAGAGACTACAATTCCCATCATCCTTGGGGATGATCAGAATTGTAGTGCACAACAGCTGGAAAGCCAAAGATTGCCTATCCCTGTGTTAAGCAGATGGAATGACAAGGGTATTAATCAATAATATATTCCTTGACATGACCATTCTTTGCAGCTCTAATAAAAATCAGTAGTACAGTCTACCAACTTAAGCCAAAATGAATTTCAGCTTCCTGAAGATGAAACTGATTGATTCCTCGTTTGTTTCATGTGACCTCCCACCTTCTTTTTTTAGATTCATCCAGTCAAACATATTGCATTGACTAGTATGTGACATTATAGCACAGCAGACAGGAAGCACTACATCACTGCCAAGCTTCATAATGCTGTGTTTAATGTCTGGGAATTGCTTGGTATTCAGTTCACTTATATTCCTTGCACTGGACAGTTTTGCAGTAGGAATGCCTTGTCTTTCTTAAGCGTGGTGAATATGCCTCAAAATATATTCAGCAGAGCTCACAGTGATGACTCTTTCATGGGGTGCAGTTGAGATGAGGCACAGGGGCCATCTGCTCTGCACTATTCTGCAATCTCTTATTATCAGACCAGTTTCTTATCACTGACATCCCCATACACAGCTGCTGCCAGAATAGTCTTGGGGAGCCCCATCCTGTTTCCCCTATTAAAGAGACAGTAGTGACCCATAAAAATGGTTTTAGTTTTGTAGAGGTTAAAAAATTAAACTATATACTACAAATCCTATCTCTCACACCACTATGGTTTGAGAGATATCACTTTCAAAGTCCCCCCCCTCCCTCCCCTTCTCCTAATGTCAGCTGTAAAGCTGACAGCAGGAGATTCGAGCTGTGAGACTCAATGAGGCTCTTCAGCAGAGCCGAAATCACACTCTTAATTGGAACGGTCTACAAAGTGTGCTTGCAAACCAGGCACACTTTGTAGACCGTTCCAATGAAGTAATTTTTTTCCTATAACGCGACTTCGGCTCTGCTTCAGAGCCGCCGGCTGGTCCCCAAACCACGATCTCCTACTGTCAGCACAGCGCTGATGTCAGGAGAAGGGGAGGGATTAAGGTAATTTTACATACAAATATCTCTCAAACCATAGTGGTCTGAGAAATAGGATTTGTAGCAAATAGTTTCATTTTTTAACCTCTACAAAACTAAAACAATTATTTATGGCACATTACTGACCCTTTAACACTTTCAGCACCTTAGAGGTGTCTAACGCATTGGACACTTCTCTGTCAGCATGTGGACCATAAATCATGACACAGTAGCTCCCAGACATTGCTAATGAAATGCTTTACCTCTGTCTTTCACCATTTTGGAAAGACCTGATATCATCCTTTCTTTAATTATTCTCTGTGCCTGAGTCTGAGCATGATTCAGAATTGCTCTGGGACTTTAAATAAGGTCTCAGTCAGTGTGCATTTTTCAGACTTGCTCCACTCCATATTTATGTGTATGTGTTTGTGTGCACCTGTGTGTATTTCATGGTTTCTAGTAATGACTCTGGACTGCTTCTTTTATTTCTGTTGTATAATCCCCATAGTGCATCATTGTTTGTATTGATAAGAAGAATCAATGCCATTTTGCAGCCAACAAATATATTCTGACTAATGTTATATTCATTATTGTGCTATGAGATTACTCATGTCTGAGACGGAACTAGAAATCTGCCCTTGCAAACTCTCAAAGCATATCAGTGTTTCTAGGGACAGATAACCAATGGTTCTCCAGCTGTTGGAGACCACATCTTCCCTCATCCCCAACTGGTTAATGAGGATGATGGGATTTGCAGTCCTCAACTGATGGGGTGTCAAAGGTTGTGACAAACAGGTAATGCCATGCAAATGAGCATTCACAGTGCATCATTAATATAGAAAAAAATCTAATTTCAAGGGCACTCTAGTGTTAAAGTCACAAGAGAAGTCTTCAAATCAACTATATATTGCTTGAGGTGAATGTAATTAAAATATAACTTTTATTCAAAATAATAATACAACATACAAATTAATTAACCCCTTAAGGACCAGCGGTCCCGGGGCGTGCCGTCCCTTAAGGACCACATAGGAAACTTTGACGTGCCATCCCACGTGACTGATCACGTGGGGCGGCACGTCAAACGGGGCACTGGAAGAGATCGCTCCGGTCTTTAGGCGATCAACTTCAGTGCCCGGTATTACTCACCGCGCTCCTACAGGAGCGCGGTGAGTAAAAGTACGTGACGTGGCAGGACCGTCACTGGTCCTTAAGTGCCGGACCAGCGTGATGGTCCTGCCACGTCAGTGGTACTTAAGGGGTTAAAAGAAAAATAGCCCTGAGCATTGTTGTGTTGTATCAGATAAAAAAATATAATCTGTGTGCAATAATGTTACAGCACCAAAAGTAAGATACCACTGCACACTTGTGTCTTAAAATATGTTGCACTTATATCTAAGTTACTTCAACTAAGAGTTCTCACTTGAAGTACCTCAAAAAAAAACCCTCAGGAACTGAAATATTATAGATGGGAGCTAATCAGTTTCAATCTCCCACTCTAAGTTCCTAGTGACCGTAAAGAGGTTAATGAGTAACGGTCTGATCTCATCACAACACGGCTCAGGCTATTACGTTTAAAATAATCGGCACCCTGCTCAGTATATGGAAACTGATCATTAAATAAAAATGAGATTTCAATGTAATTCACAAGGTGTCTAATCTTCATTTTCTACATCTTAATATGTTTGTCATTGCAGAGTGCCGAACAGAGTGCATACATTTTTTATATTCTTTTATTTAAAGGTGCAGTAAATAACATTATATTGGCTTTTATTGTTGAGTAAAAGAAGGGTGCTCCCACAGCTAGCTGTAACAACAGTGCCAACCAGTGTCCAAAAGGCCTTTTTTGTAATACACTCTGTAACTGAGTCACAGACTACACCTCTCTATAACAAGTGACAGGAACAACATCATCCTATGACAAGAATAGAATATTGTGGTTTAATATTAAAATAAATAAATAAATAAAACCAACAATTTTAAATTGTAAGGATGTTTGAATGCTATATCTTCCAGAAGTGGGAGTACATTCGTTTTACTGGGCAGGAAAGGCCCAATAACATTTGTTTTTTTGTTAAAAGAAAATGTTATCGCTTCTTTAAATTCTTTCTTATTGAATGTAATAAACCTGGAGTGCTATACTTTATTCTTATTTCAATCCATAGACACCCAAATATATGATTTTCATTTATTTTCACTCATAGGTATAATGCAATATAGTTATCAAATTCCATCTTTAGAGATGTGATATTATTACAGCTGAGCAGTGCTCTTTATATGCGTTCAGCACTATGGATGAACTAATGCTTCATGTCACATTTCCTGCCTTGCGTACACTTCTATTTACATACTGACTACAGATGGAAACCTATAACCTAGCAACTGTGTCTAGGGATGCTGGGAGTTGAAAAAAAAGGGATCATAAATTATATTTTATTATTATCCCTTTAATGTTTTATTCATAGTGTTACACATAAATAAAAATAACAATATAAAATAATCGGATGCTAAAGAATTCTTCAATTGCCTTGTAAAGCTCTGGCCCCCTCTCATGAATTCAAGGGGTTATGTGAAATACCTTGTATGCAGGATAGCACTCAGGGGGTTAACCCCTAAAGGACCCATGATGGTCCTGGACCGTCATGGGTTGTTATATCCTTAAGGACCCATGACGGTCATGGACTGTCATGGAATTCTGGGCTTCCCACGTGGCTGCACGCCATTAGGGGAGTCCGGAATCGAATTGCGGAAAAAAGAAATGCTCCGTGGTCCTTAAGTGACCGCTACGTGCATGCGCGACCGGGTCCTTAAGGGGATGTACTGCAGATTCAGTAAACAGAGAACAGTGTGAGGGGGAAACAGGGTGTGGTGAAAAGGCAACATCCTATATAATAATTCTCTAGGATGTTTGTCACGTTGCAGTCATGCGCAGCAGAGACTGCCCACGTTCAGGCGGTCTCTACTGCGCATGATTGCATCGCGTGAGTGAGGCAACGCAAGACTGCATAGTGTGGAGCAGTGAAGTAGCGGCCTCTTAACCCTTTGAGTGCCAGGGGGTACGCAACGCATTGCAAAGCACTCAAAGGGTTAACATTACCCAGACTTTGGCCCGTGGACACAGACTTTTACACTAGTTTCTTTAATAATTCATCTTTTTTTATATCCATGGCATTATATACATGCTAGGTAGCCAGTGACATATCTCCCTCTCTTTAGGAGGGACAGTCCCTCTTTTTGACCCAAATCTATCCCTCTTTTTAGGAGATCAGACTGTGTGGTGTGTATATAAATGTAGCATGTTGCTCTACAGCAATAAAACTCAAATTATTGTTTGTTTAAACATCAGTATATATTTTTATAAATTCATCTTTGTAAATAAAATACTTTGGTCTTGTTACAAGTCATTTATTAAGTTATATAAATAGGTATCAATAGGTCATGAAATAGCCTAAACATTTCCAGAAATGCCCCGCCCACCAGCCACGCCCCCAGCAACACCTCCTAAAACACAAGTGTCTGTCTTTGGCAATTTGAAATGTTGGGAGGTATACACTGACACTGGACCCATAAATCTTAGAATGCCCTGGTAACCATTCTTGGCTATTTTCAGTACCTGACAGCTGTAAAGTGCTTCCTGAGCTGCTGATTGTCTTTTTTTCCCCTGGGTTCTTATTACTGACCTTGACCTCAGCAGCTCCGCATGTTGTAGGGTAATGTAGGTCAGGAGCCACTTACATGCTTTTGCTTAGGATCCGCACAATTTGTTGTTATGTCCTTATAGTATTACATGGAAATGTATTTCTAACTATAAACATATGGCATATGCTTAAAAGGCAAAAGTATGAAATTCTGGACCAAACTGTGTCTTGGGGAACAAATAAAAATTGCCATTGATGTAACTAATAGCAATAATAATAATAATGATAATACAAAAATTTAGATTGTAACCCTTTTAATCAGTGGTGGGCAACAGGAGACTACCCACAGAGGCTGTTCTCTGGTACAGTGGCAGAGATCATTTGCATCTACCATATTGCAGCACTCTTCCAATTTACACTCCAAAAGCACATATATCCGCACTTTTGCGTCAAAGTTTATACTTTTTTCACCTAAACTCTTGGGTGCTACAGATGTCTTCATCCCCTATTTATAATTTTTTGGTTGTAATGTGCAGGCTCTTAGTGGACTTGTGGTGAACCTGATTGCCTTTCATTGCCTTGAATGCTAGAGAAGTCTAAACCAAGGGCCATTTCTAGGTACTTCTATAGTGGGCTAAGTACTGCTATAGTGGACTAAGTACTGTTATAGTGGGCTAAGTACTGCTATAGTGGGCTAAGTACTGCTGTAGTGGGCTCAGTACTGTTATAGTGAGCTGAGTACTGCTATAGTGGGCTAATTACTGTTATAGTGGGCTAAGTACTGCTATAGTGGGCTAATTACTGTTATAGTGGGCTAAGGCCCCATGGGCAGAATGCAAGGAACATTTGCAATCACTGTTTACAGTGTACTTTTGATGGCAAAATGATTAGCACCAAAATGTTACTGAATTACGAATGTTTTTCAGAATTAGCGAACGTTTGCACTTTTTTATGTGAATGCATTTCACAAAGTGGGAGTGGCTAAAATGTCTGCTGTTTTGTGATTAGTGATTGTGCTTAATTCAGCAAAGCAATTAGCACACATTTTCATATGTCTGACTAACTTTTCCATTCATTTAGGCGCATTCACTATCTTTGACATTAACTTAGGTGCATCCTCTAACTTTACAGTTAGATTAGGAGCATGTGCTATTCAGTATCAAAGTGTTAGTATGTTTCTTGCATTAAAGCATGAACAATCGCAAATATCAAATACATTTATGGCCTGCAAAAAAATAGCGAATGTCCTCTTTCTTGCATTTCACCCCATGTCTCTTACTTAACCCCTTAAGTACTGCGCAGTCGGGGGTGGGGGGGTGCTCTAGAGTACCATGTCACTTTTTTTTTGCATAGATATACTATGTGATCGAGCTGCAATGAAAAACATCCGTGACATGTCAGGACCGTCACCGGTCCTTAACGTCTAATAGGCATGACGGTCCTGGCATGTTATGAGGTTATCCTTTTAAAAGGTTGCATGTTAAACAGTGCACGGCTGCACAAAGCATTTAACATGTCTCCTAGATGAAAAGGGCGACATGAGAATCTCGCCCTGTATATAAGCCCAATATTCTCATGTTGCCTCTACATCCAGCCCTCTGTAACTCCTGCATCCACCCCTTGTAGCTGGCTCATGTACTGCCTGCGATCTCCTGGTAGGCAATTTCATTTTTTGCTGTGGCAATCAAAGGTTTAACCTACATATCAAACAAACATATTTGCGTGCCACACCAAAAAATGAAATTGCCTACCAGGAGATGGCAGGCAGTACATGAGCCAGCTAAAAGTCCCTTTCAATGATTCTACAGCTGCAGTACACCTTCCTTTTCTGGCTGGATGTTTACTTACACCGGGGTAATCCAACCAAGTTTGACAAGATCTGGGGTAGATGGCAGAACTGGTGGACGAATAGAGCAGATAATATTGTGGCACCTGATGATGTTCAACTTACTGGTGATGGTTGATTGAGGTCACACCTGTTTGTTGCGTGGATGGCTGTGATGTATAATTGATGAGAGACATTGTGTATGAACCCTGTACTTGCCGGGATCTCGTGAAACTGCTGGCTGGTGGGCGGTTGGGGGGGGTGCTGCGGGTTCGGGAGAGAGAGGAATCGGGGTCGGGGGGTATAGTAAAATTTAAATTAGGTTAGAGTTTAGGAGTTTTGGTTATTGGAGGTTAAAATAATAATAAAAACCTCAGGTTGACTCTGTACGCCCTAATGATATGCATATGTTCTTTTTATTGTTACAAATGTCTACATACTTTTGCTGTACCTGAACGATTATACAGGTATTTTTCTGTATTGAGATGTGCATGGAGCAATCTGATAATAAAGTATATTTGAAAAAAAAAAGAGGGCTGGATGCAGAGGGCTGGATTCAGATTTAGGTATGCTCCGGTACTGAATGAGGCGACATGAGAATCTCGTGCTTATATGCAGGGCAAGATTCTCATTTTGCCCTTTTCATCCAGGCGACATGTTAAATGCAGTGTGCAGCCACGCGCTATTTAACATGCGACCTTTTAAAAGTGAACCTGTTATTGGTTGGTAATTGGTTAAGGTCTTGTTTCCAGAATGGTGCATGTAATTATTACAATCTACCTTAAGATTATATGGAAATTGCAGAGCATGGTGCAATAATAACTCATTAGCTTGAACTCTAAGCCTTTGGTATTTTGGGGAAACCCCCTGGAGTTCTGGGAGCCTGGAATCTCTGCTGCATTGGAAAGCAATGCACTGGAGACCTCTAGCATTCAATGTTAAAAGTAATATTTAAATCAATGAGCAATTTGGGGACTTGTCATATGGTGCAATTGTTTTGCTCCAGAATTTCGCTTTGTTCCATTTCTGATGTGACCCTTTCCTTTAAACAAAACAATGCTGTGCCTTACATCTGTACTTACATATTTGTAATATTATAATATTACAAGATTTATTATTTAACACGTAATCATCATTTAAAAAATATTCACTTATTAATGCGTAATTATTTTATTTTAAATTCAATATTTAGAATGAATCCAAGCATGTTGATGTTTAATATCCCTTGTCACAGTTACCGTATAAAAATCTCTAGAGTTTCAAATCCAGAACTGACATGTTTACATTTTTTTATTGAAAAATTCCCATGTGACCAGAGAAGATTATAGAAATCACTGACCTCCTGATTAAAGCAGTTTAACCAGCATTACCTGTCAAATAAAGCCCAGTCCATCTGGCACATTACTGCAAAGCATGCTGGTAGAACAGATTCAATACATCAGCATAGTGCATAGTGTTTTAAAACGTCATTATTGTCTTCATCGTGTGATCATTGTAATCACGTGGTTTTGAAGTATCTTGTGCTTCAAGGATTAAGGGCATATTTATAAAAACAAAGAAATAGCTCAACAAGACCATATACTCAAAGAAAATTAGCAAATCTGGGGCAAATCTTCTGTACCACAGCAGACAAAATTTCCCCAAATTTCATTGATTTAATCCTTTGCCTGCCAGAGGAGTATGAATCCCATTTCAAAGCAATGGATCATATGCCTCTTGAATTCTAAGGGTTAAACAAGCAATGCTTTGGGGACTTCTTTAGCATTCGATAGGTTAAAAAAAATTATAATAAACTGGATTTTTTATTTCGTACCCATGGTGATGTTGGTTTTCCCCGAATTGCTCCTCTTTACTTTATGGATATGGCCCTATCTAGCAAACAAAAAAAATAAGTGATTATGTCTTTCATAAATATGACTAGGAAAGCTAAATCTTAAAGGGGCATGAACCTTTTTATGAAAAGTCTCATATGAAGGGCTTTTCCTTTGACTAAAACAAGGGTACTTCCATTGGTGACAGTGCCTCTTGATGTTCAGACAAATCCCCTTGGGTCCAGACCTTTATTATGGTGTGTTCTACAGGAGAGATGAGGAAGAATGTTAAAGTAACAGTGCCATCACTTTGTGACAGGGTCAACTGTTATATTTTAATGAAACAGCTGTCAGCAGTGGGAGTAATCTTGCTGTATTCAGCAGGAAAAACCCTGTTCTACATGCTTTTTACTTTTTAATAATAAACCTTTACTGATCATTTAAATTCCCAGATCTTTATACCAGATTTGTAACATTGCTACCCCCCAGTAAAGCTGCATTAGGTTGGTCACAGCCAACCTGATAACTCCCTTGAATATGGCACAGTTGTTTGCCACATTCTCTTTGATAAATATAACCATTCATTTTCATGACCTATCCTGTCTATACACTGCTTTATTTTCAAGGACACTTTTGTGTCACTATCTTTGATGTTTCATGAAAATCATTTGCTTCCAATATACCTTTAGAAAAGACTTAAGTGACAATGAAGTTGTTGAAGCAGAATACAAGATAGAATTTGCGAGTGACAATGGGTAATTGTGAAAGCTTACTCGGCATAATGAGTTTTGAAACATTGTTCAGTGTGCCTCCTTTAGGAAATAATGCTATGAAAAGATGTTATACAAAACAACATGTGTATATAAAGCCAGATATCTTTTCAGCTATGTACTCCCTGGTGAAACTTTTGATGGAGGAACACTGTAAACCATCATTTCTCAAAATCTGCAAGAAATAGGTTGACCACATGTCCTGGATTGCCCAGGACAGTCCCTGATTTTAATGTGTGTCACAGCTCCTGTACAGCCTCTCTCAGGGACAATCAAAGTCCCTGAATGAAGGCTCAAGAGCACAGAGGTCTAAACACTATACAGAGAACTGCCCATTGCCTACTGTGACAGGAAGCGATGCCTCTGCTAGGCTACAATAAAATGGCTTCCAGACAGATCTATAAAAACTAGAGAGAGAGAACTGAGCCTGGATCTTGATATCAAAAAGGAGTGACAGTGCATGTCTGTTGCAGTTTAATGTTAGTCTATGGCTGTGGGTATGATATACATTATCTTGTGGCCCACCACAGACATCACTTTCTGTCACAGCAGTCAATAGGCAGTTATCCCTCTAGTGTTTAGAACTCAGTGGTGCACTCGTCTCCATGGTGTCCGTAAATGGCAGAATTGAAATGTGGTCACCGTAGCAAGAAACAAACTTGTAGCATGTTTATTAGGCTAAATTGTGTAATGTGTTAGAATTTCATTGAAAAATAGACAGCAAAGACAGTAACATTCCATAAACTGCAGTAACAACAGTGGTACCTTAAAGGAGCAGTAAACTTTTTTTTATGAAAAAATATATATTGTAGGGGTTTTCCTATTGAGTAAAATAAGGGTACTCCCACTGCCAAGAGATTTATATTTCCAGAGTTATTACAGTTTAAACCCATGTTTTTTACATTAGCAGTGCCCTCTAGTGGTCAAATTCTAATTAGTTTTTCTATTAGATTCTAATGGAGAGGAAAGTCAGGAAAGTCAGTGATGTACAGTTCTCCATAGAATGTGATAGAAACTGCCTGTCACTTCCTGTCAGTTAGAACAATCAGGAAGTAAACACAGTAAATTCACTTCCTGGTTATTTAAACTGCTATAAATTTTGAATAAAACATCGGACAGCTGTGAGCGTGACCTTATTTTATTCAGCAGGAAATGCTTTATAAAATATGTGTTTTCATAAAAAAAAGTTTACTGCGCCTTTAAAATGAAACATCCATACTACAATTTTCCCTCCATTAAAACAAACAGTTCATCAGTGTAAAAGCCATTTTATTAAACTAAGCAGCAGAGAGATTTCCAGCTCACTGCTTCCCATTACATTGCTCACCCCTCTGGTACCTAAAAGGTTAACACTTTTAGTGCAGAGCAATGTGTTGCGTACCCCTCTGACACTCAAAGGGTTAAAGAGGTAGCACTTAGTATACCTTTCTGGATGATGATAGATTCATAAGTTTTAGCAGCTCACATTTACACTTTTTTTTTTACATAGTTTGAATGAAACATTTTTGGGCCATTAAAATTTATGTTGGCAGTATTGCTATTGCCTCCAGCCAATGGTAATAGAAGCGGAAGGTCCTGAAAGCCCATGAGGGAAGCGGGCGGCAAATGCAAGCTTGCCTCCCGCTGGGAAGATGGGTACTTCAGTGGAAGGAAGTACCTACCCTAAGCCTCATTGTCAGCGCAGACTTCATTGGGGACAAGTAAGCATTATTGTCAGAGCGCATTGGGCCGCGGGAGGGAGGGAAGGGTTCTGGCCGGCTTAACTTTTTTTTTCCTAAGAGGGGAAAACAAGGGTGCGTATTATACATAGGCACTCTTGTTTTCCCCTAAAATCTTAGGTATAATATACACCTGCATATTATACACAGGTGCTTATTATACCTGAGATTTTACGGTAACTACAAATTGTCAGGATTGGGTACTGACATAGGTACTCCAACTGAGCTCTGGAGAAGCCTTAGAGGACTTAATGAAAAATGTGACAGGACAATAGCCTCCATTTTCAGGTAAGATAGAAGATGGGGAAGAGAGACTGCCTGTTAGAATCTCATGTGTCTCTGTGCAAAGCTTCCCAATCAGCCTGTCCCTGTATAGAGTTACAGATAACTAGGACATCCCTTCTCTTGATGAATGCATATCACATTGTCCTCTGTATGCTTTATGCATTCAATCCATTTTACTGTAAATTAGATTTACCAAATAAGTGTGTTATTTTTACAGAACAAATACCACATGGATTATCCTCTCACTGCCAGGAAATGATAAATGGTTCTGATTTGTACGTTGATGTATCTGAAATGCTTTGAAGCCCCATAAGTGAATACAGATTATATGTGAATAATAAAAAAGTAACGTATGTTCCTTAAATGTCCAGTGTACCCAGAGGAGCTAAGACTATATTACCTTTTGTGCAGCTTAATAAGAGGTGAATGGCTGTAATGGAAGGTATTTTGTTCCTGGTGATATAAACACTGCATTAAATATTTCTATACTCCTAATGTATAATTCATACAAAATGCGCATTCAGAAGCAAGCATAGCATGGTTCTACATTTCTGTGTATGTATTCTTCCGCACAAATGGTACTTTATACACTGCAAAATACACAGAAAACTCATACAAATCAGGAGCATTATACATTTTGAAATTCTTAATTCCAGTGGCTCGTTTGCCCAATAGATAATGTTTTAATATGTTCCACTTAGTCTATTGCTTTAAAATCCATTATCTTTCCTGAAAACAGTTAACCCTTTGAGTGGTAGAGAGGTAACCAATGCATTGCAAAGCAATGCGTTAAATACCTCACTGGCACTCAAAGAGTTAAAGTGAAACAACCACCTCATAATTTTAGATGTTTTATAACTTGTGCTAAGAAATCATAAGATGCATAACAATGAAGCTGATGCACTAGGTAGGAAAGGAGCAATTTTGGGGCAAATTATCCAGGTCTATGGTGACCATGTGTCCTGGAATGCCCGGGACTGTCCCTTATTGGAGGTCTGTGTCCTGCATCCCGGGTCACCCCCCCACCAGGACAACAAAGAGTCCCGGAATGGAGCAACAAAGCCGGCACCCGTGACCCATAGCACAAACAATCTCTGAGGCCACTCAACGTCAGTGACACAGCCTATAGCGCAGCACGCACCACCACCACCAGCCAATGAAATGTATTTGCTATATGGTCTTCATTGGTTGGTTGAGCGGCTGAGGCTTCTGCCGCCCCTGACTATCTTTCTCAGGCTGAGCCGGACACAGAGTAAGAGTTCCCACTCACCTAGCAACCTAGGTAATGGTACGTTGGCATGCAGAATCGAACATGGCGAGCGATGGAAACTGCGTGAGTGGGTGCTTGATATGCAAAGCACTCCATGGCATGAGATGGGCTTTTTCAGGTTGGTGGGAGGGGGATGTTGTCAAATAACTTTTCATGTGTAATTCACAGATTTGAAACAAACTCATGTGAGAAATTTGTTTCATCAAAACACTCAGAAGTGGTGTGAGGACAAGCTCAAGTGAACAACCACCCTGAGACCATCTCCTTCCTGCATTGCAGATCTCAGTTAACCTTTTAACCCTCTGAGTGCTTTGCAATGCATTCCCTACCCCTCTTGCACAGGGTGACCACATGTCCCAGAATGGCAGATTAGAAATGTGGTCACCCTATCTAGGCCGTAGAGGACAAAAAAACATACTAATTTATTTATTGGGGCTTTTAACTACCTTGAGAGGTTCCCAATATGTTGCTTGGCAGTGTGTCTGAGATCTCTGTACCATTCAAGGGAATAAATGTCCCATTTAAACCAATGGAGATTTTGGTTATTGCTTAATGTGGTTGTAATGCCTCCTTAAAAGTATTACGTTGAGTCTTCTTTATATAAAAACTAGGAGATTGTGCTATATTTAAGTCTTTACTTTTGTGTAGTTTAAACGTTATACAAAGATAAAGATCCCCAGTCTGCCCCTTCTCGCCACGTCACTGCTGAATCTCCAGTTTGGTCCATACGGCTGCAGTGAGGGACAAACTTCAGTAAGTATAAGGAAAACCCCGCCCCCCCATTGACGAAGGAGGCCAGGATTTGCTTTTGCTTACTGAAGTTTGTCCCTCGCTGCAGCCATATGGACCAAACTGGAGATTCAGCAGTGACGTGGCAAGAGGGGAGCAGAGGCAGAGCTCTGTAACCACGAAGAACCGCAGAGAACTGCAGTCACCCGGAAGTGGCTGCAGCAGATACTTTTGTAAGTTAGTTTTAAACCAAACAGAAGCTTAAAAAAATAATAATAATGTTTTAATGCTATTGGATGTATCACCTACCTATTTAGAGGATGTTATTATTGGTGATAAATCCACTTTAACTTCATAGCACTATGATTTGTTCTTCCCAAATGCATACACTTTACACTTTCCTACATTAAATTAAAATTCCATTTGTTTGCCCAGTCTGCCATTTTATGTAAATCCCTATGCAGAATATATGTACATCCTGCTCTGAATTTATAACGCTGTATAATTTAAAGCCATCTGCAAATATTGATATTTTGCTTCCTATACCTATTTCCAGGTCATTTATAAACATGCCCTTATTTGAGTTTGACCAGTCATTTTGACAGCATTTGCTAACAAAACCCACTGTCTTAAAATGTGTCATGCTGCATGTTCTAGCAAAGTCCCCTGCTGTCAGACTGTCACACAGCTGTAAAGTGAGGCTGAATTAAGATACAGCAGAAAGCTGAAATTACAGCACCAGACAAGAACCATGAAATGGCAGTTGAAAGCCCTACACATATAGACTGTTTCAGTATAATAGAACATATATCATGAAGAATGCTTAAATGTCACAGTCAGTTCTTTCCAATATTTGGTTTTATATTCAGGGTACTGCACTGTCAGATACAACAGAGGAAAGGTATTTAGGAGTAATTATCTCTAATGACATAAAGGTAGTCAGGCAATGTTATAAAGTAGTGGGGAATGCAAGCAGGTTGCTGGGTTGTATAGCTAGGGGCATTAGTAGCAGAAAAAGGGAAGTGGTCATGCCACTCTACAGATCTCTAGTTAGACCTCATCTAGAGTATTGTGTACAGTACTGGAGACCCCATCTCTAGAAGGATATGGATATTCTAGAGAAAATTCAGAGAAGGGCTACTAAAATGGTGACTGGTTTACAGGAAAAGAAATATCAGGATAGACTAAAGGATCTGAACATGTATAGCTTGGAGGACAGAAGAGAGAGAGGGGATGTGATTTAAACATTCAAATACATGAAGGGATTCAACAAAGTGCAGGATGGAGGTATATTTCAAAGGAGTAAAAATGTTAGGACAAGAGGCCATAGTCTAAAAATAGAGGGACACAGGTTTAGACGTAATGTAAGAAAGTTTTACTTCGCTGAGAGGGTAGTTGATAGGTGGAATAGCCTGCCAGCAGAAGTGGTAGAAGTTAATACAGTGACAGAATTTAAGCATGCATGGGATAGGCATAAGGCTGTTCTTAACTTAAGAAAAGACCAAGGACCAAAAAAGGTTTGAGGTTATTACTGTAAGAAAATGGGCAGATTAGATGGGCCGAAATGGTTCTTATCTGCCGTCATATTCTATGTTTCTATGTTTCAATCAAAGCGAACTAATTCTGTGGAACCCAACTACCCACAGGTGAACAAGAAAATTCTCCAAATTGTCACAGATTTTCAAGGAGGGTTTACCCCCTTGAATTTACCCTTTGAATTCTGGTATTTTTGATTTGTCCACTAGCTGGCATGCATCAGAATTGCTCCACCTCCCATCCCAGAATATTTATGAATGAATCAATGATTTGACTGTAGTGTGTAATGAGGCAGCCAACTGTACCACATGGAACAATTACAAATGACTACTGATTTACATGGGGGGTTTTAACACCAAAGGGGGTTTTTGCACTAAGGTGTGATATAGAGGTGATAAAGTGGAGATGATATCACTTCTCCAATCCATATGTTATTCTACACAGTTTATGCAATAGCATCTCCAGAGTTGGACAAATCTTAGTGCATTGACTCCATAGGATAACATTGGAACTGGAGAAGTGATATAATTGCAGAAGTTATCTCCGCATTATCATGCCTTAGTACATAGAGAGGTCTCCAATTCAATGCTTCACAACTCTGTATGCTCTGTAGCATTCAGGGAGTTAAAAGCCCAGTTTAAGTGAATGGAGATGACATTTGTCCCTGTAGTACAGTTAGTTTGTCCCAGAATTGCTCAGGGTCTTTTTCTACATCAGTCTTAACATGTCTCAAGCTGAGGGGACTCTGCAATCCAATTATTAGACACTGATTTCAAGTACATGCTGGCCAACTACTGTCCAAGAAAAACAAATGGTGTCAAAGACAAGTAATGTTAACTGGAGCTGGGCAGAATGGCAACTTCAGGACCTGAATGTCTCCATTATGAACATGTTGTCACTTGCTTTCAGCAAATTTATAAGCACTTGGCACATTGAATTCTCCTTAGTCATTAGGACACTGTGGTTTTGAACGGCACTTTTTTGTGTACTCATCAGAATGTCTGAGGGAATGTAATGACCAGTGCATGTTGCAGGCTCTGAGGACAAGGGTTATCTGTTTGATTGGGGATGGGATCCTTGCTCTGCAGCCTACAATCAAAATAAATAAAGGACACATATGGAGAGTATAAGAATTAAATTAAAAATACAACTCTTTAACCCCTTGAATTCTAGAGAGGTTTAAAACACCATACATATCAATGGACGTTTTATTTGTTGTTTATGATGCAATTGGCTTGCTGTTCCATTCGTCATCTCATTCATCAGTGCACGTACACACACATGAAGCTTACTCACACACACACACACACACAGATATATATATATATATATATATATATATATATATATATATATATATATACACCATATTTATAGATATAGTATATATATATAGTAGCAGGGAAGCACTCTCACTTTATAAGTTCATGTTGCCTGGATGATTGAAACCGAACTGCAGAGTATAAACAAGAAGAAGACGTTAAGCACTCACATGACTTCCATGGAGTAAAAGAGAATACATTTTATTGGTCAACGTTTTGGTCAGACAACGCAGGCCTGAGGAAAGCCTGCGTTGTCTGACCGAAACATTGACCAATAAAATTTATTCTCTTTTACTCCATGGAAGTCATGTGAGTGCTCCTTCTTCTTCTTGCTTATATATAAAGTATATATATATATATATATATATATATATATATATATATATATATATATAGATAGATAAAGACCCTTGTGGGTCGAAACGTTGATCAATAAATCAGCACTTTGATTGAACACTTACAAGTCCTGTGAGTGCATCTCATCTTCTTCACTATCATATACCGTTTACATTGTGACTGGCATCCAGACATGTTTGCTATATACTGAGAGTGCTCCTTCTATGAACTGTTGAGATATATATGTATATATATAGAGAGAGAGAGAGAAAGAGAGAGAGAGAGGCACTGATAGGAAGAGTTATTATGCCTGGATTTAATGCTATGAAGTATATTGATTTATTATTCACGTCCAGTATTCTATTTTTTAATTTTATTATTATTTTTGGAGGACCTACTGTACCAAATCTTTACATTTAGTCACAATAGGTTCAGCATATAGTTAAAAACAAGTTATTATATGGTAAGAAATTACAAGAGCTGAGGAAATTAATTTGAGTGAATAGATTCAAATGCACTTGAGGAACCTCAACAGGTTGAGGCTGGTGTTACAGTTAAATTGCAAAATACTTAGAAAAACAAATACTAGGAGAATCATTTTTAGTTAAGCCACATTTTGGTTCAGTTTAAACTTGCATCAGTTCTGCTGTTGCACTATCATTGTAATTAAAAAAAAAATCTAATATTAGTAACATTGCATTTCAGAGTCTAACATGAGGTGAACAGATATCCGATTTATGGATTCAATTCAATACAACGTAGCTCCATAGAAAATTCCAGTGTTACTATCCTGTGCTGCCCTCCATTTCATATGATTCCTTTGGTTATGGGACTGTACTGCATATGTCTATTGGCTGACCCAAGTGAGTGTTGCATTGTCTGATACCCAAACGGTCAGCCAGTCTTTGGTTGCTGCAATGAGCATTGCAATATCCAACAGTTCTAATGTAAACAATTTTTATGGGGAGCTATAGGCCACCATGTACATACAGACTGCTAAAGCTTGAATTTGTTCATACAGAATACGTCCAAGTTGGAGCAAACAGCAGTGTCCTCGGATATTCACAGGGCAAATGCTAGTGCGAACAGCGTCGTATGACACAAACTATTTAGTTTTTAATGTGGAACACACACTGCAATAAGTACCATGTGTCAGCTTAGTTTAATTTCAGAGCACTTTCAAAAATCACCTATGTGTGTTATTAACCATTTTTATTTAAAATAATAGTTTATGAGATATCTATTTTATTTAGTTCAGTGATTCTCGACCAGCGTACCATAGCATTTTGTTGTGCCACAAACATCCACATATGGTGCCCCTTCTTTTCTATAAAGACTTTGATTAACATGTGAATGCTCACTTTCAATTAATATTTATAGAAATTGTCATGCACAATATGTTTGTTTTGTTATTCTGATTGAGAGATCTAAATGTATACTGATGTATTTGTACCCTCCTTTACACCTTGACTATTGATTTATACGATGTTAGGGGTGCCCTGTAAATTCCATATTGTGTTTTGGGGTGCCTTAAGCACAAAAAGGATTGAGAAACATGATTTGGTTGTTTGTTTATGTGTGTTAGACATTTCTGGCTAACACAGCCATGTGCCGAATAGAAACATTCCGCATTGTTCTACCTCCTCACCTGCCACTCCAGTATGCTCTTCCTTCATCTATTCTACATATTTTAGTAATGGGAAAAAGGGGCTCTCATAAAAATACTAACAATGTACACTGCTTGCCTTCTCAACTGCCACTCCCTCGTGCTCTGTCGCTAGTTTTTTTTTTCAATGCTTTTGGTGCCAGAGCATGAGGGAGCGGCAGCTGAGAAGGAGAACAGTGTACACTGAAACATAAATACAGCTAAATGTCTCAAAAACAATTATTTAAATAAAAAATTACTAAGATAAAATATAGAAGATGTTTAAAGCTCTTTCAAATGATTCTGTTGTATTCATTTTCTGCGTAGTAAACAGTGCTACATTTTTAACTTTGGTGATGCCCAATGGTAAATATATGTAATATATATATATAATATAATATATATATAATATGTAATAACATAATGTTTAAAGGGATAGTTATACTTCATATGTAAAAAAATATATATTATAGGGTTTATCCTCCTGAGTAAAACTCCTGTGAGGTATTTTATTCAAAAGTTATCGCAGCTCAAACTTGAATTTTGTAGGTGCAGTATCACAGTGGCCTGAAATTGTGCAGTGGCGCTATTGCTACACTATCATATGGACAGCTCTGGTTAGTTGACCATGAAACGCCGTAGGATGGTGTAGCAACAGCGCCACTGTACAGTTTCAGGCCACTGTGATACAGCACCTAAAAAAAATTCACGTTTGAGCTGCGATAACATTTGAATAAAACACCTCTCAGGAGTGGGAGTTTCCTTGTTTTTCTTAGGAGGATAAACCCTACAATATAAATAATTTCACATATCAGGTATTACTATCCCTTTAATTATACGAGAAATGTATAGTACATCTCTTTATTTGTGTCATGTGTATCAAAAGAAAAGTGTACCTTAAAATAAGTTAGACTTAATTAAAAATGATATATTTCCGGCCACCATTATTACTTAACCACTTGACGACCCATGGGTTGAAGGCAGTTAAGGACCCATGACGATCCTGGACCATCATGGGTTACGTTAAATGATAGCAGCGTGCCTCCGTGCACACTGCTATCATTCATTCCAGGCTGAGACTGAGTGCTCCGGTACCGGAGGGTTCAGTCTCAGCCCTTCTCAGTTGTGCCGGGCCATGTGGTCAAAGTAAGGGACAGAGAAGCAGAGAGGAGACAGTTAGTGGTTAAAGAAAAAGCAGCAGCTGGGGGTATTAACCCCTTCACTGCTGTGCTGGAGGCTGGCTAAATGCAGGTCCATTTTTGACTTGCCAAAATCTTTTTTTTTTTTTTTTTAAAGACACATTTTTTTTTTTAATTTTATTAAAAAAACAAAACAAAAAAAAACATGTCAATAACCAAAATTTGGAGTGTGATTGTTGTGGAGCCATGTAATACACTTATACACACCTCCAAATGTCATCAATAAAAAAGTGGGAAAATAAGGTGCAAAAAGGGACATGGGGTTTTTCACCCAGGGAGGACAGTGCCCACTTAAAACTGACCATTTTGTAGGTATGACTGACCGGTCATTCCTTTCATGCAGTCTCCATAAAAATGTAACCCATTGCGTCCAAATGATCCTAAGAGAAAAAGAAACGGTGTTTTTTTTTGCCGTTTTCTTTAATTTTACTAAAATAAATGATGGACTATCCATAGAAATGTGGTATCAAAAGAAAGCCCTATTTGTGCATAAAAAAGCGGTATATAATTTTCTTGGGTAAAATAAAGTACTTAGTGGGAAAACACTGTTGAACAAAGACATAATCAAAAAGGTCAGAATTGCGCCGGTCCTTAAATGAAATCCACCGCAGATTTTCCCGGTACTTAAGAGGTTAATGTTTATCATTTCAGTCTTCTGAGTTTTTACATGCAGAGTCAATTCTATAAGGCATTGTAAATGAGTTGGGACAGGCAATTGTGGTGTTATATAAACTGAAAGTTGTTCATTATTGCTTATGAACAGAGTTTTTATTTGGTAAAGAACTTGAAAGATATGAAAACTGACTCCCTGACTACCCAACAAAAGAAAGTGTGAAACATTACAAATCAGCTGAACAAAAAGCTTTCCCAAATGAAAGACTACACTATTAGATAATTAAATCTAATTGTTTTTGATGACACATTGGAGTTTTTAGCTCAGTGCATGAGTTTGGTATCATTAGAGGATGCGCATGCTAGTGTTTCTCTCAGCATTGTATTAACACATTTATTAATTGGTAGTATGAGCTTTAGTGGAATCTGACAAGTATCATAGGTAATTGAGTTGCAATGTTTTTGCTGAGAGCAAGGGGTGCCAGGAGAAAAATGTACTAAAAACTAAAGTGAAAACTCATAATTCTTCATGCAATTCTAACACATCCAACCCAAAACTTATTGTGAACATAGTCATAAATAGCTAAATGTATACCCCAATCTCATTCCACTGTCACACTGTTAGCCATAGAATCACACAGATTCCCCAGCCTTCTTATACTTTCCCACTGGTAGCTACAAAATCACACATAAATTGATACCCCATCCTTGTCCTATGGAAGCCATAAAATCACAATTAACATTACACCCCAGTCTTATTCCAATGTCCAGCTGGTAGCCAAAGAATCACACATAGGCACAACAGTCCCATTCCACTGTCCCTCTGCAAACTAATGATTCACACACAGAAACATAAGACCACACCTCCCAAGTGTCCCTCTTTTAGGCACACATCCCTCTGTCCCTCTTTCCCACCCTGATGTCCCTCTTTTTTAGGAAATCACACTGTGTGGTGTATATATAAGTGTATAATATTGCTCTACAGCAAGAAAATTCACATCAATGTTTGTTTAAATGTCAGTATGTGTTTATAAATTAATCTGTGTAAATAAAATACTATGGTCTTGTTATAAGTCATTTATTAGGTTACACAAGGAGGTGTCAATAGGTCATGAAATAGCCTAAAAATTATCGGTAATGCCCCACCCACTGGCCATGCCCCCAGCAACATGCCCTAAAACAAAGGTGTCCCTCTTTGGCAATTTGAAATGTTGGGAGGTATGTAAGACCCATTCCACTGTGCCACTGGTAGCCATAGGATCAAACAAAGGCACCGCAGTGTTGTTCTACTGTCCCACTGATAGCCATAGGATCATACAAAGACACACCCCAGTTTTGTTCAACTGTCTAACTAGTAGTCTTGCATTCTACTGCACTGCTATTTCCACAACTTCCAATGCAAAAATATATATTTGTAGAAATAAGAGGCTGTTATATGACATTTGAGATGTCTGCAGCATTCAATAGATTTAGTGCGCATTCTGTGTATCCATCATGAAATGTTTATAATAGAAGCTGACTTTAATACATTTAAAGTTAAGAAATGCCTTTTGTCCAATAAATGCAACACTGGCATTTAACATGCAGTGTAATAATTATTGCCATCAAGTTATGAATTATTGAAACTTGGAAACTATTCAGAGCTCTGACATAGTCTGTGACATCGATGATACAGTGTGTTGCCTTGGGCATAAAATGATACTAAGAAGGTTTCTGCCAAGCATACAATATGAGTTTGCTCTTTCATCATTACTGTTTTCATATTTTTTCAATAGCAATTACTTAACAGAATCCTCTCAACTCTGCCTGGTGCCAAATGACATTTCACATTTAGCTACAGACTTGGTGTAGCTTGGTTACCGCAATCACCCAGTCACTCCTACAGTATGCTACTATTTTCTTTCACAATGGTAAAACTATGAACTATCCAGTTAGCAAGAGCAATGAGTTGGCTAAAATACAGTGAGTCTTATGAAAAAAAGCAAATGGAGAAATTCAGGGCAAACACAGCAACATAAAAAATAGTTAAAGGGAGCACATCTATTAAAATTGTCTCACTAACGGGTGCAATGATTCCTCAATTATAATCAGAAACAAAAAAAAGAAAAAATAGATAGGGGCAAACACAGCAACATAGTGCAATAAATACAAAATTCCTGATAGCACCACTGATTTTAAATTTGACTTTTTAATCCCTTGAAAGCAGAGCAATGCATTGGAGACCTCTCTAGCATTCAATGGGTTAAAATATTAATTTAAATCAATGTATATATATAAATTAACAGGGCTTAAAATTTGAAGTCCTTTGCTACTAGCCAGACCTGAAAAGTTACTCTCCACTGCAAACCATAGCATACCCACCAGGGCTGAATTTCTACTCGCCAGGGCTAAATTGTCACTCCCCATTGGCTAGTGGCGAGTGGAAATTTTGAGCCATATTTTTTTTGAGCCATTTTTTTTTTTTATTTACCTACACAGCAGTTGATTTTCAATGGAGATGTCACACTTTGCCTGTATACAAAAGGGCTATTGAAT
Source organism: Rhinophrynus dorsalis (assembly GCA_037306005.1). Lineage (NCBI taxonomy): Eukaryota > Metazoa > Chordata > Amphibia > Anura > Rhinophrynidae > Rhinophrynus > Rhinophrynus dorsalis. The sequence goes on along the minus strand of CM074720.1, from coordinate 127,679,972 downwards.
GAACATAAATTTGTAAGGAAAATATTGACAATACAAGCTATATTCATATCCCCATTGTCAACGCTGTTTCAACCTTTATCTTACAGGCAGCATATATGAATTCAGCTCCCCCAACGCTAACACACTAGAGGAAGAACTGAGCACTATTTCCTGATGCCAGCACTTGAGCTACAATTCCATTTTCTTTTGGTGCAAGGCTCTTGCACGCTCATTAACTTTGATTAAAAATATTTAAGACTACAACAGTACACAGACGTATACATTAATTCACAATAGCACTTCCTGCATTAGGCGCATTCGGTATTCCACTCACACAGATTCGTTAATTCTGGCCACTCCCACAAAAAATAAATATGCGCAGCTGTTCACTAATCTTGATTTTTCATGTGCAATTCAACAAAATAATGCTCAAACCTAGTACCTAGTGGTTTTCACACTGGAAGTAGCGATTGCGCATGTTTCCTGCGTTCCACCACAAATATTATAATTGTTAATATAAAAGGTATTCAATATATTTGTCAAAGCATCTACAGCTCCTAGAAACCCTTTTTAACTCTACTAGTTGAAGAGCCCATTACACGGGCCACAGTGCCACTGTCAGGCGGTCACGGGGCAGTCATGCACAGTAGAGACTGCCGCGCCGCAGCTGAAGCATCCAGCTCTGTATCAGCCATGGCGGGCAGTCTCTACTGCACATGACTGCGTTGTTACACACATTTTAGCGAATTATTATATAGGATAGTTCAGTCTCTTCTCATGCAATCAATGGTGGTTCAGAGGAGTCACTTTTCCAACCAGCTTTGTGCTCTCCCATTGGTCTGCCATGCCTCAAAGTGCAGCCAAGGCTTCATCTGCCAGTGTGCTTCTAGGGGAGTAGACCTGCTGGCAGGACACTAAGCTGGTGATAGTTGCCCAATTAGGTCTTATTTCTGCTTCTGTATTATGCGTTTGTGCTAATAAAAGGAGAAGCAATTCTGGCACAATCCAACTGAGACATAGGGAACAAATAATAATCCAAACTGATTTAAATAGGGCTTTTAAGAGCATATTAAAATCAGTAGACATTTGTACAGTATTTGTTCCCTGTAGAGTGGTCGATTTGTCCTAGAACTGCTTTTCTTTTCTTTTTTACATATGACCATTAGCATATTTTCTGTGCATAATTTATAGTTACATTAGCAATGTCTTTGCTTGCATTATTTTTCTTCTTTATATTATCATGTATGCAATGATTTGTTTAGGGCAAGCAAGCCAGCCAGCCATGAAGCGTGTATATCTGTACTTTTAAGATCTTGGACGGACATAGCCTTTTGTTCTGTTGTATCAAACCAGATAAAGCAAGTGCCAGTTTATGTTCTGTAATTATTTTTTCCCATGAACCATTACTATTGACCCAAGATTTGCTTATATCAATGGTACTTAAACTGTGTTGTGTGGAACTACTGAGCTCCCTGAAAACATATATTGTTACGTTTTCCTGCTGAGTAAAACAAAGGTAATTATGTTGCTGGGAGTTGGTCCATTCAAAAGTTATTACAGGGTAAACTATTGCTACTTTATATTAAACTATTCACCTGGTGTTCAGACAATTTTTCTGTTGCATCACATGGAAGGTGAGCCACTGGCTATATGTCTCCATAGAATGCAAATGTAACAGCTCCACCACTTTGTGACAGATTGAACTGTAATCATTTTGAATAAAGCATCTGTCATCAGTGGAAGTACCTTTGATGTGCACAACAGAAAAATGCCTACAATATATTGTGTTTTTTTCCATAGTAAAACTTTACTGATCTCTTAAGTATTACTGTTGCAAGAAACACATTTCAGTAAAGTTTCCCCCCGATCGGAAACACAGTGGACATGGAGGGGAAACATATCAAGAGGAGGGTGGATCTTGAAGTAAGTGGTTGGAGCTCTTGGTAGAAGGAACAGAGGTCTGACAGTGGTTGCAACAGGAAGTCACGTGACATTTGTGTGTGGGGGGGAGCCAGAAGGAGCAGAATCCCACTCTTCCACCTTGTTATTTGTCATTTGGGTTGATTTGTCACAGTATGGAGTTTATAAGTTACATGATAAAGTTTATGTGGACTGATTCCTCAGACTGAAGCCCTTTGGAAGTTATGCCCCTGGATTTATGTTGCAGGTGATTACATTACCAATTGAAGCCAAGGCGTATGGCCATTCCTGGAGTCAGTCACAAGAAGCTGAAGGATACTAGTATTTTAACATGACCCTAGGCAGTTTGGCCATGCTTGGTTTAAGTAATGTTACACTGGCAAGGACTGTCAGCGTTATAAATAATATATGTTGAAGTAAATATTAAAAGAAGAATCTGGGATTGAAGCTGTGGCCTGTTCTCTATAGGTATGTGTCTGTGTTTATTCTGAGGATCATACCCTGGTGGGCAGGGGGACAAGGTTACACGGTGGGATGCTGATTTGTTAAGAGGAATAGGAGCAATTTTGAAATAAGCCAACCGTGTCAGAGGTTTACGCAGCATATTGCTGTGCAATGTGTTGTGTACCCCTTTGGCACTCAAAGGGTCAATTGTTTCATGCACAGATGTGTGTCTACAGACCATTTCAATTATTTATGAGGGGGAGGATTATACAGCATCTTCTGCTCAATATGGGATATGCTGTTTGTGAGGTCAGATATATGAGGTTGTTCCCCATAGGTAGACCCATATGTTTTAGGAACTTGATATCATTGTTTTGCTTTGGTGTGATATGAAAAAGTGAAATAGGAAGTAAAACGTCCTGCACTTACATTACTATGGCTAGAACATTCTAACGACCCCCTCTTAATGTTTTTCTTTCTCCTTGATTTAAGAGTGAAATCATCAGTTATTTCTGGATATGATGTCCATCGAGGCAGCCATGAAAGTTGTTGGCAGGACCACAGGATACAGTCTCCACCCACTGCACATGGTGATCTTAACCCTTTAAAGAACAGAGGGGTGTGCAAGTAGACACATGAACTCTGCCTGCTTCAGCAACTGTCATGTTCACCTCAATGGACCTGATATTCAGGACTGATTGGGAATGTTATCTCTTGAAAAAAGAGCAAGGAAAAAAATCAGCAGGTCCATTATGATTTTCTATCCATAGAAAGGTGTGTGTGTGTGTGTGTGTGTGGGGGGGGGGTAGTATTAGGAGATGGTACTTCCCCTTTAATATCTTTGAGTCATGCAGCTTTTGTGTCAACACTTGGTGACTACAAAATGGGGCATGTGTAGAACTGCAAAAGTGCAGCAATTCTGGGGCTAACTGCACTGTATGGAACAACTGAGCATACCTTCCAAGTGGCCTTTTTAGGAGGGACAGACCCTCTTTTAGACCCAAATCCCTCTGTCCCTTTTTCCCACCCTGTTGTCCCTCTTTTTAGGAGATCAGACTGTGTGGTGTGTATATAAGTGTATCACATTGCTCTACAGCAATTAAACTTACATAATGTTTGTTTAAACGTCAGTATATGTGTGTATAAATTAGTCTGTGTAAATAAAATACTTTGATCTTGTTATAAGTCATTTATTAGGTTACACAAGGAGGTGTCAGTAGGTCATTAAACAGCCTAAAAATTCTTGCTAATGCCCCTCCCACCAGCCACACCCCCTAAAACACAAGTGTCCCTCTTTGGCAATTTGAAATGTTGGGATGTATGAACTGAGTCATAATAAGTTAATTGAGACTTCTAAACACTTCAGTGCTAGAGAGGACTCCAGTGCATTGTGAATGAAATTTTTGGATCCCCAACTAGCATTCAAGGGATTAAAAGCCCCAATGAAGTACATTGAAATGTTTGAAATTCATATTTGTTCCCTGTAGTGCAGTGGGCTTTCTCCACACTTACTCCACTTTAGTTTTGTACATACGGCCCTTAGTCTATATAAATAAAAATGAAAGTCACATGACCTAGAGCTTGTAGGGTTTCTGATTCCATGCCTACTGCGCCCTTGGGCTGCAATGGTTGTAGTTGTTAGACATGCGAGAGGCGGGACTATTTCGAGGCACAAATAGCTACAGAGGCCTCACCCCACATTCATTTGTCAAAGCATTCCCTGCAGGGACTTACTCAGATTCACACTCCTCCTCACTTCCGATCCATGCCCCTGCTCACCTCCCTCTTATTCCATGGTTCCCTCCCTCACGTCCATCCATGGTTCCATCCTGCCATCAATTCACTGCTCCCTATCACCTGTTCACTGATGGTCCCCTACCCTGTTCACTGCTCCTGGTCCACTAGCTATCTCCTTAACTGCTTGTGCTGTGATCCACCATGCTGGACACAGACAGCTGCTAATAATCATTTGAATGGCAGTAGGGTGAGCAATGTATTGCAGTACAATGCTCAGCCCACTGATAGGATAAAGTGTGCTGTACTTTCCATGAAGTGAAGACTCTATCTCGGGAGCAGTGCAAACTCCAGAACTCAGTCAGTGACTCCATGTGGGGCTCCATTATGTACAGCTCCTCACTGTGTCCCCCCCCAGTAAACACTTATTTCCAACTTTTCTTTGCGAGGCATTGCTCACCCCTTTGACATTCAAAGCTTTTGTAGCAGATGTGTGGATTCAGCACTGAGGATCAGAATGGAAGGTAGGTCTTTCCTTACCGTAGTGTCACCTCAAGACTCTCTCCCATGTCTTTCTTCCCTCCCTTCCTTATCTATGTCTCTCTAGCCTCTTCTTTCCTCCTTATCACTCTCAACCTCACCCCTCCTCTGTCTCTCTCTCATCCCTCTCCATACCTGGGAACTCTCTGAGCTGGGACGGAAGTTGATTTCCTGTTTACCCCAGACCTTTTCTAAGCTCCTCCCAATAGTGCCCACTTGATTAAGCCACACCAACATTTGGACATTCACACCACCAGTGGTTCTTCTGTTAGAGCCCCTCCTACATGTCTCTCACCTCTCTCTCCTCTATGTCTCTCAATCCTCCATATCTTTCCAACCCCCTTCTCCACGTGTCCCTCCTCAACAGTTTTATATGGGACTGTGACTGTCAGTTGACAGAGGTACAAGGTTTGGGTGTCAGACAGTGTATGTGTGGGTCTATAGTTACCAGCGGACAGTGGAATAAGGCTAGGGAAGCAGACTGTATGTGTGTTCTCTGTTCTTTGAAACAAGGCTGGACTGTAAGACAGTGTATGTGTGGGTCGATGACTACCAGCGGACAGTGGAACAAGGCTAAGGAAGCAGACTGTATGTGTGTTCTCTGTTCTTTGAAACAAGGCTGGACTGTAAGACAGTGTATGTGTGGGTCGATGACTACCAGTGGACAGTGGCATAAGTCAGGGGTGTTAGACAGTGCATGTGTGGTTTTCTGGCTACCATCAGATAATGGAATAAGGTTGTGTAACCAGACAGTGTATGCGTGGTTCTGTGGCTACCAGCTGAACAGTGGAAGAAGTGTATATGTGGATCTTTGATCCAGCAGGGCAGTGGAACAAGGCTGAGGTGTTTATAATGTTAATAGCTTTTCCGTCAGTAATTGGTGAGTAAGCAGTAGGAATTTAAAGCAATGTGGCATATGTATAAAGTAAACATTGGAGCAATTCTGTGATAACCTGGTATGGAAGAAATACACTTTTCCATTCATTTAGGTAGGGGTGAACCAGTGCATTGCAGACTGTTCTATCACTGAAGAGGTTAAAATCCCCATTTAAATCAATTGGATTTTTTATTTGCAACTACGGTGCAGTTGGTTCGCCCCAGAATTCTTCCAGTTTTTAGTACATTGGTCTCTGTACCTTCTGTTATTTTGCTTCCAAACAAATGCAAATCAAGAAGTTAGGAGAATTAGGAAGATTTACAACATTTTATACATCTGTTATTGTTTTTGTGAACTCCTTAAAGGGATAGTAATGTTTCACAAAAACTGCAGCTCAATTTAATCTTCATAGTATTTGGGCCATAGAGAGTGTGATTTCAGTACTGTCAGAGTTGTAGTTCATGAGTAATTGAATGATAAAGTATCCCCCTCCCTCCTCTTTTACTGATGTAACACTGCTCACCTCAGAGCAGCAAGACTATCCGGATGGATGGCAGAGAGGGACAATCTTCAGTGTGCATAAGGAAAAACCTGAAAAAACATGTCAGTGGGGGCAGGGTTTTCCTTATGCTCACAGTAAAAAGATTGTCTCTTGTTGCGACCTGTCCAGTCATGGGACCAGATTCCACATCTGAGGGGAGGCGGCTTACACTAGGTAAAAGGGGAGGGAGTGGGATATTTATCACTCAATTACTCCTGAACTACAACTCTGACAGTATTGAAATAACACTCTCCATGTCCCAAATTCTATGAAGATTCATTGAAGCTGCTTTTATTGTGAAACATTATTGTCCCTTTAATATAAAAGCAAAAGTAATGCTCCATGAAATATTCAGATATTTGATTTTTTTCAAGAGTAAACCTTTGATTCACCTCTTTGGTTGCTATGCTTTTCTAATCGATCGATATTACTTCCTTGCTTAAGCATAAGCACAGGCAGCTTCATCAGAATTGTTATCTCTATAAAGCCATTGAAATGTTAACCTCTATATACTACTTAGCAGTGTTATGTCTGTACTCACTGAAATATGCAGATAACAATATCCTTTTAATCTACAGCAGCGGCCTGAGATCTTAAAATAGGACATCAAATTATTTGAAATGAAAGCACATTTTTTCTGTATGATGTACTTGTGAATGGTGCAAGAAACATAGTTACTCTGTGTTTCCAGCAGTTTTGTCATTCTTCCAAATAAGCTGTTTCATTTTTTTTGTAGAAACAGACTCAAAAATATGTGGCGGTACTTTGCCAAAAATGACAGCTGCATGTTGAGTGAAATCCATTTTTCATCCATGCATCTATGCACTTCAAATGTGCTTCAAAGATGATCCCTTTTAACCCTCTGAGTGCCAGATTTTGCACTCAAAGGGTTAATGGCTAACTGAAAGCATTGAAATACAAGCTTCCAGGACACTAAGCAAAGCAATGCGTTGCGTACCCCTCTGGCACTCAAAGAGTTAATCAGCATAATCTATAACTATAAATTATTAAAATACAGTTTTGTAAATGAAAAAATGGCCAGTACAACGTATAGAGGATTTTTAAAGCTTTTTGAAAAAACAAACAAACAAAAAAAACCCAGTTATTTTTAGGCGACAGTGTCCCTTTAACCCTTTGAGTGCCAGAACAATGCATTCCATACCCCTCTGGCACTTAAAGGATTAACATATAATGTGGAACAGGGTTGCCACCCAGCTGCCCCCTGCGACCCGTCCGCCTGGCGTCTGCAATCTCCCTCCGGTGCTCTAGTAATGCAGAGGGCTGGGAGATGACATCATCTCCCAGCGCTCTGCATTACTAAAAGGACTGTGCGGGAGCTCCAGGGAGGTAGGAGATGGGGCATTGTGAAGATTGAGGGGCATTGTAGAGGGGGTCAGTGTGGACAAGGGGGGCCAATGTGGTGGTGGTGGTGGGGGGCCCCTGGCACTTCTTGCACCAGGGCTTGGAGGCTTCTAGTTACGCCTCTGAGACTCAGGGTTTTTACCCAAATCTCAGGGTGAGACAGTCCAGTACATCCTTTTTATATAGTCTTCTCCAGTTAACCCCTTCATTAGTCGCTAAAATGGTGCCACTTGGACCAGAAAGGCAGAGGGAGAAGCCCTGCTTGTCTTATTTGTGCTCATACAGTGATGTCCTTAATCTGCTGGATATTAATGGTTCCTTGAGGACTGACTGGAGCACCATTCGATTACACCAGTCAGGGACATATTGCTGATAATATATATTATGGGAACTTTAAGGGTTAAAATTTACAAAATCTCACCATCGACTCATTTTGTAGGTTCCCAGGTATATTTATTGCTGTGGGACAATGTGATGCATTTATATACACACCACACTGCCTGATCTCCTAAAACAGTGAGACGTTAGTGTAGGAAGGCGGGACACAGGGATGTTGGTCTCACAGATGGACACTGGGGAGGTGTGCATACATTAGGAATAATATAGCGGAAGCAACCCACAAACATCTACTTTGATTTAAATGGAGATTTAACCCCTTGAAAGCTAGAGTTCTCCCCAGTGCATTGCTTCACACATTTATTAATGTAAAATTATTTTATAGGCACTGAGGCTGATGTGCTAAAAAGAACTGGAGATCCGTCTGGCATCCAGTCGTTTAAAAGCCACATTTCAAACAGTGAGAATTTTAGGATTTTTTTTTATTTGTCTCCTATGGTGCAGTTGGTTTGCTCCAGATCTGCGCCAATTCTTCTTAGTACATCAGCTTCATAGACCCTTTAAAAAAGAGTTAATTCTTTTGCATCAAAGCAGCTTCCCCACATTGGGGTGCGGGTTACTAACACCTTGACTGGGTTGGTAAATGCAATCAGCTAATCAATTTGCATCTCAGTAATAAACCATTATTTTGTAAGCCTTCTGGAGTGAGAGCTCTGTTTTTCCTTTCTGAATGGAAAGAAAGTGGCTGTGCTTCATAACTAAGATGCTGGAGTCACAAAGGTCAAAAATTAGCATTTTAAATGTTTGATAAATATGCCCCATTGAGACATACATATACGGATCGTTAGGGGGGTCAGGCAGGCTGCATTTGGCCCACGGGCCGCACGTTGAACGTCCATGTTCTTATGGAACATGAAAACATTATCATGGCTTTAAAGGGATAGTAATACTTAAAATGTAAAAAAAAAATATGTTGTAGGGTTTATTCCCCTGAGTAAAACAAGAGTACTCCCACTGCTGAAAGGCGTTTCATTCAAAAGTTATTAATTTTCAAAGTTGAATTTTTTAGGTGCAATATCACAGTGGCCTGAAATTGTACAGTGGCGCTGTTGCTACACCATCCTATGGAGATTTATGGTCCCGGGAACAGAGCTGTCCATAGGATGGTGTAGCAACAGCGCCACTGTACAATTTCAGGCCACTGTGATATTTCACCTAAAAAATTTAAACTTTGAAAATGAATAACTTTGGAATAAAACACCATTCAGCAGTGGGAGTACTCTTGTTTTACTCAGGGGGATAAACCCTACAACATATTTTTTTTACGTTTTAAGTATTACTATCCCTTTAATATGTTCCTGTTCAGATAGAGATTACAGCAGAGTTGACATGCAGAAAACACTGACTAGATAATCCTCATTGGTATATGAAGAACACATGCTTAAGGGAGTGCTGATATTAACCCTTTCAGTTGCAGAGGGGTAAACAACGCATTTGTTTGCAATGCATTGTGTACCCCTCTGGCACGGAAAGGGTTAAACCAATTTAAGGGATAGTATTATGAATATTGGAAAAATATTCATTGGAGGGTTTATTCTGCTGCGTGAAACAAGTGTACTCCCTTTACCGAGAGATGTTTTACTTGAAGGTTATCGGAACTAAAACTTTCATTTTGGAGCACAGTGCCTCCATGGCCTAAATGTTACAGTGGAGCTGTTGGCAGAGCAGTCAATGGACGGTTATTTTGGTTTTGGCAATAGTCACACAGATTGCCTTTGCAACATCACCACCATAAGGTCTCAGGCCATGTAAGCACTGCAACCAAAAAAAATACAAGTTTTTAATGAAAAACTGTCAACACTTGGGGAGCTCTTACTATATTTACCGTGATAAACACTGCAATATATATATTTTTAATTGTTATCAAATATCTCTTTAAAGGGACAGTAACGTACAATAAAAAATATTTATAGATTTGTAGAGGGTAAAAAAAGAAACTCTCAACCCGCTATGGTTTGAGAGATATTGGCATTCAAAGTTCCCTCCTCCCTCCCCTTCTCTTGACGTCAGCTGTAAAGCTGACAGAAGGGGATCCGTGTTGGCCGACAGGAGGAGGCTCTTCAGCAGAGCTGAAATCCCATTATTAGAAAAGAAGAACTACTTCATGGGAATGGTCTACAAAGTGTGCTTGCAAACCCGGCACACTTTGTAGACCTTTCCAGTGAAGTAATTATTTTCTAAAAATAGGATTTCCTCTCTGCTGCAGAGCCGCCAGCTGGTCCCCGGACTGGGATCTCCTGCTGTCAGCTAGACGCTGATGTCAGGAGAAGGGGAGGGAGGAGGGGAACTTTGATTGCCAATATCTCTCAAACCACTGCGGTTTGAGAGTTTCTTTTTTACCCTATACAAATACATAAATATTTTTTATGGGACATTACTGTCCCTTTAAGAGCTGCTTATTTGAAGGGAACAGTTCCCTTTTAACACTTTGAGTGCCAGAGGGGTATGCAACGCATTGCTTTGCAATGCTTTGCATACCTCTCTGGCACTCAAAGGGTTAACCCTCAGAGTGCCAGTAGGCTGCCCAACACATTGCATCACAATACATTGGACCCCCACTGGCTCGCTGAGGGTTAAAAGAGCGTAAATGTAACAGCTTTTTCTTAAAATGGAAAGCATTCCCTACTTGTTTAGAGATGATTGATTTACACTAGTGAATTACAAAGAGGTTAACAGCTCCCATTTGGTAAAGCATCTAAAAGAGTTGGACAGGCTGTGCATCTTTCGCTTCAGAAGCTCCTTCTCCATATATGGTCAAGGCATCAGCTTCTGTCTTGAGGACCGCACTCTTCTGTTTAGTTGACTGCACCAAGTGAAAGCCTGTAAAACGCTTTCATTGTAAATAGCAAAGTGTTTATCTTTCCTATACAACAGAGAAGGAAGTAAGGTTTAAATGCTACAGTCTGATTCACAGTGGATCGTGTATTACCATGAAAGTATTGTATTGTACTTGTAAAAATAACTTGCGTATAAACGTCATTGGGCCTTATGTATAAACACAAAGGGGAGTCATTCTATGGCAAACTAACTGCACCATCCTATATAATAATCCTAGATAATAATTTGCTAAATAGTTTGTAACAACGCAGTCATGAGCAGTAGAGACTGGTCATGACGAGGCTGATACAGAGTGGGGCTCTCCGAAGTCAGACCTCGCTCTGTATCAGCAGCGGAGCGGGCGGTCTCTACTGGGCATGACTGCACCTCGACTGGCCGGCACTGTATCAGCAGCAGAGCAGGCAGTCTCTACTGGGCATGACTGCACCTCGACCGGCCGGCACTGTATCAGCAGCAGAGCGGGCAGTCTCTACTGGGCATGACTGCACCGCGACCGGCTGGCACTGTATCAGCAGCGGAGCGGGCAGTCTCTACTGGGCATGACTGCACCACGACCGGCTGGCACTGTATCAGCTGCGGTGTGGGCAGTCTCTGCTGGGCATGACTGCACCGCGACCGGCTGGCACTGTATCAGCAGCAGAGCAGGCAGTCTCTACTGGGCATGACTGCACCTCAACCGGCCGGCACTGTATCAGCAGCAGAGCAGGCAGTCTCTACTGGGCATGACTGCACCGCGACCGGCTGGCACTGTATCAGCCGCGGCCCGGGCAGTCTCTACTGGGCATGACTGCACCGCGACCGGCTGGCACTGTGGCCCGTGTACACGGGCTCTTCACCTAGTAGTGGAAAAACTAACATTCCATTTGATTTGACTGAGACGTTTAACCCGTTTGCAATGCTTTAGAGACCTCTCTAGCATTCAAGGGGTTAAAAGTCCATTTTAATTATAAGGTATTTTTATTTATGGTGTGGTTGGTTTGCCCCACAATTGCACCACTTTATCTTATTGAAATTAGGCCTTAAGGTTATAGTAATATATAATTTTTTAAAAATCTTGATTTTGTAGCTATTAAAAACTTAAACTAAATGCCCACAGTCCCATCTCTCAAACATTTATGGTTCAGGAGATATTCACTGTCAGAGTTCCCCCTCCCTCCCCTTTCCCTGACAACAGCCCTCTAGCTGACTGCAGGGGAGTCCGGTCCTGGGATCAGCCGGTGGCTCTGCAGCAGAGCCGAGATTGAGATATTGAGAAAGAAATCCTTCTCTGGAACGGTCTTCTAAGTGTGCTTGCAAACCAAACACACTTTGTAGACTGTTCCAGTGAAGGATTTCTTTTTCAAGAACGCGATCTTGGTCCTGCTGAAGAGCCTCCACCGGTCCTAGGACCAGTTTCCCCTGCAGTCAGCTAGAGAGCTGTTGTCAGGGAAAGGGGAGGGAGGGGGAACTCTGACAGTGAATATCTCCCAAATCATAAATGTTTGAGAGATGGGACTGTAGGCATTTAGTTTAAGTTTTTAATATATAGAAAATCAAGATTTTAAAAAATGATGTATTACTATCCCTTTAAGAATCGTATGCGAGAAGTGCAGTTATGGGATATACCAGATGAACTATAGAGCAAAATAAAAATTGGCAAAATACCCATTTTTTTTAAATAGATTAATGGAGAGGTCACCTCACCAATGGGTTGCATTCAAGGAGTTAAAACCCCATTTAAATCAATGGGAATTTTAATTTCCTCCCCTGTGATCAAAGCTGCCATTGGGTGGGGGGGTGCTGTTGTCCTGGGTACAATGGCCCTGGACTGGGGCGCGAGGTTGATAATGCTTTGCCTGCATTGCGTTACTCTGGTGGTACTCACATGATCAGAATTTGGCCTGCTAAATATGTGCTTTCTGGGTTCTGGGAAGATCACTGGGCAGTTTGCAGCTCACTGTAGCTACAGAGATTTCAGGAGAGATCACCATCTGCGTACTCCTCTGTGGCACCAATAGACTTGACTGTTGAGCAGGATAACGCTATATATATATGTATATATATATATATATGTCTGTGGGAAAAAATGGAAGTGGCAAAGACGGGACTTCTACCATACGTAAAGGTGTGGATTCGCAAGGGGCACATAGTGTAGTATAGGCTACAGTGAATCTGTGGGCTTCCAGACTTTCACTTGGTCACACACTCATTTCTATTACACACCGCACCCATATAAACCTTACTGTCCATCACATACAAACATCATATCACATGCATGTTATCATATAGACAGAGTGAGAGATAGATAGATAGATAGATAGATAGATAGATAGATAGATAGATAGATAGATAGATAGATAGATAGATGTGAATGTAGAAGCATTCTGGCTTCCATGAGTATGGAGGAAGTTGGGGATGCAGTCCCTCCCTAGTGAAAAAACCCTAGGGGTTGGATGACTTTCCCTCTCTGAGTGGAATTGGGGAAGCAAAGCTTTGGTCTCTAGCATGGAAGGGTTTAAAAACCCTGCATAAATCAGTGGGTTTTGGAGAATTTTTATTGTTCCTTATAGTGCAGCTTGGTTTGCTCCAGTATTGTTCCTGTTTATCCTCCTGAATTTGGCACTTGATATATTTCCCAGAAATTAAAACAGAGCACATAAGAAAGACATTGGAATCGTGACAATTGATAAAATATTTAGCATATTCTGCTTAGAAAAATTAAAATTCTATATCCAATGTCAGTAAATACTCCAAATCTGCATTTCAAGCATAGGGATGTGCATCATAATCCTTCAGCTAATAAACATTTGTACTGTAAAAATTGAAGAACACTTTCTGATCCTTTCAGATAATCCCAGAAGGGTTTTTGGTTTTATCTTTTGCTGTCAACCCTCTGATTAATCTGATTTTTGTATTAACCCATGGCTCATACTGATATCTGAAATGCATTGCTTTGCAATCCATTGGGGACAGCTTTAGCATCGAAAAATGTAACCCCTTAAGGACCAGTGGTCTTGGCGTATGTTGTCCTTTAAGGACCACATAGGGAAGTTTGACTGATTACCTGTGCCAGCAAGCTGAACGGGGGACTGATAGTGACCGCTCCGGTCTTGGAGCTGTCAGTTTCTGTCTCCGCTACTACTAACATCGCTTCCATGTCAAAATTATGTGATGTGCCAGGACCATCACCAGTCCTGTAGGCAAGGACAGTGGGGATGGTCCTGACTTGTCACTGGACCTTAAGGAGTTAAACAGTTCCTCCACTTGTATTATTTAAGGAGAACTAACATTTCCTAATAAACCCCACTGCCTTCCTACCTCCACACTGTGGCCCCCATGAATTTTGCCTGTGTTCCTTTGTTCAAGAGATCACATCTTCGGACAGTTCAGAATGTCAGGTTCATGGAATCGACAATGAAAATCTCTAGAAGGACCATGGGACACAGGCTTCCCTCACGTTACATGGTTAACTTATACCTTAAAAGACCAAAAGGGTGTGCACTAATACTTCAATTTGAAAAATTGCTAACAACTGTCATGTCCTCATTCATGGATATGGCATCCAGGACTCAATGAACATGGTTTCTTTTGAGCAGAGGCATAAGGACAAAAGTCATAGAGGCCATTAGGGGTTTCTGACTATAGATAAGGAGGGTGTTATTATGGGTGTGTTGCTTCTTCTTTAATAATAATCAACTGATACTCTATAAAATCTGTATTTACATGTAATGTATGGAAAGTGGTTTATCTGCTTTTCAGTTTACCTGGAAAGAGAAAGTAATGTTCTCTGTTTTATGTCATGTGACCGAGTTCAGGCAAATATGAATGCTGTCACAATCCAGGGATCTTCTATATAAACATTAGACATTCAGGCAACAGAGCAGAAGCCAAACAGAATTGTGTTCAAGAACTATAATGTCAACAACTGCTATTTTAAGACGTGCAAAATGGAGGAAACCATTTTTACGTCTTGGTTATAGTTCTTAAATTAGCAATCTTGAAAAATGCAGCCTATAAATCACTATTACGTTATAACTAGTTCAAACTTCGTGTTTGACAAGGAGACCCATTAGCATCAATACGTAGAAGCAACTTAGTAAGTATGTGAATGGCTTAACTAATGACTCCATCTTAAACCTGCTTCCCACATATCAATATCAATTATGTAAATGGAAAGGTTAGGTGAAAGATGTGATTGCTTGCAGTCCCTTGAGAACTTGAGGTATGTTATTTTTAGGCATATACTTCTGCACATGACTTTAAATTGCTGCTGAAAAGATCAAGCAGTTAATATGGCATATTCATAATTATTACTGTAAAGCACATTTAAAGAACATGAAAATTATGCTTTCTGAAAGCATTGTACTTTTTCTTGATACTGCTCTGTTGTCTTCGTAAAATACATCACCATCTGCACCAACATAAGATTGTGGAGACTTTAAGGGATAGTAATACTTAATTATTACTAATCCCTATATTAAAGTAATATTAAAAATAAATGTATTGCCCCCAGTATCATCTCTCAGAACTTTATGGTTTGAGAGATGATCGTTCCTAAAGTTGCCCTCTCCCTCCCCCTTCCCCGTAGTCAGCGTTCTAGCTGACTGCAGGGAAGCCAGTCGTACGACTTTCAGGCGGCTCTTCAGCACAGCCAATATCACGTTAATAAAAAATAAATCTTTCACTGAAATGGTCTTCTACGTGTGCTTGGTTTGCAAGCACACGTAGAAGACCGTTTTAGTGAAATATTTTTTTTTTTTATTAACGTGATCACAGCTCTGCTGCAGAGCCGCCTGATGATCTAAGACCGGATTTCCCTTTAGTCAGCTACAACGCTGACTTGGGGGAAGGGGGAGGGAGAGGGCAACTTTAGGAGTGATTATTTCTCAAACCATAAAGGTTTGAGAGATGACACTGGGGGCAATACATTTATTTTTAATAGGACTTTAATATAGGGATTAGTAATAATTAAAGGGATAGTAATACTTAAAATGTAAAAAAATATATGTTGTAGTGTTTATCCCCCTGAGTAAAACAAGAGTACTCCCACTGCTGAAAGGTGTTTCATTCAAAAGTTATTAATTTTCAAAGTTGAATTTTTTAGGTGCAATATCACAGTGGCCTGAAATTGTACAGTGGCACTGTTGCTACACCATCCTATGGAGATTTATGGTCCCGGGACCAGAGCTGTCCATAGGATGGTGTAGCAACAGCGCCACTGTATAATTTCAGGCCACTGTGATATTGCACCTAAAAAATTAAACTTTGAAAATTAATAACTTTTGAATGAAACACCTTTCAGCAGTGGGAGTACTTTTGTTTTACTCAGGGGGATACACTCTACAACATATAGTTTTTTACATTTTAAGTATTACTATCCCTTTAAGTATTACTATCCCTTTAAGTTTGGAGAGGGTATTAAGTATCTTGGGGGACATAAGATAGCTGGTCTCGTTAATATCACCTGGTGTTGATGTTTTTTTGGTGGGGAGACTACCCCTTCCCAAGCCTTCATTATACCTCTCCTATGTGCATCAACATAACTAGTCAATGACTTGCTCATTGATATTATAACTTTGAATTGCATATGTCCGTAAATTTTCAATATGTCAATATCAATGTTAGATGCTTCCCAATGCATTGGAGATGCCCAGGGCCGGATTTACATCTCAGGAGCCTGTAGGCACATAAATCCGAAGCGCCCCCCAATTGGCCATCTCCACAATGCTCCAAATCTCTACATTGCCCCCAACAGCTCCAAGCTCCACATTGACCCCATCAGCTCCACATTGCCCTCACATTGCCATCAGCTCCACATTGCCCCCCATATCCGTTTCCTACCTCCCTGGTGGTCCAGCGGCAGGAGATGTCTGTGCCGCCTTCTACACAGACCTGCAGCTTCTGTTACACCCTGCGCGGTCTTCTCTTTAGGAATGCAGAGCATTGGGAGATTATGTCATCTCCCAGTGCTCTGCATTAGAGCCGATGAGGGGGAGCAACAGCAGCTACAGCCTTCGGCATAGACCTTAGCAAACGAGGGGCGGGCTGGGCGGCAGATTCCTGTGTGCAGCGTGGAAGCATTGTAAATATATATATTTAATGACAGGCGCCTACTCTGCTTTATGGCAAATCCGGCCCTGGAGATGCCACTAGTCAGTCTGCCATCCCCAGACGAGCTCTCTGTGTAGTTTACATGATGAAAAAGTTCAGCGCTACATACCCTGCAATATAAAATGCTACATACTCTGGAAAATGAAATGAAATATTCAAAATATGCAGGGCACATTTTTAAAGAGATTTTATAGCTATAGGAATAAACTGCTGTCAGTTTGATTAAAGGTGTTCTTCCTTCAAGAGTTTATATTATATAATTATATATTTTTATACATTGTAACTGCAGGCACCTGTATCTATTGTAGATATAATGCATAAAACACTGCCTTTAGTAAGTACTTACCAAAACTGATTTACTAAGCGGAAATGGAGTCATTCTGGAATTGTGTATATGAAACAACTAAAGCTTTCCCAAACCTCCCATAGGTTAAAATTGAACATTTAACCCCTTGAAAGCTGGAGAGGTCTTTTGTTCTTCTTGGTGTATAAGCCTCAAAAAGTTCTAAAGGAGCAGTAAACTTTTTAATGAAAAAATATATATCGTAGGGATTTTCCTATTGAGTAAAATAAGGGTACTCCCACTGCCAAGAGATTCATATTTCCAGAGTTATTACAGTTTAAATCCATGTTTCTTTACATTAGCAGTGCCCTCTAGTGGTCAAATTCTAATTAGATTTCCTGTTAGATTCTAATGGAGAGGAAAGTCAGAAAAGTCAGAGACATACAGTTCTCCACAGAATGTGATAGAAACTGCCTGTCACTTCCTGTCAGTTAGAACTATCAGGAAGTAAACACAGTAAAGTCACTTCTTGATTATTTGAACTGATATAAATTCTGAATAAAACATCTGACAGCAGTGGGAGTGACCTTGTTTTATTCAGCAGGAAAAGCTCTATAAAATATGTATTTTCATAAAAAAAAGTTTACTGCTTCTTTAACATTCTGAGATAAACTATACAGGTAGTCACATCCTTGTCCCTTTAGAAACAGGAACACCTTTTTAGGATTAAATTAATACATTTTAGCACATAATATGTATGTAAATAATGGCAAAGTACTAGTTTATATAGTCGTGTGCTAGTAAAAATATTCATAGAAGAACTGAACTAGGACATTGGAGAAAGAGGAGATGTGGGGTTGGGGTAGAGTAGGATCTATATGTCATTGATGTCTATTGTTTGGACATGAGGTGTAATTTTCAGTTGCATTTTGGGTGTAGGATCAGGAGTTCTAGATTGCTTTAAAATGATGCAAAGCCATTCCATTCTGTAAATGTAATTTAAAGGGATAGTAATACTTCGTTTTATCTTTATTTTATTTTGTAGGCATTAAAAAAACATGAAAAACGATATGTCTTATCTCTCAAATCTTTATGGTTTAAGAGATATTCACAAGCAAAGTTTCCCCCTCCCTCCCCTTTTACCTAGTGTAAGCCATCTCTTCTCAGATGTGGAATCTAGTCCATAGACCAGACAGATAACAGAAGGGGACAATCTTCTTCCTATGAGAACAATGAAAGCCCTGCCCCCCTTGACAAGTTTTTCAGGTTTTTCCCTTATCTTAATTGAAGATTGTCCCTCTCTGCAGTCTACCTGGGCACCTCCCTTCTGATCTGGCTGAGCAGTGTTACATCAGTAAAAGGGGCAGGAGGGGGATACTTTGTTGTCATTTAATTACTCTTGAACGACATCTCTGACAGAATTGAAATAACACTCTCCAAAGTCCAAATACTATGATGATTAATTAGAGCTGCTTTTATTATGAAACATTACTATCCCTTTAACATGGTGCAGGGACATTGCAATTTCAAAGACCACATCTCCTCTCTGCGGCTTCCCTCAAAACCTGGCTCTGGCAGTTGCCTAACGGGAAACCAGTCCCTGAGGTTATACGAGGAGATATTTGGGAATAATCTTGGGGACAGCTAAAAGGAGTCTAAAGAGAAAATGGCAGAATATAAGTGGATTCAGAGATAAAGTGCTTTGTTACATTTTAGTATCAGGATTTTATTTGATTCTGGAGGGGGAGCCAAATTCATTATTTGCCTGGTGAATCAGCAGATGTGGTTTAGCAAGTGATGTCAATGACTCTGCCAGCAACATTTGAATAGATTTGGGACTGCTGGGTTAGAAGAATGCTAGCCAGGAGAAGATTCCATTAGTCCATTACATTTATCTTTTAACTTCAACATAAAGAAAACTTTAAAAAGTGCTTTTATGGTATTACAATATAGTTGGCCAGATTGAAATAAATGTTCATGGAGTCTTATTTTTGCCAGGGTCCTTAAAATAAGAGCTAAAATAAGGCAAAATATACAGCAAAATAAAGTTTTTATGTCCTTTGACGAACTTTGAGCATCATTCCATCAAGGGTCAAAGGCTTTCACTAGCATTGATCTGTACATTTACAATTTAGCTACGGTGAGAATTTTTAAAGTGGAACTTTCACCATAGGTAAAGTCTCCCTGCAATACTTAGGCAGGTGGCGAGTAGTTTAATAATAGTTATATTACCTCTCAGAACGACATGATTCTACAGAAATCCTTTATCTTCAGAGACCGGAAGCCAGGCATCAGCGCAGACATCTTGTCTGCATGGCTGTGCTGTCAGTTCTGGTCTCCATTAGAGGAGTTACCACCTCAACACAATGTAATCTCTAAGTCTTTGTCTTCCTAGCGTTATTACCAATCCATAGTTAGTTTTCTCCAAAAAAAGTGTTGTAAGAGCACTATCTTTATACTAAATTTCTACCTGATGACGTCTTGCCCCATAAATCCGTTCTGCACATGACCGCTATGGAGCCACTTGGCTCCATTGTACCTCCCTCCGTCTTGCCCATCACTCATACGTAACTGTCCTCAGCAACTAGTGACCTGCCGCGCTCCTGGCATCAAGCGTGGTCAGGTCATTTCAGCCTAGTGGAAACAGACTGGTGGTTTATATATAGCGAGTGCTTCACATGCACCCGCTCCCACTAGGCTGAAGTGACCTGACCACGCTTGATGCCAGGAGCGCAGCAGGTCATGTGTTGCTGAGGACAGTGACGTACGAGTGATGGGCAAGACGGAGGGAGGTACAATGGAGCTGAATGGCTCCACAGCAGTCATGTGCAGAATGGATTCAAGGGGCAAGACGTCATCAGGTAGAAATTTAGTATAAAGATAGTGCTCTTACAACACTTTTTTGGGGAAAACTAACTATGGATTGCTAATAACGCTGGGAAGACAATGACTTAGAGATTACATTGTGTTGGGGTGGTAGTTCCCATTTAAGAAGTATTGCAGTGTGCCACAAGGTAACCGGAAGGGACTGACGGTGCAGGAGCACAGACTGCACTAACCTGGCCATCAGTCTCAGAAGATTAAGGATTTCTGTAGAATCATGTCATTCTAAGAGGTAATATAACTATTATTAAACTAGTCTCCACCTGCCTAATTATTGCGGGGCGACTTTACCTAAGGTGAAAGTTCAGCTTTAAAGCAAATTTAAAAAGTCTTTGATAATCTTTTTGGTTTTTATAAAATAATAAAACTATAATTCTCTTGCTGAACACACTCTCTCTCCGTCTTGTTCACTGTTTGGAGATGGCTATAAGTGAAAGCGTCTCCATATTAGAAATATTTTTGTTTTGTAAATTTAAAGTGCACAGAGCAGATATCTGGTTTTTGTGTAATTCGCAGCTTCCACCTTCTATTTTGCTGTGGCTTTTTGACCTTCCCTTTTGCCACAGGCACAGATCAGTTTCAATCAGACTGCACTGAGCACTGGCCCTATTCAGTGTGAACGAAAGTGTTCTGTGGCTGTTGCAAAAGGGGAAATGGTAGGGGTGACGAGGAGCAGTGAAAATACCATGTGAGGGACAAAGAGATAAAGGTCTGAAAGAGTTGAAAGGGGAAGAGCCAACACAGCAAAAGGGAGGGGTAAAATGGTGAAAGGAAAAGTGCACTTGGAAGATAGGAGAAAGGAAAGTGGTAAAAGGGAGAGGATAGGCAAAAGCAGAAAAAGGGAAGGAGACTGGGAGGGGCAAAGAGGCAAAGGTTGAAAATAGGGAAAGTGGGAAGAGTGAAAGTGGAGAAAGGGAATGGTAAAGTGGCAAAAGGAAAGGTGGGCAAGGCAAACCAGAGAAAGGAAAGTAGTGAAAGGGAAGTGGATTAGAGGCAAACTGGATGCCTATACTTGCACACTCCTGCAGGAGTTGTAAGGGCTGGGGTGAGATATGTGGCTGCTGTTATACTGAGTGGGGAAAGATTGTGAGCTTTCTGTTGAAAGAGATCTTTGCCTTAAGAGATCATTTCAGAGACATTAACAGGAGTGACTTTGCCCCCTTGGCCACTCCTGTCAAAATCACACCCGTAGGCTTCTACCAGGACAGACTGACAGTACCTAGGGCCCCCTTGAAAAGGAGGTTGTGGGTTCCCTTTTTTCTGCACCCAGTTCTGCCCCTCTCTCGTTTATGTCCAGCACCCGAGTTATCACTGCTGCCCACCTTCCAAGCCCACCCCTTTTGCTAATTTTATCACTTGCATTAATGTGAAGTAAAGCAAGTTTTACAGAGCTTACAATTGAAATGGAGCTACACAAGAGAAACCACAAAGCTTGCAATTTATACTATTTATAGTACATTATAAATGTATGCCAGTATTCATGAATGAAAGTTTGGAAGACTTAAGCATTACATGCATACCTCCCAACATTTCAAACTGCCAAAGAGGGACACTTATGTTTTAGGGGGTGTGGCTAGGGGTGTGGCTGGTGGGCTGGGCATTAAAGAGAATTTTTAGGCTATTTCATGACCTATTGACACCTTCTTGTGTAACCTAATAAATTACTTATAACAAGACCAAAGTATTTTATTTATACACCCTAATTTATAAACACATATACTGATGTTTACACAAATAATAATGTGAGTTTTATTGCTGTAGAACAGTATGATACACTTATTTACACACCACACAAACTGATCTCCTAAAAAGAGGGACATCAGGGTGGAAAAGAGGGACAGAGGGATTGGGGTCTAAAAGAGGGACACTTGGGAGGTATGTTACATGTAGTGTAGAGCCATAGTTGAAGCTGTAGACTCACCCGAGCCCCGGAAAAACAGAGTGCACTGTCTGGGATCTCCTGGTGTTACAATAAAACATACCAGTCCGTACTTCCTGGGGTGCCCCAAGTCCAGTGGGCACCTCAGCTATGCCACTACCCCAGTTGACTCCAGGGAACAGCCAACCCCCTTCTCCCAGGAAGCAGGCCCTTGGTCCAAGACTGACTGGCCAACTGATCAGTCCATCCCTGTCATCTAGCTATAGGAGAGGCAGTATGGAAGAGATTAGGGTATCTCCACCTTCCTGCCCACCACAGGATGTGTCCTTTCATAGATAAATAGATATAAATATTGTTTAAAAATATTGTTTTATAGTTAAATGTAAATTTTAAAATTGTTATTTAATTTTTTTTTTTTTAAACTTGGATAACAAATATGTTAGAAAGCTTGCTACCTTTTTTTTTTTTCTTTTCAAATTTTTTCAAGTTTATATTGAAGAGAGTAAATTACATCAAGGTAGAGATTTGAATAGCAGTAGATTACAAAGTGATATCATCAAATGTACAAATTTTATACAATGGAAAAACTAAATATGAACATACGAAATTAACATCATCCGTAGAGTAAAAGAGATGGTAGGTTGAGCGTAGATAGGCTCAATAAGATTGTCAACCATAGTTGAGGTAGCATCTTATATGTGGATAGGGTGAAAGATGAGAGAATAGTAAAGGGAAAGCAGACAGAACAAGAAAGCTTGCTACCTTTGATGGTGTTTTTTCAACACAGCATTCCTTGAGACATTTTTAAGTGTATTGATATATTAGGGAATGTGTCCCTACATTTATGAGTGGTCAAGGGCCGGCTGAGCATAGTAGGAATTGTAGTCCCCCAATAACTAGAAGCAGAATATTTTCTTTTTGTGGCCCATGCAGTTATAATAAGGAACACAAGACCTGGAGCCAAAATTTACTGCTTATATGGTAGTATCTGGTATGTGTAAACATGTAATTGTTTTTTTATTTATCAACAATATTTAAATAAAATTCAGTTTGATTTTCTTATAGTTTCAAAGTGTAAAAATGTCCAATAATAAACCTCATCAAGGAGCGTTTATGAGCCCATAGCAGCTGCTGCTCTGTTACCAGATGTGTGATCTTGCTAAATAACATTGCTGTACAGTCAAAGAAGAGAGCAACTGCTGTCCGTCCCTACACACTGACTTTTTTATTCTTGACCTCTTCTAGATCATTAGGATTTCCACTTGACAGGTCACCATCTGCTTTCCCACTGTGTTTTGCAAAGGGTTGATTATCAGATATGCATTTTTGGCATTGCTATGCAGCACAGTACTGCAAAGATTATATCAGTAAGTGACAGGATCCACCTATTTTCTCAGTCCGACCTTACATCCAAGGTGCTATTTTCATAAAAATCAATGCATTATTCGTTTGTGTTTTGATATGGTGAAAAACACAACAGCACACTGTGTTGAAGTGATTGATGTTCCTTATTCAATTAAAAGGTTTTGAAGTGCCTGAGATCCTTTTGCTATTCTCTAGGGGGACCAATAGAGACTAATGGAATTTCTGATAAGCTATGCCAGGATGAGCACATTTGATTAAAATCAAAGCGCATGATTCAGCAATTTACCTTGCAGTCTGCTACCACTGTTCATATAAGATTCCCGCTCTGACAATATATTTTACCTATTATTAATTCAATGTTAAGGAAAAAGAAATAGTATGCTGTTGTTGACAAACAGAGCATAATGTTCCTTGTTGTAATAACAGAGCCTAGTCCATTAATATTTGCTTTCTGTTCTGGATCTTAAAGAAAAAGTCATTAAAAGCAGCAAAGAAGGTCACAAATAGGTCATCCATAAGCACAAAATGTAAAGTGAATTGAAATGAGCATAACATTGGAAAGAAAAGAAAGCAATGGGCTTTAAATCAAGTGTTCCCAATCATTAACTGAATTACAATATAACTGTATTGATGAAGCCAAAGATGTGGAGTAAACCAGGTAGACCATTGTTTCTCAGATTCAGTCTCCGGTACACATTAGCAGGTCCGTTTATATGGATATCTCTAAGCTCTTGCAAATCAGTCACCATGACTGACCCACTAAATGTCCACCTCTGATCAAGCAGGGATATGTTGAAAACCAGCACTTTTGGTGTGTCCTAAGGACTAAAAATATGAAACACTAGACCACAGAGAACAAATCACATTTCCATGAATTGAATTTAGGGTGACCACATGTCCCTGATTTCCAGGGACAGTCCCGGAATTTATGTGTGTGTCACATGTCCCTGGCAGCCCCCATCAGGGACAATAAAAAGTCCCTGAATAAATAATCTAAACACTAGAAACAGAATTGCCTACTGTGATACGAATTGATGCGTCTGCTGGACTACAAGAAAATGGCTTCTAGACAGAGCCCTAAGCACTAGAGACAGAACTGAGCCTTGATCCTGACTTGAAACAGGAGCTGCAGTGCAATTTTATAGTAGTGTATTACTAGTCTAAGGCTTTTGGCCTGATGTATATTATCTTGTAGTCCACCATAGACATCGCTTCCTGTCACAGCAGTCAATGGACATTTCTCCCTCTAGTGTTTAGAATTCTGTGGTGCGCCAGATAAAGAGCAATTTGAGCACAGATGTCCTACATAGCTGCCCTAGAGCTGGAGAGAAGTACTCCCGTCACCACAGTGTCCCTGAATGGCAAAATGGAAATGTCACCCTAATTGAAATGGGGATTTTAACTCTTTGAATGGTAAATAATTATCCAATGTATTGTAAAGTTTGTAAGGTATACAGAAAGGTGCAACAGAATATACTGGGGATACAACAAGTGCTTATTTCTTACATCAGAAGTAGTCAGTCTTTGGACCTCGAGCTCTTGAGGTCTTTGGTAGTTGTAGTCTGCAACAGCTGGAGGACCAAATATTCATTCTTGTCTTATGGTAAAGGGCATTGAAATGACCCAAAACTGATAAACTAGGCTATTCTTCTACCCAAGCTACTAATTATTTGCTTCTTATAGTAGTAACCAATAGTTCGCAATCCTTAAAGCAGAACTATCACCCTATATAAAGTCCTCCCACAAGAAATAGGCATATGGCGATTAGCTTCTTAACAGTGCTATTATATCACATAAGTACCTTGATCTGAAGCAATCCTTCTTTTTCTGAGACTGACCCTTCCAGTACCTTAACCCCTTAAGGACCAGCGGTCCCGGGGTGTGTGGTCCTTTAAGGACCAGATAGGGAATTTCGGCATGCCTACCCTCGTGACTGATCATGTGTGCTGGCACGCCGAACGAGGGACTGAAAGAGATCGATCTGGTCTTGGAACGATCAATTTCAGTCCCGGGTATTACTCACCATGCTCCTGTAGGAGCGCAGTGAGTGAAAGTACGTGCCGTACCAGGTCCATCACTGGTCCTTAAGTGCCGGACCAGTGTGACGGTCCGGGTACGTCAATGGTCCTTAAGGGGTTAAGGCACAGTGCAATGCCTCCTAGAGGAGACCGGGACGCACAGCGCAGGCGCACAGACGTCTCTAAGCTAAGATGTGTGTGCCAGCCTGGCCGCCAGTCTCATATAATATCACTGTTAAGAAGCTAATCGCCATATGCGTAATAATTGTGGGGGCAGATTATATAGGTTGATAGTTCCACTTTAAATATTTACATTTACAGCAATCACAGAATGCCCTGCCCTTCTCCTTGGATGAAAGCAAACAATGGTGCTAGAGAGCTGCATGTTTCTCACCTACACACTCACAAGTACCCTTGTACTATCCTCTTACCGCCTACCTGCTCTCTCCTCCTTCATTAAGCTCTCTGTAGTAGGATCCAAGTACATTTATTACATAGATCATGGCTGGTGGAATTGCACGTACTGTATGAAATGAATGTATGGATATCCCTAATTAAGCATATGTACAGATTATCCAGCTGTTATCAAGTAGGGATATTCTGAAAACCTGCAAGATAGATGAGTCCTGACTGAGGACTAACAATAAGAAATACTGAAAAAGACCATAGCGAGCAAATAATAATTCTCAAACTTCCATTAATTGAAATGGGACTTTTAACCCTTTGAATGCTAGAGAGCCCTTCAATGAACTGCAGAGTTTGTAAGGTATACAGAAAAGTGTAACATGGTATTCTGGGGATGTAACAAGTTCTCATTTCTTATGTCAGGAATAGTAGTAGCACATGGTAGTTGTAGTCTGCAACAGTGGGAGGCCCAAAGATTAACTACTCCTGTCTCAGAGGTTTAATGATTTGTGCAGCTGAGCTTAAGACATATTGCATAAATGAAAATGGGAAGCTGAGAGGCCAATTAGTAGGACACTGCAATAGTCAAAGCAGGACAGAATGAGGGCATGCACAAGTGTTGTAATCATTTTTTTGTGACAAGAAGGGGCATATTTTAGAAATGTTGTGGAGGAAGAAGCGACGGGTTCTAGACATAGAGTTAATGTGAGGGCAAAAGGAAAGGGAGGAATCAAAGGCATCTTGCTGAGCTGACCAGATAAATATCAATTCCATCAACTGTAATGATGAAGCTGGGTATTAGGCAAGCTCTTGGACATGTTTATCTTCAGATGACAGTGGGTCATCCAGGAGGATACATTTTTACAAGCATTACAGGACAGTTTGCCTTTCACCTTAAATGAAAGCAAGCTGCTTTCATGTTTTGTTCTTTGGCACAGTGGAGTCCCACTTGCAGGAGAAGTGACTGGTAATTATTTAGTGGGCTAAAATCCCAGGTCTCATACTTTAACCCAGCAACTGGAAACTGAGACTTGCACAGTAACTCCTACAAGGTTCCCCTGTGCAACTGTGACATTGTCTCCATGGCCATTTAGGTTGACTTGTAAAAAAAAAAAAATTACCGCCAGAACTTTTGCATGTGCCACCCCAGAGCACCATCAAACTGTGACACTTAGCTCACCGAACCCTAAACAATAGATTTCAAAATACTCCAGGCAACTGCTAGCAACAGTAAAATGGCCATGGTAATTTCTAGTTGCTGTTGGGCCTGCCAAGTCCCGGGTCCACCAGGTGGTTCTATGGCGTTCCAGTGGGCCACATGTGGTGCAGTTGGTTCTACCTAGAATTCCTCCAGTTCTTCTTATCACATCAGCTGCCTTAACTTCAAAAGTCATTATTTAATTGTAAAAGCTATATATATATATATATATATATATATATATATATATGTATATATATATATATATATATATATATATATATATATATATATATATATTAGTTTTAACATAGCTTTCTAATCTTCATCTTGGTTGCTGCAAAAAAAAAAAATTAAAGAAATTCTGTAGTCTTATGATTTTGTTGTTTTTTTCCATTACATAATGCCATTCTGTAGAAAAAAAATGACATTTGTTATATTTGATTGGAAACAAATGTTTTATTTCAGAAAAAAAACCCTTCAAATTTAGAACAATAGTGAAAATGATATCCAGCAGGAGTGATGTCATTTAAACTGAATAGCACAAAAAGTTTTGCTTTAAGGCAGAATAAAGGCTGTCACCACTGCCAATGGAGAACAGAGACAGAATGCCACACACTGCACAGCCTAGGAACAGTACAGGCTGCATACAATTCTGACTTATGTTCTCTTTTTAACCCACTGAGTGCCAGAGAGGTGTCACGTTGGATACCTTTCTGGCACTCAAATGTTTAATCCTTGGCTGATGTTTATGTAGGTCATCCATTTGTTGGAGTCAGGGCACAACTTCCAAAGTTATCTGAGTGAGCATTTTGCATGGTGGTCTCAAGGACTACTATGCAGGTTACCCCTGCTGAAACTTCCCTGTGTTTACACATAATACAGGAATATTACATTATGTTTCTTTTGGCTACAATCACATGAAGCAACCTTGCTCTCTATTGAATGTCTCAAACACACACACACACACACACACACACACACACACACAAACTGTGCTCTGCAAGGGTGACATCATGCATACATCAGCACTGTGCTGATGTTAACCCCTTCAGGACCAACACGTGCACGCGTGGCCGGCACTTAACGACCACGGGGCATTTTTTTTTTCTTGATCTGATTCAGGGCTCCCCGAGCAGCTGCCCGGACCATCACTGGTCCTTAACTGCTGGACAGCCGTGATGGTCCTGGCATGGCACTGGGTGTTAAGGGGTTAAAGACGTAATTTATTTCTCTGTATGTAAAGCAAACCTTGTTATTTTAATGCTTGAATCTACTGAGAGTTCCCTGTGATAAGCTGAAAATGCATTTAAAGAAATAATAAACCCAAGACAGCATGCGAAAAGTAAAACTGTAAATGTATCTTCAGGCCTTGAAAATTTTAATTGCCCAAAAATATTATATCGCCAATGTTCTTATGTATTAAAAGTGAAACAAGTGAAATGGCTGTGAAGGAACCATTTTGTTTTTACATTTACTTGAAATAAGATAGACTTGAATAAAGCTTCAAATGATCTTGTGTCTACAATCTATTGAAGAGGCCAGCAGTGATTCCTGTCTGTTGTTTTGAAAGTATCAGGCTTGTGCATTTTTCAGAATAAAGCTTATAGCAGCTGCTTATGTGATGTAGCTTCAAGGAGAAGATGGATGCTCCCAGCACTGCAACATTCATAAATGAACTATGTGATATGATAGATACAAAAGAGACCTGTCATTGTTTTCAGAGTCTACAAAAAACTGTAATGGTTTTAGGGCATCTTTCCCTCTACTTTTCAAGAAGTGAGATGATGCTTATCTTATAAAATGTACATTATGAATGATATGCACACCACTGATGCAGCTAAGAAACATTTATGTTCAGTGGCGTAACTATAGGGGTCGCAACTACAACCGGGCCCGTCACTCCAAGGGCCCGGCTGCCCCCTGCGACCCCCTCCTCCTGGCACCGCAAGCTCCATCCCGCTCTTTAGTAATGCAGAGCGCTGGGAGATGACATCATCTCCCAGCGCTCTGCATTACAGAAGAGGACAGCGTGGGAGCACGTCTCACCAGCCCGCCTCTCCTGCCACTCCACTGGACCACCAGGGATTGGCAGGTAGGAAATGGAGGCATTGTGGAGGGCCCAGGGGCCAGTGTGTTCTGGGGTTGGGGGGGGGCCATGGCACTTCTTGCATCAGGGCCCAGACCATTTTGTTACGCCTCTGTTTATGTTGAAGGAACAAAAAAGGTAAGTATTTTCCACTTATGGTAGTCTATTTCTTTGATTAATAGTAAAAATATTACTTGAATAACAATGTATAATTAGCAAAATGCTGTTTTCCCAGTATACAGTTTTCCCCAACATAAAAAACGAGTACACAGCTTATACAGAGATAACAATCCATGGCAATTTTAGAAAGATTATGCAGATTTCAGAGCATGATTACTGTGTATGACAGTAATGTATTTTGTAAACCTTAATATCTCATTCAAACAATATTATCAGTTAATTTGTAACGAACACAGCACAGCAATTCAGTTACCCTCAGACTATTTTCCTACTTGTGATTGTATCTGATCCCATCTTAAAACCCGTTAAATAGCATTGATTTGTAGTATTGCAGTATTACCAGTCTGTTGCAGAAATTGTAAAAATGGCTTGGAATTAAATGTGGGTAAGATGTTTGGCTTCCAACTGCAATCACAGTGATCCAGTTTATTGACTGGCTTTGCAATTATTTTACTACAGAAATCTTAAAAAATGCAGATTCCATTGCGAGACAATCAACACAAATCAAAATCACTCAGCAAAATATCACATTAGGTTTTAAAATTGCTCTGGAATTGACTATGCGAAACTGTGGTTTACTTATGGTATAGCTAAGGACATTTTCCTAAGTGGTCTACACCAGATCCCCCACAAATTTATAAAGGATCATAGGGGGAGATGTATAAAACTGGAATTACAAAGAAAGTGTCTGTAAAATTGTCTCAAAGCAACACAACTTTATGTATAAACATCTAACGACATTTTGCTAAGTGCTAACTCCAATTAGTTGACTTTTTTGAAAAGTGGAGTAGAAATGGTCTTAGCCAAATAAGAATTGTGACCCAGTGTATTTATAAAGAAATTTGCTAATTGCGCCAAAAATAAACCCAGTTTTAGGGATTAAATCATAACACCAGGTATAACCTGTTCTTATTGGAAGTATATAATAGCGATATGTGTGCGAATATATATTAGTAGGTGCGAATATTCACAGAATATTCTCAGACTATTCTCAGGTAGACATATTTATAATCATGACTTTATTTCTTTATAAATATGCCCAGGCACTGTGAATTTTAGCGACAATTCTTAAGAATACACTAAGAAGAATTTTTATACACCACCCCCATAGTTCATTAAACATACATGCTTTTTAACAGCCCCACTCCTTTTCTAACAGCAAGGGGATGCCATTTTATATGTTGTTAAACAAAACCAACCCCAGCTCTATTACCTCATTTATAAAACAGTAATACTATTTGCTGATATTTTGAGGCCACATCTTTATTTGAATTTGACCGTTAACAGTTAGTACAAAGTACAGTCAATCTTCTTTGTCAGATAGCAACTATTTCTCCTTATTACCTAAAATGGTCACTGAAGTGCTAGTCACCCAAATTTCCACCCCAAAACTCACTCTGTGCATTCTAACCTATCTGTCAATTCCTCTCCTAGACATCCTAATAAAGGGGAACTACCACCTCTTCAAGAATTTAACTTCAATAAATCCTTATCTGGCGACTAGCAGCTTAGTAGCACTAGTCGCCAGAATTATTACCTTATTCCAGAGAAATGTGAATTGTTCTGGGGCTGACAGCAGGACGGATTGTGGACATCTTGCCATAATGACGTTTGCGCACCTGCGCTGTCAGTCCCTTTTTGAGCCGGCCGGCTCCTAGCAACGTCTCCTAGACCGCCTGGGACTGACATCACAGGCGGGCGGATATCATTATGGCAAGGTGTCCGCGATCCGTCCTGCTGTCAGCCCCAGAACAATGCACATTTCTTTGGAATCAAGTAATAATTCTGGCGACTATCGCTACTAAGCTGCTAGTCGCCATATGGGGATTTATTGAAGTTAAATTCTTGAAGAGGTGGTAGTTCCCCTTTAACTATGCACGGGGAACAAACACATACATCTTCAATGTCTGTTCTCTAACATTATTAACAATGTACTCAAAAACAGAGATGGGTATCCTTAAGCTATTTAGCTTTTGGACACAAATCTCATCATCTTCAGCTAGCCATTCCCAACCCTAGCACAGCTGAATAAATTAATCGGTCAGTTATTTTGACAAATCCATATTTACTAGAGACTAAGACAAGTGCTGGTGGGAGACTACAATGCTGGGGGAGGCTGTATGTTGAATTTGACAAGCACTATCTTATTGTGTTAAGATCTATTGAGAACTAATGGCAGCCAGTTGGACAGCAATTTTCATGTTAACAAGATAAATCTGGTATAGTATATTCCTGTATTGTTTTGTGCTTATTTAATTATGTTTACTTTACTTTCACTTTCTATCGAAACAAATATGGTTATTATATTTATTTAATATGCGTTATTTTTGGATGGATAGAATTATATATCTACATCAAATTTTTCATTGTGCTGCTTACTGTTTATTCAAGAGCAACACTAAAATCTAAAATGTTAAGGTATATGATTGCACACATAAAATAAGTTTGCAATAGTAATATAGATAGGATGATTAAAATATTTGTAAATACTACTTTCAGTACCATATTTTATAAAATGATGGTAAAATTCATTGTCGAATATTCTAGAGTAATCATCATATGAAAAAGGTCGATAATCTTATTCATCTTTACTGACCTTTGTCCATGAAGATTTTGGAGTGATGTTTCATGAACAGTTATTATGTAGATGGATTTTAGATACCGGCATTTATTTTCATTCACTACTAGGCTTAATATGCTTCTGGGAAAAAAGGCTAAGCAGGATTCCAATAAGTGCTTTCATTCTGTTGACCCATAAGTGCTTGAGTTAAACAACACTGTATATGGAGTACAATCTAAGCAAAGGTATGTATTGCACAAAAAATACAAGTGATGTCTTATAATTCTACAATTTGTTATCACTCAAGTAATGGGCTCGTTACAGAATTACTTCTTGGAGTTCACTTTGATACTAAAATATCTTCAATTTCAATTCAGAAATATATTCAAAACCAGTTTCTCTTCACATAAATGTTCATATATTTTTGCAGTCAAATTTTCATTTTAAGTGTTTCTGTTCTCATAGGGAACCTTATGTTCCTGTGACCTTTGGAAGACTACCAGTCATTTTTCTTTTCCTTTGACAGAGATTTACAAGGACATATCTGAAAGTCTTACTGTATCATTTTTTTCCAAATTATCAACACATTTGCATTGAGAAAAAAATGCCCTGGGAAGTAGAGATTTAGATGGAAAAAGTTAACCTCTTCAACAATAACCTCTGCCATGTGAAATCGGTGTAACCAAAATATACTCAGACTGGACAGGGATTGTTTATTCATTTTCAATTACTCCAAAAAACAAGTTATTCCATTAAAATATGGTAGAATAGATACAGGTGACTAAAGAAACAGTTTTATTGTAATGTAGTAATGTTAGAAACAATCAAGGCTGCAAAAATATCAATGAGGATCACCAGTCAGAAATAAAGTTATGAATTCATCGAGAAGTGAAAGGTTAGTAGAGTACCCAATGTTAAACTTGTTTACTTAGAGTCCCCAGATCAGAACTTTAAAGGGCTAGTAATGTTTCATAATAAAAACAGCTCTAATTAATCTTCATAGTATTTGGACTTTGGAGAGTGTTATTTCAATTCTGTCAGAGTTGCAGTTCAAGAGTAATTCAATGACAAAGTGTCCCCCTCCCGCCCCTTTTACTGATATAACATTGCTCAGCCAGAGCAGAAGGGAGGTGCCCAGGTAGACTGCAGAGAGGGACAATCTTTAATTAAGATAAGGAAAAAAACTGAAAAACTTGTCAAGGGGGGCAGGGCTTTCATTGTTCTCATAGTAAGAAAACTGTCCCCTGCTGTTACCTGTCTGGTCTATGGA
The DNA here is from genome assembly GCA_037306005.1 of Rhinophrynus dorsalis. Classification (NCBI taxonomy): domain Eukaryota; kingdom Metazoa; phylum Chordata; class Amphibia; order Anura; family Rhinophrynidae; genus Rhinophrynus; species Rhinophrynus dorsalis. Next base: position 127,647,121 of record CM074720.1, on the reverse strand, counting down.
TTGGATTCCACATCTGAGAAGAGATGGCTTACACTAGGTAAAAGGGGTGGGAGAGGGAACTTTGCTTGTGAATATCTCTTAAACCATAAAGGTTTAAGAGATAAGACTTATATTGGTTTTTTTTAATGCCTACAAAATGAAATAAAGATAAAACAAAGTATTACTATCCCTATAATAAGGGATACATGAAAATTGCATGGTTATATGGGAAACATTATAGTCCAGTTTTAATCACTGCAGCATGTACTTGTCATATATGTCCCTTTTAAAGGAATAATCTGGCATACTGGATTTTTTTTTCTTTTTTTGATCACAGACTAGTTGGAATTTCAGGTATGCTACATAATATCTTGAGATGTGTCTTTAAAATAATTCATAGTACTGGTAGCAAGAGATTTTGGACTGTGCTTAGTATAGGGTAACCATATGTCCTGGTTTGCCTGGAACAGTCCTGGATGTTAACTGTGGGCCCCTTGTCCCGGGCATCCCCCTTCTGGAACAATACAGAGTCTCAGAGTACTCCAAAGAACTCTGTGGTGCACTCCTCCCTCTTCAGTGTCCCTGAATGTCAGAAATGAAATGTGGTCACCCAAACTCAGTAAGCTACACAGGAGCAATTCCAGCTGTACCATAAAGGCCAAATGCAAATTCTACAAATTTCCATTTATTTAAATGGGGCTTTTAGCCGATCCTTATAACATAAAGTGGTAGAATGCGTTGTGAGCCGCACAGGGCAGTAGAGACTCTTTACTGTGCATGTGTGGTTTCGCACACAGTGAGCTTCGCTGTGAGCCATCTGGAGTTCCCCACTAAGGATCAGCTCGTTCGGCGAGTCTCTACTGCGCATGACTGCAGTCATGCACAGTAGAGACTCGCCGAACGCGCTGCCCCGCTCTGGGCGGCTCACATCCTGTCTCTGCTCCTGGCTCCAGGGCAGCAGCCGAGGCAGCTGGGTGCACTTTAGCCTGTGTATACGGGCTTTCATACTAGTGGAATGATGAAGAGGTTATAAACACATTGCTTTCCAATGTGCTGGTGGCCTTGCTAGCATTCAGAGGGAAACATGTGCACGGTTTCCCCTAGAATTGCTCCTCTTTAGAGTGTAGCCCTTTGTACCTAATTTTTTTATAAAAAGGGCTATTTGCCTTCCACTAGATGTATGTTTTAAAACATTTGAGATGGAAATTAACTGATATAGTCCCGCAGAATTGCATTATTTATTATCTTACCATGATTACCAGTAATTAATTAGATAAATGATCGCCACTCAGTATCATTATGTATAAGTAATTACTTTGACATAACCAATTACATTAAAGCATTTTGGCCTGATGAGTTTTGGCCGTGTAGCCCAACTTAATACTGACAATGTAAATTCCAAACTGGATGGTAAATTGCTTTTCCTTACAGATTTGTAATAATTTTTCCCAAAGACAGAGATATCGCCTACAGAGCATATTCCCAAGTGTTATTTTAGGATAAATGGTAAAAAAAAGCTGTTCTTCTTCCAGCTGATAGAGAATGAATCATTGTCAGGATGAGGGGAACTAAGATTAATGTGCAAGGTGTACACACAAGATATCTCCTGCTTTCCTCTTGTTGATTAAGTTCAGTGATAGGTGACTGAAAAGTTTCTGAGAAACCAATATTGAACGCCAATATGTCCTTAGAAATGACTGTCACTATATCATACTGTCTTATTTTATATTAAGTCATATATCAAGACTACTGTGCAACATTTCGTCTTCATGGATATTGCATTCATTATTAATATTCTTAGTTAGAACAACAGGAAACTGTTATGAAATACATACAGTATATGTTATAGGGCCTATTGATTAAAACAAGGGTACTAACGCTGCTGGGAGATTTTCTATTCAAAAGTTATCCTGGCTAAAACTTGTTTTATGCACATTAAAGGAGCAGTAAACTTTCTTTATGAAAAAATATATATTGTAGGGATTTTACTATTGAGTAAAATAAGGGTATATTTCCAGAGTTATTACAGTTTAAACCCATGATTTTTTACATTAGCAGTGACCTCTAGTGGTCAAATTCTAATTAGATTTCCTGTTAGATTCTAATGGAGAGGAAATTCAGAAAAGTCAGAAACATAGAGTTCTCCATAGAATGTGATAGAAACTGCCTGTCACTTCCTGTCAGTTAGAACTATCAGGAAGTAAACACAGTAAATTCACTTCCTGATTATTTAACTGCTATAAATTTTGAATAAAACATCTGACAACGATGGGAGTGACCTTGTTTTATTCAGCTGGAATTGCTGTGTAAAATATGTGTTTTCATAAAAAAAAATGTACTGCTCCTTTAAACAGCAATTGTTTATTGCAGCTATCAGGGGCCACAGACTATGGTTCAAGCTCTCCTATACAGTACATTACAAAATAATTGCAGTGTTGTCGCTAGTTAGTTAGAGCCGTTGCTAACAGTTTGACTTAACAAAAATGATTAAGCTATAATTCTTTAATGAAAACCTACCCCTATAATAAATATTTTGTTCTATGAAACATACTTCTTTAACCCCTTAACGACCAGTGGTCCCGGGGTGTGAGGTCTTTTAAGGACCAGATAGGGAATTTCGGTGTGCCGCTCCAAGTGACTGATCACGTGGGGCGGCACGCCGAACGGAGGGACTGAAAGAGATCGCTCCGGTCTTGGAGCGATCAAATTCAGTCCCCGGTATTACTCACCGCGCTCCTGCAGGAGTGCGGTGAGTAATAGTACGTGATGTACCAGGACCGTCACTGGTCCTTAAGTGCCGGACCAGCGTGACGGTCCGGGTACGTCACCGGACGCGAAGGGGTTAAGCAAGGAATTTATTTTCTGTTTAAAAAAAAAATGATGACTCAGGAAATTTTATTTATTTATTTATTTAGAACATGTTGTACCAGAAAGAATGCACTGATGTTTCTCTCTTTTTTTAAGCATGTCCTGGAGAGCATTTTTGCACATTAAAGGAATAGTAATGGTTGATTATAAGCTCATTTAATATTGTAGATATTAAAAAAAGAAATCAATTGATGTAAGTCCGGTCTCTCAGACCTTTATAGTTTGAGAGATATAACCTGCTAAAGTTCCCCCTCCCGCCCCATTCACAGACGTGAACATCTTGATGACAGAAGGAGATCCTGGTTCCAGGACCGGCCAGCGACTCTTCAGCAGAGCCGAAATAGTTCTATCTAGAAATAAATACTTCACTGGAATGGTCTACAAAGTTTGCCTGGTTTGCAAGCGCACTTTAACCCCTTAGTGACAGCTGCATGCATACGCAGCTGTCACCTTAACGCCCGTGGTACTTTTTGTTTTGTTTTTTTAAACGAGTCCGGAGTCCCCGAGCGGCATGCAGCCGCACAGAGACCCAGACTTCCAGGACTTACCAGGTACGTCCTCTGTCACTAAGTGACAGTTTCTGCAGGACGTACCTGGTAAGTCATTTGTCGTTAAGGGGTTAATAAAAAAAAAAAGAAGAAAATAAAAATGACACATTAGCATTTATGTACAGTATTTACATAGGTGAATATAGTCAGCGCTCAATGCAAAGGATTATAGTTTCCAGGCCATAAATGATGGATCTCTGATTTTTAGTGATATTGCAGGAGGTTTATAGAAACATTTACTGTCTGTAATCTTTCTCTCTTCTTTTCCTTCCATCTCTCACTTTCTTCTTCTCTTGTTCTCTCTCTCTCTACTTCCTTTTTCCCTCATTCTCTCTCCCTCTCTCTTGTTTTCTCTCCCTCTCTTCCTCTGTCATTTTTCTCCCTCTCTCTATACCCATGTATCAAGCTTTTTGGGGTTGCGCATGAGAACAGAGGAGCAATTCTGGTACAAGGCAAATTCACCATAGGAGACAAATAAACATTCCCAAAAATGTCCATAGATTTAAAAGGGTTTTTAGCCCCTTGTATGTTAGAGAGAATTTATACACTTTGATTCACCACTCTGCAGTTCAATGAGTTAAAGGAATAGTAATAATTGCAAATTACTAATCCCCATATTGTAGCTTGGTTAAAAGGAAACGTATTGCCCCCAGTGTCATCTCTCAAACCCTTATGGCTTGAGAGATGATAGAGCTCAAAGTTCCCCCCCTCCTCCCCCTTCCCTGACTGAACACTGAGCGCTGACTGCAGGGATATCCGGTATTACTTACATCAGGCGGCTCTGCAGCATTGCCGAGATTGCATTTATAAAAAAGAAATCTTTCACTAAAACGGTCTTCTATGTGTGCTTGCAAACCAAACACACGTAGAAGAACGTTTCAGGGAAAGAATTCTTTTTTATAAACGCGATCTCGGCTCGACTGCAGAGCCGCCTGATGCACATAAGAATGTCGTACGACAGCTTCCCCTGCAGTCAGCGTTCAGTCAGGGAAGGGGGAGGGAGGTGGGAACTAGTGTTGAGCGAGCACCCCGATGCTCGGGTGCTCTGACCGAGCACCGCCGGAGGCTCGAGTGCTCGGCCGAGCACCCGAGCCCCATTGACTTCAATGGGGCAACACGAGCATTACACCAGGCACCCCCTGCTCTGATGAGGGGAGGGTGCCTGGTCAATGCCCCCTTCATCTCCACAATGTCCCCCTTCATCTCTGCAATGTCCCCCTTCATCTCCGCAATGCCCCCTTCATCTCCGCAATGTCCCCCTTCCACAATGTCCCCCTTCATCTCCACACTGTCCCCCTTCATCTCCGCAATGCCCCCTTCATCTCCGCAATGTCCCCCTTCATCTCCGCAATGTCCCCCTTCATCTCCGCAATGCCCCCTTCATCTCCGCAATGCCCCCTTCATCTCCGCAATGTCCCCCTTCCACAATGTCCCCCTTCATCTCCACACTGTCCCCCTTCATCTCCGCAATACCCCCTTTATCTCCGCAATGCCCCCGTACCTCCAGTCCCTGGTGGTCCAGCGGAGCGTCTTCAGATCTGTGCCTCCTTCGGCACAGATCCCCGCCACCCGAACATGGCGGGCGAGCACATGGCGGTACTCGACGAGTACCGCCATGTGCCGATCCGAGCGATGCTCGAGCCGATCCGAGCATCGGCCGAGCATGCTCGCTCAACACTAGTGGGAACTTTGAGCGCTATCATCTCTCAAACCATAAGGGTTTCAGAGATGACACTGGGGGCAATACGTTTCTTTTTAACAAAGCTACAATATGGGGATTAGTAATTTGCAAGTATTACTATCCCTTTAAATTAATGGAATCAATGGAAATGATTATTTCCATCCCACTTTGCAGCAGATGTGCTCATGAGGTCTTTAGCATTTTAAAACAGAGCCTTTAGTGTTGGCTGCATCTACAAGAGATGAAGGACGTAAATGGGGCAGGAAATGTGGGTTATTCATATGATTAGCTTATGGGCAAATACTTGTATTATTTAGTGCAGGGGAAGAATACACTGAAAGCAGAAACTGAGCACAGTGAACAGAGGCAGTGGAGGGCCACACAGCACTGAGCTGTAATAAGACTGGAAACACATAGTTACCAAAATGGTATTATTCATTTATGTGTAAAAAATACATTCCCTAATAATGAAATAACCTGTAGCTGAATTTTTGAGAGTGTGTGCTCTCTGTACTTTGTACTCTGAGGTATATGTTTAACCCTATGAGTGCCAGAGGAATGTGCAATGCATTGCTCCACCCCTCTGGCACTCAGAGTGGTACAGGCAAAAGTGGAGCAATTCTGAGGTAAAATAGCTGTGCTCCATAGAATTTCCTCACCTTTCCATTACTTGGAATGGGGCTGAAAAGGGATAGTAACATTTAATATTTATTAAAATGTACATTTATATGAGGACTGCACTGCTGAGTGCAAATAAATCATCCTGATTCATTTAAATGGGTCTGTTAACCCCGTGAATGCTAGATAAGTCTCCAAGGTATTGGTTTGCATAGTGTTGGAGACCTTTCAAGCACTAAAGTAATTTAAAGGGGTAGTAACACTTGGTATATAGTAAAATGTATATTGTAAGGTTTATCTGCAAGGGTACTCCCACTGCTGAGAGGTGTTTTATTCAAAAGCTATTACAGCTCAAAGTTGAATTTTTTTAGGCGCAGTATCACAATGTCCTGAAATTGTACAGTGGCGCTGTTGCTACATCATCCTATGGAATGTTCTGGTCAATTCACGTTTCAGCTGCAATAACTTTTTAATAAAACACCTCACAGCAGTGAGAGGACCCTTGTTGCAGATAAACCCTACAATATAAATTTACTATATACCAAGTGTTACTATCCCTTTAAATGACTTCAGTGCTTGAAAGGTCTCCAGCACTATGCAAACCAATACCTTGGAGAGTTATCTAGCATTCAAGGGGTTAACAGACCCACTTAAACTAATCAGAATGATTTATTTGCACTGAGTAGTGCAGTCCTCAGTTCATCAGCCTCTGTGCCTTTAAAATAGTTTTTATGTTGTTAACCCTTTGAGTGCCAGAGGGGTAGGCAACGCATGCAGTTTTAATACTCCACTTTTGCGATTATGCATATGACTCACTATACAATGATGGGATTCGCAGGTCAAAAGAGATCAGGGGATAAAGTTCACCTTAGCTCTCAAAGCTCTTCTCATAATCATTTCCTTAGGAAACATAAAGTAGCTGAAGCACATTTCCCATTTTCCAGCTAAATTTATGTTTTGTAGTTCTACAAAGAAGCATACCTGTTTAATCCACCAAGGTGGCATATGGTTCTCCTGATCTGTTTCTGAGCTGTGTGAGGATTTGTCCTTTTTCTTCCTCAGTGCACTCAAGATCCGTTGAAGGCAATTTCCCCTCATAAAAAAAATATAAAATGACACAAATGCAGATTCCTTCCACTTGTAGTAAAAATAAATGGAACCAATATGCACAGTCTGCTTGGTTATACTTTATACTTCAATATATATTTTTATAGACTTAAAAAGATTTAGGAGTTAAATGCAAATCACATTTTAGCTTTTCCGTTTTTACAGGTTAATTTGATATTGTTTAAACAGATCTGAAAAGCAAATCAGTGGCTTAAATCTGCATCCATTTTTACAGAGCTGATGCAGTATTTCCCCCAGTTTTGAGAAAGAGTAAACTGTATGTTATAACACCAAATAATATTGTCTTCCTTGGAGAAAAAGTGTTTTACTTGTTTTCCTGTCATTTCTTTTTCAGCTTCCCATATCAGGGGATGTTCTAATAAGATTCTGTAGTAAAGTATGTGCTGGAATCGATTTCTAAGTGCTGTGCATGCCCAATGCTTTTTTCCTATTCTGTCTACTCTGAACATTATTCTCTTCATGCTGTTTGTTCCAAGGGAAGGGTAGCATAGAAATGTACTGGGGTATCAGGGAATTCTATTCTTCTACTCCTTTTTTATTCATAGGGGCCGAATGTTCAAAACAAAAGTGAAATAGATCTAGGGCGAACCAGCTGCTATATATGGGAGAATTGAAAAATCCCATTGATTTAAAGGAGAAGAAAATATTTATGTTACAGAGGTTTTTTCTGCTGAGTAAAATAAGGGAAGTCTACCTTCTGTCAGTTGTTTTATTAAACATTTCTAGCAGTTCAAATAATCAGGAAGTGAATTTACTGAGTGTTTACTTCCTGGTAGTTCTAACTGACAGGAAGTGACTCAGCGGTTTCTACTACATTCTCAAGAGAACTGTTTGTCACTAACTTTCCTCTCCATTAGAATCTAACAGAATGACTTTTTGGAATTTGACCACTAGAGGGCATTGCCAAGGTTAAAACAACAAAACAAGGGTTTAACCCTTTGAGTGTCAGAGGGGTACGCAACGCATTGCAAAGCACACTTTGTAGACCGTTCCAATTAAGTATTTCTTTATAGATAACACTATTTGGGCTCTGCTGAAGACCTGTCGGCTGTCAAATGACCAGAATCTCCTTCTATCAGCTAGAGCGCTGACGTCTGTGAAAGGGGTGGGAGGGGGTAACTTTATAAGCTGATATCTCTCAAACTCTGCATGTTTGAGAGACAGGACCTATGTCATTGCATTCATATTTTTAATATCTACAATATTCAACTTTGTTAAAGGGATAGTAATACTTAAAATGTAAAAAAAATATGTTATAGGGTTTATCCCCCTGAGTAAAACAACAGTACTCCCACTGCTGAAAGGTGTTTCATTCAAAAGTTATTAATTTTCAAAGTTGAATTTTTTAGGTGCAATATCACAGTGGCCTGAAATTGTACAGTGGCGCTGTTGCTACACGATCCTATGGACAGCTCTGGGCCCGGGACCATAAATCTCCATAGGATGGTGTAGCAACAGCGCCACTGTACAATTTCAGGCCACTGTGATATTGCACCTAAAAAATTCAACTTTGAAAATTAATAACTTTTGAACGAAACACCTTTCAGCAGTGGGAGTAATCTTGTTTTACTCAGGGGGATAAACCCTACAACATATTTTTTTTTACATTTTAAATATTCCTATCCCTTTAAAAGCAACCATTAGTATCCCTTTAAGTGACCATACCGGCTCATAGATACTCCAAAGTGCAACCACATGATTATCAAGCCCAGTGTATGAGTGTAGAAAAGAGCTGCACTGGTAATATCGTTCATTCCTTCCTTCAACTCCCACAAATACAGTTAGTCTAAAATGTTGCCATCCGTTTTAAAGACAAGATTGATACGAACAGACATGAAATTTCAACTACTCAATATTCGTCATGCATTCAACCTATCTCTCCAATTCCAAATATACTCTCAACTTCATCACACTGTGACAAATGGTAACTTAGATGTCTGCACTTTTGTCATCCTTCCACTCTGCTGCACCCTTTCTGATTCTGAGCCATTGCAATTCATCAACTTGTTCTTCTTGCATATTCCCTAACTAGTCTGCTCAGCTGGCGCTTCTAGTTTATTTTACCCACACACTAATCATGCTCATCTGGAATATACCCAGATTTTCTCTTTCTATCTACAGTTATTTATTTTATTTAGAAGGTGGTTTACCAGGAAGAATATATCAAGATTTATCTTATTTTCAAGTATATCCTATTACTATGTTTGTCTGATCATTATACTCCATTTTGTGTGTCTATTTCCTGTATTGAGGTTTTTAACTATTTCAGTATGAAGCAATGCATTGGAGATGTCTCTATCATTCAGGGGGTTAATAGCCACAATTATATTACTAGGGGATTTGTGAATTTTTATTTTTTTCCCTATGGTATAATTGGTTTACCCTGTTTAGGTTGCTGAATATGCCCCAAAGTGTGACTTCGCAATAGAGATGGCTAAAAAGTCTGTTTCCTTGTGTCAGGAATTTTTGCTGAAAAAAATATATTTTTGGTCTATTTTTGCAGAAATTCCAGTGGATAGAAAATTCATTAACATTTCTGCATTCTCACTACTGTCACTGAAGTTACCATTAGAACCTGGCAATTTCCACCTTTGCTTCATATGGCCACAAGAATACCTCCTACTAATTATTGTATCATCACTATTGCAGGGGCTAGATGTTGCAATAGTACAAGTAGTAGGTAGAGGCAGAAACATAGCTAGCATGATTGAAGTTGACCTGAGATGTTGCTTAGTCAGTAATAGTGAGTGTGACTGTATGGGGTTTGGATTTGGAAGCAGTGACAGTGATGTTGATGATGATGACAGAGATTATACTTTTAGCAGGTTTACTTGTCCAGTCTTTCCAGTTGATCCCTTAAAGAGTTTTTAAACAGGCATATTGCTCCTTTTGAGCATTTCCTTTCCAATACAGATAGCTGGTTTGCCGTGTCATCATTTCTTTCAGCTTGATCTGTATCAGAAAAAGGGGAGGAGCTTGGAGGGATATATTCTAAATCAACATCGTCATCAATAATTAGTTTAGCAACAGCATCCACAACAGGATCCACAGGATCATCAGCATTTACTGAACAACCATGGCCTCAGTCATTTTTTAATATGAATTTACTACCAAGAACAAGTCCATATAATCCACCTAGTCACCTTTACCATGTTTAGTGGACAATTGAGAATAGTATTGATTGAAGTACAAGTCAGAGCTGTTAGCATCAACACATCTGAAGTATGCAATCATTTGCACAGGACAGCAGCACAACAACATCACCAAGATTTGCTTGTCATTTTTCTTGGCTGGGTGTATATTGTTTTCTTGTTTTTTGTTGTTGTTGAAAATAATGTAAGATGTATGTCTTTGTTTCTTATATGTGTCACTGTCACTCTCAGTTTCATCTCAGATAGTATCTCCTGTCTGCCTAACTGTGATTGCCACTCTCACCTATCAGTCAGTTTTTTTTACTCTTCTTTTTCCCTTCATACCCACGTTCCCTGCACCCCACCTTTCCAAAACTGGATGCCACCAATAATCATTAAGTAAAGGAACTCCAGCTTACTCGCTTTGCTTGCCTACCTACATCAGCTACATAGCTCCCAACATTTCAAATTGCCAAAAAGGGACACTTGTGTTTTAGGGGGAGTGGCTGGAGGTGTGGCTGGTGGGCGGGGCATTAGTGAGAATTTTTAGGCTATTTCATGACCTAATGACACCTGCTTGTGTAACCTAATAAATTACTTCTAACAAGACCAAATTATTTTATGTACACAGAATAATTTATACACACACATACTGACGTTTAAACAAACAATAATGTGAATTTTATTGCTGTGGAGCAATGTGATACACTTAAATACATACCATGCAATCCGATCTCCTAAAAAGAGGGACATCAGGGTGGGAAAAAGGGACAGAGGGATTTGGGTCAGAAAGAGGGACTGTCCCTCCTAAAGAGGGACACTTGGGAGGTATGCAGCTAGCATCAAAATGTCAGCATCTCTCTCTCCCAAGCAACTGACAACTTGCAATGAACTGACTCCATCTTTTATACTGTTGGGTTAACATGGCAGGGGTACTTGGGGAGAAATGAATTACTGTATTTCAATACAACAAAAAAAGCAGGAAAATCACTTCATGGGAATTTGCATGAAAAGCAGGAAGTTCCTTTGTCCAAATATTTTGCTTTTGTGGTAAAAGTGTTCACCCGTCCGTAATTATCAGCTAGCTAGGGGCTGTATAGGGCATCTCCCCTTTGGCTTTTGAAATCTGACCCCCACAGCTGTCTCCAAGGGTGAGCTAAAGCAAATGAGTCTGTGACAGTAGTCTCTTGCTTTACTAATGGACAAAAAGTCACACTGTCCAGTATCTTCTCTATACTTTCTTTAAAATTCTTTACATTCATTCTATCTGTTAGATTCAGATGGAGCCTAAGACATTAGTTCCTGGCTGTCAGCCCTGAAGCAATATAGAATTCTCAATAACCAGGCAATAATTCTGGCGACTAGCACTGTTCAGCAGCAAGTCGCCAGATGGGTAATTATTTGGGTCAACGTTTAACAGGTGTGGCAGTTCCGCTTTAAAAAAAAAAAAATCTACTTGTAGGTCTATTTACTAAACACCAAGTTGGAAAAACACCAGAAAAAAATCAGACATTTTGTGGAATGTATTAAAGTTATATATTTAAAGGGATAGTAATACTTAAAATGTAAAAAAAAATATGTTGTAGAGTTTATCCTCCTGAGTAAAACAAGGGTACTCCCACTGCTGAAAGGTGTTTCATTCAAAAGTTATTAATTTTCAAAGTTGAATTTTTTAGGTGCAATATCACAGTGGCCTGAAATTGTAAAGTGGCGCTGTTGCTACACGATCCTATGGACAGCTCTGGTCAGTTGACCATAAATCTCCATAGGATGGTGTAGCAACAGCGCCACTGTACAATTTCAGGCCACTGTGATATTGCACCTAAAAAATTCAGCTTTGAAAATTAATAACTTTTGAATGAAACACCTTTCAGCAGTGGGAGTACCCTTGTTTTACTCAGGGGGATAAACCCTACAACATATATTTTTTTACATTTTAAGTATTACTATCCCTTTAACAATGAGTGCCACATTTATTAAAGAATACAACACTCAAGAGGCACAATGCTGAAAAAGTTATCATAATGAAAAAATCATGGGTTGTTGGCAGAAGGTGAACAGTATTTTCAGAAGTAAAGATGTCACTTTTGAAAATGGGACATAATTAATTTAAAACCCACAGTGAAATGAGCTTGATAAGTATAGTCCTTAAAAAAATGTTAGAAATATGTTTTGTTTGTCTTTAAAACACTTTGTAACAGTTAACGCATATCAGTCTTCCCACTATTATCTGCCGATAGCACTCTAAACTGTCATCCCCAAGTTTAGATCATTTTATTTTGTTGGATAAAATGATGGAAAGCAGACAAAAATGATCCAACATAAAAACAAACTTGGAAATGCAAACGTCAAGTGCTTGAATGTGCAAAATTGCATGGCAGTAGTTCATGTAATGAACATTATGTACAAAAATTATTTCTTTTATCTTGGTGACCCTTCCCTCTAACCTTTCATTATTAAAGGGAAATAATTAGCTAAATATTTGTACAGAGCAAATAGGTGCTTCCTGTACACACTGAAGTGCTCTGAAGAGTCCTCTTTAGAGCCTAGAGAATCTCTGATGACCTCAGGGTTCTATGAATGGCAGTAAGCCAAAACATGTGGCAGTCAGATCAGCTGTGATTTCATGCCACGTGCTCTGTTTCACTGAAGATGTTCCTTATTGTTATAGAAGCAAGAAGAATCATTACTTTACAGGATTTTCTTTTTTATTCTTTTAGCTGTACTTAGAGTGTACTGTACAGAAAAAAAAAGAAAAAGAAAATGAATGACTGTCGAACAGCACAGCTGTTAGTATCGAATCTACCCTTTGCCCTGGGGAACCATGAGACAAGATCTCTGAAGTTATTTCTCGCTAGCCAAGGCATGGTGCTCACTCGTTTTTGTGTTGTAACCCTCACTCTCCTTTTGTGATATACAGCAGAACAAAAAGATCTGCTGGCTGTGGTTGAGCTTTTGCATCATAACGATGAAAAAACCTTTTAGAAGAAAACACTTTGAGGTTTATGTGATTAAATGGTTTTGATGTGTAAGGAGATTATAATAAATTGGAGTATTTCAGTCTTCCTTGTATTTCTCTCAAATCAGGGACTTTAACCCTGTGATGGCCTTCTGACACCCTCTGGGTTTGATGGAACAGTACACCAATCATTCTCAGTTTGCCAGTGACCATATAAGGATGACTGAAGTCCAATAACACCTTGAAGGCAGCAGGTCACCTGCACCTGCTTTAAATGAAACCTTTTAGTGCCATAGCAGAATTCAATGCATTGGATACCCCTCTCCATTCCTTTTTAGAAAAGTTTCATTAGAGGTTCCAAAGACCTTTCTTGTAATCTAGATGTTTTAACTTCTTGAATGCTAGAGAGAGATCTCATATGCACTACAAAGAAATATGTTGGAAATCTGTCTAGAACTCAAGAGGTTAAAGATAAACTATAGCAATAATTTGCTATTAGTTTAACAGAAGGACTAGGAAGGAGCAGTCCAGTTCATATACTGTGTTTTTTTATTTTTGCTTTGTATTACGTTGTTACATGTGTTTACAGATCTCATTTTCAGGTCCTCACAACAGACAAAAGACATTTATTGTCTGAAAGAAATAACCCATAGACATAACTGGGAACTTCTTGGTCTGGGCTTCCAGGAGGGGAGCCCTGTGTGCTGATGAGGTGAGAGAAATGGTGCAATTCGCTTCATAAAAGGGGTGGGGCTTAATAACGAGTGGGGGAGGCAGGGCTTCTAAAAAAAAAGCTAGAATAGCCTAGGGAAGGAGGAGAAGAGGCCAGGGAGTGGGAGGAACTCAATGGGAGGAGTGGATGTGAGCGGAGTTTCATCAGAAACTCCCCACATCCGGAGAATCAGACTCTGCCCCGGACACCCGGTAATGCAGAGTCAAAACTGCAGTCTCTGGGGCAAAACCAGAGTGTTCCCAGCTATTCCCATAGAAAAAAGCCACACCTACATTCTGCAGATCCATATGTAATGAAATACCATTATACAGCTATAGACTGCTACCAAATATCACTGCAAACAACAATATATTTTTGAGGACAGAGGGACACTTGGGAGTTATGCTGATACAATATGTTAAGTCTGGGCCCTAGCCTGTAAAAGCAGTTACTGAGCCGGATGTTGTACAATGTTACCTCGGTGGAATCTAAAGAGGTCTCCAAGGAATTCCTTTGCAATAGGATGGAGACCACACTAGCATTCAAGAGACCTAAAGAACCATCTGAATCGTTGAGAGTTTTGAGGGTTTTTTTATTTGTTCCCTATGGTGCATGTTCCAAAACGACTCCAGTTCTCCCACATACATCACCTCATTGTGTCACCCTACTCTTTAGGACATGCACTTCATTGTAGAAAATGTGTTTCAAATAATACTTTCATATAATAATATGAAATATATTGTCTAATTATTTTGTGACGTGTTGTTTTGTATTGGGGAGATAATGATACTGTGTAGCAGTGGTTCTCAATCTTTTTTTTCTGAAGGCACTCCTAACACGCAACCTGGAACTTTCAGGGCACCCCTAGCACATGTAATGTAATTTATCTAGGGCATAATGAATGGTACAATACATAAATATATATTTATTAGAGGGTCTCACAACCATGCTAACAAAAATAATCATATCGTGCAGAACAGTGTCCACAAATTATCATTTAAAACTCAATATTCACATTTTTGTGAAAGTCTTCATAGAAAACATAGGCACAGTAAGTTGCTAGCCATGGCACACCAAAGTGCCACGGCACCCTGGTTGAGAACCACTGCTGTGTAGTATTAGAATGTTTCATGTTCGTAACAGTATTATCTCTTTTTGTACCAGGGGTGTGCAACACTGTGCATTGTATCGCATGCCCATCTGGTCCTTAAAGAGTTAAATTAATGAGATGAGACATTAACAATAAATTGTGCCCATACTATGACATAGTGCACTACTGTTTCAGGAAACCTAGGAGCGTAAAATGTTAAAAAGCACTAATTTCCAGTGGATAGTTTTCTTTTAATACCTATTTAGTATCCTATAACATAAAGTCCTAGAATGTGTCGCTCACTGTGTGTGTAACTGCACATGCGCAGTGGGGACTCGCAGAACGGGCTGATCCGGAGCAGAGAGCTCCAGAAGGCTGACAGCCTGTCTGTGCTCCCACCCAACGCCTCTGCTATTGCCCCGGAGCCGGGAGCACAGACAGGCTGTGAGCCATCCACATCCGGAGCTCCCCGCTCAGGATCAGCCCGTGTATACAGGCTTTGTAACTAGTTTTTTTAATAAATGTATTCAAATCAGTTATTTTTTTTTTCTTTTCAAACCAAGTACATGGGGAGTGTTTCATTATTAATGTTTCAGTCTGCTGGAAAGTAGAACATGCCTGTGAGAGTAAAAATATTTATTTCTGTGAAATAAAATGAAACTCCAGTTAATGTCTTAACACAGTGATTAATATATACAATGGGAAAGGTAACTTCTGGGAAAATGTCATTTGTTTAATTCAGATAACCAGCTTGCAAAACATTTTAATAACGTTGAATCATCGAAGAGCCAAAAGATTGGTTAGATATTATTACATTGTACAATTGTTTTCAGTGTTGCTGTATTTGAACATTTTTAGTACTGTTCTTTCGTGCTGGGGTATTTTACTTCTTAAAGTATTAAAGGGATAACTATCACCCCCAACTAAAGTCCACCCCACCTAATTAGGCATCTAGATATAAGCTTAACAATCAGACTGTTATGTAGAATAAAGTCTGCGTTATTCAGAAATTCTTCCTCAGCCGACACTGACGGCCAGGCAACAGCGCAGACATCTTTGCTTACAGACATCTGCGCGCCTGTGCCATAAGTCCCGGTCTCCTCTAGGAGGCATTGTACCAGAAGGGATTGATGGCACAGGTGCACAGATGCCTCTAGAGCGCTGTTGCCTGGCCGTCAGTCTCGGATGAGGAAGGATTTCTGACTAACGTGGTCTTAATTCTGCATAACAGTTTGATTGTTAGGATTATGCCTAATTAGGTGGGGTGGACTTAATTTGAGGTGATAGTTCCACTTTAAACTACCAATCATGCATGTTTACAGGATAATCCTGCTTGATGACATGCTGAACAAATAAAGTCACTAAGCCACAATTGAGGAACCTATGCTCAAGCAGGGGTATCATGAAAACACTGAGACTGAGGTACTAAAAAGAGCTGCAATAATTCTGAAGCAAACCAAATTCATTGTAAGGAACAAATACAAATTTGCCCAAATTCTCATTGTTTTTAATGAGGAATTTTATCCTAAAGAGGCCTCCAATGTACTGGTACACTATCCTTACTGCTGTCAGCTTTTGAGGATCAGGGTTGGCTAATTGTTGCTCAAATGGTTTCTACTGATATTATCAACGTAAGGGCTTGTTCAGCAGCCCATGTGAAATACACCACTGTAAACAGCATCTGTTCTGTCAAACAGGTTACTGCATTAAAGTCACCCATTTGAATGAGGCCTTAGGTCTAGTTCATATATTTTTGCAGCAACTTTGTTGCTAAAGTTTCTGAGATTAGATTACATGGTTTTCTATGGGGTAGCTTACATAGGTTGCTGCAACAAATCCACCCACATAAACTAGACTAGGTTCACACAGTGACATTAGTGCAGGGTTTGTATGCCTGCTCTAATGTCCCACAAATTAGAACATGTTGCTGCTTTTGGGACTGATTATATGGGAGACTATTTCCTTATGTGTCAGAACCCCACATCCTTACTACACTTCCAGCAGAACATGGTGAAGATGTAGAAGATATTGTCTGCATGGTGACCTATAGGGCCATCATGCAGATCACTCACATAGGTGATTTAATATCTGCAGTGCTCGCCACAATGATCCAGTCAATACAGACCCACATCGGCATCCTCCATTAATGTTTGCCTGATGCCAATTTGTCCAGCCCATCAGTCATACCTCAATGCACCCTTTACACACACACACACACACACACACACAGTGACTCAACTGCTGGGGATGCTCAGGACCAGTGGTGACTTCATCAGAGCTATAGCACAGTGTTGTCAAGTCTCAATGTGAACTCAGCTTCACACTTCAGAGTCGTTGGGCCCTATGTTCAAAAGAAAAGTGAAATAATTCACAAATGTCAAATTGAATTATGGGGATGTTCATTTGACTTAATTGCATCCTAAAAGACACTTGCACCAGCAAAATCCTCTAGTCTGATATCTCTCTGAGCATTCATAACACCCTTCCAGCTAAAAGGACTACTTCTTGATTTTTTAGAGTCATTATCAAGGGAATTCAAGCGTAACATCCAGACAGGGAAATTTTAAGTACCAGAAGTAACATTTATCAGAGGACTGATTTTTATATCTTTCTTTTTATAAAGCTGGGATTTTTAGCCTCTTAAGGACCAGGTGCATTATGTATATAGTTCAGCTGGATTGTTCAATAATTGCTTCTCTTTTGTATTCCGAATACATCCCCATATTATTTCTCCTGTAAGACCTGTATGTACATATCTTTCTGTATTAGCAGTTATTATTTTATGGCTGTGTAGCTTTGAACTTAGGTTTGTTTTATTGTTTTTGTATCCATAAAAAGCTATTTTATTACTTTGTACCTTAGTGCATCCGTTACTTGTTGTGTGTGTCCGTGTAGCTTTTGGAAGTATTTGATACCCATTTTATCCGAGAGGGATTTGCCCAGGACCAGGTTGATGTTCCTTTGACAAGGTGGCTAAGCTCGTTATCAGTGAAAGTTTTGAATCTATAACTTAATGTTTTATTAAATTTCTGCCTAAATGTTTTATTATTGTATGTGACTTTAATCCTCTTTACAGCAGCAAGACTCCTTACATTTGATTTTACCGTGGGCCGTACTTCAAAGTGCAATATGAAATGGAAATTTCCGAGAGCTAAATTAAGGTCATTTGGCAGAAATTAAATTATTTTTCTCTCTGCTGGCCTTTTATTATTAATTTACAGTATTCTGACTGCACTAATTTTAGCATAGTATTTGGAAGTCGTATGCTGCAACTAAATCTTCTCTTCTCACATCTTATACTTACCCACAGAGAGCGGAAATAGAGAGCTGAAATATTTATTAAATTGTAGGTTAAAAGGACTTGAAATATAGATTTTTTTAAAGCTGTTTGCAAGGACATGTACTGAGCCTTTGTTGTTGAGAAAACTTTGTAATAAAAGGCTTATAAAATTATTGTAATTTAAAGGGGAACTTTCACCCCGCAATAACTTAATGTTCACTTATTGCTCACCTGGCGACTAGCTGCTTAGTAGCGCTAGTCACCAGAAATCTTACCCGGTTCTTCAGATATCAGCGTTTTACAGGAGCAGGAAGCACGGACGTCTCTTCACAGTGACGTCCGTGCGCCTGCGCTGTCAGTCCCTTGTGCACCGTGCGGTGCAAAAGGGACTGACAGCGCAGGCGCACGGACGTCACTGTGAAGAGACGTCCGTGCTTCCTGCTGCTGTAAAACGCCGATATCTGAAGAACCGGGTAAGATTTCTGGCGACTAGCGCTTCTAAGCAGCTAGTCTCCAGGTGAGCAATAAGTGAACATTAAGTTATTGCGGGGTGAAAGTTCCCCTTTAAAGAAAATTGTTAAAGCAGTGAGGTATATTCGCAAAAATTGCAACTATTTCTATAAGACATAGCAAGAAACAAGCTCTTCCTAAGTGTATCTGTAGGTAGAATGTCAAGGGATCAAGCCTATTTTATGAATACACAAATTGATGCCATGTGCACAGTACTACTTACCTTTCCATGGCTTTTACAGTTAATGCAGAACTACCATGATAATAACATTGCCTCCCAATACATTAGTAACATAACGATATGCAAAGCCATACTGTCATTGGGGGACAATCTTATTATCATCATAGTTCCCTTTTAACAGCTCTGTGTGTCCCCTACAATCCAATATTTATTGTTAGGTAGCTGCAGAGCTTCAATCTTTCCTGGTGTATTGTCCAAGCTGCCAGATTACCTCCAGTTAATTCTTCTTTGGTATAGTCTTTTGCAGAGCTCCTGTAAGTTTATCCCTTTGAGTGCCAAAGAGGTACCTCTCTGGAACTCAGATGGTTAAAGGATTAGCAGAACCTCCTAATAATAACACTGTCACGGTTTATTATGACTCTCAGACACAAGTTTTAGGTAAAAAATCAATTTTATTGAAATAATAAATGGATAACTTAGGATGGCAATAACATACATATATATATATATATACAGAAGATAGCACAGACAGAAGGCAGACTCTACCGGTCCTGTCAATATACCGGACAGAACAGTCTTTAGGCTCTACCGGCCTTGCCAATACCGGGTAAGGCAACCTGCAGATGGAATAGCATAACGGTTCTACCGGCCTTACCAAATTACCGGGCAAGGCAGCCTCAATAGATACACAATGTAGGCTCTACCGGCCCTGCCAATACCGGGTAAGGCAACCTCAGATGGAATGTGGCAAAAGGTTCTACCGGCCTTACCAATACCGGGCAGGGCAGCCCAGAGATAATAGCAGCAGTCAGATGAAACTGGCAAATTAGCAGAATCGTTAAGCAGCAAGGCTTTGGAGCAAACCAGCGTCCGCACGCTGGGAACAACACGGAATAGTATAGCCGTTAGGCTTTGCGAGCAAACCAGTGACCGCACACTGGAGTAACAAGTGAGTAGTATAGCCGCAAGGCTTAGGAGCAAACCAGCGTCCGCACGCTGGGACCAACACAGAATTGTATAGCCGATAGGCTTTGGAGCAAACCAGTGACCGCACACTGGTGTAACAAGCGAGCTTGTATAGCCGCAAGGCTAGGAGCAAACCAGCGTCCGCACGCTGGGACAAACACAGATTTGTATAGATGATAGGCTTTGGAGCAAACCAGTGACCGCACACTGGTGTAACAAGCGAGCTTGTATAGCCGCAAGGCTTAGGAGCAAACCAGCGTCCGCACGCTGGGACCAACACAGATTTGTATAGATGATAGGCTTTGGAGCAAACCAGTGACCGCACACTGGTGTAACAAGCGAGTTTGTATAGCCGCAAGGCTTAGGAGCAAACCAGCGTCCGCACGCTGGTACCAACACGGAATTGTAGCAATGTCACCAACGTGACCAGGCAGAAGGTCGCCAGGATACTGAAGACAGGTGATGAGATGACAGGAACCAGCAACCATCAGTCAGGTCAGGAAACATCAGAGAAGAAGTTCAGCAGTAACTGCAACACCAGAGACTAGGCCGGAACCAGGACTGGAGTAACTCAGCATCCAGGAAACACTGGAACAGTAGAGATCAGGAACTCAGGAACACAGGAGATCAGGAACTCAGGAACACTGGAACAGAGGCCCAGCTATCACTAGCATAGTGATAGCAAGAAGGTCAGAAACAACACGAAAGGGCACTCAAAGGGTGCCCAATCCAGGTTTAAATAGGTAATAAGAGGCGGGCTATCTGCAGACAGCCAATAGCAGCCCCCTAGTGGTGACAGACAAGGAACTGCAGCAAATCACGGGCACCGTGATAGTACCCCCCTTTCAAAGACCCCCTCTCCTAGAATAGGGTTTAGGTTTCTGTGGGTAATTGGCATGAAAGACCCTAGTTAGCCTAGGTGCATGAAGGTCCATACTATCCACCCATGATCGATCCTCAGGACCGTACCCTTTCCAATGTACCAGGTACTGTACCTTTCCTCTAAGCCTACGGGAATCAATAATGCTCTGAACCTCGTACTCCTCCTGGCCCTCGACCTCAACAGGTCCTGGCACCACAGGTGTGGTAGTATAGCGATTGCAAACCAGAGGCTTAAGAAGGGACACATGGAACACATTATGGATACGCATGGATGCAGGTAGGTCTAGTGCATAGGAGACAGGGTTAATTTTACGAATAACTCTGTACGGACCAATAAACCGGGGAGCCAACTTATTAGACGGAACCTGCAACTTGAGATTTCTGGAGGAAAGCCATACTCTATCCCCAACCTGAAAGGAAACCGCTGGAAGCCTTCTGCGATTAGCATGGCGCTGATGACGCTGAAATGACTGACCAAGTGCCCTCTGAACTTGTGCCCATGTGGAACGGAGTTGCTCGATATGCTCATCCAGAGCTGGAATCTGTTGCGTCTGAAATGAATCTGGAAGCAAACAGGGCTGAAACCCATAATTAATCAGAAACGGAGAGCTCCCAGATGAAGAATTGACCGCACAGTTCCTGGCGAACTCTGCCCAAGGCAACAAGTCGGACCAATTATCATGATGGTCAGTAACGAAACAACGGAGAAATTGTTCCAAGCCCTGATTAGCTCGTTCAGCGGCTCCATTGGTCTGGGGATGGTAGGCAGAGGAGAAGGACAGCTGTATGCCCATCTGTTGGCAAAATGCCCTCCAAAATCTCGACACAAACTGGCTCCCCCTGTCAGACACCAGTACCCTAGGCACTCCATGCAACCGGAATACTTCTCTGGCGAACACCATTGCCAATTCCTTAGCCGAAGGAAGGCCACGGAGGGGCACGAAATGAGCCATTTTAGAAAACCTGTCCACCACCATGAATATAAAGGAATACCCCTTAGACATAGGCAATTCTCCCATAAAATCAATGGAAACATGAGACCAGGGGCGTTCGCCATTAGGCACCGGCTGAAGCAAGCCCACTGGGAGATGTCTCGGGGTCTTAGCGCGGGCGCAGGTGGCACAGGCATTCGTAAATTCGGCACAATCGTTTCTCATGGAAGGCCACCAAAATAACTGAGAAAGGGACCATAACAATTGGTCTCTACCAATATGTCCCGCAGCCTTAGAGGAATGGTAGGTTTCGAGCAGCCTAGTACGAAATGATTCAGCGACAAAACATTTGCCCACTGGGGTTTCATGGGGAGCGGACCCCTGAGAGGCCAGGATATCCTCCCCTAGAGGAGAAGTGATACTCGTGCGTATAGTAGCCAGTATTCTATCAGGTTGGATGATAGGTGCTGGTGCTTCCACTCTGTCACTGTCAGCCTCAAATTGTCTTGACAGTGCATCAGCCCTGATATTTTTTGACCCTGGTAAATATGATACAATGAAATTAAATCGAGACAGGAACAGTGCCCACCTGGCCTGACGAGAGGACAATCTCTTGGCCTCCGAGAGATAGGTCAGATTTTTATGATCTGTTAGGATTAAGACAGGATTCTTAGTACCTTCAAGCAAATGACGCCATTCCTTAAGAGCGAGGATAATGGCCAATAATTCTCTGTCACCTATCTCATAGTGGCTTTGAGTGACAGTCAACTTTTTAGAGAAAAACCCACAAGGTCTGAGAGTTCCACCTTTCTCGTGTCGCTGCGAAAGTACTGCCCCGACCCCAATATCTGAGGCATCAACCTCTAACGTAAATGGAAGTAGAGGATTGGGGTGGGATAACACAGGAGCCGCAGCAAATGCCAGCTTCAAATTCTCAAAGGCTTTCTCAGCAGATACCGGCCAACAAGAAGGATTAGCACCCTTGTGCGTAAGATCGGACAGAGGTTTGACAATGGAAGAAAAGTTCTTAATAAACCTCCTATAATAATTAGCGAAACCCAGGAAACGCTGTATGGCTTTTAGACCCTTGGGTTTTGGCCATTGTAGGACAGCTGACAACTTTTCTTTGTCCATGGCAATGCCATCATTGCCAATTATGAACCCCAAGAATGGCACACTGGTTCTATGAAACTCACATTTTTCCATTTTACAAAATAATTTGTTCTCACGGAGTCGTAGCAATACTGCGGATACATCTTTGATGTGCTGTGCCATGTTTTGGGAGTAAATCAGTATATCGTCGAGGTACACCACAACACATGTCTGTAACATATCTCTCAGAACATCGTTTATCAGTTCCTGGAAAACTGCGGGTGCATTACACAGCCCAAAAGGCATTACTAGATACTCGTAGTGCCCAGCTCGAGTATTAAAGGCAGTTTTCCACTCATCACCTGCTCGAATGCGAACCAGATTGTAAGCGGCCCGTAGGTCCAATTTGGTAAATATCGAAGCGCCCTTAAGCCTGTCAAAAAGCTCGGTGATGAGTGGTATTGGGTATGCGTTTTTTGCCATTAGTTTATTCAAGCCCCGGTAGTCAATGCATGGTCTTAATTCGCCATTTTTCTTTTTTACGAAAAAGAACCCAGCCCCAGCTGGAGAGGTAGATTTTCGTATGATCCCTCTAGCAAGGGCATCAGAAATGTAATCCTCCATAGCCTTATTTTCATCACAAGATAATGGATAAGTGCGTCCTTTTGGAGGTACTGCACCAGGCTGCATTTCAATGCAACAATCATAAGGTCTATGCTGGGGTAGCATACTAGCCTCTCCTTTGCTAAAAACATCGCCAAACTGGTGGTACACATCCGGTATAGCAGAGGAGGTGCATAGGACCTTAATAGGCTGGATGACGCACTTGTCCATACAAAACTGGGACCAAGCAGCAATTTCACACTTTTTCCAATCAAATTGTGGGTTATGTAACTGTAACCACGGAAATCCCAATATTACCGCATGGTGCGGAGAATTAATCAGTTGAAACTGCTGCTCTTCTCTGTGAAGTGCCCCAATAGTCATAGACAATGGCAAAGTTTCAAATATAACCTGAGGCGGTTCTAAGGGTCTACCATCAATCGCTTCAATAGTCAAGGGGTTTTCTCTTTCAATGCGTGGAACTCCGTGCAATTCAGCAAAGGTATTATCCATAAAATACCCTGCTGCACCAGAGTCAACCAAGGCCAAAACCTCCACAGAGCGTTGTGCCCAAGACAATACCACCTGTATGGTGGGTTTCATTATGCCCGACACTGGGGACGATTGTACACCACCTAGGGCCTGTCCCCCAAGGTACCCTAGGTGTGTGCGTTTCCCGGACATACCGGACAGGAATTTAGCAAGTGCCCTTTTTTACCGCAGTATAAACATAACCCTTGTTTTTTGCGATATAGTCTCTCTGCCTTGGTTAGTCTAGTGAAGCCTATTTGCATAGGTTCACTTGTTTCCCATACTGGTTCACTAGACTTCAATGCCAAGGGAGGGATGGGTGGGCAAAACATGCTACTAGGCTCATTATTTTTTGACCGTAACTTACGATCTCTGGCAATTGATCTCTCACGTATTCTGGAGTCAATTATCATAACATACTCAATGTAATCATCTAGATCAATAGGTAGATCTTTAGCAGCGATTTCGTCTTTAATGTGGTCATTCAGGCCTTGAGAAAAGGCTGCCAATAATGCCTCGTTATTCCAACCTACCTCTGCTGCCAATGTGCGGAATTCGATGGCATAGTCGCCCACTGTACGCCTGCCCTGTTGTATCTCCATAAGGCGTTTGGCAGCAGAGGTGGTTCTACCAGGAGGCTCAAACACTCTTCGAAAGGAACGCACAAATTCACTAAAGTTCTTAGTACAAGGTTTAGCATTCTCCCACAAGGGGTTAGCCCAAGCCAATGCTCTGCCAGTGAGCAGTGATATCGTGAACCCCACTTTACTACGATCATTGGGAAATGCGTGTGCCGTCAATTCCATAAAGATTTCGAGTTGGTTGATGAACCCTCTGCAGAGACTAGGGTCACCATCATATCTTAGCGGCAAGGGTGCAGAAGCCGTTAACCCTTTAACAGTACCCCCTAGGGGTCTGGTATCACTTTCCGGTGTCTGACTTGGCGAGACCACCGGACTAGAGCTAGATTGGTCAGCAGGTACCGTGCGTTCAAGGATCGTTTGAATTGCAACTGCCAACTGATCCAAACGTTGCTCGAGCACATCCATCCTCCAATAGATATTCTGTGCGTTACCTTCACCCTTGCTGTCTGAGGTCATGGCCCTTTCGTACTGTCACGGTTTATTATGACTCTCAGACACAAGTTTTAGGTAAAAAATCAATTTTATTGAAATAATAAATGGATAACTTAGGATGGCAATAACATACATATATATATATATATACAGAAGATAGCACAGACAGAAGGCAGACTCTACCGGTCCTGTCAATATACCGGACAGAACAGTCTTTAGGCTCTACCGGCCTTGCCAATACCGGGTAAGGCAACCTGCAGATGGAATAGCATAACGGTTCTACCGGCCTTACCAAATTACCGGGCAAGGCAGCCTCAATAGATACACAATGTAGGCTCTACCGGCCCTGCCAATACCGGGTAAGGCAACCTCAGATGGAATGTGGCAAAAGGTTCTACCGGCCTTACCAATACCGGGCAGGGCAGCCCAGAGATAATAGCAGCAGTCAGATGAAACTGGCAAATTAGCAGAATCGTTAAGCAGCAAGGCTTTGGAGCAAACCAGCGTCCGCACGCTGGGAACAACACGGAATAGTATAGCCGTTAGGCTTTGCGAGCAAACCAGTGACCGCACACTGGAGTAACAAGTGAGTAGTATAGCCGCAAGGCTTAGGAGCAAACCAGCGTCCGCACGCTGGGACCAACACAGAATTGTATAGCCGATAGGCTTTGGAGCAAACCAGTGACCGCACACTGGTGTAACAAGCGAGCTTGTATAGCCGCAAGGCTAGGAGCAAACCAGCGTCCGCACGCTGGGACAAACACAGATTTGTATAGATGATAGGCTTTGGAGCAAACCAGTGACCGCACACTGGTGTAACAAGCGAGCTTGTATAGCCGCAAGGCTTAGGAGCAAACCAGCGTCCGCACGCTGGGACCAACACAGATTTGTATAGATGATAGGCTTTGGAGCAAACCAGTGACCGCACACTGGTGTAACAAGCGAGTTTGTATAGCCGCAAGGCTTAGGAGCAAACCAGCGTCCGCACGCTGGTACCAACACGGAATTGTAGCAATGTCACCAACGTGACCAGGCAGAAGGTCGCCAGGATACTGAAGACAGGTGATGAGATGACAGGAACCAGCAACCATCAGTCAGGTCAGGAAACATCAGAGAAGAAGTTCAGCAGTAACTGCAACACCAGAGACTAGGCCGGAACCAGGACTGGAGTAACTCAGCATCCAGGAAACACTGGAACAGTAGAGATCAGGAACTCAGGAACACAGGAGATCAGGAACTCAGGAACACTGGAACAGAGGCCCAGCTATCACTAGCATAGTGATAGCAAGAAGGTCAGAAACAACACGAAAGGGCACTCAAAGGGTGCCCAATCCAGGTTTAAATAGGTAATAAGAGGCGGGCTATCTGCAGACAGCCAATAGCAGCCCCCTAGTGGTGACAGACAAGGAACTGCAGCAAATCACGGGCACCGTGATAAACTCCCACTTACCTTCTTATGGCCAGAAACTCCTAATGGCCCCTATTTATTTTGTCCTTGTAATTTTTGTTCAAGACGAACATCTACAATTAGTGATTGATGTCATGGCTCTGGAGGAGGACTTGCTAGCTGAACCACAAGACACAAGCTCCACCAACTTCCCATGGTAATCTTAACCATTGCTCTGCAATGTATTGCACGTTCCTCTAATCCTTAAAGTGTTAAACAGACCCATGCACTCTACCGAATTCAGGGTAAAAAATTTTACAGCTATTGTCATGTCTATCTTCATGGATGTGACATTCAGAGCTGATTGGAGATGTTATCTCTTTGAACAAAGGCACAAAGGTAAAATTTGTAGGAGCCATCCATAGCCTGGTAAGTAGGGTCATTACAATGGTGTGTTACTCCTTTATTAGCCAATTAAACTGGTTTAGTATACCACTAGAAAATCACGCACAGTTATTTGTTACCCTGATAAATATACTGTTTAGTTGCCTATAAGGCCTGGAGTTGGGTGGCAGTACTTTAGACTCAATACTTAATATCAAAATCTAGTATATTAGCTATGAAACAGTGTAAATGAAAAAAATAAGACGTGAGGATTCTTTATTTTCTTGGTCTACCAGAGATATCAAGAATTCCTAATTATTCTTGTCTGTGAACAAATTCTGTGTTCTATAGGTAATTTTTCAAATGTCCCTACCAATATTTTCCAATGTCTGAGAGCAACTCTGTGTCATATGAAATAAAAAATAGAACTCAAACAAAATTCACATCTCCACCATTAGTCCAATCAGTGCCTGATAAAAAAAACAGTGAAATTATTACATTGTGATCAAAATATGATTACATTAAAGCATGGGACTTAGTGGAGACATTGAAAAAAATGTCACATTAATTCCACAAATGTTATATCTTTATCTCTTGACTGATATTACAAAATATGCTGTCTTTGGATATATAAGAAATACCGTGGTTGAATTTATGTAATTAAAACAATTAAATTATGTACAGACAGGCCATATAATTATACAAAATCACCGCGAAATTTGTAAAAATAAGGTCTATGCATGCTAATCAAATTAATATGGTTTATCTTTGAAATATGGATTATCCTATATAATAATTCGCTTAAATGAGCAGTAAACATTTTTTTATGAAAACACATATTTTATAGAGCATTTCCTGCTGAATAAAACAAGGTCACTCCCATCCCATAGCAGTTTAAATAATCAGGAAGTGAATTTACTGTGTTTACTTCCTGATAGTTCTAACTGAGAGGAAGTGACAGGCCGTTTCTTCACATTCTGTGGAGAACTGTATGTCTTTGACTTTTCTGACTTTCCTCTCTATTAGAAGCTAACAGGAAATCTAATTAGAATTTTACCACTAGAGGGCACTGCTAATGTAAAAAAACATGGGTTTAAACTGTAATAACTCTGGAAATATAAATCTCTCGGCAGTGGGAGTACCCTTACTTTACTCAATAGGAAAATCCCTACAATATATATTTTTTCATAAAAAAAGTTTACTGCTCCTTTAAACGTGTGTACCGACAAAGTCATGTGCAGTAGAGGCTGCTGCGCATGCTGCAGTCATGCGCAGTAGAGACTGCCCGCACCACGGCTGATACAGAGCTGGACGCTCCAAAGGACGCTCATGACTGCCCCGCAACTGTCTGCCAGTGGAACTGTGGCCCGTGGAACGGGCTCTTCAACGAGTCTTTAATAAAAAAGCTTTTTCCTGTTAGGCATGAATACTAAATTAAAAACTAGTGGTTTATTTAT
The DNA here is from genome assembly GCA_037306005.1 of Rhinophrynus dorsalis. Lineage (NCBI taxonomy): Eukaryota > Metazoa > Chordata > Amphibia > Anura > Rhinophrynidae > Rhinophrynus > Rhinophrynus dorsalis. The sequence goes on along the minus strand of CM074720.1, from coordinate 127,619,126 downwards.
TTAAAATTGGTACTGAACTGCTACTTGTCGATTTTATTTGTTGTTTTTTTTTTATTCAAAATTTAGTATAAAATGTAGCATAAAACTGTAATAATCACTAAAAAAGTTACTACTAATGAATTCACGTTTCCTATTAAGGATTCTCGCTATATGCAAGACTCTCTTTTGGGACTTTTGATATGCTTTAATGAGCACAAATCAGAATATTTGTTCACTATATTTTTTAGCTGAGCTAATTTGAAAATGAACTCAAGAGACATCTTTACATTGCTCATGCAGTTGACATACACTGTTCCTGTTAGAATACATTATATCTGTATTAGTAATTAGATACTATTTTACCAAGCAATTATTGTATTGTATTTGAACTTTTAAAAAACATGTTTTAGCAAGTTTTTGATTTTATTTATATTCTGTAAGAGAATTATGAAATGGCAGGGATATAGTTATGCTTGTACTTTGATGGATACATGTTAAGTACAGCATGTGAGGTGTTTTGTGTTTTCATATATTCACACCCAAACATTTGCCTTTGTGAAGAGGTAAAGACACTTTAGATATGTCTACAATGTCAACTGAGTGGTTTATTGGGATGTTATTGGGATGTTTGGAACTTTTTGCCATGTTGAGAGATTCAGAGGAAAATAGGGACTTTAGCCTCCTATGGGGTGGTCCCATGAGAGGGTCCTTTATGCCGACCTCTAGTGCACAACAGAATGATATGTGTACATAGTTACTGTAGGTAAGATTACGTATGACAAGCGTGTTATGACATTCAGAAAAATGGAGCTGGAATTACAGAAATAAATGCAATAACCGGGTACTGCTAGGTTTCCCAGTGAGGTTAACCTATTGCAGGTGTTTTGCCTGCTTTTCCTCCTCTGGTAGTTTCCATAAAACAAGGAGAAACATCTCTCCATTTTGGCAGAAATTCCCACAAGGTGAAAATGGAACCTTCTGCAAATCTCTATATGTTACATGTGCTTTACAACTTACTGAATTAGTTATCAATTATTGTTGACTCCTCTGCAACATTTTATACGATCTGTTTAATTTACAATACAAGCAAATAATATATATACTGTACTTTTTGACACGAGTCTCTTTGAGAGACTCGTGGATGAAGCTGATCTTTGTAATAGTTTAGTAGTCGGAGCTCTTGTTGAGAATTAACTTGTGCTGAAATGATTAATAGAAAGCACATCCTTTCACAAGTAGAGAAAGCTTTATATGATTAGACGTGTACTGTATACACTCAACATTGCTCTTCTGCAGATCTGTCATTTAGAGAGAAAGGGACATTCCCACACGTAAACCACTGTCAATTATATTTTCCATCGATTTGTCATTTCAACAAGAATCAGCTGTGGATCTTAAGGCTCTTAGAAGTTGTTCAGCTACCTCCCACTGCCTGGGAAGATGGCTAAATGAGCCTCAGTGAGTTGAAAGTTTTCAGCGATATTGGATACTAGTATTTCATAGAGTTGATAAGTAGACACCTTTTTAATGTAAAACGTTTATATTTATAATAGTTAACCCCTTAGTTGTTGGTGAAGTTTCCAGTGCATTACTCTAATACATACAAGCTATAAGGTTCAGAGGCAGGGGACAGTTCTCTAGAGATCACTTGATGACATTTAATCTTAGGTGAACCTGTTCTTTTAAAGGGATAGTAATACTTGAAAATAATTTTATTTTATATTGTAGCCCTTAAAAAAACATTAAAAATGATATGTGGACCTGTCACCTTGATTCAAGTTTGCTTATTTGAAAATATCATTAAAAACTACCTATGAGTCACGTTAGCCAAAAAAACAGCAAATGTACAGTTAAGGAGATATTCATACTTATTACCTTATGCTAATGTATGCTAGTTGCAGTACCCATACAATACAAGTGATGTACCTTATGGTAATTAATCTCTTTTCAGTGATGTTTCATATGGTAATAAAGACTTTTCAGTGATGTTTCATATACTAATTTTGTTTTTCAGTGATGTTTCTTATATTAAAGGAGTGTGGGAGGCTTTCCCTTTCACCCCAAAATAAAAGTGTGGCCTTTTCCTAACTTGTACATCTGCTGGACCTTTAGTTAACATGAAAGAAAGGCTGTTTTGAATGAAGTTTTCACATTTGGGAAAAATACAAGGGAGCAGGTCTTTTCTTGAAAACTACAGTTTAAAATAAAAAACGACTATCAAAAATGCAGGTGATTTTGAAATCTCTTTGAAAATCACATATCTGATACAAAGTGATAGTTGTACTTTAAATAAACAGCATTTGATTGGATTAACATGAACAGCAAATGATGAATATGAAATTATTAGAAATGTAATAGTAACTGGCAGGAGATCATTTTAATACAATTTTCCTTTACTTTACTTATCCTATTTATCATAAATCTCTTTTGAATAGATATTGATTATTTAATTGGCTAGAATTCTATTTCCCACCCACAGATATGCAATTCTAAAAAGCTATGTATAAAATCAATATTTTGGTTCACTGACGTGCTGTAGATACTACCAGGCTCAATTTAAATGGCACTTTTAACCCTTTGAGTTCCAGAGGTGTACGCAACACATTGCAAAGCATTGCGTACCTCCTCTGGCACTCAAAGGGTTAACCCCTTATGTGCTAGTGAGGTGTCCAACACATTGCTTCACAATGTTACCGGACTTCTAGGGACAAATGAAAATTCCCACAATTCTCATTGATCCAGAAGGGGCATTTAAATCCCTAGAGGTCTCCAACAAATTATGAAGGAATGTGTTGGACTCCTCGCTAGCATTTAAAGGGATAGTAATACTTTGTTTTAACTTTATTTTATTTTGTAGGCATTAAAAAAACATGAAGAACGATATAAGTTTTATCTCTCAAACCTTTACGGTTTGAGAGATATTCACAACCAAATTTTCCCCTCCTTCCCCTTTTACCTAGTGTAAGCAATCTCTTCTCAGATGTGGAATGCAGTCTATAGACCAGACAGATAACAGAAGGGGACACTCTTATTCCTATGAAAACAATGAAAGCCCTGCCTCCCTTGACAATCTTTTCAGGTTTTTCCCTTATCTTAATTGAACATTGTCCCTCTCTGCAGTCTACCTGGGCACCTCCCTTCTGCTCTGGCTGAGCAGTGTTACATCAGTAAAAGGGGCAGGAGGGGGACACTTTGTCATTGAATTACTCTTGAACTATAACTCTGACAGTATTGAAATAACACTCTCCAAAGTCCAAATACTATGATGATTAATTAGAGCTGCTTTTATTATGAAACATTACTATCCCTTTAAGGAGTTAAATCAGTGCACATTTGGGGAACATGGTGAAGCTGATTGTCCCCAGAATTGATACATTTCTTACAATATCACCCTACATGTTTTTTTTTTAATGTAATACAAATGAATTTGCATAATGCCATTTTTATTTGCAGATACAGCTTGCCATTTACTCATTTAGATGACTGTCTGGCTTGGCTTTGCTAGCACCAACATACTTATGTATGTATATCAATAGCCATCTCACAGTGTTGCATGACAGAACTACAAATACTATAAGAACTAAGAAGTCTTACAATAGACAGCCAGGTGTCCTGCCTTTTCAAGTCTGAAGCAATATTGATGTACATAGAAGATATACCTAGAAGAACCGGATTCATTATAGTGAAAACCACCTACACCATACAAGAAAAATGCAAATACATTATCAATGCATTGGAAACCATTATGGCATTCAAAGAGTTAAAAGTCCCATTTAAATGAATTGGGAAATTGTATTTGTCATTTCTGTTGTATTTGTTTTGCTCCAAAATTACTCATTGTCTTCAAGCATAAGACCCGTATTGTCCTATTTTATTCTATGGAGTCTCTGCATTAAGATCTCTCAGGCTGAATATCACTAGACAAGCCATCTCCTCTTTATCGCCTCTTTATCACACCTTAGTGCATCTCCCTCCCTGGTGTTTTTAATCAGAGCCGTTGGCTGGCTGGGGATGCTGGGAATTGTAGTCCTCAGTAGTTGGAAGATGTTAGGTTGACCAGCCCTGGTCTACATGATTTTGATCCCGAGACATATGAGCCCAACAAACATATCTTTATACGTTTCCAGGTAATCACACTGAATTGTACACTGTCCACTACAGTGCAGCTGGGTTACTCTAGAATTTATCCAGTTCTTCTTTATATATCAGTCTTATAGACCAGCAGGGGTGTAACTAGAACATACTGGGCCCTGAGCTGAACTCTGAGTCTGCCCTCCAAGTTTTGGATACCTCTCTGGTGCTCAAAGGGTTAATGATGAAACAGAAAGGGGCTTACAGACATTTTTCTTATCTTACTGACTGGCAGCATCATTATTTTTTGATGTCAGCTACCCGCAGCCATGACAGGAAACTGGTCTGATTGTAAGGGGTTATATGTAGGGTTACCCGATTTTCCCTTTAAAAAAGGGATGCTTGCAAAAAATGCATGCTGTGGGCATGCAGTGATTGTTATTAGCCTACAATTTGTCACTTCCCATGTAGCAATTCTGCAGTATTTTTCATATGCATCCTTTTTTTTAAGGGATGATTTAGCAACCTGAGTCATTGGATAGTTAGTGTAGAGCCACTGGGCCGCCTTGAATACAGACTATGTCACAGCTGCTCTCTCTGCAACCTTCTGTAGTTACATAGTGGTGAAACAATAGGGGTCGCACCTGAAACCGGGCCCGTCACTCCAGGGGCCTCGCCGCCCCCTGCGACCCCCTCGCCAGCAACTCAGTCTGTGTATCAGCTGATCTCCCAGTGCTCTAGTAATGCAGAGCACTGAGAGATGACATCATCTCCCAGCACTCTGCATTACTGAGAAATGCGCGGGAGCAAGTAGGAGATGGAGGTAGGTGAAGATTTGGTGGGGAGGCAATGTGGAGATGGGGGGCAGTGTGGTCGGGGGGACCCATGGGAATGTCTGCACCAGGGCCCGGTGGCTTCTAGTTACGTCACTGTAGTTACGCTTCTTTTTACCAACTATAGCCAAAATATATTAAAGCTTGATGATAGAGTTTTGAAATTCTAACTGCAAATTTCAGCTAATGTATGCCATTTTGTTAGCTCATCCCAGTCTAAGGCAAGCTGAAATTCGTAGACCAGAATGCATACCATTTAGAAACTAATACTTGCACAGTGGTGAGGGGATATGGTTTCACATTAAAATAGTCACCAGAATCAGGTCCTTTTTGCCTACTTACCTATCCCCTATTTATTGAACTATCTACTCCAAACATTCTGCTCTTCATGCCTCTTGTACAAAGGGGTCGACAGGTGTTCCATTCTTCAGCATCTTCTTTCTCTCCAGTGGAAATCGGTATAAAGTTCTTCAGTCTTCCTGATCAATCCATAAGGAAGATGTTCAGGGCCTGCTCATAGTAAAGTATTAACTGTGGAGGAGTGTGTGCACTGGTTTGCAGTAAAGTGATCAGATGCGTTCATACATACATCAAAGTGAGGATTTGTATGGTAACCCAACATGAAGATGTATGATATTTATGGTAACCCAAAGTGAAGGGGTATGATTTTATATCCTACCAGTGTAAAAGCCCGTGTACACTGGTCAAGGTCCAGGTAATGTTAACCCTTTGAGTGCCAGAGGGGTACGCAATGCATTGCAAAGGTTAAGAGGTTGCTACGCTACCTCACTACTCCATGCGATGCAGACTTGTGTCACCTCACAAGATGCAATCATGCGCAGTACAGACCACCTGAGCGTGGGCAGTCTGTACTGCGCATGACTGCATCGTGACAAACATCCTAGCAAATTATTATATTGGATAAGTACAGAAAATATGGATTTTTACACCCCCCAAGTTTGGTGCACTGTAAATGATTTATTATGTGAAAGTTTAATCACAATAATTTCCTTTATATTTTGGACAACATTTTATACCATTTAGTCCAATACAATTTGCTTAATTATCATACATATTTGTGAAGGGACAAATGGAGCAAATGTTAATACAAACTGTACCTTAGCCATGAAAGACAATTAGTAATGTTTTCAAAAGGATTATTTTGCCATATATGAAACAATTAACCATCTTCATATCAGATAGGAAGAACATTCTGTTTGAGACAAGGCTGTCATCAGAACAAAAGCAAGAAAACTAATAGTGATGGATATGTGTATTCTATTATCCAATAAGGAACACTGAGCAGTGTGAAATATAATATTTCCCTGGAACAGTTCAGTTACAGCACACATGGGAACATGCTTGCATTTGTACATTATTTACTGAGAAAAGTAATGATTTTCCAGTCCACAAGGCCAAAGAAAGGAAAGACAATAATAATTACTTCAGCCACTCGCCTAGAACCGATTAGTGAGGTACATCATGCAGACTGTTAGTTAACACTCCAGTCCTGGTTGGCAATTGCATCATTGTACCATCAAGACTGATATCACTCTACGTGTTTGGAGCACTCTAGTCCTACTGTATAATGTGCAGTGCATTTAAAGGGGTATTATAACCAAAACATACATTGCATTTACATTAGTGTTGAGCGAGCACCACGATGCTCGGGTGCTCGGGTGCTCTGACCGAGCACCCCCTGAGGCTCGAGTGCTCGGCCGAGCACCCGAGCCCCATTGGAATGAATGGGGCAACACCAGGCACCCCCTGCTCTGATGAGGGGAGGGTGCCTGGTCAATGCCCCCTTCATCTCCGCTATGCCCCCTTCATCTCAGAATGCCCCCTTCAGCTCCGCAATGTCCCCCTTCAGCTCCGCTATGCCCCTCTTCCACAATGTGCCCCTTCATCTCCGCTATGCCCCTCTTCCACAATGTGCCCCTTCATCTCCGCTATGCCCCTCTTCCACAATGTCCCCCTTCATCTCCTCTATGGCATAGAGGAGATGAAGGGGGACATTGTGGAAGAGGGGCATAGCGGAGATGAAGGGGCACATTGTGGAAGAGGGGCATAGCGGAGATGAAGGGGCACATTGTGGAAGACGGGCATAGCGGAGATGAAGGGGGACATTGTGGAAGAGGGGCATAGAGTCTATGCCCCTCTTCCACAATGTCCCCCTTCATCTCCGCAATGCCCCCTTCATCTCCGCAATGCCCCCGTACCTCCAGTCCCTGGTGGTCCAGCGGAGCTTCTTCGGATCTGTGCCTCTTCCGGCACAGATCCCCGCCACCCGAACATGTCGGGCGAGCACATGGCGGTACTCGACGAGTACCGCCATGTGCCGAGCAGAGCGATGCTCGAGCCGATCCGAGCATCGGCCGAGCACGCTCGCTCATCACTAATTTACATAACAAGAAAATATGCCTTCACCTAAAATGATAAACGTGCGGGAAGAGCAGTTTATCCAATCATTGACAGATGCCTTTGTCAGTCATATTCCCCTGCCTTGCATATGCACAAGAAGGGAAATATGATAAAAATATGTCTCAGATACAGTAAATCCAGCAATATCTTCTTGGATGTTAGAGGGGTCTCCCTCTCCAAAACATTGCTTTGCATATATATATATATATATATATATAGAGAGAGAGAGAGAGAGAGTTAAGATTGTAGCCGTATTAGTCCAGTGATGTAGATATAAAGTAACAAACAAAATGAATATCTTGTAATACCTTTTTTATTGGACTAACAGAATTTTGGATTGACAAGCTTTCGGGATAAACGCCCTTTCTCAAGTCTGAAGCATTTCATATATATATATCATCCCCATGGATTTGTACTGCATCTGTGTAGAGAATTCTGTCAGACTTGTCAGCTGAACCTGGTGAATGGTAATGGTGGACCTGGTTCTCAATTGTTGATAACTGAGATGTGATCCAGCCAGTGATAAAGTGTCGATTGGCTTAATGTGCAAGAAAGTCAGGGGATTTCCATGTTTGTTAAGCTATTTGCCATTTGATGAATATACCCACTACCCTTTTTTCAAATTTCTAAATGTGGAAACCTTCATCAGTATGATCACCTATGTCTTTTTCATTAAATTAAAATAAATGTAAAGTTTTATTTGCAGTTGGTTTTTCACAGAATGTATCCACTTCTTTGTATATTAGACTCAGAGATGTATATTAAAATGGTAGTATTTTATGTTATGGCCAAGTGGCATATTTCCACAACCAAAAATGATTTTATAGCAGTTTGAGGTATGCCATTCCCCTTCCCAAGCCATTTACTATATAACAGAAGCTACAGACTCTCTCCATGCTGCTTCCTATTGACCTCAGTGTGCTGAAGCAAATTCTTTAGAAGGCAACTTTCTACACTTAAGCCTGGGGCACTGGGGACAAATCAGCACCAGTTAGCTGGGAACCACTGCAGAACACAAAACATACAGTCCATTAATGCAGCTGTAAATTTCAACCAAGACTGATTCTGTTGGTTATGTAGTTTTCTGTTCTTAATCTCTCTAGGTTTTATGGGTCTGAAACCAATAGTACTTTCAGCTATAAAACTACATTGGCTTGTAAAACTCCTGCTGCCTGTATACATAAATCCAACAAGCTTTGCCTTTTATTCTTTATTAACTTGTTTTGTGTAGATACATTCTCTAAGAACAACTTGAGGCAGAAGGTTGTATTTGTTATTTTTTTTTTTGTATATTCTTTATTTGTCGTTTCAATTTAACAATGACGTTGGGGAGTGTAGGAGAGAGGATGGGAATATAGGAAGCAGAGGGAGAATAGATTTAGGGAAATGGTGTATCTTTGCCATTTTCATATTACAAGTATATATACATGCAGTTACATTAATTACATTACATTGCTTTAAAATTAAGTTATTTCTTTTTCTTTTCTCTTTATTTACTTTTCGATATATTTACTCTAAGGATGCCTGCAACATATCTATACAATATTATGTTCTGAAAATATGTTATTTCTGCTCTGTATCTTAAAACCTTAATAAAAATGTATTCATAAAATGAAGCTAGGGAGATGTACTGAAATAGAGTAGATGAGAAACTAAGTCAAAGAGAAATGGTGATGCCTGGAGTGGAATGTGGAGTAAAAATCCTCCTATGATTTAATCATGTTTACCCTATTACTGAAACACATACACCCAAAAAATATCTGGTGGCAGACTGCGGATGCCAGGCGGAGGGGTCACATGGGGAGGCCGGACCCCTGAAGTGCACAGGCCCGCGACCCCTATAGTTACGCCACTGTCTTTATTATGGATTCTATTGTGGATAAAAATTTAGGTCCTGTAGCTTTTTATGTATGAATGTGTTTATTTATCTAGAGCCAACAGTGTATGCAGTGCTTTACAATTTAAGGATTTGGACAATTCAGGGTTACAAGTTTTTTTTTCATAGTGAAACACAAGAAGTGAGCTCCCTGTCTGAAAGCTTACAATTGAAAGTGGTAATGGGACAAATGCAGGCTACATAAGGGTCAAGTGCTGAATGCAGTGCTAAAGTTTTGCTCAGGATAGGGGTCACAAAAAAAGTAAATCATTTATGAGAGCATCATGTTTAATGCATCACATTCCCACCACAATATTGTGATTGTTCCCTATTGCTTATGGAACAGAAGGCATGTTGGGGTAGGCTTTTTGTAGGAATGTGTCTGTGCCACCAAGTTAAAATCTTGTAATTTAATTTATGTGAAATATAGATCACCCCTGGGGCTCCAGAGAACACTATGCATTTAATAACAGGTAGATATGTATGTTTAAACATAGCTAGCCAATCCACATTTCTACTGGAGTACCAGTGGGGGTTTCCTTCCAGTATACTGAAGAATCAGGGGGATCTATTAGACATTAGTCATGACATCTTAGGGATCCAAATAGGGACATACTCACAGTGTACAATTTGCATGCTGTGGGTAAGGGGTGACTGGAGAGAAAGCACTCCATAAGCTTATTCCCTACTGTCTTTCCAGGCAGCAGGGATAGTGGGACATTGTAACATTATTCCTGATTTCAGTTCAGAGACTGAGTTCTCTCTCTCTAAGGAGAGAACTTTGTAGCCTAGATCTTGTAGGGAAAAATTCTGAAAAAATAGTTAAACTATATAAAAAATAATCAAAATAATAGAGAATTCACCTGTTACATTCACAAAACACTTTTACAAAATGTTGGATACAACTATTTACTCTGTTTTACAGGGTTATTCCTCTCCAAGGTTTAGCATTAAAGGGATAGTAATGTTTCATAATAAAAGCAGCTCTAATTAATCATCATAGTATTTGGGCCTTGAAGAGTGTTATTTCAGTTCTGTCAGAGTTTAAGTTCAAGAGTAATTGAATGATAAAGTATCCCTCTCCCACCCCTTTTTACCGATGTAACACTGCTCAGCTCAGAGCAGCAGGAAGGTGCCCATGTAGATTGCAGAGAGGGATAATCTTCAATTAAGATAAGGGAAAAAGCTGAAAAACCTGTCAAGGGGGACAGGGTTTTCATTGTTCTCACAGTAAGAAGATTGTCCCTTGCTGTTATCTGTCTGGTCAAGCAACCAGATTCCACATTTGTGGTGAGCAGTGTTACATCTTTGAGAAAGGTGCAAAGGGGGTGCCGAAATGCGTCAGACAACAGTTTGTAAGCCATGTGGAAGTACGGGATGCCAGATTGAGCTACAGGAGAAGAACCTGTAATAAACGGAGGAAAAGAGTGGAGAAAGAGAGGAGTGACACGGAGTGAAACGGCAGTGGGACCAGACAGAACGCTTTGATACATGCACAGGCTCACCACAGAAACAAAGTAAGGGCCAACCACACAGGATTAAGTGACATAAGCTCAGCTCTACTTTGAATGTGTTGTAGCAGAGCTTAACACTGTCAACTCTCCAGTAAGGGGCCATCTTTTACTTATATTTCTGATATCTTACTACCAACTGGTCTAAGATACCCATAAGCCAATCAATCACTCCAGCCTCATAGATACAAGCGGACGACACCATTCACATTATACATTCTTCTCCCCACACCTATCCTATGCCACTCACTTAGCCTATAATTCCATCTTGGACTCTAATCTTTAGGGCCAATCTTAGGGCTATTTTTCCCCTCTATCATCGGGGGGGGGGTCTCCTTATTTTATTTTATTTCACTTCATTTTATTTGAATTTGAATCTTATTTCTTATTAAATATAGTATAAAAATATTCTTATTTATTATCAGTATATATGTATTGCAAATTTTGAGATATTTTTTCTGTATGCTCTTATTTGTTATGCACCAATGCATTTGCTTATGTTAAGTTTTACTGTGAATATAGATACACTTACGCTGTCTCTCCCTTATCCCTACTTCTGAGCAGCGTTACGCTAGGTAGAAGGGGCAGGAGGGGGATACTTTATCATTCAATTACTCTTGAACTACAAGTCAGACAGTACTGAAATAACACTCTCTATGGCTCAAATACTATGAAGATTAATTGGAGCTGCTGTTTTTGTGAAACATTACTATCCCTTTAAAATGTACAAGCCTCGTTGATGGTCAAACCCTGCCCAGTATGTATGTGTATTACTTGGCCTTGAAACAAGCCTAGTCTCTTGGAGAAAATAATTCTGGTGCAACTCTATGGCCAGGGTTGTTGGGTTCTTACATTTTGGTTTTGTTGATCCTGCTCCCTTCCTTTTGAAAAGATAATCCCCAGAGGCGTAACTAGAACGCTCCGGGCCCTGGTGCAAGAAGTGCCATGGGCCCCCCCCAACCCCCAAACACACTGGCCCCCGGGGCCCTCCACAATGCCTCCATTTCCTACCTCCCAATCCCTGGTGGTCCAGTGGAGTGGCAGGAGAGACGGGCTGGAGCGAAGTGCGCTGTAATGCAGTGCGCTGGGAGATGATTTCATCTTCCATCGCTCTGCATTACTAGAGCGCCGGAGGGAGATGGTGTCACCAGAAGGAGGGGGTCGCAGGGGGCAGCCAGGCCCCTGGAGTGACGGGCCCGGTCGCGCTTGTGACCCTTATAGTTACGCCACTGATAATCCCTACATTCTAATTGTTCTTGTTTTGTCCATAACATTTTTTTTCTCTTCTTTTGTGTTACAATGTGTTCTTTTGCATTGCAGTGTCTTTGAGACCTCTGTATGATTCAGTGAGTTAATCAGTGGGAGTTTGGGGGAGGTCTAATTTGTCTCCTGGGATGCATTTGGTTTGTTCTACATCTTATAATTAACCCTTTGCATGTCAGAGAGGTATCCAACACATTGTCTCAGCCTCAATGTGTCATATACTGAACATAACTCAAAAGATAATGATGCTGCTACCCTGACTAGAGGCTCGATTTGTACTGATCTTGTTGTGCTAAATATGTGTATAATCTTTATTATTCAGGACAACAAGTAAACAAGTCATATTGCTTCATGTGGAGATGGCTGGTATCTCTTATTGTTTCTGAGCAATCAAGCACAGTTTGTATCCGTTATGCACTGTCATCACTTCAGAGGTTATCTGAGAACTGCAATTCGATTTCCTGCAGAAGTTGTTTTTTTTTTTGTTTTTTGTTTTTTAAATAAACATTATAAATATTAACCCTTTCATTGCTAATTGGGCACGCAACACATTGGTCTGCAATGCATTTCATACCCCTCTGGCACTGAAATCGTTAAATAATTCATAAGAACCATTCTCACCTTAGTGTCACCATGATGGTTATGTCCATTTTTCTATATGACAAGTAACATATTTTTTCTTTCCCAATAGTTAATAAAAATACATAATCCTGCAGAAATACAGAAGATCAAACAATCATAACAAAGTCTACATACTGTATGTAATAGCCATCTATACACATAATTAAAGCCAAAATAGGCAGATAGTGGCACATACTAATCAATAGCAATGGATATGTTACTTAATTGGTGCACGTCCCTTATTTAATGAATATACAAAGGCTCTCAGCCTGGGTTAACCCCATAAGATGAGGGAGACAGAACACATCTGGAATAGATATCAAAATGCAGAGGGTTTATTTCATCTTGTTGCACAGCCAAGCGTTTTCGATCCTCAAATGGATCTTCATCAGGGCATAAAGGGCATAAAGCCATCTATAATATAGAAAAGCACATGACTAAATCACTTCATGCAGATTGCAAAAAATAAGGGGCAAAGCAGCTGCACTATTGGGGGTAAATAATTCAATAAATCAATGAAATGCTAATACAAGTTTCCAATACATTGTGTAGCATTTAAAGATATAGTAAGCGTTAGATATTACTGCAAGCTTTATTCGTAAATATACATTGTTATAACATAACGTACCTTTCTAAATACTCATAACGTTCTTGTTTTCATTTTATTTTAATGAAAAGAGTCCCCCCTCCCACCCTTTTCCATACGTAACGCTACCTCACCTCTGATCTGGAATCCAGATCATAGTGAGGGACAATCTTCTTTCTGTCAGTATAAGGAAAACCATGTGGACAAAGGGAGCAGGTTTTTCCTTATAATGACATAAGATTGTCCCTCACTGAGATCCTTCCGGACCAACTTGCGGCTCTGAGGGGAGGTAGCATTACGTATGCAACAGGGGCGGGAGGGGGACACTTTTTGTTAAAATAAAGCTCAGATCATAATTGTAACAATAATTAACCTGCAATTTACTATAGATAATAAGCAGTGAGGTTTAGATATTTAGACTTACTACATATATGGTAATATAAATGCATTATGATAAATAAATGTTCACTTCAGATTTGAAACAGATAGGAACTTTACTCGTCTGAGGTACCTTGACATTTGCAGACGTATTACACGTGCTTTTGGCCATAAATGTGTATCTAGATCTCAGTTTATATTTATCATTTTGTAGGATTTTTATCAAGTGTGTGTGATGAAGAGAACAAATACATAAATGTATATTTACCCTTAGAGGAGATTGCCAAAAGTGAGTATATAGTGCATAACTATTACCACAAATATACATTTAAACCTAACATTCCCAAAAAGAAGCACCTTAAGGTAATACCCACAACACACCTAATGATATAGTTGGCATATGGTTGGCAACCACTAATGTTACCACTAAATTGTATAAAAAAGATGTACAAGTGTTGACTGAATCCCCCCCATGAACTCAAGGTTCATTAACATGAACTTTTGCAGTATTACCAGTGTGAACATTTGATACTAACTAAAATGTCTTGTTTGGCAGAAAACGGCTGTTCAGTCCTGACAGTCTGTTTCATGAGAAGCCAGGAAGCTGTATCCTTCTTTCATTCACAAACAAAGAGAAACAAAAAAAGTAATCAGTTCTCTGAGCACAACACTCAGTAAGGAAGTATTTCATGTAAAAAAAAGTTTCACTTTCTCAGATGAACAGACCGGTTGGAAATGTTGACTTCATATGGAAGAAATCCTATTGTCTGGAAAGAGTGTCAGTGTGTTCTATCCCAGACACACAAATATGTGTCTGCATAACCTTTTAATGCATAGTGCTGCAGACAAGGGGTAGGCCACCTTTGCCTCTCCAGCTGTTATAGACTACATCCCTATTATACCTAACATACTCACACACATACACGTCTGTGTGTCTGCAGGAAAAGACCCCCAAAATATGATTTAGAACATAAACAATTTCGCTTTATATTTCTGTATATAAATATTTAATTTTTGCATACAATTTTATTAGATATAATTAAGATATCAAAATAGTATAGTACAGTCCAAACAAAATTTCTAAATTAATCCACAAGTCTAGATATTACATTGGACATTTTTCTTCTATAAATGATTCAATATGAATAACTCAGACGGAGAAGTTTTATCAAATATTTGTTTCAAGCTGTAAAAAACATTCTAACATAAAGGTGGTTATGCAATAAAGCATGATAAAGAAGTGATAAAGTGTACATGACTTCTCCAGTGATATCACTTCTCCAGTTCCTATGTTAATTTATGGAGCCAATGCACTAAGATTTCTCCAGCTTTGGAGATCTTACTGCACAGGCTCTATAGAATAACAGGAATTGGAGAAGTGATATCACTGGAGAAGTAATCTCCACTTTATCACCTCTTTAGCACACCTTAATACATAACCCCCTAAGCGTTCACTTCAAATGTCAAAAACAGGCTTGTACTCGTAAACAAAAATAAAAGCATTCTTTATAAGACTAGCGATAAATCTCTGGTCTTGAATCTTTGAAATAATAGATGACCAAACGAATGTTTTATGGATAACCATATATACAAAGAGTTTCCAATACGTTGTACCTCTTGTGTATCATCTCTGTTGATGTTTATTCCTATGCCATTGAAAATCTGAATATCTGTAGGTACTCATCTTTAAAGTAGGAAAACAAGATACCACTTAAAAATGACACATGGCGTTCACATATGGAAAAGCTGGGCTGCTACCACAGCAAAATAATACAGAGCCCAAAATTGGAAACACTCATACACCCTAAAGTCAAGCAATAGAGATTTATTGCAGTAGTAGCATAGAAAATCAATAATTTGGTGCTACAATTTTTTTACTCTCTCTCTCTGTATATATATATACAGGGCTTAAAATATGAAGTCCTTTGCTACTAGCCAGACCTGAAAAGTTACTCGCCACTGCAAGCCATAACATATCCACCAGGGCTGAATTTCTAGTTGCCAGGGCTAAATTTTCACTTGCCATTGGCTAGTGGCGAGTGCAAATTTTGAGCCCTGATATATATATATATATATATATATATATATATATATATATATATATATGAGGGTGTTATCAGACAAGAATCCTCATACAGTCTTTATTTGACACATTTTCCTGTATGCTATGAATAAAAGCAATGGGTTTGGACCTCTCAAGCATCCAATGTGATAAAGTGAATCTGTCACTTTCATATATGGATAGTTGGAATGTTAATTCATAAATGCTTATGTGCCATGTTCACTGAACGACCAGCAGATACATAGTTTGGTATGGTGATGTGATGGTGATGTGTAACCTACAGCCCTCCAACTGTTGAGCACAACAACTCCCATCATCCCATCCAGCTAACGATTGCCCTCCCCAGCTGTAGGTGATATTTGTACCTTTATTTATGAAAAATTATCTCTCTGAGTGCAACACCATTTGCTAATGAAGCTGTCAGAGCTTAATTAGCATACAGTGCTGCAGTGAAAGATACTTCGACTTTCACTTTCAGAAATAAAATATGAGGATCTCCTAAGCTATGCACCTATTGAATCTCCAATCTGCAGTTTGCTAAATGATATTTTTTATGTGCGTTGGCATCTGTTGCTGTGAGTGTTAAAGTAGCACAAGCTTTTTAGTGCAATTAAATGAGGAGCCAGTCTGATTAGTAGCAAATCGTAGTGCCATGGTAATATGCTTGTGATGAATAAAGACACCTTTTGGCATCTCAATTTTCATAAATCAGATTTTCTATCTAATTTGGAACCACTGACTATTAACAGTGTTGAAACATTTTCTCAGCATTTTAAATCATTTGAGACAGATAAGGGCTTACTTATACTAATCCTCATTAGCACAGAGCTTCTCTTATTTTGTTATTTATTATAAGATGTTATTATAATGAGTGGTGGAGGTTTCTGAACATTTTGAAGCTTTAAAAGGTGTCACTATTTATATCTTAGTCTCAATAAAATATCTATTTAAATAGCCTTTAGTAGGGATTTCCAAACTAAGAACCAGGAACATTTGTGGCCCTTGGGCATGGTTGGTTGTAAAAGCTAATAATCCTTTCCAGATCTTCAACTATCAGGCAAACATTTAATACTTAGTATATGAATGTACGTAGTAAAACATAAAGTAGTTTATTGATGTAGTTATGAATTTCATATAATAGGTAGTATAACATTTAGCATATTTCTATTTAATTTGATATAGCAGTAGGTAGCCTTCAATTAACATGATAGGTAGCCTTAAATTAACATTGATATAGCAGAAGGTAGCCTTCAATTAACATGATATAGCAGTAGGTAGCCTTCAATTCCCTTTTGTTTTCTCAGTCTGCCCTTTGAAGAAAAGGGTTTAGATTCCCTGGTCTTTTCTTGTGGTCTTTGGTTTTCATTCAGATAATGGTTTTAGAGACTTTAGAGATTGTCTTCCCTTGAGATGGAATTGGAAATGGTCTACTTTACTTTTATTTGCATTTTTTTCCTAGTTTATGAGGTTTATCCAAAATTATAGGGTTAGTAATGCCAACATTTAAGTTGATTAAATATTATAGATGGTAAAAAAATAAAGTATATGGAGAAAGTCCTATCTCTCAAACCTTTATGGTTTGAGAGATATTCACTGCTAAAGTTCCCCCTCTGACATGTCAGAATTATACAAGGTTTCTTAGTAGATCAGCCTCAATATATGTAGAAAATAGGTATATATTATTTTTGGTAAACTATTTTTATGAAGCAATCATAAATGGGGAATCACATAAATTCTGATCACTTACATGTTTTATAAATAGATTTCCTATGACAGGATTCTCAATATATTGAAGAGAGAGCTTCTCATTATACTATGAACTAATGACCCCAAGAAGCCATTTTCAGGATGTGACGTGCTCAGTTACCTAAAACCCAGATATGATTCAGCTTCACGTCAATAAATAATCAACAATGCGCAGTCACTGAATTTTGTTAATTCCTGTTAGTGCAATTATAGGAAGGAATTCATAAGACACATCCAATGAAAAAGCAATAATTAAAAGGTAGCCTGTTTAGATTGTTTTACCCTTCTCAATTCAGTTTTAGAAGCTGTTCAGCCAATAAAGGTATCACCTTTACTCTACTAGTCGCCTGCATCTTCAGTGTCTAACACTGTACACCTTTTACCTGTACTTAGGCTTTGCTCACACTGAGGCCGTTATAAAGCAAATGTGCAGCAATTCTGATGCATACCAATTACACCACAGGGAACACATAAAAATTCCCATTTTCTTGTTTCTCTATTATTTTGGTTCTGTAGGCTAATAATTACATAAAACTCTAGACTGAAAGCTCTCATGGACCTGGCTTTCTAACCTTTTCCCTGGTTTGTATGTGTCTGCCACATTTTTTGTGTTTATTACACAAAGCTCTGAGTAAATTCTTGCACTAAATCAGTATCAGATAATAAGAATATTGATGATTTTGTGTTTGTGTGAACAGTAGTACAATCCTATAACATTATTAACAAATTAATGTAGTAAACTTAAAGATGTTTGCATTTTAATCTAATTCTAAAATCAGCCTTAGAAGTCTTTAGGACTCTTATATGTTGAATTTCCCCCAACCTCTGTATCGGTGGTTTCAGTTTTACTTCAACACTGTTGCTTGGAAATATATAATAATATATAATATATAATAATTTAGTCTTCCTAAAAATATAAAACTGCACAATGTGGAATATTCCTGTCTGCACCATACCTAGGCTTTTTAAGGCCTTAGAGGTCAGAAAGAGGCAGAGAGAAAATGGGGCAGGTAGTAAAGTAAAGTGAACCAAATGAGGTGTGTAGCAGGAATGATGGGAAGCATGGAGCAACAGGAACTCTCCAGTGCTGAATTGGCTTAAAAACTGACACCATTATGAGGTATCACCTCATTGAGAATATCCACCTTGATGGGATTTTCACGATTATTCCTACTTACTACTTTCTTCCACCCCATAAGTGGAAGTTGATATCTTTTGAGAGCCATAGAATAAATAGGCAAATTCATCACAGATAATTGTGCTAACTGTGCAACACATGTCAGATAACTCAGCACTGCTGAATTTAAAGAGAACATTTTTACTAAATCAAAACTATGTAAAACCATTACACTGATTAACAAAAATGCACCTGGTATCTATGGGGTTTATATACATTTAATGAGACTAAAAGATACACCAAGACAGATCCATAAAACCTCTCAGGAGACTTAATTCTCAGGGATACTCCAGTTATAGCTTAAGAGTTTCCATGCATACCTGCCAGCACCTGAGCATGTAAAAATAGAATCACAGCATGTTAATCTTGAATTCTCTCATGTCTTGGGTTGGCCCCTGCTCACGCCTGTGAAAACTGCAACCCTTGATTTGCTGCATTCCTGTGGCGGGGAGGACAGTGAACTAGAAACCACTTAGACTTGTTTAAATATATATATATATATATATATATATATATATATATATATATATATATATATACAGTGGTTGAACAGCCCATGTACACACTGTGGCACACCTGGCACTGTGGTCTGTGTACACAGGCCACAGTGCCAGGCAGCAACAGCCGCGGTGCAGTCATACACAGTAGAGACTGCCCGCCCTGCGGCTGATAATGGAGCAGGGCGCTCCGAATTCAGACGTAGTCCTCTCTGCACACCTTCGGTGGACAGAGAGGACTAAGGTTTGAATTCGGAGCAGCCCGGTCCATTATTAGCCACAGTGTGGGCAGTCTCTACTGTGTATGACTGCAGTGCGCGCAGCCATCTGTACAGCACATGACAGCTTCTGACAAACATACATTAGCGAATTATTATATAGGATATCTTGCAATATATGGTACTGATCTTCCTACATCTCTACACTGATTATTTTACTAAGTTAGCTATTTGTTTTTGCTTTGAAATTAGGAAATTCTCTAACTTTAACCCCTTAGGGACCGTTGACGTACCAGGACCGTCACGGTCCTTGAACTACTCAAGTACCGATGACGGTCATGGTACATCACGTACTTTTTACTTACAGCGCTCTACCGGGAGCGCTGTAAGTAAAAATAGGGCATGAAATAGACCGCTCCAAGATCGGAGCGATCTCTTTCAAGCCCCATAGTGACGCGCAGATACACGTGACAGGTCACGTGTACCGGCGCGTCAAAGTGCCCCTATGCGGTCGTTATGGGACGGAAATGTCCCATAACCTCCGGGCCTTAAGGAGTTAATTTACTAATTAGAGAGGTCCCCAATGCATTGCAATCTCAACAGCATCCAAGGGGACATATAGATTTGGTCAGTGGTATAGTTTATAGATAAACCCCAGATTAAGTGTCCTACCACTGAGATATGTTGTTGTTTTTTCTTGACCATTGTCTTGCCTTTAAGAGGGATGACAGTATTCATATGCATCATTTTATCTAGCTCGGAGATCTAGGTGGCCTAAAATTGGTATATGTCTGCTGTTGTATGCCCTTTTTTCTTCTGCTCTCACCTATGTCATATTTCATTTATAATCTGACTGGGACCATTATGTTACAGATTCTCTATTGTTATACTAAAAACAGCACTTGGTAAAATGTGATGTGTTGTTCTGTTCCTCTTTATTACAAATAGGGATGAAATGCTATAACTTGCTATGGTAACACATGAAGGACTGAACAAGTTTTTCAGTTTCTTAGGAAGTGTACAAACCACCAGGGAAGGAATCAGCTCTTTTCTTTCTTAATGCATCAGGATATATTTTTGCAGGCCCCGGGGTGTAAACCAAAACTGACTTATACTAGCAGACCTAGATGCACTGAGGCTGATGCATTAAGAGCAGGAGTAATGTTGGTTAAGCCAATACATCATACTGCACAAATAATGTACAAAATTGCCATTGATTTAACATTTTGAGTGCCAAAGGGGCAACCAGTACAATGTGAACAATGTGTTGTTGACCTGTCTAGCTATCATGGATAAGAGCCTTATTTAAATCAGTAGGGATATGTATTTGTTCCCTATGGTGAAATAGTATCAAGATAATACTTGTACTAAGGATAACTGAGGGGAGATGCACTAAGGTGTGATAAAGAGGTGATAAAGTGATATCACTACTCTAGCTCCTATGTTATTCTATGGAGTCAGTGCACTAAGATCTCTCCCACTTGAGAACTTGTAGTGTATAATACTCCCCCCTGGAGGAATACAGATGCAAACCAACTGCACCAAAGGGGTCAAATGAAAATCCCCATTGATATAAATGGGATTTTGAACCCCTTGAATGCTAGAGGGGTCTCTAACACATTGCTTCACTACACATCAGAGACCTCTAGAATTCAGGAGTTTAACCCTTTGAGTGCCAGAAGCATACCCCTCTGGCACTCAAAGGGTTAAAATCCCCATATAATTACATGGGAATGTTGTACAGTTCCGATGGTGCAGTTGGCTTGCACCAATATTCCTCCAGTTCTTCTTACTGCATAACTGGGAGGAGTGTATGAGTCTGTCAGCACAGCTCTTTTGGTCTTAGCTTCTAATGCCAGCAGCTGCACTTAGGGGTAAAGACTAAGAGTGTGAATGCTCTGGTGCATACTAACAGGCCCACTCTGCTGTGGTAAAGACCTTAATGACAGCAATTCCCTGATGCCTCTCCAGTAGTATGCACATGGAAATGGTGTAAGGTAACACAATTTCTTCTTCACCTTGGTTCGCAAATAAAGAAAAAAAAAAGATATAGAGGAAAGGAACACCCCAAAACTCCCATTCATGCTCCTATTACCCTCTCGTTAACTGAAAAACTTTAGCTTTAAGTAGCGTATTGCATTGACTTTAGGCAAGAGCTGGAGTAGAAAATTGATTCCAGCACTTGGTTTATTGCAGAAGCACTGTACATTACCTTATTATATAGAAATGTGCATATATGAAAACCAGAGCAGGCTGTAGCTGCTTTGTGCTTCACAGAAAACGCTTACATAATTGTCCAGCTTGAGACAATAGCAAGTCTAAACCTGTTTCTATAGTATCAGGCATATCTATTCATTTAAAACACTTGTGAACATGAAAACTTTTTTGCCATAAAGGACTTAATAAATAATATACAAGTATGGAGAAGCAAGACAAAAATATTATGGAAGGGGTAGGCAATGTTTGGCTTTCCAGGTTGTGGAGACTGCAACTCCCATTTAAGCCAAGCAAGTAACAGCAGGGGGATTATGCACTAAGGTGTTATAAAGAGGTGATGAAGTGGAGGTGACTTCTCCAGTGATATCAATTCTCCAGTTCCTATGATATTCTATAGAGCCTATGCACTAAGATCTCCAAAGTTGGATAAATCTTAGTGCATAGGTTTCATAGGATAACATAGGATCTCGTTCCAAAAAAGACCAGGGGCTTGGATCAGCCTTGCCTTTTATTATTTCACTGTTCTGCAGCAAGACTCAGTGCCATCGAGTTGCAGCGGTATCCTGATATGCAAACCAATAATTGACAGTAGTTGACAGTACCATGCTGCATGCGCTGGTCAGTCAACAAATATAGTGGCTGCAATGCTGGTTACATAGTTACTGTACATACCTTAAAATCTTGGGTATAAGAAGTGGTGGGTGCATATTATACACAAGAATTTCTCTCTCTCTCTCTCTCTCTATATATATATATATATATATATATATTTAAATTATTATATCAACGCGATAAGAAAAAAATGAGGGCTGCCAGGTTCCTTCTCTCTCTCTCCCCCCAGCGCAATCCGCTCTCAGAAGATTATACTTACTTCCATTGAAGTCTGATTCCTCGTCACTGTGGGCAGCATGCTTGCACCTGACGAAGGGATTATTCCCCAAAACGTTGTGCAAGTGCAATGGTGATGAATAAAATCATTCAATAATAATTTACTAATAAATCCTGAGTGCGAGAATCATCTTTTATTTTTAGTACTCAATTACAGGTCATATCGTGGCACTGACCCACAAGTTTCTTCTGCACCGGATTTAACGAACAATGGTGAGCTGAGGTAACTATTCCAAGTTTGCTTGCATTTGCCGCCCGTTTCCATCAATGACCTGTCAGGGCCTTCCACTGCCAGCCAATGATAATGTACTGTGAGGATCTCAAGCTCCTCACAGGGCAATACTGTAGATCCAATGTGCAGAGATCTAAGCATTGGATCTATGACAGTGCCCTGCAAGGAGCTTGAGACCCTCACAGGGCATTACCATTGGCTGGCAGCAGAAGGCAGTGACAGGACATTGATGAAAGCGGGTGGCAAATACAAGCATGCTGCCCCCATTGAAGAGGAATCAGACTTCAGTGGTCTTCAATGGAAGTAATGCTAATTTACTAAGAGCAGATTGCGCTGGGGGGAGGGAAGGTATCTGGCAGCCCTTATTTATTTTTTTTCCGTAAGGGGGAAAACAAGGTTGCGTACTATATATAGGCACTTTTGTTTTCCCCTAAAATCTTGGGTATAATATACACCTGCGTATTATATCTGAGATTTTACGGCACTTTAATTTAAAAGCCATCTTGTCAGTTCTAAAAATATCCTGAAGTATCCTAACGAGAAACTCTGGATCATTTTCACTTCTTCCAGACGTTTTGTGCGTTGACGGCAGATTTTTTGAAGTATTTGTTAATCAGAATGCAGGTGTTTTATGATCCCTCTTTTAAACACCAGGACTGATTTACTGCTAATAAAATGAGCCTCTTTCTTGGCGAATTTAAAATCCCTGTCATTTCATTTAAAAGCACAGATGGTCAGGCAAGGCTACAGCAGCCAATTTCATTCTGTTAGACTAGGAAGGAGGAGAAAGATATAGTGTTACTGCTATAGTACTAGTGACAGGAGTGTGGCAATAACAAGCAAATAAAAGGCACTGTTCTCACCAAAAACCTTGTAACCTCTGTTACTTTTCCTGTTTTCCTGATATTAGGTCTTGGCAGTCTGTTTTTAAAAGAGAAACATAAAAAACACTTGCTATTAGCTAGTGGAGCTTAAATATATTGGGTCTGATGAATAAAGATAACGAAAAGCAGTTCTGGGTAAGGATGGATGAAACAACATGTTTTTTCTTGCTGGCATTTTTATGAAAAACACAAAATTTTAACCTTTATTTGACACAAATTTCAGTATACTGAAACACCATAAAATGCCAGCTAACTCAGATATTTCCCATGAGAATTTTGCTGGTTTTCTCTTATACCCTACTGCACCAAAACATTCAAGTTTGAGCTGCAATAAGTATTGAATAAAACAGCTCTTCATTGTGGAAGTACCCTTGCAGGATAAAACCTGCAATATATATTTTTCATTTTAGTTGTTACTATCCCTTTAAAGGGTTATGATGGAGCAGGAAGTAACTAAGGGGCATATGTATAAAGTGGAGCAATCCGGGGCAAACCAACTGTGCCATCCAACTGTGCTGTGGTGGTCAAATAAAACATGCTTAAAGAGATAGTAATACTTCGTTTTATCTTACTTTTATTTTGTAGGCATTAAAAAAACATGAAGAACGATATAAGTCTTATCTCTCAAACCTTTATGGCTTGAGAGATATTCACAAGCAAAGTTTCCCCTCCCGCCCCTTTTACCTAGTGTAAGCCATCTCTTCTCAGATGTGGAATGCAGTCCATAGACCAGACAGATAACAGCAGGGGACAATCTTCTTCCTATGAGAACAATGAAAACCCTGCCCCCCTTGACAAGTTTTTCAGGTTTTTCCCTTATCTTAATTGAAGATTGTCCCTCTCTGCAGTCTGCCTGGGCACCTCCCTTCTGCTCTGGCTGAGCAGTGTTACATCAGTAAAAGGGGCGGGAGGGGGATATTTTGTCATTGAATTACTCTTGAACTACAGCTCTGACAGTATTGAAATAACACTCCCCAAGGTCCAAATACTATGATGATTAATTAGAGTTGCTTTTATTATGAAATATTACTATCCCTTTAAATTCCCAGAGACCTAATTGGGACTTTTAAACCTTTGAATACTAGGAAGTCTTTGGAGAACTCTCTACTAGGAGAACTCTCTAGCACTGAGCGGGCTAAAAGTTCCATTCAGTCATAAGAGATTTTTATTTGCTTCTTACTGTGCAGAAGACTTAATCCACTTTTTATTATACATATGCCCCTAAAAGCAAAGATAATGTATTGCCTCAACTTGTGCAAAAGAGCAAACAGTATGTTATGTTTGAAATTTCCCGTAACCTGAAATACCTTCCCACATGTATCGGTGAATGTTTCAGTGTGCTCTCAGCAAATTTTGTTTTAGCATTATCGTTCTTCCAGAAAGCCAGGCACTACAGAGTTAACTACGTAACGTGCCTGAAAATGTGCAACAGCATAGCAGATGTTTTTAAAAAACTGGCAAAGACATTGAATGTGTTTTGTGTTGATTAAATTAATCCTGTTTACTTTTGTGATTCCTCTTTGGCATTTGAAGTGTTAAATATCTGCTCAGATTGCTCTACTTTGTGTAGCAAATCTGGGGCAATAAGGGTAGATTCTTACTACTTGCAAAAAACAAGCTTCTTTTAAATTCGATGCACTAATTAAATATGACCCATGGATGGACATAAACTCATTCTTACGTTCTTAACTAATGACATTGTGGAATTAATATTCTTAAGGACCTCCTTATCTTGGATAAAATCACTGTAGCGTTGAGGCCTTAGGTGTTGTTCAGGCTGTGTGCAGTGGCCTCATTTTGGGACACTGGAAAATGTGCAGGGGGTAACATACTTTTAGACTTCATTCTAGGACTATGGCCAAATCATTTTCTTTTTTTTTAACCATTGCCACGTTTTTTCCACGTCACGTGTCTCTTTTCAAATGTATTAGCATTTCTAAAACGAAAAGCAAAACTGTCTCTTTAAGCATGGTTACATTTAGCTATAGCTTGCGAGTGGCATTTTTTATCTTAACCCTTTGAGTGCCAGAGGGATACGCACTGAAATGGTTAAGAAGGCTTTACTGGTTGTAAAGGAACATGGGCAGGGCTTATCTGTATGATTAATCTAATTCACACAATAGAGGCCATTGTAAATCCTGAGGAAATGTATAATAATACTAAACCAAAGTGCAGCCAGGAAGACGCAGGCAACCCAAGAAACAATACTAGAAAAATATATATATATAAAATTTAGCTATATCAAAATTCCTGAGAAAGGGCTCTTATTTAAGTAATTCCTGTCAAACATATAGAGGTTAATATACTAAGAACTGGAGCATTTCTGGGGCAAGCAAACTATACCTTAGGAGACAAATAACGTTGTCCCGTTGCTTTAAATGGGACTGTTAACCTCGTGAATGTTAGTGCGGTTGCCAACTCATTGCTTCCCTGGAGAGCACTCTAGCACTGAAGAGGTTAAAAGTTCCATTTAAATCGATATGATCTTTTATTTGTCCAATATGATGCACTTGGTATGCCCCTTAACCCTTTGCGTGCCAGAGGGGTATGCAACAGAGTTAATTTTTCATAAATGTTCCATGTACACTTTACAGGTTTGTACAGCTTACAAACCCCTTGAGAACCAGAGCGGTATGCCACGCCTCTGATCCAAATCTCCCAAGTATCCCTCTTTAGGACAAAATCCCTTTGTCCCTCTTTCCCACCCTGTTGTCCATCTTTTTAAGAGATCAGACAGTGTGTGTGTGTGTATGTGTGTGTATATGTGTATCACTTTGCTCCACAGCCATAAAACTCACATTAATGTTTGGTTAAAGAGATAGTAATACTTCATTTCTGGATGCTATAATATTGTATGTATATGGGAACTAAAGTTTACCTCTCCCACCCCTTTTAGCTACGTCACCGATCTAGCTGTCAAGCTTGAATTCTGGTCTGCGGACTGGATGGAGCTTCTGGAGAGTCAAAATAGCAGTGGATACACAGGAAATCTTCATGACTACAGTCTACACAGTGGGCATGGTTTGAGGCAGTAGACCGTCATCATGAAGATTTCCTTTGTATTCACTTCTGTTACGGATCTCCAGACGCTCCGTCTGGCCCACAGACCAGAATCCAAGTCTGGCAGCTAGGGTGGAGATGTATCCAATAGGGACGGGAGGGGTAAACTTTAGATCGCGATTACTCTTAAACTATGGCATAGATAGATGCTTTGGTTTATTATTTAATAAATACAATCTATAGCATCCTAAAATGAAGTATTAGTATCCCTTTAAACTTCACCATGTGTGTTTATACATGAATCTATGTAAATATAATACTTTGGTCTTGCTCTAAATCATTTATTCACTTACATAAAGAGGTGTAAATAGGTGATGAAATAACCTAAAAACCCACCAGCCACTCCCCTTCAATGCCACCTAAAACAAAAGAGTCCCTCTTTGGCCATTTGAAATGTTGGGAGGTATGCTGGTCTGTACTGGATTCAGGGACCTGCACAGACATTTTGGGGGGCAGGGACTCAAATGAAAAAAAAGGGCACGTCTCATAATTATTTATTCAAAATAAAAAAAAGAAAAGAATGTACATCTCAGGAGCCTGTAGGCACAGAAATCTGAAGTGCCCCCCCCCCCCATTGGCCATCTCCACTGGACACCTCCACTATGCTCCTAATCTCCACATTGCCCCCCATCATCTCCATATTGCCCTTACATTGTCCCCTGTCAGCTCCATATTGCCCCCATCAGCTCCACATTGCCCCATCATCTCCATATTGCCCCATCAGCTCCAGCTTACCCTCACATTTCCCCCATCAGCTCCATATTGCCCGATCAGCTCCAACTTACCCTCACATTGCCCCCTTCATCTCCATATTGCCCCATCATCTCCAGCTTACCCTCACATTGCCCCCTTCATCTCCATATTGCCCCCCATCAGCTCCATATTGCCATCAGCTCCAACTAACCCTCACATACATTGCCCCATCATCTCTACACTGCCATCATCTCCATCTTGCCCCCCATCAGATCCACATTGCCCCATCATTTCCACATTGCCCCCCAGTGTCCGTTTCCTACCTCTTCCGTGGTGGTCCAGCGGCAGAAGAGGTCTGTATGTGCCTCCTTTGGCACACACCTATAGCTGCTGGAGCTCCCGCGCAGTCATCTCTTCATTCAGAGCGCTGGGAGATGATGTCATCTTCCAGCGCACTGTAATACTAAAGAGCTGACGAGGGAGCGCAGCATCTACAGGTCTGCCCTGAAGGAGGCACAGACCTGACTGGGTGTTGGAGGGGTTAGTGTGGGCGGCGAGGCAACTTTTTTTGTTTTTTTGTTAAAAGGGCACGAGGGCACTTTGGACAAAAAGGGCAGGTGCTCAAGCCCCCCTTGGTGTCTATGTGTGCATGTGCCTGATTGGATTAATAAATCACATAAGTTTTAGCTTCCAACTTGATGAAGATCTCCCACCTTATTAACCCTTTGAGTGCCAGAGAGGTACACAATGTTTTGCAAAGCAATGCTTTGTGTACCCTTCTGGCACCTGAAGGGTTAAGTACATCTGTTAAACAGATAAATATTTATTCCAACCGTGAAGTTCTACTTCTTGATACTTGCTTTAATCATTGCATCATTAATATTGTGTTGCTTCTCCTTATACTGGTAACCAAAAAAGTCAGAATGCAATAATTGGTTTTAGCTTGTCAATTGTTGAAAGAAATTAATGATTTGTTGAAACTTGTTGGCTTTTACCATCTTTCATTGTCTCTCAAATTACCTCCAGAATGTAAAGACAAAACACAAATCTTCTCTGTCATCTGGTATTTTTCTGTGTCGTCTGCTTTAGGCCTCTTGACTTACTTCATACGTAATCACTTCATTGGTAATACAAGGACACAAGACATACATGGATTGTGCAATTTATTATTTACAGTAAACTATTCTATTTCATGTTTATCTAGCATTTCACTGCTGACAGCATGAAGTGTTTGCTTAGAATACATTTCTATATGTCATGTTGATGTGTTTTCAATCTATTTCCAGTAGCTAAGGAGAAGCTGTGGCACACCTGTGACACGGATGTGTTTTCTGTGAGGTAGACAGCTGTAGACTTATGGTCCTTCATTAACCTTTTGGATACTGGATATGTTTCCAAATATCCACGCACTCACACACACACACACATATATATATATATATCATAATAATTTGCTAGGATGTTTGTCAGAAGCCGTCATGCACAGTAAAGATTGCCCGAAAGCACAGAATGCTGGGAGTATGGATTGCTGGGAGTTCTGTGCTGGGAGTACGGAATGCTGGGAGTTCTGTGCTGGGAGCATACTGTGCTTTCGGGCAGCCTCTACAGTGCATGACTGCGTCAGTGGCAGGACGCAGAGCAGGACCGGCCTCTTAATCCTTTGAGTGCCAGAGGGGTATGCAATGCAAAGCAATGCGTTGCGTACCCCTCTGACACTCAAAGGGTTAACCTCATCCGGACCTTGGCCCATGTACGCGGGCTTTTACACGAGGAATGGTTTGGAGGCACACGCTCTGCATTATATGACTGCCCAGGTGCACAATCCTCAAGAGAAATAGGCATAAAAATGTGTAGTGAGAGGCCAGTGGGACTTTTCAAATAATTTTTTAAGAAGATAACAAATGGGTCAACGTTTCGGTCCTACAACAGGACCTTTCTCAAGACTTGTAATTTATAGCAATTACAGATATATTGCTACATAGATGGATAAACAGGCAGATTGATGGACAGATGGATGGGCAGGCAGATGAGTGGACAAGCAAACAGACAGACACTTTCATTGAACATAAGATTTATGATATTAACCCCTTTGCGTCCAGTGACGTGTCAGGACCGTCACTGCTGTCTGGCACTTAAGGACCAGTGATGGTCCTGGCACATCACATACTGCAGGGACTGTAATTGATCGCTCCAAGACCGGATCAATCTCTTACAGTCCCCCGTTCGGCATGCCGGCACACGTGATCAGTCATGTGGGACGGCACGTCAAACTTTCCTATCTGGTCCTTAAAGGACCACACACCCCGGGATCTCTAGTCCTTAAGGGGTTAAGAAACTTGTGCACAAAAGAAAAAATCAGTCTCTATTGTACTTTTTGTTCTTCATTTAGGGAATGATTTAGATACTTGTTTCTTATTTGTTGAGGGGGGAGATGCACTAAGGTTTAATAAAGAGGTTATAAAGCGGAGATCACTTCTCCAGTGATATCACTTCTCCAAGTCGTATGTTATTCTATGGAGCCAAGACATTTTCTCCAGCTCTGGAGATCTTAGTGCATATACGCTATAGAATAACATAGGGATTGGAGAAGTGATATCACATGATGAGTCACCTCCACTTTATCACCTCTTTATCACACCTTAGTGCATAATCTGCAAAATCTCCTTAAACCCTTAAGGCAGTGATTCTCAACCAGGGTGCCGAGGCACTTTGGTGTGCCACGGACATCATCTTAGGGTGCCCTACATTTTCTATGAAGACTAACAAAAATGTACTTTTAAATAAAGATTTTGTTCTGCACAATATGTTTAGTTTTGGTACTATGACTGTAAGACCTAATAATAACTGTATATTTATGTATTGTACCCTTCATTATGCCCTTGATAAAGTACAGTTAAAGTATGTTAGGGGTGCCCCAAATGTTCTAGATTATGTGTTAGGGGTGCCCTGAAGAAAAAAAGATTGAGAACTACTGCCTTAAGGACTGGCGTGCATGTGTGCAGCTGGCAATTAAGGACCACGGAGCATTTTTTTAATGATCTGTTTCAGGGCTCCCCGAATGGCTTGCAGCCGCGTGGGGAGCACTGAAATCCATGACATACATATACGGCATGGGTCTTTATCACACGTTGACCCCATGACGTACATGTACGTCTTTGGACCTTAATGGGTTAACATTGGAAGAGATTTGTTTTCTGGCAATAGTCTACATCCTTAATGATGTTACTCTTTCAGTTCAGGAACTTTGTTTTTAACAATTTGTGCATTAAAATATATGGTTCTTTTAGCAGGCTGGGGAATAGGGTGACCAGATTTCCAATCTGCCATTCCGGGACATGTGGTCACCCTAGTGAGTCCTGTGGCTGAGGCTCCGTCCGGCAGTGACCATCTTTCTGAGGCTGACACAGAGTAAGAGTTCCTCAGATGGTCAGCGCTGGTGGGAGCCTCAGCTCACAGCGCCAGCATACTTGAGCCATCCCAGCTGTCTCGCATGCACCAGTCCAGCCAGCCAATGAAATGTAATCTGCAGTATGTCTAAGCACAAGGCAAGACAAAACACAAAAGAGAAGATAAGATCCAATCTAAATGTAGCAATTAATGTAGCAAAGATAAAATCAAAAATACAATCATTACACTCACATTTTGCCCATCTTGGGCTTGAAGCATATAAGAGGCCCCAACCTCTGTAAGCCAAGAACTGCGTCCCTGCTTCCCCAAAGATGCTGGTAGCGATTACTTGGAGTGCTGGTTACTTTAAATAGATCCTCCAATGGTCCTGATGTTTAAACTCTCCATCAAAACCGCTGTACAGTCCGCACCGGTCCTAGGAGTGTCAGCAAGTGAAAGCGTAGGACAAGGCAATCATTCCAATTTCCAAGCTGGTCAAAAAGTGCAGGACTGATAGGTACTAACAGAGTGGCCGCCCGATCGATCGTCAGGCTGGCTACCGGGATGGGGGTGGGAACTTCACAAGGGGAGTAGGAAGGGCCAATACTAGTAAGTGCCGTGACAGAATAACCCAACGCGTATCGTGGAGTACACGCTTCACTTCCTCACGGGTACACAGAGAGCTGAGCCAGCCAACGAGGACCATATAGCAAATACGTTTCATTGGCTGGCTGGACTGGTGCGTGCTGCGCTATGTAGGTAGGCTGTGGGTGCAGGCTTTGTGT